>OU744791.1:28750779-29420024 GCA_916614155.1 Mesoligia furuncula
ATGGTATATGCATACCTAACACTGATGCAGTGTTCATAATCTCAGATAATTTACATTCCATCCCCACTTAATCAGTTATCTACTTTAGTGAAATGTATTCTAAGTTGATTTTTGAGTGACCATTTGTAACAAAAAGGTCCTAATGAGTTTTTGGTTGCAATGGCATTTGAACATCGTTAAGTAATACATTCAGTTTGTAGTTCCATAACTTGAAAATTAACTAAATTCCTGGCTGCAGTATAAACCTCTATCAGAAATCTTTCAACCACATTTAGTCCTTGATATACCTCTAGCGGTCTGGAGTCTCCAAGAAATTGTTCCGCCATTCGTTATTATAGCCATTTGCCACATCCCAGCGTCGTACCTTCGCGTTAGATTTTACGAGGCGTGTCTTCTAACGTGTCTCTTCCAACTTATGATAGTAAGTGCTTTGGGTGACGTAATTGGTTTGGTATAGAAAGAAGGTTATCTTTTTAGACGAATTTAGGTATGGCTAAAACTCTGGGCTACACACTGTTATTGATCGAAGGCTATACCATAGCGAAGCACTGGGCAAGTCTTCATGAATCTTGCAAGCTAGGTATGCATGTTAGTTAATTAACATTATTTTATACCATAATTTTCTGGTGCCTCATTCATTTTTGTGTGGATTGTCCAATTTGTTTCGTAGGTATCTAAACGGATCCTTTACATAACAGTACATCCAAATCCTTCGGTGTGTAAAAGCTTGAATGTTGAACCTCGCAAAAAGGAAATTAATCTAAACAAATACCTCAGAACAAATCCTGCCTACATAAGTATTTCTCAAACACTATATCGAATTAAGGCTCCTCCAAACAGGAGAGACACGCGATATAATCGCGCGCGACACAAAGGTACCGCTCGTTGCGCGACTTGCGGTGCCCTTGTGTCGCGCGTCGTATCGCGTCGCCTCTGTTTGAAGGAGCCTTTACAGTCGTAAAGGCACAAACAGGTGTTCTACAGGCAGGCAAATGTTAGACGATTATTATTACCTATTTTAAGATTATATTAATTTATCTTAATTTTACTATTTACAATTTTTTTACTAATATTATAAACGCGAAAGTTTGTGAGGCTATATGCATGGATGGATGTTTGTTACTCTCGCAAAAAACGGATTTGGATGAAATTTGCCACACAGATACTTTTTAACCAGGATTAATAACATAACATACTTTTCATCCCGATATTCCCACGGGATCGACACTTATGCGGGTGAAACCGCGGGGTGCTGCTAGTTATTTATAAACAAACTAGCAGCGCCCGCGTTTTCATCTACATAAGTATCGATCCCGTGGAAATATCGGGATAAAAACTATCACATGTCTTTTCCCGGGACTCAAACTATCTTCATCTAAATCGGTTCAGCGATTTAAGCGTGAAGAGGTAACAGACACAGACAGACATATAGTCCCACTTTCGCATTTATTAAGTATGGATTTATTTATATTAGTTTATTAATTGACTGTATTAGTCTACACTAATATTATAAAGAGGAAAAATTTGTATTTTTGTTTGTTTGTAATGGATAAACTCAAAAACTACTAGACCGATTTTAAAAATTCTTTCACCATTTGAAAGCTTCATTATCTGCGAGTAACATAGGCTATATTTTATTTTAGAAAAAATAGGGATCCGTAAGATATTTGGGTTTTTCGGACGCACGATGTAAAAATCATCCAAAAAAGTTCCTTATTTGGCGTACGCCGCCTAAACTATAAAAGATAGAACCCTAAAATGTTCCTATTAATTAAAGACCTTAAAAATATCTACAAAAAAGTCCGCGACACGCTATACCTATCTATTTCGAGTTAAGCATAACAACCATTTTTTTATTTAAAAAACTTGAATTTTTTTAGGACTTCATTTAAACGCATTTATTTTACACATGTCATTACTCCTTATCGAAATAAACTATTTTGCCACAAAGTACTGTTTATGTAGATAATATTTAGTATTTAATTCATTAAAATTGGACGTTTGGTTTAAAAGTTATGGCGAAATCAATCTTATCCTACTAATCCTACTATCCTACTAATATTATAAACGCGAAAGTTTGTGAGGATGGATGGATGGATGTTTGTTACTCCTTCACGCATGCAGAAGCGTGAGGCACAGAGCACTTTTTAACCGACGAAAAAACGGAGGAGGTTCTCAAGTCGACGCGTATATTTCTTTTAAATGTATGACCACGCATAACTTTATAAAATACCTACTGGGCGTGAGGGCAGACCGGCAGACGTCGTTGACGGTTGTGTTCATTTTGCGAAGCGATTTATTACTAACTTACAGTAGGCATAATTATAATTTTTAGGCAGTATATTTTAAGTAGAAATATAGATTCGTTATTAATTTAATTATTATAGTCATATTAGAATAGTTTTCTTTGTTTGTAAGTATTTTTAGTTAGTTAGGTACAGGTTGTATTTGTAAGTATTAAGTACCTAAATGGATTCGTTATTGTTATCATTAATTAGATTATTACAATTGTTTTTTTTGTGAGTTTAAGGAAAAGGTATAGTTTTAGGTTTAGGTTGTGTTGTAAGTAGAGAAGATAGATTCGTTTTCCTCTTAATGACCTATTGGAATTGTTTTAGTTAGCTAAACTTAAAGAGACGTCTCAACAAACTGAGCTTCAAATGTTTGAGTAGGCGGCGCGTGAGGCGGCACACAGCTACTGACACACCAAAACGGTATCAAGATCGGCGTCAATAACACGCTGAGTATCTGGCATCTCAATGAGCTGGTGAAACTCCAGAACAGTCTCAACCTCGACGTCAACGGCATGCTGAGTATCTGGTGTCTCAACGGGCTGCTGAAACACCGGAACAGTCTCAACCTCGACGTCAACGGCATGCTGAGTATCTGGTGTCTCAACGCGCTGTCTTAACACCGGGACAGTCCCAAGATCGGCCCCAACAGCATGCTGAGTATCTGGTGTCTCAACGGGCTGCTGAAACAATGGAACAGTCCCAAGATCAGCCCCAGCAGCATGCTGAATATCTGGTGTCTCAACTGGCTGCTGAAACACCGGAACCGTCCCAAGATCGGCCCCAACAGCATGCTGAGTAGATACTCAACGAGCAATCCCAAGATCGGCGTCAACATGCTGAGTATCTGGTGTCGCAACGGGCTGCTGAAACACCGGAACAGTCCAAGATCAGCGTCAACAGCATGCTGACTATCTGAAACTAGAACAGTCTCAAGCTCGACGTCAGCAGCAGGCGACTTACATGGCATCCCAAAGAGCCACAGAAACCTTTACAGCCTTTACCTTTTATGTGGAAGCCGTAAATAGTGAGCCATATCGAAAGTACCTTTTTCTGTATGTTACCTTTTCACACCTAAACCACTGAACGGATTTCGATAAATTTGGCAAGTAGATAGATAGCATCCTAGGGAAGGACATGGGCAATTTCCGACATCCACGCGGGCGAAGCCGCGGGCAGAAGCTAGTTAATAATAATTTCGCTGAAAATAATGAAGTCGAATTATGTAAGTAATCACGTAAGTTCATCCGATGCACTCTAAAATTAGCCAGTAAAGAGAGCAAAGGCAGGGTAGATGCGCTGCCTCCCTTTTTCACGAGCTAATCTCTTAACCTCAGCACGAGATATTTTCCTATAACTCGTACCGACACGAGAAAAGCACTGTATACCTAGAGTTTTCCCGTAATATTTTCGCTTTATGATAGGTAAATCCTGTACAAAGGGATCTTCGTATGCGGGACGCTAACATCGTAAATAAGATAAGTATTCATTCTAATTGTGAGCTCAGTCGTTCTTGTTGAGAAACAAGATGAAATATAAAATCTTTTATTCTGTTAAATTTTTTGATCCGGTTTAAGTCAAAATACAACGTTATTTTTATTATATGCGAAACCTGAATGTTGTTTGTTCAGAATAAGTAACCGAATCGATTCCAATGATGTTTACCCCGTGTTATATTTTGTCCCAAAAATATTTAAAACAGGTTAAAAGTTGGACACCGAGGGACACTAAGTAGGTTACCCAATCTCCGCGCCGAACGGTTAGGTACCTAATAGTACCTAGGTACCTAACCGTTCGGCGCATCAATGAGCGCAACACGGCGCGGCGCGAGCGGCGCGGGTGAGCATGTTTTTGTACGGACAAACTTTGTGATTTTTCATGATACAGTTTTGTACATGGATTCTTTCATATACAAAAATAATGTTGCGTAATTCTGATACTCTTCTTTGTATTATCTTAAGGCCATTATTGTGGTGGATTACGGCCCACTCCCTGTCATCGAGAGGAGGCCTGTGCCACGGGGGTGGGGCGAGACGGGTGCCGCACGCGGCGGCGTCATTAAATCGAGTGGGATTTCCCCATTACTAAATAGTGCTTGTGACGTCATAGTAGGTAGTTAGGAAATGGCACGCTTGGTTTTTATATAGATCGTGATACATGAGGTCCTAGGTTCAATTTCCAGGTCAGTCAGTGCTATTATCTATCAGGACGCGCCCCTGATTTGCGACCACCCTCCCACCGGAGTCAAGCAGCCCGCTGTGTTTCGTCTTTCCGTGGGAGTTCCAGTGACTTAGGCATCTTCTGGGCACGCTCGTTCCATCATAGACCTAATCCATCGCTTTCCATTAGGCGTGATTGAGGTCAAGAGCGGGCCCAATCAGCAATAAAAAAACCGGACAAGAGCGAGTCGGACTCGCGCACCGAGGGTTCCGTAACATCCGGGTTTATGCATGGTTTATGTTTATGAAATTAAATGTTTTTTTTATTTTTGAGTTGATTGAATGAATGGTAAATTGTGGTTTACGATTTATGACGTATTAAAAAAAACTACTTACTAGATCTCGTTCAAACCAATTTTCGGTGGTAGTTTACATAATAATGTACATCATATATTTTTTTTAGTTTTATCATTCTCTTATTTTAGAAGTTACAGGGGGGGGGGACACACATTTTACCACTTTGGAAGTGTCTCTCGCGCAAACTATTCAGTTTAGAAAAAAATGATATTAGAATCCTCAATATCATTTTTGAAGACCTACCCATAGATACCCCACACGTATGAGTTTGATGAAAAAAAAATTTTTAGTTTCGGTTCTAAGTATGGGGAACCCTAAAATTTATTGTTTTTTTTTTTCTATTTTTGTGTGAAAATCTTAATGCGGTTCACAGAATACATCTACTTACCAAGTTTCAACAGTATAGTTCTTATAGTTTCGGAGAAAAGTGGCTGTGACATACGGACGGACAGACAGACAGACAGACGGACAGACAGACAGACATGACGAATCTATAAGGGTTCCGTTTTTGCCATTTGGCTACGGAACCCTAAAAAGGAATGTCTCAGTAGCAGCCTAAAGCCTGAATTTATACCCAGTGAATGGCAATAGGCTGGCCCTAGGTCACGGTGGCCAATCTCAACACAGATTAGTCAGGTAGGAGATATTATAGTGCACAAGTGTGAGCGTAAACACAGGTGCACTCTCTGTTCCTTTACTCTCTTAGTCCGATGGGACGGCAATCCAACACGACCGGGGAGAGATCAGGCGCAGGACTAACGGCTTTACGAGCCTTCTGAGGCACAGGGGTATTAAACCGCCAACTTCCAAACTCCGAACTGTTACTAAGAAATTCCTAATGGAAAACCCAATAACACTTTGACCCCACGCTCAGAAGTTTCCCCCTATTACATGGTACTTAACTACTGCACTATATTATGTAATATATATATACACATCTACCTAACCCTTCGGGATTACAGGCGTGAAGTTGTGATATGTGTTATCATCACTCTCTAAAACTAATTTCCTAATTAGGGCCTTAGGTGTACTAAGAAAAGCCTAAAGTATCGATTTTGAATTACATCAGGATGGATACCCTATTTGCATTATTCATGAAATAGAGGATCGACCTCTTTGCTAAACGTAGGCATTAAGAACTACTACCTATTTGATAAAAGCGATCATTTAAAGCCTCTAGACGTCCTTTACTTGGGTTTCACCGCATACGAGCAAAAACTGGGCCCACTATGAGGTGACGACAGACTATCATCAGGTTCAAGTTTCATGGCTGGAATGTTAGGTCAAATAAAGTGATTTAGACGAAACTGTTATAGCTTGAAATACTTCATGAGTTTATAATATAGTAGATTGTTTGCCAAGGGAGCAAACAATTATTTTGAAGGCGAGAGTGTCCCTCGAGCTTAAAATAGTGTTGCTCCCGAGGTAGACAGTACTTTTTATCACCCTCTATGATAAAATAAGTAAATAAGTAAGTGCAACTTAAGTATAAGAATAGCACGTTTAATTATTTACATACAATTAGGAGCAATATACATAGAAATAATTAGAGGCTCATGTTTATATTTGAAAAATTATAGAAGTGCATCGTAACAATTGTTTTTTTTTATTTGGTTCGCACGCGTTTTACTTTATTATACAGCCTGTTATTTGTTCATACAATGTTCGTGATTAATCTCTTTGGTGATTGGAACTTTTACTAACAATATCCATATTCCAAATTCAAATCACTTTTAGTTCCTAGGGATTAAAGAGCTATTTTGGTCCGTGTTTACGAACAATACACTAGCTCTTTTTGAATAGATACAAAAATATTTTTCTCTAACCTTTTTTTAAACCTACATCCCTTTTGAAACGTCAGAAGCCCGAACCGTGCACATAGGTGCACGGTTCCAGTTGGTCGTTTCTTATGGAGCCGGCAAGAAACTCTACGGTTACTCTTTTAAAAATAATTGGCTTTTACAATGTTTTCAACAGTGATAATATGTAGGTTTAAAAGAGGACTGTGCCGGCCAACAAGCACCAGCAGGGTAATTCCGTAGACCGTAACACACTAACAGTTAACAACATTACATTCATTGCGTTATTTACGTTGTTGAGCAGACAAACTTTTCAGCCGTCTGACGCAATGGATTAGTAATATCCTTGAAAACGATTCAGATTCAGTCACTGAACGATAAAAACGTCACTACACACTTTGAACCATAATGCATTGCATAATAACATAGCACAGTTCCTCCTGCTGGGACACAGGCGAGAAGGAGTGGGCCGTAATCCACCACGCGTGCCCAGTGCGGGTTGTTGGATAACGTATTGGTTTCAAATTTTGAACGCCAGGCGTTTTGTTAATATTTGAAGAATGACCTTGGACTAAACAATACGTGAACACGTGTAACTTTTATTTGAAGAATGACCTTGGACTAAACAATACGTGGACAGGTGTAACTTTTATTTTAAGAATGACCTTGCACTAAACAATACGTGGACACGTGTAACTTATATTTTAAGAATGACCTTGGACTAAACAATACGTGGACAAGTGTAATTTTTTACTTTAAGAATGACCTTGGACAAAACAATACGTGGACAGGTGCAACTTTATTATAAGAATGACCTTGGACTAAACAAATACGTGGACACGTGTAACTTTAAATATCGTTGCCTCGCTAATCCTACCACCCTTTTTTTCTTCTTTACCACTTGGCAACTAAATCCAAAACCTCGCAAAATCTAGCCTACAGATTAAGCTGACACGTGCACGTCTAAAACTGAAAACATGGCACAAATGCAATGGAGGCTAATGGATTAAAAAAAGGGGAATACGCCACTCAAAGTAACAGGCTTGTCAGAGATAAAAAACATTAGATGTACCTACGAGACACTTTTAGGACTATAAAAATGTTATCCATACCTTCGCATGAAATGGAAGGTTGGAGAGAGTGTCACATATTTATGGATGAATGTTTTTTTTTTAATTTCCAAATGTATGGTGTACTAGCTTTTGTCTGCGGCTTCGTCCGCGTTGAGGGCGTAAATTATCTCATGGGAACCTACTATTGAGATAAAAAGTATCCTATGTGTTAATCCCGGTTATAAACTGTCTGAGTGCCTGAGTGAGTTTTTTTTTCGCGATTGCTGCTTTGGTCCCTAAATAAAAGTTGTTCGTAATGATGAGTACAATCTCCCATTTCGGTTTGTCGCATGTTTTCAATTTCAACGTGTTTAACAACCACGTCTTCTGGCTTCATAAAATACAAACTCAAATCTTACCTTAGTTAATTCTGGTGATATTCTTCCGTCACGAAAGCAGTTCACATCTGAAATGAAGAAAAAATAAAAGTAAATACAATGTTACAAAACAAAACCATATCCAAAATCAAATCAATCGGTCCGCCCTCTATCTATCTATATCTAAATATATAAAACTCAAAGGTGACTGACTGACATAGTGATCTATCAACGCACAGCCTAAACCTCTGTAGGGATCGGGCTGAAATTTGGCATGCAGGTAGATGTTATGACGTAGGCATCCGCTAAGAAAGGATTTTGATAAATTCTACCCCCAAGGGGATAAAATAGGGGATGAAACTTTGTATGAAACCTTGTCAATTTTAAACCAATCGGGCTGAGACTTTGCATGCATATAGCTACTATGACGTAGGCATCCCCTAAGAAAGGATTTTGATAAATTCAACCCCCATGGGGATAAAATAAGGGATGATGGTGGATGTAAATGTATTAGTTTTTTTTAATAATACTTAACGCGAGCGAAGCCGCGGGCAAAAGCTAGTAATTATATAAAATTCAAAGTCCTAACTGACTGATATCTAAATCAAAGCGCAGCCTAAACCACTGGTCCTAGAGACATGAAATTTGGAGGGTGGGTTTTTTGTGAAAATCCACTAAGGGTTTTTCGAAATTCCACCCCTAAGAGGGTGAATGGGGGGAGGGCGAATGATGATTCATGTCGGGCCGTTGTATCTATGCTAGTTGCGCAGTAAACTCTGCTTGCGAGATGCAGGACTGCGCGTTGTTCGCATGTGGCGTTGTAGATACCGTGACAGTTTCTTCCTTTCATTTTTTTAAACTATTCTCACATATAGAAGCAACAAGAATAATTTACCCAGGATTTTGTAATATCTTGATTTAAAAAAGTGTCTTTAGAGTTTCTTGCCCATTCTTCTTCATAGAGATCTACGTTTTGGAATGGGCAACTAGCTTCAACTTTCTGAATAACCGACTCTTTGACAATCCAGATGTGCCTGTAAATGGTTTAATTGAAATAATTGAGTTTTGAGTTTGAGTGAAGCAAGTCTATTTTACCCTCTTCCCATTTGAGCACCACTAAGTGCTACCCTTGAATGAATAAACAGCGGTTACTGGTCTAATTATAATCACAACCTCGGTCATTTCAAACAATTTGCCAATTTAACTAAACAGCCTATTTTGGGGAAATTCCAGGTAAGTAACTATTATTAGAAATTTGTTAGCATTTATATGAGGTCATTGTTATCAAAATGAGCGAATGTAATAGAATCTAGAATTGGTACGTAACTTGACCCTCCTTTACACGTCCTTAAAAGACCTTACAGAAGGCTTTTTAACCGACTTTAAAAAATGAGGAGGTTCTCAATTCGACGGTATGTTTTTTTTTTTTTTTGTGTGTTTGTTACGCGATTACTCCGCCAATTATGGACCGATTTTCAAAATTCTTTTTTTGTTTGAAAGGGTATACTCTCGAGATGGTCCCATTATCATCAAGTTGGAATCTGATGAGAGGATCCCATGGAAATCGAGGGATACCCTCAAATTTTATAGGCAAAGCTATAACGATTTGGGTATTTTTTAAAATAACTTGAGCATTTGCTCTCGGAATTTATCATTTGGTAAAGTGGAGCTGATAAAGAAGACCACAGATGGCCATTGGAACTACTCAATGACAAATATTTCACGGGTTGCGATTCGATTACTTTAATATGGTTGCTAAGCAATTTAGGCTCGTCACAATGCGTATAGTGAGTGGTTGTTGAGGAGTTCTTCTGGTTCTTACCAGGAGAACTCCTCAACAATTAACGTCCCACCATCGGGAAAAGCAATATTTTGTAACAAGTGATGAGCAGTTGACATTAGGCTATTGTAACTTAGATAAATTACAAACGGACCCACTAAAAAGTGAAAAATAAAAACTTTTTACAAAAAAAAAAACAACCGACTTCCAAAAATAATACTAAAAATTTAAAAATAACTTTAATTTCGGAAGTCGGTGTCAATAAACGAAAATGCGGAACCAAAGACACCGACTTCCGAAATTAAAGTTATTTTTAAATTTTTAGTAAGTATTATTTTTGGAAGTCGGTTGTTTTTTTTTTGTAAAAAGTTTTTTTATTTATATGAATCATAATCTTCCTAGCCTTTTCCCAACTATGTTGGGATCAGATTCCAGTTTCACCGGATGCAGCTGAATACCAATATTTTACATGAAGCTTGAATATTTTACTTGAAGCTACTGCCAATATAACCTCCACAAACCAGTTACTGGGTAATACGACACCCCTTGGTAAGACTGGTTGTCAGACTTTCGGGCTTCTGACGACCCGTAATGACTACCAAAGATCCACGAATTACAGCCGAGACCAACGGCTTAACGTGCTTTTCTAGGCACGGAGAGGTCTTGATATGTAAAGATGGTGACCTATCCACGGCCAACCGCGGCATGCGTAGCTTAACCTGATCGATCGACCCGTGCGGCTGTTATTAATTAGTATTTGTTTTATTTGTTATTAATATTTTAGGTATTTTATTAATTACCGACCAATTTTATTTAAACAGGTTTTTTTTTTTTGATGATCGACAAAAGTATTCTACGCTATAGGTTGAAATCATGTGCTGAATTTATGCTTGTATATATGTGCTTCTGTATATATGTGCTTCTGTGTATAGTGAATGTTCCCAATAAAGAAAATTGTGGCTATTGTAGGCTAAATGGGGCTAAAACTGACCCAGAACACAGAAACACCGAAAATAAATGCAAGAAGCTGACACTTGTCATACCTATGCTACCAAAGTTTCTATGACCCTTTTTGGCAATCAAACACGTGACCTAAATTACCAAAGAAAATCTTTAATGTCACCTATTTTGTAAATAACTCATAATTATGGAACAGGTATTCTTCAATAGGCGTGACGACAGTATCAAATAATCAAAAATTTAATGATGTTGGGGGAAAATACATATTAAAAGGATTTAAAACAGTGATTTAGTTTAATTTAAAAACTTGAGATTAATCGGATTTTCACTAAAATAAAAGATTAAAATACTGCAGTCGGCCATTTTGACTGAAACACACATCACAGCGCATGACGTCACTCCTATGTAAACATCACTGTGGTTCACAGAGTACACTACAGTATACTGACAACATATTTTGATGTTTACCTAGGCGTGACGTCAGATCCGACGCCATGACACTGTGAGCTGTTTTCGCGCCCTATTGAAAAAATATAGAAAAATGGCTTCAAACTTCGTTAAACTTTAATTTATTACCGAAATATAGGTGTTTTCGTAAATAGTAAATGTGTACGTACTTTACGGAAGAGGATTTGAAAATCATTCGTCATGCCTATTCTCCTTACATTACAATAAATGAATAAATAAATAAGCATAGTATACAACATAGGCGTCACATCCCTCCTCTCTTCGAGAGGGAGAGGGCTGTAATCCACCACTCTGGTCCAGTGGGTTGGTAGATGTCACATGTCTTCGAATTTTTGGTTCTAGGACATGCCGGATTCCTCACAATGTTTTCCTTCACAGTTTTGAGAGCAGCGGTGATGAAATAATGTACACAAGAACCCGTATGGAACAGATATTCACCAATACTCCTTACAACATGCCTGCCATTCAATATACAAATAATTAATGCGCTGACATGGCTCGTGTAATCATGTTTATACGAGTGCATGGTTTTATTAGGAAACGCTCAAATGCTTGATTTATGAGCCTAACATTTACAGTAGGAAGTGGAATGGAGTAGCTGTATTGAAAATTGATAGCTATGTCCTTTTATATGCTCATAACTGTCCACTGCTGAACTTAGGACGGTTCCTTGGATCGGTTTAACGATGTGGAGGCGATATTCATCGGTTAGCTTTTGAAATAAATGCCACGAAGGAAGATATTGAAATTCATGGACGTAGCTATATTTCACAACCTCATGATAAGACACGAAATAGCTTCGGTAGCGTCGATGAGAACACATAAATGTTGGAACATGATATTATTTCCGTAAATCGGTTCCAAGAAACATTTTTACATGTCAAAATTAAGGGGCTTTCAGGACCTAAACGCAAAGAACGCAAGTTTTAGTTAACAATAAAAGTATATGATCGACTACAGTAAACAAAATCAGAAAAATATATGTAATTCTTTAGGATATAATATGCTAGGTTGATAGTGTGTTTAAAACATAACAACTAATTTGATCCGATAGAAAAAAAATCATGAAAGTTTTTAGAGGTATCCTCTAAAAACTTTCTTTTTACAATAAAAACCATACTAATATACATACAATCATTCTGATTTTTTGTCAGATTATTCTACAAGCAAAATACTAAAACACTAGTGTTTTAATTTTTTATTGGCTTAGTGCTCGACAATCGTCAACAGCGTAGACAAAAGTAGCCTTAGATGCGTGTCGACGGCTGCCGTCAACGTGTGTCGGCGGCAGGTGTCAGCTGCAGTTGTCGCGGGTATGCAAACTTAATCTGCGTTCGGGATTTATTTGCCAAACATGTGAACAAAAATGAGTATGAAAAATAACTTTAATTACTACCAGATAAAGTTCAGTTTACGCTACAATTTCAAACATTTTTTTTTTTTCTATGGTGCTAGTCACTCTGAAATCAACTTAATTACGACTACAATAAAGTTCATATTTGTTTAACTTGAAATAACATCAATTAGAAACAAATTTTAATAGACCTTAGTTGCTAACTTTATTGTGTATCTGTGGTCGCCTATAAGTGAAGAAGTAGGTACACATAGATAATACCTATTTATGTGTCATGTCATGTATTTGTTGGAAGTCCTTAATAAATAGCGATTTTAGTCTTCTATAGTGTGGCCAAATTGGAAGTATGCAATTTAAGATTATTTTTCTTACGAATGAAAATCACCATTTTTTTTTATCCGCAATTATATTATTTAGGCTTGGCAATTTTATTTGGTAATTAACATGATCTGCACCATTTTGGTACTCAAAAATGCGATCGCTTTCTATCGTGTTGGCTCTCCGAGCTGGCCGGTTACCCTGTACTATAACTGAATTCAAAGACCTTGTAAGAACTTGAACGCACAAAAAGTCACCTCAAAAAAGTTTACCAAAAAGATACCGTTTCTAAAATGCTAAATTTCAGCCAGACTTTGTATTTCAGAGCCATTGAGCAAAGTCTATCAAACTTCAGAAGAGGCTCCAGACTTCTTCAGTGAAATTGGGTCTTAGTTAAAAAGTACCTACTCCGTTGTCTACACAGGTGGAACATAAAATTGATCGGGATAATAGAGAGAGAAACGAGATAATTGCTGGACAAAGCAACTCTAACGAGGGTAGGTTCTAGCAGCTCTTTTGAATAAAACGTAAAGACTAATAGGGCAGGAAAATGCTTCGAGAATTTATATTACAAAGTGCTGAGTAATAGTTTTTTTATTTGCCAATATTACTGCTTCTGAATTGTCGATTCTCTGATGTTGAAGCGTGCCTATCATTCCATTTGCCTAGCCTTTTCTCAACTCTGTTAGGGTCGGCTTCCAGTCTAACCAGATGCACCTGAATACCAGTATTTTACATGAAGCGACTGCCGATCTGACCTCCACGGCCCAGTAACTGGGTAATAGTAATAAGACTGGTTATCAGACTTTCGGGTATGTGACGACCCGTATCGACTGTCAAAAATCTACGAATGACAGCCGGGACCAACGGCTTAACGTGCTTTCCGAGGCACGGAGGGGTCTCGGTATGTAATGGATGGTCACCCATCTGCGGACCGGCCTCGCTAAGCGTAGCTTAACCTTCGTGCGAGCCTATGTAGATCAAATATTGTAAGTAAACAAGAACTTCAATGGATTAATTTATTATTCCTAGAATGAATTAGCTGAATTAAAACTGAAAGTTCTTTAGAACTTCTCTGTTTACACAAAAACAGTAAACAATCGTACTGTATACAATACGAAGTAAATTATAAATTCTTTCTTAGAATTAACTTTGAAACAGTTAACCCTTTGAGGTTAATTTCCAACTACAAACGCAATTCCAGAAGGCCAATTCTCGTTATTACATTACATTACATTCAAAATCTACTCGCCGCCGTCTACAAACAAATGTCAAAAACATGTCAAAATGTAGGGAAATTAGTGGTATTTTTGATAGATTGAGATCAGACTGTGAACATTCATAAAATTAAGAGAATTGCCCCTCAGATTTATCTGAAACTGGTGTAGAAGAAAGTTCATGTAATAGTCTCGAAAAAAGGTCCTTACTATAAATCATAACATTCATAGCAACACGGATTTTCTAATACACCCTATATTAGAAAATCCGTGTTGCTATGATTGTTATGATTTGGAGGCGATATTCATCGGTTGGCTATTGAATATATGCCACGAAGGAAGATATTGAAATAACATTCATAGCAACACGGATTTTCTTATACACCCTATATTAGAAAATCCGTGTTGCTATGATTGTTATGATTTACGCGGACATCGACGCGCAAACTATAACCATGAAATCAGCACATGATTCTAGACAAAAACTTTTACTTCGATGATCAAAAAAAAATCTGCTGTTTCATAGAAAAGTGCAAAATCTTCAAAATGTACTGAGCAGCAATTTTTTTTTAAAAACCTCTGAAATATTTTAGCGCAGACGGGTTCAGAATCATGTATCTACTGAATCCATTGTAACAGGTTGCGCTTCGACGTATAAAGGCTTCCGCAGACAAACGCGACGCGAGAGGACTCTAGTAGGACAATTTCTCTGAAAACGTTACTTATGAAAATTGTTCTACTAGAATCGCGACGCACCGTCGCGTCGCGTCTGTCTGTGGGAGCCTTAATGAGACCATTAGAGACCCTATCGGTCGGGCGCAGCAAAATACTCAATCATTCAAACAGAATCATAAACCAACAAATTTTTGATAATGTATGTTTGTATTGAATATTTTGGACCTACGTTGACATTATTTTTATTTCATTATTATGTTTTTATTTTCGACTAGCTGCGCCCCACGGTTTAACCCGCGTAAATGTCGATTCCCTTGTGGAATAACGGGATAAAAAGCCTAAAAGTTAATCCAGGGTGTCAGTCAGCTACCTCCGTACAAAATTTTATCCAAATTGGTCCAGCCGTTTCAGCGTGAAGAAGTAACAAACATATAAAAACACACACACTCACACACTCTCAAACTTTCACGTTTATAATATTAGTGTGATAATTATTGAATACTTGACAAGTTTGTATGTAACTCATATCTATTTCTAAATTAATTAATTATGTAATCAATCAATTTAAATCTATTTATTTACTTATGTCAGCATTGTCAATGTTAATGAATGTTGATTTTATTTGTTTTAGTTCTAAACTTGTACACCATAACAATATGGTAAATATATATGTTAGCACAACTCCATAGTAGGTACTTTAAACCTGCATGCAGTACAGTTGTAGCGGTATCTACAACGCCACATGAGAACAACGCGTCATACTGACGTCACGCAAAATCCTGCATCTCGCAAGCAGAGTTTACCGCGCAACTAGCATAGAACAACAACGCGGGCCGTGGTATCTATGCCAGTTGTGCGGTAAACTGAACATGAATCATCGGGCAGTTGCCCGCCAGACACAACACCCGTCTGGTCGGAGGATCCTCCCTTTAGTATAGAGTATGAGTGAACTTTACACCCTGTTCCTCATACTTACACACGTTTGAGCAAATAAAAGTTATCTGAATCTGAACCATTAAGAAAACTATCATAATACCAAAGGAACCACCCTATTTACATCCAAAACAGCCTTGTTATTAAAGGGTCATTGGTCCCTTGTTATCTTTACCTAGGTCGTATCAAGTTATGTGCGAAATGAATTTAACATTTGATGTGCCCCCGGCGCAACTTTTATGGTTGCGGAGGGTAGATCGATCCCATATGGGCCAAGTTTATTGAATATCTTGTGAAGTCGTTTTCGTAACGTGCGTGTCTAACGATGTAGATTCTTTGATGATCAATTTGAAGACTTTAAAAGGTGGTAGAAATTCTACCACCTTTTACAGTAAATTGAATGTCGGTGATGATAATACTGACGACTAGCTGTGCTCGTGACTTCGTCTGCGTGGAAAACAAATGGCTTTTGAGGGTTTTAATTTGTTTGCGCGGAAACTAATTCTATTTCTAAAATTCAAGTAACCTAATCCTTACTCTTTATAACAACAGTTATCTGCAAGTGAAAGTTTCGTCAAAATCGGTCTAGCCGGAGATTAGCCGGAACAAACAGACACAGACAATATTTTTTAAATTGTGTTTTTGTTATAAGTTTCATATGCATTTAGTAAAAAGCTGGTTTTGACATTACAAACACACACACACACACCCCCCCACACACACACTTAAATTTTATTTGGAGAATTAAATATTTTATTGTATGCATGTGTTTCTGTGAAAAATAAACCCATTTTTCTTTCTTTCTTTCTTTCTAAGTGACTTAAACAATCTTTTATTGTCATTAAAGTAAATCGCACATAATTATGTGATAAGACTTTTGAGTATTTTGCTAGTGTGGCATAATAAGAAAAGACATTTTTTGAAAGTGCCATTTTGCGTCAATATTGTCATTTTGCGAATGTGGCATTGTGCGCCGAATCCATTTCTCAATCGACAGATTATTTTTATTCGTGGAATAAAATTGACTTCTGACAGATTTTGTATGGAAGAACGAGTCATAAATTCAAAATTGTCCTCGGATAAAATTGTCTGACGTTGGAAAAATCAGCTCAAATTGTACAGACAGCTATATAGACTAATTCTATAATCAGTTTAACGTGTATTGTAGATAATAAGCCTTTTATACAGTCCGTTCAACCGATTTTGAATTCTATTGCGTTGGTGGCATGACAAATGGCAGCTGCAGTAAACAGTTGGTATTGTAACCACTATTTGTTTTGCTTTTAATTACTTCCTTATGCGTACGGTATAGAAGTCAAAAAGGTTTACATAATGTCTATTCTAATTTCAAATGGAGTATAGAAGACTAGTCTAATCTTTGGGATTAGGAGTATTCGAGTGTACCTAAGTCATAAAATTATTCGGTATTACAGGAACGCATGTTACGCCAGCCAATGCTATCTGCCGACTATCATACTGGCATGAATATTAAAACTGTAGTCAGTATCAACATTATATGACATAATAACACCACATACCTACACACACCCATACAATTTTCCATGGGTTTGCGGAAATGTTCGCTACGTGCCCTTCACACCGCACTCACATTTTCTGCATTCATTCACGATTCCATGCATGCGTGACTACAAGTAGGCATCTGACCCTTTGAAGGTCTCCGCAATCATAGGCTGGGTATTTTAATGACCGAACCGTATTCTGGAAATGTTTTAAGTTCTTTAAAAGAATGTGGTGGCTGTGGGCAGGGCACATTGCTCGCAGAACAGATGGCCGATGGGGTCGAAAGATTCTGGAGTGGCAACCGCGTACCGGAAGACGTAGTGGAAGGCCTCCCACAAGATGGACCGATGACCTTGAAGAGGCCTCAGGAACCTGCTGGATGCTGGAAGAACAGAACCGGTCGAAGTGGCAGTGCTTGGTCCGAAGCCTTTGTGCTGGAATTCTTTCGACTAAACGATTAAATGAAAAGAAGATAATTATAGTGAAAATAGAAGAGAGAATGCGTCGATGGTCTTCTTCTTGATGGCCGTCTTCTTCTTTCCAGGACGTTCGTCCTAGAAAGATAATTATGGGAAGGTCCTTCAAAAAGGTCAGGTGTGTAGTACTCGCAACCAGCGCGCTTGTATCACCAGAAGTATTAACATGGACATATCAAAGGAGAATGTAAGGATCTTAGCAGCTGGCGTTCTGTAGTTTCTACCTATACCCCTTCAAAAAAGCCCTGAGTTTGTTAAGCACATTCAGAATAATTAACAGCATCTGGAAACAATCGCTCATTCTCATCGCATCGTCAGTTGTTACAAAATAGCCTTGCTAATCATTTGCTTCAGATGTCGAATGAATTAACCTCCAATTTATTTGCGGAGCAGAAAACAATCAAACATCTGCTATAATTGATTACTCGTACTTTGCAGATTATTAATACACCCGACAACGGATATTTACGCCGTTCCTGGCTATGGACAAAGACTTCCTCTCAGTACTTTGGCTATTAATCTTTCACGGGTATAGAAAATAGACACCCGAAAATGGGCTGGAGGAAACTTCCATCCGAAGGATAGCGATTCCGTCAAATTTAAAGACACCCATAAAAACCAGGACAGGTATCTAAGGCCAAATTCCGAAGAGGTTTTGCGGTATAACTTCGAAAGTTTGAGCCAGGGAGATATCAATTTATGGTCTGAGGTTTTATAACGATATTAAGAGTAAAAAGAACTTTTGGGTCATCTCCGGGTTATCGTTGGAACTTTAAGCATTTCGCGGGTCCCACTCCGCGGCGCGGGATGTACAGAAATATCACTTGGCAAACTTTTAGGAAGATGCTTTTCGCGTTGTGTTTGCACTAAGTGCTAATAAATGTGTTATTAATGTCTTGAAGGCTTTTATATTTAATGGTTTGCTATAGTTTCCTCCGGCAAGCTAATAGGTCATTTGGTACAGTTTGTCAATTTTCCATTTTAGCCTTTGTCAGTTTTTAAGGCCTTTAGAATTTGTGAGCATTGTTGCCGTAAGCTTTACGGCCTGGCCACGACCTTGCTGCTATCAGCGGCAGTTTAGCGCGGGGCGGCGAGCGGTAAAAACAAATATACAAAAATGTATGAACCAGGCGACGACGCACCGCTCACAGCGCCAACGCTAGCAGTAAGACACCGCGCCGCTTTCCGCTAAGCCACAAGTCGTGGCCAGGCTGTTATGCTATCAAATACAAGGACAACGTTATTTCATCTAATAATATAATTATCAATTTGTCTAGCCTTTTCCCTTCCTTGTTAGGGTCGGCTTCCAGTCTTAACGTCTGCTAGTCATTTACCCTCGTAATAATGCTGACAATTTTGTTGCGGTTTAGTACAAGGCAAAACTAACCTACCGGCTGCTATATTACGAAAATATTTCAGGCATGGTGTCCTTTATATCGTTACCAAGAACGTTCGGTTAAACAACCTCAAAATTTCTCAACGCAGACACTCGAAGCTGTAAAGCTGCTTGTGTAAACTTTAACCAAAACATTTTCTAGCAGGCTCTCGGTTGTTTTAACCAAAACCATTCCCAAGGGGCTTTCAACATTAAACAAAGCAAGTTGTCCGTAGAATATCACTACAAATAAAATTGTAGCTTCATTGGCCTCAAAGGGGCCGGAGATATTGCACTTAGAGGGGTTCCGAGTGTCGTTATTTCATTATGATTTTATTTATTGTGTTCACGGAAAGTGTCGTCGGCTCTTATTTGATTTTCTTCTCGACACTAAGTTTTATTGCCTTGGCACTATGCAGGAGTGCCTTTCGAGCTGACTTCAGGGCTTGTAATGACTTTGAGTAAACTTGCAAAAGTCAGTTCTTTGCGAGTTTGTCTTTTATTCGAGTTCTAAGAAAAACAGAGTGTTCTGATTGTTTGGCTTTCTGAAGTTGCTAGTTCATGGAGACAAGTTAGTTATTGGGAGTTTCAACTATCAAGTACTGTACACAACAACAACAACATTGAGTGCTGTATGAAACAGAGATCTTATACAAAGGAGAAAGGACAAAAAATACAGGATAACGTAATCTAGTTAACAAAATAGCATCTTCAGTGACAAAATGAGCTCTAAAGTGAAAAGTGGTAGGTACAGTTTAATTAAATCTATCTTCTCAATATGACGACCTCCGCAAAATGATGATACTCTTGGAACGCTGTCGTCCAAGTATATAACAGGAAAATAAACATATTTTGCTTGAGAAAACACTTCGCTAGAATTAATCAAGTTTGTAAATTGTTTGGAAGTAGACTGTACCAACAAATCAAATTGCTTGAGGAAAAGTATGCCAATGTCGTCACTTTTAAATGTAAACAGAAGAAGCGTAAGACAGAATGACAGTTCATGGAAAGATTAGCAGCGCTCCGCGGTTTCACCTGCATAAGTGTCGATCCCGTGGGAATATCGGGATAAAAACTATCCTGTGTCATCTCGTTGCCAAATTATATCGCAATCCGTTCAGTGATTTAGGCGTGAAAAGGTAACATACAGACAGACAGTCAGAGTAACTTTCGAATTTATAATAATTATTATAGTTTGGATTTCTATGGCGCGATGACAAAAGTGAAATAAAGAACTACTTTGTATAGAAAGAATGTGGCTATTCTTCGTAGAGTGGAAAAAGTTACTTAGGAACATTGAAAATGTCTTATTTAAAAATCGGTCTAATTTGACTGGAACACTATTTTTCCGAAATGTTCTTAAGTAACTTTTTACACCTTTGTATCCTGCTTATGCGTATGAAGTTTCATTAAAATCTATTCATTCATTTCGAAAAACAAGGGCTTGAAAGTTTGTATTAAATGTCGTACGGCGTAAACGCTCTTAATGGCTTAGGCATTCTCTACCAGTCAACCAAGGGTGGTGAAGAGATTAGATGGCAGGTGCTTTGGTTGAGCCCACAGATATAGATAGACCTAGATAACCCAAGTATCACGAACTGTATGAAAATGAAGCATGCCATTTTTTGACTACCTACTATGACGTCACAAGCTCGCGCTCTCGCTCACGCTTACCCAGCCAGCAGTACGCGCAGACTAAGAGCGAAAGTGGCGGCTTACGATTTTTGAACGTAAGCTGGTGCGATGTTTGGCACGCGAAGTAGTTGCTCTTGCGTTATCTAGGTGTATCTATATCTGTGGTTGAGCCGAACAATGATAAAAAAAACTATTAAAATTATTTAATTATTACCGTCACAAACTAACGCAAAAGCCAAGAACGCCGAAAAATATAATACACGAATGATAAGACAAGTTTCTTTCAAGCAAATATCGTCAGACGATCACAAGAAATATAATCAAATTCTAATAATTTGGAAAAGAAACTCTTTTATACCAAAAAATATCTTGGCAACAAAAAGTTTCGAATTTTTCAAAGTGACATTAGATTTTTCCATAAAAATAGATTCTTGGAAGCCATTCATAACTTTTGTTATATGAAACAAATGGCGCGGTGCTGATATTATTTGTTACAAACTATATTTTATGGTTGCGCTTTCCTATTGTTTTCGACAGTCTGTGGACAAGTTTGGACAACTAATTACTTGAGCAACCTTACCACGGAGCTGCTTCAATTGTATTTTTGGTATAGCTTCCATTTACCACATTTTTAGTAATTTTGCTATGTACAGGTTTTCTTGATAAGCAATCCAACTAATTCCAATAAACAAAAAAGAATCGTTTTCCTTTTTTTGGACTGGAATCATAATGTCAGTAATTCATACTAATATTATAAATTCGAAAGTAACTCACGTCTGTCTGTATGTTACCTTTTCACGCCTGAACCACTGAACGGATTTCGATAAAATTTGGCAGAGAGATAGATTGCATCCCGGGGAAGGATATAGAATAGTTTTTATCCCGGGATCGACACTTATGCGGGTAAAACCGCGGGGCGCTTTTAGTACTTCATAAGTTCATAATTCGGCCCCTGATAGGTGGTTTTTAAGCTTCGATCAAATTGTAACAAGTGCGAGTCGGACTCGCACACGAAGGGTACCACAAAGCATAAAGCACCGAAAAAAAAAAACACGTTTGTTGTATGGGAGCCCCCCTTAAATATTTGTTTTATTCTGTTTTTAGTATTTGTTGCGGCAACAGAAATACATCATCTGTGAAAATTTCAACTGTTTAGCTATCAAGGTTCATGAGATACAGCCTGGTGTATCTCATGACGTGTGGGACGGACAGTGGAGTCTTAGTAATAGGGTTCCGTTTTTACCCTTTCGGTACGGAACCCTAAAAATCAAAAGAAAATCTATCGAAATCAGATACTGGTTTAATTTCAACTTCAAAACCTATCGCGATCAGTACGTACGGTTTCAAATCTCAAACAAAAGTCGAAAGTAGGAAAAAGTACTAAGTTCCCTTTAGTCTAATTTGAATAAATGATTTTGACTTTTTGACTTGACTGAGTGTTTTTACTTGTAAGAATAATTCAATACTTCTCGACCATTTTGATTCTGAAGCTTCGAGCCGATAATATCCTATCCTACTAAAATTATAAACGCGAAAAATTCTGAGGATGGATGGATGTTTGTTACTCTTTCACGCAAAAACGACTGCAAGGATTCGGATGAAACATGGCACACAGATAGATTATGGCCAGGATTAAAACGTAGGATACTTTTTATCCCGATATTCCCACGGGATCGAGACTTATGCGGGTGAAACCGCGGGGCGCTGCTAATAAAAGAAGAAAGTTTTCACACGTCTTTATTCTTGACTAGCTTTGCCTACGCCCTCGCCCGCGTGGATGTCGGTAAATATGCTTCGTCCGCTGAAATTCTTGTTCCCCCAAGTCGTTCTTGCCTGCCCGCGCTATAACTTCGTTTTCGCTTAGCGTTCTTTCTGACTTTTTTTTTTGTTTAAAGTCTAAAGCCTTCTTCAAGACTTGGGCTATAAAATGGAAAAACAATTTTCCAAATCCGACTAGTAGTTCCAGATATTAGCGCATTCAAACAAACAAACTCTTCAGGTTTATTTATAACAAATAACGAAATCGTCATCATCATCATCTGCCTAGCCTTTCCCCAACTATGTTGGGGTCGGCTTCCAGTCTTACCGAATGCAGCTGAATACCAGTATTTTACATTGAGCGACTGCCTATCTGACCTCCACAACCCAAAACAACAAACAACAAATAACAACATACATATCTCTTAAAAAAAAATAACACTGCTAAAACCGACTTCCGAACGAGTTGCCATAGTAACAGTATCAACAAAACTTATTATAGGCTTAATATCAATACTGTTGTTTTATAGACGCTACGTGGGAATAGGTATATTATAGCCGGCTCGTGTTGTCGTCATAAAATACAAGTTAGAACACGTTCAGGGGTTGGCAACTTTCCCTGAAGTCCTGAAGAGTAGTTAAGGTAAGTATTGGTTTATAGGTGGGTGGTTGGCAGATTTTGATGTAAGAAATATTTTCTTCTCAATGATTTATAATTAGAAATTATAGTTAAGTCAACAAATGGCCCAAAAGGGGGTATAAAGTGCGTGAGCATCCTGCTCCACTTTATACCCCCTTAAGCGTAATCTTCAGAAATTTCTTAAAGGTACTTAGGGAGTGAACCCACTACGAAAGACACAACTACTTTCTAAGCACTCTGAGCAAGTTTCTTAAAGAATCGCTTAGTTCTCAACTCACGCACTCTACAACTCCTTAAACTTTGTGGAATATAACATAGATTTTTGTTTTTATGCTTTCGGAAACTTCTTCGTAGGATCAATGATTTTGATTTCCATTTATAACTTTTAGACAAGCTTCGACTAGAATTCGGCCACATAGACAGCGTTAGTACTCAAAATGGTGGAGGAAAAAATCGTGAGAATGTTCTAGAACCATAAATTCGAAGACATGTGACATCCGCCAGCACAGGGCCCGCGTGGTAGATTATGGCTGACTTCTTCCTATGTCTGATTATGATGACAGTGTTAGCGTAAGCCTCGCAAAGGTCTGATTCTGAAAGATGTTATTAGTCAGAGAGCACAAAAGGAGGTGAGGCATCGTCTGTCGGATATTTGAAATTACTTTTGTATTTGTACAGGTACCAGCACATCAAGCTACCTGAAACTGTCAAATTTTCTCAATCAACTTTGAACCTTAAATTATGCTTTAGAGATAAAGTTGAAAATCTATTAAAGAAATTTGACAGATTATAGTATCTTGATGTGCTGGCGTCTGTACGTTTACTGAAACAAATCATCCAGGCACAAACATTGTTGGTGCTGATTGGCATGAAAATGAGTATACCCCCTTATGTTTTCAGAATCCTGCCCTTTATTCGATATAGTCATTGGTTACGTGATAAAGTTAAAAACTAAAACTCAATCACGACAAAAATGACAACTAAAAAGGTGTGAACCACACTCTGGACACCCAGATCGTACACAGATGTTCTCAACAGACCAGGAGACTTAATCAGCTTCTGGAGGCAGGTGGGCTGGTTGGAATAACCACCTACAGCCGCCATGGCCCACGCACGATGGTCCATTGAAGGACTAAGTGCGGAAACCAAACCCAGAACATAGAAGGTGTAAAACAAAAAAGTTTTTTCGGTTTTTTTTTTATAGTCGCACGGTTTTACAGTTAAGGCCCAAATGTGTCTCTCATATCAAAAATTCAAAATGCAAAGTCAAAATAAAATCATTTATTTCAAATAGGCATATAAAAGCCACTTTACAACGTCAAAGGAGTTATGAGGAAATAAATGAACATACATACATACACACGTAGCCTGTTAAAATCATAACCCTTCTTTAGCGTTAAAAAGAGACTTTTGAAGTAAATCTACTAGGTCATCATCGTCATCATCCACATTGGCACTTCACCCACTGGCACTTCTCTTTTTACGGACTTCAAAAAAAAGGATGTTATCAATTCGACACGTATGTATGTAATACCTATTATTGGAACTGCATGATGTTCACATATCTATTAAGGCTTCCAAACAAATATACAACATTTTAGGGATGTATGCATAGATGTAGTAATTTGAAACAATTAAACCGACATTAAAAAGAAATGAACTCAAAATTATGAAATAACTTTAATTTCGGAAGTCGGTGGCAAAAAACTAAAACTAAAATACAGATCCCAAGACACCTGTCTTGAGACCTGTATTTTAGCTTTAAATAATTTTGAGTTAATTTATTTTTAATATCAACTAAAATACAGATCCCAAGACACCTGTCTTGGGATCTGTATTTTAGTTTTATATAATTTTGAGTTCATTTCTTTTTAATATCAACTAAAATACAGATCCCAAGACACCGATGTCTTGGGATCTGTATTTTAGTTTTAGTTTTTTGCCACCGACTTCCGAAATTAAAGTTATTTCATAATTTTGAGTTGATTTCTTTTTGAAGTCGGTTCAATTTTTATAAATTACTTTTTTATCTAGCGTCAATCCCCACGCACCTGTGCCAGCCTCAATCAGGTTCCACCCACGAAGGCAATAATATCGTCCGCCCTTCTCGCCACGACACGATCGACCGAATCGACTTACTGTCATCTAATCTAACCCCCAAAGAACAACCATATTGAATTTAGACTAAGCTTAGTGTAAATTAGAGAGAATTAAATTAATGAGTAGAGCTCTACTCTTTTCAATAAATTTAAATAATATTACCCACGCAATACATTTACGTACTCAACTTTTTCAATTTAAGGCATATACACAAGTTTTACAAGGAGACTTACTTAAAGCTAGTCATTATAACTTAGAACTCAGCCGAGAACTTTCGATTCTCGTTGTAAGTGTTCTTGGGGTTGGCAGGGTTGTAATAGAATTCTATCAAAATTGGTCTTGATAAGAACCGTTACTTCTGCTTGGTTCTTGTCCTTGTAGATGGAATTTCAGAGAGTTAAGTTTCGCTTCTTTAGCATCAGGTTCAATTAATTTAACTTTAAATGGCAGACCACAATGAACGGGAAGATATTGACAATTCTGTCAAATCTTACAAAGCAATCGGCAACACGCAATTAGCAAATTAAACTAGTGTACCTACCTTAATTATAGTTTTATTTCTTTTTGGGACCAAGTTTGTTGTGTTGCTGATTCTTAAATCAGCAATACAATTCCTTGAGTTAGAATTGGCCTCAAATGACATGATTTCCTGAAATAGTCATTCAATAGTAATATGATGTTAGAGTTGTATTGATGATTTTTATGATTATAATTCTCATATTTATGTGGGAGCACGGCAGTGTCCGGCCAAGTCGAGCAAAAAGCGGCACGGCCATACCATCCTTTTCTCGAAACAGTTCAGGCTATTTTCGACCCCTTATAACTTCGTTGTGGATAAAACTTGAAGCCTGAATTTGCACTAAATAATCTCATTTAATATAATATGTATTATTACTTGTGAGATACATTGTGTTTACATGCGATGGCCTAGTAAATCAATTTATTAAAAACATAAAAGATTTTTAATCTTGATATGGTCACTATAAGATGTTGTTAGGTTAGCTAATTACGTAATAACTTAAGACAGAAGGTCCCCTTAAGTAGGGACTGAATAAATTAACCGACTTGGTAATACATGGATCTCACAACTTTTTACGGTAGAAGAACTGAGTTGCGAGACTTGGTTTTTTTAACAAGTTATGTTTTTGATGGCATTATTTCAACAAAAAGACTAAAGGATCAGGAAAGACGAAAAAAACTTTCAAAAGCCATAAAGGGCGAAAATCACGTACCTAGTTATGTTAAACAGTATCCCGAACATTCAAATAGTTGCAAAGTGGCGTTCACATAATATACTGAGCAAGTTCCAGCTGTTATTCGTTAACTTTTCTGTGAACTAAAGTCAAACTTATGCATTCATGGTCCAAATGTAGGTCATAAATTTTGTTTGTTTCAGTATTATGCTGTGTTCTGAAAGCTATAAGTATGAGACTTGCGTAACACACTTTCTTTCACTGAAGGAGTTTGAAGGAAATTTCTAATCCATTGCTTCATATGTTTGAAAAATTTGCCAGCTCGATAACGCAATAAATTTTGTTGTTTTCAAAACCGACTGGAAGTTCCAGAGATTCAGCACGAACAAATAAAAAAATTTGTTTGTTTTTTTTTTTATTTCAACGTGCAACTACCTGTCGGATTTGGAAAACTCTTTTTGCATTGAATAGTCCAATTCATGAGGAATGTTACAGGCTATATAACATCACGCTACGACCCTTTGGAGCCGATCAAAAAGAAAAAGATGACAAAAAGAACGCTAAGCGAAGTAATAGTCAAAAAAAAAAAAAAGTAATAAGAAATTATCTCGCGGCAGTCGATGCCGTGAGATAATTTCCGTCCTCCACGTGGGTGAAAGCCACTTACAAAAGCTAGTATATAATATACTTAGGGGTACTTACATTTAAACGCGTGTAGGTGACCTAACACAACGCGCTGTTGTATGAATGAAGCTTGATCTCATACAGATATCGACTCCATGTCCCATCGCACAACTATAATAGTCTTCAGAATCAAATATGACTGGCTTTTGATACGGGGATGAAGAGCGTAATATACAGCTAGAGGTTATTTGGCTGAGCCCCGATATTGCCAATATCCCATATCGTTCTTTTCGTTTGACGGATTAAATCTAAGGATTAAAGACCTATATGGTAAAATACTGGAAGGAGGACGCGCGGGCTTGCAAAAGATGGAAGGAGTGGAGGCCTTTGCCCAGAAGTGGGACAGGGCAGGCTAAAAAAAAAGGTAAAATAAATAATATGTTGATAGACTTATGTTGTACACAAAGGAATATACTAAACAAGTATTGACTTAAGAGTTGTAGATCCGAAACCAGTCCTGGCGCTTTACTTTGTGAAAATTATTTCATCACCACTGCTCTCAAAAACGGTGAAGGAAAACATCGTGAGGAAATCGGAATGTCCTAGAACCAAAAAAACAATGCTGACATGTGACATCTACCAACCCGCACTGGGCCCGCGTGGTGATTACTGCCCATTCCCTCTCACAGAGAGGCTCACTGCAAGGAAGTCTGTGTTCCAGCAATGGGAAAGTTATGTGCTGATTTTGCTACGATATTAATTTTATCCTCGTTGGTTCATTTCTTTTTTCTATATAGGTAACTAATGTAACGATTTGCACTTAAGGTAAAATGTAGCTGACCCAGCGAACTTCGTACCGCCTCAGATCTTTTTTTGTTATTTTTTCCCATGTTTTCATAACTAGGAACCCTCACGGGCGACCCCAGGACACCCTACCAAAGTTTCATCACAATCTGACCAATGGTTTCGGAACGCATAGAGGACAAACATACAAATATTGATGTTTATTTATGTAGAAGATTAATCGTATACTGTAAGTACCTACATTTAGAGCAAATAAAATTCTGATTGTGGTCTAGTGGTCGCAAGCACTACTGCTAAATATGAGGATCCTGGATTCAATTTCTAGCTTAGGTCGGGCAAAGTGTTATTTGGTTTCTCCATCACGAGTTTCTCATTAGCAGCCCGTAGTCTCGGCTCGCCCCTCGCCCCCATTACGTAGGACTTCAACGTAACCGGCGAAATATGGGTGTGCTATGGGTAACCTCTGCCTAACCCTTTGGGGAAATAGGCGTGATATCATCGTATCATATCATAATCAGCCTAAATATCGTCCCTCGCATGACTAAAAGTCCTAATAAAAATAAAAATCTAATTTTTTAGCCGATTTGAGTCAGGACAACTACACTCTTCCATTCGTGGTTCTTTACATTTTGTTGCCTTTTAAAATGGTTATAGTTATTTTGAGATCCAATGAGGGATTTTCTTTTTCTTTTTTTTTTAACGCTTCCCTAGTCGCTGGATAGATGGCGCTGAACTTGGTAAGTTACTGCAAGGAACGGAAGTCACATAATTTTTTTATTAATTCACTTGGATGTAATTTTGAGATAGTAAAACGAAAGCAAACGAAACTGTCACTCAACGAGCGTATATGACGTGACGCAATGTTTTTTTTTCCAAGCGTTTTGACTTTGGCATCTAGTAACGTAGTCAGTTCAACGCCATCTTCAGGGTTCTTGGGAACTATTTTTTTTTTAATACTGAAAAGAAAAACCTCTCATTATCATAGAGGTATGACGGTTAGTGAGAAGTGTAAAGAATCACGAATAGAAAAATGTAGCTGTCCCAACCCAAATCAGCTAAAAAATTAGATACGACTTTTAGACATTTACAAGAAAACTATAATCTATCTGAATGTATAACAATAATATAATTTAATATCTTTTTCATATTTAATTTTATAATACTATGGGTGTATGTTGTCTGTGTGGTGCCGGACTTAAAGAATAGCACCACCCCATACTTCCCGTGGGTGTCGTAAAAGGCGACTAAGGGTCGTACCGGAGAATGGGCAGCAGCGTTCTCTATGCATTCCACCACCATACTATACTGCGATCGCCAACCCGCCTGCCAAGCGTGGCGATTATGGCAAACCCCCCCCCCCAACTTGGGGGAGGCCTATGTCCAGCAGTGGACGTCTTTCGGCTGAAATGATGATGGGTGTATGTGTAAAAAACTTGCCTGAATTTTTTTTTTTTTTTTTTTTGTCGTGCGAGGTACGAAATGTTCCCACTGCTGGGACACAGGCTTCCTGTCATTAAGAGGGAGTGGGCCGTAGTCCACTACGCGGGCCCAGTGCGGGTTGGTAGAAGTCACATGTCTTCGAATTTTTGTTTCTAGGACATGCCGGTTTCCTCACGATGTTTTCCTTCACCGTTTTGAAAGCAGTATTTATGTGTTGTGGGCTGGCTGTCCAAGATGGCTGATGATGACTGATGGCTGATGGAGGATGCCCTAAACTGTAAGAAAAACTTCAATCCAATTCGAAAGCTCACTGGCGCCACTTGTTTTATAATCAGAGAATTGTTATGAGCGCTCTCGATTTAATCTCTGAAGCCCAGCCAACTGACATTCATATTCATAAATGTTAATGAACCATTAACAAACAATTTTACCTACAGTAGGAGTATATCTCGGTACTAACTATTTCTGCGATTTCATTTACATATTATGATATTATCCAACTCCCAATTCAATCCTTCAATTATTCCCCAAGTGGTGGATTTCCTTAGGTTCGTGTCGCGCCTACAAGTTTTTTTTAGCTTTATAGGTAGGTAGTTCCTGAGAAGGCTTGTGGCGAAGTAATAACAGCCGCACGAGTCCATAGATCAGATTAAGCTCCGCTTGCCGCAATCGTTTCGTGGATGGGTGACCATCTTTACATACCGAGACCCCTCCGTGCCTCGGAAAGCACGTAAAGCTGTTGGTCCCGGCTGTCATTCGTGGATCTTTGACAGTCGTAACGGGTAGCCCTTCTTGATATGTAAAGATGGTCACCCATCCACGGATCAACCGAGGCAAGCGTAGCTTAACCTGTTTGATCGATCCGTGCGGCTGTTAGATACATTACATCATGACTGTTCTTTAAAAAAAAAAACCAGTTCCCTCCACGTGCCACTAAAAACAGAAAACAATGAAAAAACCTGTTGGTAATCTGAACCGGTTCAGCGGAATGAATCACTATCAAAGTATTCATTCCTTGATCTATTGCTAGATAGGGGGGGGCACTGACCTCCGCTCAGTTGAAGGGATTGTAAGACTTATCTCTGAAGAATGAGGTTTTTATTAGCGTTATCTTTACCCGGAGGAAAACGTTTTGAAAGGTTATTTTACGATAATTCTAGGCTTTATTCATTCAATGGTTACTGATTTAAATAAATCTAAAATTCTTATTATATACTTATTTATTTATTTATTTGATATAGGCACACCAACAACTTATTTACAAATAAAATATATACAGACATTTACGATGGGATTCTGTGTAAATAAGTTACTTAAAGGCATGCACATCATTCACAAAAAAAAGGACGAATCTGAATTACAATTGAAATAATTATCGAGAATAAAGAACATAAGGAAAAGTTGAATTAAAAATATAAACATAACTTAACTACATTGACATTGTACATTAAATTTAAATTAAATTAAGTATTAATAACGAAGAAAGAAATTACATTAAAAAAAAAAAAAAACATTACCTACTAATAAAGTGAACAATTGAACATCAGTTACAATACAATGGGATATGATTATTCTGAATTATATTGATAAAAATAATTATATAAAAAAAATTATTAAATTTGAAAAAAAAATTTATTATTGAATTAAAACAGTAGAAGTGAGCCGAATCACAGGTCGATTTTAATGATTTTAGTTTTAAATTTTGGCAGACTGTCAGCGAATATGTCAATGCTACTGTCAATGGAATAAGCTTTGTTGTAGGAGGTCAACATTCTGTTTAAGGGAGCATGGCGGCCCAGGTTTGTGCGACACGGTTTAGTTGCAAACGTTCTAATAGTACGCTTCGACCGGAGGTGAGAGTGACGAGGTACGTCTAGACTGATTTTGTTAAGCAAATCTGGGGTTGAAGTCATCCCGTTAACAATTTTATATAATGTTGTCACATCATTTAGGACCCTTCGTCGCTTCAATGAGTCTAACTCAAAATAATTTAGCCGTTCTGCGTAATCGGCTCTGTAAGGCATTTGTGGTCTTTAAACCGCAAGCACCTGGTAAACTTCCTTTGAACGCGCTCAAGACGATCCTTATGGACATTGTAAGTCGGATTCCAGACTGGAGATGCATACTCTATGAGACTGCGCACAAAGGAGTTATAGAGCACTTTCAAGGCCAAGACTCCCTGAAACTCCTTGCTAACTCTATTGATGAACCCAACCATTTTCATTGCTTTTTTTATAACGTTATTGATATGTGTGGCAAATGAAAGATCGCTGCTAAGCACTACACCTAGATCCCGTATGTTTTTAACTTGTTGCAGGGATGTTCCGTTGAGGGAGTAAGTTGACAGCAGGGGGTGCTTTTTCCGCGTAAATGTTATGTGATAACATTTGCTGGCATTTAGAGCCATCCTATTTACCACACCAATTCTGTATTGAGTTCAGATCGGACTGGAGCAGGGCTATGTCTTCTTGGGTTTTTATTTTGCGGTATATTTTAAGGTCATCGGCGAACAACGAGCATTGGCTATGTTTGATGCAATTCACTATGTCATTGATGAACACAATGAAGAGGATAGGCCCAGTATGAGATCCCTGGGGCACACCAGAGGTTGCAACGTATTCGCGGGATTGATAACCATTTACCACCACTCTTTGTGTTCGCTTACACAAATATGATCTGAACCACTCCAGTAAAGGTCCGTGTACACCATGATCACGTAGTTTCAGCAGAAGAATTTCATGGTCGACCTTATCGAAAGCGCTACTGAAATCAGTGTAGAGGGCGTCGATCTGTTGGCCAGAGTCAATGCTCATACAGATCTCGTCAACATATGAAACCAAATTGGTGACAGTAGATTTGTTGGTGCAGAAGCCATGCTGTTTCGAGGATAGTTGTGGTTTTACATGGGATGTTAATATTGGGCAAATCATTGATTCAAAGATTTTTGAGAAGATAGACAAGATAGAAATTGGTCTGTAGTTTTTAGCATCTGCACAGTCACCTTTTTTGAATATTGGCACTACGTTTGCCTTTTTCCATTCCATAGGAAATGTAGATGATTCGAGCGATTTATTAATAATTAGGGTGAGGGGATATGCTAAATTACGCGAACATTTTTTTATGAAAAGTGGAGGCAACCCATCCGGCCCAGCTCCTTTGGTAACATCGATTCTGTTTATTGCTTTAAGCACTTCCCTCTCAGTAAAAGCAATTTTACTGAGAATAAACTGAGGGAATATTTGGGAATTTTTTGGAGCTCGGGACATTCTGCTAGTGACAGAAAACGTAGACGAGAATTGAGTAGCAAAGAGTTGGCAAATATCGTCATTTGTCGTAGCTATTGAATCGTTTAGTGTCATTTCGGACGGAATAGAGCTGGATTTGGAGTTTTTGGAGCTGGATTTGGAGTTTTTGGAGCTGGATTTGGAGTTTTTGGCTACTATATACTTCGAGAACAGATCAGATTTTTTGGATGTTTGTTTGTGCCATTCTAGACAAATGGCTAAACGGATTTCAATGAAATTTGGCACAGGACATAGTACTCTTTTATCCAGATATTCCCACAGGATCGAGATTTATGCGGATGAAACTGCGGGGCGCGGATAGTCTATACTAATATTATAAAGAGGTAATTGTTTGTTTGTAAGTTTGTATGTAGGGGGTAATCTCCGGAACAACCAGTCGGATTTGAAAAATTATTTTTGTTTTCGGTAGTCCAATTCCTGTGGAAGGCTGTAAGCTATATAATATCACGCTAGGACCCGAGCAAAAAGAAAATAACTGGCCAAGTGCGAGTCGGACTCGCACACGAAGGGTTCCGTACCACAAGGCAAAAACGCCGAAAAAAAACATGTTTGTTGTATGGGAGCCCCCCTTAAATATTTATTTTATTATAATTTTATTATTTATTATTAAAGTTAAAATACAACTGAGTATTTTGTGAATATTTCAAGCGCCTACCTGATGCCATTTTTGATATCGAGCAAAAAAGGGCAAAAAAATCGCGTTAGTTGTATGGGAGCCCCCCTTAAATATTTATTTTATTTTGTTTTTGGTATTTGTTGTTATAGCGGCAACAGAAATACATCATCTGTGAAAATTTCAAATGTCTAGCTATCGCGGTTCTTGAGATACAGCCTGGTGACAGACAGACAGACAGACAGACAGACGGACAGACAGCGAAGTCTTAGTAATAGGGTTCCGTTTTGTACCCATTGGGTACGGAACCCTAAAAAGGTAGAAAGAACGCAGGCAGGCGATGCGATGCGACGGGGTGGGTGAGGTCGGAGTCGGAGGGGACAACAAATTTCACGCAAACGAAGCTGCGGACAGAAGCTTACAATAAGTAAATTGAAAATTAAAAATAAAAGGTTTTATGTCCTAAAGCCAGTTAGTAACAGCCTGGTTTTTTGTCGGGTTATAATTGACTGACAATATTAGTGTTATTGACGTTGAAATTACGCATCATTCGATCTTATACAACACTAGCTTCTGCCCGCGGCTTCGTCCGCGTGAAATTTCTTGTTTGGACCCCGACCCACCCCGTCGCATCTCATCGCCTGCCCGCGCTATTACTTCGTTGTTGCTTAACGTTCTTTCTGACTTTTGTCGTCATAGCGTAATGTTAAATAGCCTATATAGCCTTCCTCACGAATGGGCTATCAAACACAAAAAGATTTGTTCAAATCCGACTGGTAGTTCCAGAGATTACCCCCTACATACAAACTTACAAACTTTAGGTACCTCTTTACAATATTAGTATAGAATGGGGTGTCCTACACATAATCATAACATAATCAGCATATAATGTACCCACTGCTGGGACAGAGGCCTCCTCTCTGTGAGAGGGAGTGTGCCATCACCACGCGGACCCAGTGCGCGTTGGTAGATGTCACATGTTCTAGGACTTGGCGGTTTCCCTACGATGTTTTGTAAGCAGTGGTGATGAAATAATTTACACAAAGTGCTTGCTTGTGTTTGAACCCACGACCTACACGTAAATCTCGGCCGCTACCACCGAGCCACCACTGCTCTAGGTGTCCTGCTTTTGATACAAAATGCGCAACTAACGTATTCTTTTCGACTCCTGAGCGAAGCCATCCAAACGTTTGGCGACCCTTATAATATATTTATTTGTGATACCTTCAAGCCTCATAAAAACATAAAGGCACAAAATATTTTCCCCGAATTTGCGAATAAAAACATAATATCGCTCTTTTCAAGATAAACCATTCGAGCCTTTTCAGGTCATGAATAAAAACAAAATCACAATATTAAAATTCCCCGGGCAAATTGTCTTACGATTTATATAATATCAGACTTATTTTCGGCCCGAATATCTGGGACGTGAAATATAGGCTCAGTTCGTGAGCTGAATGTAATGGTAGGTATATCAGTATGATTTGCATAGACGTGTAGACTGTTGCTTGGATTATTTTGGGCAAATGTTATGGATTTCTTGAAGATGCGAATTGCTATTTTGTTTGTTTTTATGGTGGTATAGTCCGCGCGGAATTAGTTGACCGCGCCTATTGTGCTATAGTGAGCGGTGGGACGGAGGGGCGGGGGCGCATTACTCACTACGTGCTTTGCAACCCGCCGCCTCACCCCTGTCCCCACTTCAGCGGCCAACTATAGTCGGACTTTTAATTAAAAGTCCGACTATAGTTGCTGCAGTAAAATGACAGCTTATAATATGTTAAGTACTGTAGAGTCTGTGTAGGCCTGCCTTTACCAAAAGGCACTGGCTGGTCATATTTGCGGGCGTGTTCCATTCGAACGTTCGAGCGATTATTTAAATATTTTAATATGGTGTTTTTGTTCAATAGAGTCAGTGCTAGAATTATCGTGAAGCTGTAAAGTTCTCTTAAAAATATATTAGTTCTAAGTCAAAAGCTTTTCAATTGTACACCACATATTAGTGTGCTGTGGAAGACCCCTCTGGACCTTCACAGTACTTAAATGACTGAAATTGGCGTCTTGTTGTTTTTTCGCAGCCATCAAGCAAATCTTATTTTTCTAGTACAGAAACAGTGTAACAAACGAAACTTATTTGACATGCATATCTCTAAACTCAGTCCGAAATGAGTTAATAAGAAGTGTCATTTTACTACAGCTAATTAGCTGTACTTTTAATTAAAAGTCGGACTATAGTTCCGCGCGGATAATACAGGAATTATTGCGATACTAAGTTGTGACGTGAACCGACCGCCATTGAAGTACCTACTAGGGCTGTCAGTATTTTCGTGAAAGTTAGCCCTGAAGCAGTTTTAAAAGAACAACAGACTGTTAACTGTTAATCCTTCCGAAGTTTATCTAGTGGAGAAATATTATGATTTAAACCTAACTTTTACTTCAAAATAGGTAGGTACTGTTTTCTCGCTTCACAGAAAATGTTGTGAGAAAGTTGAGGTATAAAGTTGAAACATGGTTGAAACCTTCTAAACACAGATGAATATGTTAATAATTCCCTGTAGTAAATAATTATGTATGCTAGAAAAGATTCCTTTAGAAGTTAAGCATATTTTTCTGTTCCGTCTTTCTTGTCTGTTTATATACAGTGTGTACATAATTGGTTGAATAAATAACTATACACTCGGTGTGTTTTACCGGAGATCCTGAGGCTTGTAGGCATACTCTAATGAAAACCCCCGTAGGGCTTTACTTAAAGAAACCGTCAGCTACACTCCCCCTTACTTTAATGATTTCCCCCTCGACATTAAAGGGACGTTACTAAATATACCAATCAGAAGCAGACATAATTGCTTTGGAAAGATTTTGACAACCAATCGTCACCATACTGCGATCCCCACCCAAAAAGAAAAAGCGGTTCAAACCGGTATGAGAAAGTTTTTAGTGGATAAGACAGAGATTAAAACAGAAGACGATCTAGGAGGGGATCGAGGCGGGGGGTGGAGGGGGGTTCAGGGGATCAGAACGCACAGATATAGATATACCTAGATAACGCAAGAGTAACTACTTCGCGTGCCAAAAATTGCACCAACTTATGATTACAAATCGTAAGCCGCCCCTTTCGCGCTCAGTCCTTTGTACTGCTGGCTGGGTAAGTGTGAGCGAGAGCGCGAGCTTGTGACGTCATAGTAGGTAGTCAAAAATATGGCACGCTTGGTTTTCATACAGTTCGTGATACTTGCGTTACGTTAAAAAAGTGACAGATTTTCATGGCTACCGCTATAATAATGACGGAACCGCTTTCTGACAAAACCCGAGCATTAGTGTCTAAACACACTATGCCGAAGTTACGCGACCGAAGTTCGGCATGATTACGCCTGCAATGCTATTTGAATTATTGACGACACATTATGCCGAAATTACGTTGCGTTAAATAGCATTGAAATAGCATTGCGGGCGTAATCTTGCCGAACTTCGGTCGCGTAACTTCGGCATAGTGTGTTTAGACACTAATGCTCGGGTTTTGTCAGAAAGCGGTTCCGTCATTATTATAGCGGTAGCCATAAAAATCTGTCACTTTTTTTGACATCAAGGGGCTTATACTAAAGCACGGTCACTGTTGGACTGCATAGAAAATAAAGAGAAGCGCGATGACACAACACCGGTAATTTATTGCAAAATATGAAGCAATTATTTAATTACAAAAAAATCTATTGTTTGGACTAAAGAATTAAATCACTAGTATTTTTTATTAGGTATGTTCCTTGTAGAATAATCGTAAAAATTAAAAATAAAGTTTTTAGTGGTATCATGTTTTTTTTCTATCGTATCAAATGAGTTGTATTATGTTTTCAACACAGTATCTTCCTAGGATATATCCTGAAGAATATCATATATTTTTCTGATTTTGTTTACTGTAGTCGATCATAATTATACTTTTATTGTTTATAAGACTTGCGTTTTTTGTGTTTAGGTCCTATAAGCCCCTTAAGGATGCGCTAAGGTAGTCCGCAGAATTCAAATTTACTTACGTTTTTTGCAATTAGCAACACCCTAATTGCGTAACACACAATGTGAATCATTTTGAATTGTATTGCTAATCCATTGCTTCATATGATCGAAAAATTTGTCTGCTCAACAACGTAAGTACGCAATGAATGATGTTGAACTGTCAAAATGAATGCCATTGCTACTGATAGTGTGTTACGGAATTACCCCAGGTCAAGTATGTTGATTAAAATATGGTTGGCGACTGTTCGCGTCAGTTGTTTTTAGCGTTCCCTACCCAAAAGGGTAAAAACGGGACCCTATAACTAAGACCTCGTTGTCTGTCTGTCCGTCTGTCTGTCACCAGGCTGTATCTCAAGAACTGCGTTAGCTAGACAGTTGAAATTTTCACAGATGATGTATTTCTGTTGCCGCTATAACAACAAATATTAAAAAAAAAAAAAATTTAAAAAATAAAAAAACCCGACTGCGAAACTGAAAAGCTACAAACAAGCCCATTTTAAATTAAATAAAAGTTGGAAGCAGGCGGGACCCATTTGAATTTGAAAATATAATAAAAATGGTATGGGTCCCGCCTGCTTCCAACTTTTATTTAATTTAAAATGGGCTTGTTTGTAGCTTTTCAGTTTCGCAGTCGGGTTTTTTTATTTTTTAAATTACTTTTTTTTATTTCCAGCTTTTTAGTTTACCTACAAATGTAAAAGATTTCGCAAACGATTTAGTTCTTGGTACATGTTTTTTACGATTTCTCACTTCGAATTACTTTTAACCATGTAAGTTATATATATTTTTGTAATCACCTTTTAAAACCCTTTATTTTGATACCCCACTCGATAGGTTTCGAGAAAAAAAAAATTTTTTTGAAGACATACTGCGCCATAAATCGGTCATTTTAATTTTTTTTTCAATTTTGATATACCCAGTGTCACTCTCACAATTAAGACGAATCTAACGGCACCTCTCAAGCTGAAATCGATCAAGCCGTTTAGGCTACAGAGCGTGCCAAAGAAATATACATACATACATACATACATACATACATACACTCGAAAAACATAACCCTCCTTCTGACGCAGTCGGGTAAAAACAGAATAAAATATATTTAAGGGGGGCTCCCATACAACAAACGTGTTTTTTTACGGCGTTTTTGCCTTGTGGTACGGAACCCTTTCTTGTGCGTGTCCGACTCGCACATGGCCAGTTTTTTTAATACTTAATCAATAAGTCACACGAGCCTCAGTTTAGCCAGAGTTTAAAACCGTTAGGCCCTCACACACGTTTTTCTTGTCATGAAAAACGACGGTTTATTCACCGTGTGTAGGCACAGTCGTCAGAGTTGTATGGATCACTATGGGAGCTTGTCCCAAACTTGTGTTTTATCCCAAAAACTGTTATGACAGTAAAAAAATAATAATGGAATGGATACAAACGCTTACCTACAATGATACCGAAACACTTCTGAAACCTTGACACATACACATTACATACACCCCCCACTCATACACATATTTGATTTAAGTTAATGTTAATTTATGTAGTTTTAGCATAAAAATTTTACTTTTTGTATAACACAGGCACTATCTGCCTAAGGGCTGATTTTTCAATCGACCGATATTTTTTATTCGTGGAATAAAATTGACGTCTGACAGTTTTTGTATGGAAGAACTGTCAAAAATTCGAAATTATTCCTCCGATAAAGTTATCTGGTGTTGGAAAAATCAGCCCTTAAAGGAGGACCCAAGCACAAAAAAATTTGTTTTTATTTATTTTTATTTTTTCTTGTTTTACCAATAAAACATTTTTTTTTTGTTGATCGACTCGTTTTTTCTACGGGCAGTTTCTACGCCGTACCGTAAAGAAACCGTACTGAATACAAAGTGCTTTAATTACTTCAAGGATAAACCCTATCGGCCTTATTATAAAACAAGGTTTATCTTTAGACCCAGGTTTAAACCATCGAGCCATTTTTAAATTTTGAACTTTATTCTGACAACTGTAAAGTTCTTAATGCAAAATTGACAACTTAGACTCGGGTTTAACGTCAGTTTTTGTAATAAGAACTTTAGCTTCGTCGGATTATAGTTCGAAATTTAAAAATAGCTGGATGGTTTAAACCTTGGTCTAAAGATAAATCTTGTTTTGTAATAAGGCCGTATATGTTTTATCAACGTAGGTATGTAAACGTACATTGGACAAACTATTCCAGATAGCTTCGGATGATTCCGGAGTTATCACAACTCAAATACCGACCGCAACTTGGCGCTTATACCAACAGTTATTTTATAGAACTAATATTTAACTTTGTCAACGCGGATGGGTCGGCAATAACTTCGACCCGTATCGGACAAGAACTTATTAACCGACTTCAATAAAGGTGGAGGTTCTAAATTCGGATGTTTATATATATATTTTTAGGGTTCCGTACCCAAAGGGTAAAAACGGAACCCTATTACTAAGACCTCGCTGTCTGTCCGTCTGTCTGTCACCAGGCTGTATCTCAAGAACCGTGATAGCTAGACAGTTGAAATTTTCACAAATTATGTATTTCTGTTGCCGCTATAACAACAAATACTAAAAACAAAATAAAATAAATATTTAAGGGGGGGCTCCCATACAACAAACGCGATTTTTGCCCTTTTTTGCTCGATATCAAAAAGGCAACAGGTAGGTACTTGAAATATTCACAAACTACTCAGTTGTATTTTAACTTTAATAATAAATAATAAAATAAATATTTAAGGGAGGCTCCCTACAACAAACAGGTTTTTTTCGGCGTTTTTGCCTTGTGGTACGGAACCCTTCGTGTGCGAATCCGACTCGTACTTGGCCAGTTTTTTTATTATGAACTAGCGACACTAGCGACATATTAACCAATAAAAATACAGAAAATAAATGATGTGGTCAACTGGTCCCTCGGGTCCAGTTCGGGTCCAGTTCGGGTCCAGTTGACCAAAGACTCCTTGCTTTGCATGGTTTTTACGGATTGAAAAAACATCGAGATTTACTCGTATTTATTATACGTTAGGTATTTCAATATTGATGTACTCGTTGGTCTAGTGGTCGCAAGCACAACTGCTGAGTATGGGGTCTCGGGTTCGATTCAGTCTCTTTTAAAGACCAGACATAATCTTGGTCCGATCATGTGAGGACCATGTACAGTATTCCCTAATTAATAATGCGCATGCAGATCTTGTCATTCTTGGGGGGGTTTTGCCATAATCGCCACGCTTGGCAGGCGGGTTGGCGATCGCAGTATAGTATGGTGGTGGAATGCATAGAGAACGCTGCTGACCATTCTCCGGTACGACCCTTAGTCGCCTTTTACGACACCCACGGGAAGTATGGGGTGGTGCAATTCTTTAAGTCCGACACCACACGGACTAGTCCGTGAAGAAGTGTCTGTACGAAAACGCCACTATGTCAGTCAGACTCCAGGATCAGGCCTCGAAACCTATCCTTCTGCAGCGAGGTGTGAGACAGGGAGACGTTATCTCTCCGAAACTGTTCACCGCTGCACTGGAGGATGTCTTCAAGGTTCTGGACTGGAAAGGGGCTGGCATCAACATCAATGGCGAGTACATAACTCACCTTCGGTTTGCCGACGACATCGTAGTCATGGCTGAGACTATGGAGGACCTCAGTACAATGCTCGATGACCTCAGTAGAGCCTCCGAAAGAGTGGGTCTTAAAATGAACATGGACAAAACGAAGGTCATGTCAAATGCCCATGTAACACCCACTCTCATAAAAATCGGAGACGCTACACTCGAAGTCGTGGACGAGTACGTTTACCTAGGACAAACCGTCCAGTTAGGTAGGTCTAACTTCGAGAAAGAGGTAAATCGACGAATCCGACTCGGCTGGGCAGCGTTCGGGAAGCTACGCAATATCTTCTCGTCCCACATACCGCAGTGTCTCAAGACGAAAGTCTTTGACCAGTGTGTGTTGCCAGTCGCTCACAATGGGCCTTATAAGAAGGCTAAAAGTCACCCAAAAGGCAATGGAGAGGGCTATGCTTGGAGTTTCCCTGCGTGATCGAATCAGGAATGACGAGATCCGCAGGAGAACCAAGGTAACCGACATAGCCCGAAGAATTGCCAAACTTAAGTGGCAGTGGGCAGGGCACATTGCTCGCAGAACAGATGGCCGATGGGGCCGAAAGGTTCTGGAGTGGCGACCGCGTACCGGAAGACGTAGCGTTGGAAGGCCTCCCACAAGGTGGACCGATGACCTTGTGAAGGCCGCAGGAACCCGTTGGATGAGGGAAGCACAGGACCGGTCGAAGTGGAGGTGCTTGGGGGAGGCCTATGTCCAGCAGTGGACGTCTTTCGGCTGAAATGATGATGGTGATGATGCAGATCTTCGCTAATTGTGGTATTCCCGGAAACACCCGAATCATTGAATCGTAAGAGCCCTAAACATGCATGAAGAAAATGCACTTAAACACTCTATATACATATCGTCTTCCGACGCTCGGGGAATACGACCGTTGCCGAACAGTGACGAAGATTTCTATGCGCATTATCACTTTGGGAGACCTGTAGAGTAGTGTCTATTTAATGATTAGTTTCCTTGTGTGTGAGACATTGACTTCTTTAACACAAAACTTTAAATACAAACCCAAAGACACAGACTTCCGAAATTAAATTATTTTTCACTTTGTAGTGTTTTTTTTTTTTGGAAGTCGGTTGGTTCTTTTTGTCAAAAAGTTTTTATCTATATTTGGTTTATATTATTCATCTTCTTGTAAGATGATAATTATCATGCGAAATAAATCCCACCCTATTAAACTATCCCACTGGCTTACTATCTTTTATCACTAGCTTACTAGCCTGAAAATGAGGATAGTTCTGTATACAAGAGGTTAGAGTGACTAGCTGGCTAGCGTACTAGCATTATCGTGCTAGCTTCAAAAACTAACCTCGTGTAACCCGGGCATAACACTAAAAAAACATGTGGCAAGGAAAATGTAATTTCCTATTTCCAAACCATTTGTAAATAGTTAGGAAATAGGAAGTTACAATTTCTCCTTAATATTTCTCGAATTTCTTCCGTGTACCTTAAATTACTATTCGGCAATTTCACTAATTCATCTTACCTGATTAATTGATAAAGTTATCCCAAAGGAAACAAAGAGATTTATGTGTAGCCGTTTTGTCTATCACGGCTGGTATATTGGTATAAAGCGTGTCTGCGAAGCGTTAGCTCTTGAATATATTATAATACCGTTATTATAAAAAAATACTGAAAAACGGTCGCAGTAGGTGCTCGCAACCGGCGTGTATATAATTATGACCAGATGTATGTATTACATTATAACCCGCTGATTCATAATGTGATATGATTGAACCTCGACTAAAAAGTAGTATGAAAACTTAAAAAAAAAAGAAAATCATATTGTTTATTATAAACCTCAGAAGGTATGACAAGTAGAGTATTCTCCTCGGTGATATAGGGGGGTATTCGTCTTAGGCAAGCCTGAATCCAACATTTATAGCGACCGTGGCATAAGACACAGCTTTATTCCCTTGTTGAATAAACTACTATTGAAATTCGACTTAAACCGGCAAAAAGACGAAACTCAACGCGAACAAAGTGGCAAGTCAAAGCAAGTGTACATGAAACTGACCCTGGTCCTGTCTATTTGTATTACCCAGAGGTGTTTGACACGACACGTGCTCACACGCACGTGCATACAGAAATAACCGGAGTAAACGCCTTCGTGACCGATAATGTACTGGACGGTTTATTATTTAGTACTTAGTTGTTATGAGTGTTTTACTTTTATGTTTTTTTTTGGAGGTAGTGAATTATGTTCTGTATTGAGAAGCTTCATGAAATTTTGTTCTAGGTACTATAGTTCTCCAATAATAGTCTAAGCCTAGACTTTTCTACCCTAGACTACTACATCATCTGCCTAGCCTTTTCCCAACTATGTTGGGGTCGGCTTCCAGTCTAACCGGATGCAGCTGAATACCAGTATTTTACATGGAACGACTGCCTATCTGACCTCCACAACCCAGTTACTGGATAATACGATAACCATTGGTAAGACTGGTTGTCAGACTTTCGGGCTTCTGACTACCCGTAACGACTGTCAAAGATCCACGAATGACAGCCGGGGCCAACAGCTTAACGTGCTTTCCGAGGCACGGGGGTCTCGGTATGTAAAGATGGTCACCCATCCACAGACCAACCGCGGCAAGCGTAGCTTAACCTGATCGATCAACCTGTGCGGCTGTTCTTATTTAGCCAAGGGCCCCTACCGCTAGCTTATATAATGTAATTAATACATATTATAATTTAACGTAGGTTTTCGTGTATGCCTGTGTGACCACGTTATTCTTCTAAACTATCCAGCGGATTTTCATGCGGTTTGCACCATCAATTAGAGAATTTATTCCGGAAGGTTTATGTGTCTAGTACATTAATAATAAACCAACATGTATTATGAAGAGTTTGTTTGTTTGAACGCGCTTGTCTTTGGAACTATCAGTCGTATTTGAAAATATATTTTTTCATTTGATAGCCCAATTCTTGAGGAAGGTTATACGCTACTTAAAGTTACGCTTCGACCCTTAGGAACCGAGCGGAAAGAAAAATAGTTAGAAAAGTACGCTAAGCGAAAACGAAGTATGAGCGCGGGCGATGCGACGCGACGCAGTGGGCCCGGGGAACAATACATTTCAAAAGCTAGTTTTAATAAATAATAAACACAGAAAACACAAAGAAAAAGCAGAAAAACTATTTAGACGCCATTAATATTTTTTATTCCTTAGCTTCAGTTTGTAAGCACTTGTTTACAAAGCACATTTTTAATACGAGTTCCGAAACTCGTAAAGTTCGGTATTGTAGAGTGGAATTATAGTTTTGTAAGTAAACACTGGGGCTGGGGTTCCACCTCCTCTCGAGCTAAGAAAAACCAGCTATACTTAATAATGCATTTCAATTTGCCTAGCCTTTTCGCAACTATGTAAGGATCGGCTTCCAGTCTAACCAGATGCATTTAAATACCAGTATTTAACATGTAACGACTGCCTTTTTTATTTTCGCTGAGAAATGACATTACGCATATCCGCTCGTCGGGGGACGAGACGGAGTTTGTGGGACTCCCTGCCAGAGTGGCAGTATACCCACTAAAACTCAGCGGCGTTCCCTCATCGCCTTGATGGGGGGGTCATGGGTATCCGGCTCAGCCTTTGCGTCCACAACCCCCCCGGCGCATGCCCGCCTATCTGGCGGGCCCCGCATTGCCCCCCGGCTGGGGGGCTACGGAAATGGCCAGGAACACCTGGCCATTCCCGTCCGGCGCTGGTGGAAGCCTGTGCAATACAGGCGAGGGTGCCCCCGCACCCGTTGCCTGCTGGCTTCCACCTGGGGGGAGTCGGAGATGACTGTCATACTGACGTCTTCTAACTAACCTCCACAACCCAGTTACTGGGTAAGACTGGTTGTCAGAGTCTGGGCTTCTGAGTACCCTTAACGACCGTCAAAGATCTACGAATGACAGCTGGGACTAATAGCTTAACGTGCTTTCCGAGGCACAGAGGGGTCTGTATATGTAAAGGATGGTCACCCATCCACGAACCGACCGCGGAAAGCGTAGCTTAACCTTCAATAGATCCGTTCTGCTGTTATTATTTAGGCACTGGATAATAATGCAAATGACATGTCCAAACCAGGCGTTGGGCAGCAGTGGCGGAAGACGTCGAATGATTAATTTTGAGACATTCTTAAGTATTTCTGACGCTACAAGACACCTTAATCAAACTGACACTGACTTAATAAGGCGTCAACTAGACGCTGACTTAAAATTGAGTGGCGTTCAAGAATTCGGCCGTCAGTTGTGCCACCAAACACTCAACAGAGCCCTATTTCCTTCCACTGACTAAAACTACTTGATGTGGATCACACAATACATTTCCCGTACACATAGAGTAGGTATGTTCCAAAAGTATATTATATGTTAAAAGTGTAAACAATACCCTTTCAGGCTACGGCAAATTCGCCAGAAAAGCCTGAACAATTTTAATTTTCTTCCGTTTTTTTTGCAATTTGCAGACCGTCAGTATGTTAATAAAAATATGATCCGCGACCGTAACAAATACCTATGTCTTTACAGCAATATAATCATCATCAATACAGCTCTCTAAGTTCAAACTACCCTAATAAATGACTATTTCACGAAAACATGACATTTGAGATCAATGCTAACTATACCCAGCAGACCATTATATTTAAATGCCATTGCGCTAATAGAAAACACATCCTTGACGTGTCATATCTTTCTTTACAAGTACAAAGAAAGAAAGAAAGAATGTTTTTATAAAAAAAAAAAACACATACAAAGTAGCCAAAAGCCTTGTGCTCAAGCAACAAAAAGTTGACAATTTTGTCCATTGCTTGAGGGGCTTGTGCAAAGCTGCACGGTTCGATCAATCAGTTTAAGCTACGCTTGCCGCGGTTGGTCCATGAATTTTACATACCAAGACCCCTGCGTGCCTCGAAAAGCACGTTAAGCCGTTGGTACAGGCTGTCATTCGTGGATCTTTGATAGTCGTTACGGGTAGTCAGAAGCCCGAAAGACTGACAACTAAGTAGTCTTACCAAGGGGTATCGTATTACCCAACAACTGGGTTGTGATTGTTGTGAAGGTAAGATAGGCAGTCGCTCCAGGGTACATATATTATGTGATACACCACAAACTGTCTTGCAGTACACGTGGGTATAGTAAGTATGTAATTCTTCACTCTGTGTTACGCCTTAGCTTGGGTGGAAAAAATATCTCAGCTTAGCTTCTCTCGACACTGGTGGAATGTCCTACCTTAGTCCTGTAGGTTTGCCCAGCATTAAAATGTTTTCACGATTAGAACTCGCTTTTCTAGTTGTTCACTTTGTCGTAGAGTTACAACTACGGTTTGAAGTCGGGTTTTAGTTTGTGAGGTCCTGTTAAAGTTGAGTTAGAATTTTTGTATTGCAGTAGTAGGTACCTAAATACAAACTAGGCTACTACTACGAGTCGTAGGAATTGCCTATCTGAAGCATTCTCAGTTAATCATTAGGACAGGATTCTGCTGCATTATGTACCTATTATACTGACCATACGTCACGTTTTGAACGGGACTGTCCCTTTCCTCAGTCACCTGTCCCTTTGTCCCCAAACGAAGCTTCGGGACGCAAAATAGTCCCGTTTTATAAAAAAATGTCAGAGGAAATTTGATTTATTAAGAATGGTGAACTGATGATTGATTTTTATTTTTCACAATTTGTTCGAATTTATTTCAAAGAGTTCTATTTGCAATTTTCACGCTGAATGGCTAATTGTTAGAATAAAAATAATCAAATTAATCTGAATTAGTGAGGAACATTAATTGTATTAAGGGCTGATTTTTCAATCGACCGATATTTTTTATTCGTGGAATAAAATTGACGTCTGACAGTTTTTGTATGCACGAACTGTCAAAAATTCTAAATTTTTCCTCCGATAAAGTTAACTGGCGTTGGAAAAATCAGCCCTAAGTTACACTTTTTCTAAATAAAGAAAATTAAAAAGCTGTGTTTATTTTCATATAACCTGCTGACTGTCGTTTATAAACCCACTAGCTGCGCCACGCGGTTTCACCCGCGTAAATGTCGATCCCGTGGGAATATCGGGATAAACAGTAGCCTGTGTGTGAAGAAGTAACAAACATATAAACACACACACACAAACACTCACAAACTTTCGCCTTTATAATATTAGTGTGATGTCCTGTTTTGAGTTAAAAAATAAATGGTCAGTTTAATTATACAGCATATATTGGCTCTGTTTGCTTTGCCAGGCATAATTTATTGGTCGTTTGCAAACGCAGATTTGATTGAGTTAAATGGAATATGTCGCAGCCAACTGGTTAAATTAGCCGTTTATTTAACCGCCTGGCTTTTGGAAGTAGTGCTCGCCTCGTTTCGCTCTCGTTGCTCGCACGCGGTTGACACAATTCTAACCTAACCCATTTGTCGGGGTGCCCTGGCTTAGTTACTGCGACCAATTCGGCTCTCGCGTGATGGGTTACAATTCCAACCTAAACTATACCCCGCCGTTAGCTGAACGGCCGCCGTTTAGTTAAAAGGCTAGGCAGTTAACTAAACGGCTAATTTAACCAGTTGGCTGCGACATATTGCGGATTGCCTCTATGTATCTATTATAGTATATTGTGTCTGTATACTTATTATTTTGCACCAATGACAACTCCATGTTTATGTCCACGCAATCAGTGTCCATTCCAAGGTTGCCTGGAGAAGATCACAGAAAGCGATAAGGCCGCCCATTGTATGTTTTGTAGTGTTAAATGTATTTTTTGTTATGGTTTTTTGGCGTACAATAAAATATATAGACAAACCCCATTTATTTCGTAATTTGAACTTTGTTAAGTATGACATTCAGTTTGTTGTTCCATAACTTGAAAGTTATCTCAAATTCTTAATTCAAATATAGTCAACTTTATTGTAAGTTGAGAAAAGTGTTTTTGAATCGAGTATGATCTCCTTTGAACGATTTTTTTTAAACCAACACAAAGCACTATATCATAATATCATTAAACAATTAAATACTACATAATGTGCAGTGAATCTATAAAGTATAAAGCTACATAAAATTAAAACTGATTTATCACCTGAACTGACAAGCCAAACAATTGTAATTGTATGCAGTACATTCAATACAATCACTGATTTATATGCTCTGAGTAAACAAACCAAATTACGATAATAACACATTGTGATAAAATTGCTATTTACGTAAAGCCGTTGGTCTCATTTGTAGACTGGCTGTCATTTGTAGATCTTTGACAGTAGTTACTTGTAGACAGAAAGCCAAAAGTCTGACAACCAGTCTTAAGGGGAAAGCGCTAAGGTAGCCCGCGAAATTTATTATAATCATTACAATCAATAATACAACTTGTTATGTTAGTATAATCCCCAAATGTCAAGATTTCATGAAATAGTCATTCTTGAGGATTACTTGGTCTTAGAGAGTTGTGTTGATGACTTTAATGATTATAATTCTGTAAATACATATTTGTTACGGCCGCGAAACATATTTTAATCAACGTACAACTTAATACTGACCAGCAAATTGCAAAAAACGTAAAAAAAATGAATTTCGCGGGCTAACCTGGCGCTTTCGCCTTAAAGGAAAAGTTCAGTCAGTGCTACCACAAAATACAGACAGTACAGAAGACAATCTACATACAAAGTGCACTCGAGCAACGCACACATAGACACCGCTCACGGACACGTTATCTCAGACGGGTTGGGAGTAGTGCGAGCGCGCGTGTCATCCGCTTGAGACACGCGTCTGTGAAGTGCGAAAATGGATCAACAAAAAAATGCCTATCTAAGCTCGATTTATATAATTGTTTCCTATTTTGAATCAGTTTATACAAAGTAACTTTTTTGTAAGGTAAATTCATGCCACCAACTATTATGTAAGTTGAAAACATGATTTTTTGTTTGTGTAGATATTCTGTTGTTTTTAGTGTCATTTGATAAGTGTAGGTCTAAAACGGATAGGGTAAAATAAATTGTGTAAATAGCGTAATCCGTTTTGAAGGTATTAGGGATTTTCGATAGTGAAAATTGACAAATGTAAAATTTTATACTTTTTTGTTCTGTCAACTTTTTGTATTGTAATACTATGTTTATTGTTTTGTTTTAATATTTTAGAATAAGCTCAACAATAAATCAAACACGAATATAACACGAACACGAATACAAACACGAATACGAATGCCACTACCACAGTAGTTTTTTGTGCATAAGCCAAAGTTGACAACCATAGCGCGACCGCCGAGCGTAGATATGAAAAGTGAAGTACATACATGTGATTGACTTCTGTACTATCTGTATTTTGTGTTGTTACCCAGTACAGATAGCGCCATCCACGAACACGCGACCCACTCTTCTTCTTAATCGCTTACAGTACAAGTGTGCAACATTCCGCTAGTGTTTTAGTTTTGTTGATACACAGTAATAACTTATTAGTGGGTAATTAGTGTGTATCAAAAAACTAAAACACTAGCGATAACCACTAGCGATTAGTAGGAAGAGTGGGGCGCGTCTTCGTGGATGGCACTATATCTATAACTGGGTTGTAAAGGTCATATAGGCAATCACTTCATGTAAAACACTGGTATTCAGCTGAATCTGGTTAGACTGGAAGCCGACCCCAACATAGTTGAGAAAAAGCTAGGCAGATTGAATGACTCTTACTCTCGGTGGCAATGGCCCGGATTTACGACTTTTAGGATGTGGGTTCGAACCCTAGCAGGTAGCAGGCACTTTACTTTGTGTAAATTATTTCATCACTACTGGGGGCCTAAAAAGGCCACTTTGGAGAATCATAAAAGGATAACATTATGAATCGTAATATGGCGAAGACAGTCCGTGTTTTTCTTTTTTTTCGCTGCACTACATAGGTATTGGGATTGGATTTGGATTGGATTGATTGCTATTTCAGCACAGACAAAAAAATTACTGAAAAATGCTATTAACTTAACAGATAACTGTCCATTATGTCCTTTTTTGATTCTGTCAAAGTTGCCTTTTTAGGCCTCTGCTCTCAAAACGGTGAAGGAAAACATCGTAAAGAAACCGGCATGTCCTAGAAAAAATCGAAGACATGACTGTGACACCTACCAAACCTCACTGAGCCCGCGTGATGGATTACGGTGCACTCGCTCTGACAGGTAGGAGGCCTGTGTGTGTCCCAGCAGTGGGAAAATTATTGGGATTAATTAATCTCCTCCATTCTAGCCATTATCAGCTTTCCCACAATATTTCTTTGGTCTTCCTCTACTAAAGAAAGAGATGATAAAACCAGCAATAATCAAGCTAAAACCAATCATAGCTTGATAAATATTTTAAAATCTCTCTGACATATCTTGAAAATCTAGCTGACTTAATACTGGAGCTTTAGAAAAGTTTGTGAGAAGGAGTAGTTATTCAATTCACTGCATCTTTCCGGAATTATCCAACTGAATCCAAACCTGTCCGTTGCAGAACATCGGAAATTCAGACTGGAACTCTTCAATGGATTGCTGCAGGCGTGTTTTTGTTAATGTCAAACAAAATAGAAATGTCAACCACTGTCGTACTATAATCGTCGTGATGGCTCAGTGGTTTAGGCCTACTCATACACGAGATTGTGGGTTCAAATTCGGGCAAGTACCTAAGTGACTTTTCACTTCATATGTACTTTCTGAGTTTATCTTGGAGTTTACTGATTTCGGTGCAGGAAAACACCGTAAGGAAACCTGGACTTCCAGTTAAGGGGCTTACATGACCTAAAGCGCGGTCACTGTCGGGCTGCATAGAAAAGAAAGAGAAGCGCGATGACAACGCCGGTAATTTATTGCAAAATATGAAGAAATTATCTATTTACAAAAAATCTATTGTTTGAATAAAAAAATAAAACACTAGTGTTTTAGTAAGTACATATATTAGTGTGGTTTTTATTGTAAAAAGAAATACAACATCATAATTCATGATTTTTCCTATCGTATCAAATTAGTTGTATTATGTTTTCAACACACTATCTACCTACCTAGCATATATCCTGAAGAATATCATATATTTTCAATCATATACTTTTATTGCTTCTACAACTTGCGTTTTTTGCGTTTAGATCCTGTAGTCTGAAATCACCAATCCGTATTGAGCAAGCCTGGTGATCAAGGTTCTTGTCTTCTCTGTATGAGAAGATGCCTTTGCCCAGCAGTGGAACAACAACAGGCTGGTATTATTTTACGTACGATGAAGACGACAGCTGTTCCATTCCCAAGCCACACAGTGTAATAATATCGAAATATCAAATCTATATTACGATCACGCTAAACTGCATTTTGTTGGGGTTATAAAATGCACTGCAGTGTAACGTGGGGGTGCTTTTGACGAAAATGTGAGGGGCATTTCAATAGACAAATTCTTGGGTTGGACTTAGGGATGTGTGGCTGCGTTTACACCGTTGTGTGTTTATTGGCATTATCCTACGAAAAATTCAAGTGTTCTTCCTCTCTCCAACTTATATAAAATTTTGACAGGGTCCATAATTTATCTATTGAAAAGATTATTTGAATTTGAATTATTGCTAAAATTCGTGTTAAATAATATTTGATGCAAGGAATACAACGGTGTTTCCCTTTAGTCTCCCTTTTTAATAAGTACGAAATATTACAGTTTTAAAACAATAAATTGTCGAAAACACAAAAACAGTTTAAACGCAAACCAAACCAAATACAGGAGGGAGTCATAGCATTACCATTTTTGAAACTCGCTCGTAATTTACTACATGTGCTTGGCAAATTAACGATTATATTATTCCGCATTCATTTGCTTGTTTTAACAGAACTGTGGCAGTCTGTGAAAACTAGCATGTTTTGCAACCCCCGGATATGCGGTATCCAACTGGTATTATATGAACACAAAAGAATCTGAATAGAATTTTCCGTAAGATAAGTTAATCTCCGTAACATACTTTCAATCTCAATCTGAATAATTTTAAAGGATATTGCTTATACATTGCTTCTTATGTTCGAAAAATTTGTCTGCTCAACAACGTAAATTACGCAATGAATGTTGTTTCAAATCAAATCGGTGTTACAGGTATAAAAGGTACATTGTATTATAACCTACTGAGGTGTTCAAATTAATATATTAGGTACTTACTAATAGCAACATTAAATATACAGAATAAATTTAAAATTGAGTTACATAAAAAAATAGGAATGTTAAATTAAATTAAATGTCAAATTATTATATACAAGTCACATCAAAATTTCAATAATCATTATATTTGTGGTGCCATTTCATATAAAACCGACTCATATTTTATTTAAATAATCATTAATTGAATAGTAACATTTTGTAACTAAGAATTCGTGCAAACATAATTTGAATTGGTTCATTTTGTGTAGGTCTGTGATACTTTTTGGCAACTTATTGTATTTTGGGTGCCATGCCCAAAATGTTTTTATTAAATAATGCTTTTTTATGACGTCTTACGCATATTTTATTTTTGTGTCGTTTGCTTCTTGGATGGGAATAAAGTTGTAGATTCGCTTTGACAAAGATCGCCACTTCTTATATATAAAGACAACTGAACTGTTGAACTGTAAAAATGAAAGCCTTAGCTACTGTTAGTAAGTTACGCAATCACCCCGCTGACGTACCTTGCAGGGTAAGGAAACTGAAGTGGCATTGGGCTGGCAATGTTTGTTGAAGGACCTTAGGCGGAGGAGACAAGTCTTGGGAGTGGAAACCGCGTAACAAAAAGCGTTGTTTTGGATGCCCCCTAACCAGATGGACCGACGACCGACGATAAGGTGGCTGGGATAGACTGGATGTGGAAGGGTACAGGGTGTAGTGACGCAGCCTGAGAGAGGCCTATGTCCAGCAGTGGACTGCAAGGCAAGGGATTTAAACCTTTACTAATGGACATTCAAACGAATCGATATAGAAATACGACATAAATTGCTATGCTTTAAAATGATGCCGTGGCATCGAAATGGATTTCATTGCACGGCAATGAAAGACGCGCCACGGGCTCCCGCGGCGGGATGCCATGGCGTCTTGCGGTAGGCAACGGCATGCCAAGGACTCCGGTGCTCGTTGTGACATATCGCGAGGTGAGGCGGCGGGGGTAGAGCAGCGGGGAAGCCGCTGGAATGCCGCGGTATCTAAGCGGCTAGTGTGCGCTGACTGATGGCAAAATCCCTTGCCATGCCGTCCCGGTCTGCGTAGGCCTTAAGTTAAAGTTAACCAGAACCTTTCAAGTAGTTAAATATGCTATTATTATAAAAGAGTGTAAAAAAAAGATTTCTTACCGATTCTCCTCCATAGGAATGGCCTTTCACACTATTGTGGAATCTGAAAATAAACAAAAAAAAAATGTTATTAAAAGTGTTGCTAGAAAGCGTCGCGACAGCGTAGAAGATGGCGGGATGACCTGAAGAAAAAAACCTACCTGTGGTCCACTTAGCCCTGGATCGAATGAGCTGGAAATCATGGGGAGACGCCTTTGCACAGCAGTGGGGTGTAACAGTAAAACTGTTTCCGTTGTAAACTGCTGTTCATAAAATCATGGACTAGAAAAAGTAAAATACGAGTTGCTGCCAAAGGTTATCTATCATTCCTAAATTGGTAACCGTAATTCATTTTTACGCCCCTTATTACTCATATAGTTTGGTAATTAATTGACAAAGGGCACTATCTAGTGTCATTATGACACTTGTAATGGCTACTTATCGGTGCACTGGGTGTTAAATGTGTCACACTAATATTGAATTAACGAATACTTTTGTACCTACTTAAGTAAACTAAAGTTAATTGTTTCCGTGTTAATATGTCCTCTGTGTCTTTAACATATTTGTTTTGTTTATTTTAAGATAAAGATTGTTATTGATGTTGTATAGGTACAGGTCGATAGATCAGATTAATAAATGGGTTAGCATCTTTACATATCGTGACCCCTCCGTGCCTCGGAAAGCACGTTAAGCCGTTGGTCCCGGCTATCATTCGTGGATCTTTGGCAATTGTTACGGGTAGTCAGAAGCCCGAAAGTCTGACAACCAGTCTTATCAAGGGGTATCGTATTACCCAGTAATTGGGTTGTGGAGGTCAGATAGGCAGTCGCTCCGTGTAAAATACTACCAGTATTTCAGCTGCATCCGGTTAGACTGGAAGCCGACCCCAACATGGTTGGGAAAAGGCTAGGCAGATGAGAAGTTGTATACTACTGTGGTAAAAACCCACGTACTGTTGATTATAGATCGTAAAAAAAATCTAAATAATTTTAGTATGTTGTAAACCTTTAAGGGCTGAGTTTTCAATCGGCAGATATTTTTTATTCGTAGAATAAAACTGACGTCTGACAAATTTTGTATGGAGGGACTGTCAAAAATTCATAATTATTCTTCAGATAAAATTATCTGGTGTTGAAAAAATCAGCCCTTAGAGAGATAGGTATTCTGCTATTTGAAAAAAATATTTTATGATAATTTATTTTTGAGTCAACGACCGCTGGTAATGTTCTTACATGAAGTTTAGTTGAAAAAATCAGTTTTTTTTCGTGTTTAGACATCGAAATCCATCACCTCTGTGAACTGTAGGTAAAGAAACAAAAACAGATTTTTGAACTGATATTTCAAAAAATAAACTACTTTTTTAAACTTTTTTTTTTTCATGTTTAGATAATGATTCCCATCACGTTTGCAGTCTCGCTAATTAATTTAACTTGACCCTGTATATATTTTTGCCAACCAAGTGCAACAGCAAACAGGATATTTTAAGCTGTTGTGATTGGTTTACTGGAAATTAGCCTCATCATTATAACAGACATCCAAAAGTTTCAACATTCACTGTAAGTGCCACCGTTGGCAAATTCCCTTAAATCCCTAAACAACTAGCAACTCCCAACTCACCAATATTTTAATAATAAAATTTTCTGGTCGATTTCTCGCTACGGTGTGACAGGCACCCTCTGACAAGGGCTGACGGATAATGTGCGTAGGGGTAAGAAGGTAAGGCGAGGGGATGAAGCTAAAATAAAGGGGATTATACGGGAATAACGTTGCCATAGCAACGGCGTTCCCTCGAAAAGTAACGGCACTGTTCTTGCATAAAAATAATACTTTGAAGACTTCATTTTGAAAGAAACTGGGTAGATTATCAGATTCTGATATGTGGAACCACCGTTCCACATACCAAAATCACATCACATCACCATGTGATTTGGAAAATTACTGTTTTGTAATAAAGGTAAGCTTATCTTATAATAATACGAGTAGGTATGTGGATACGGAAAGATTAGGCTTTCTTTTCTTTTTTAGGCTTTAGGCGCCTATTGTGTGAACCCCTTGTAAAATTTCTACGTTTATATCTGTAACTAGCTACGCACCGCGGTTTCACCCGCGTAAATTTCAATACCGTGGTAATCCGGGGTGTCAGCTACTCCATACAAAAATTTTATCAAAATTGGTCCAGCCGTTTGAGCGTGAAGAAGTAACAAATATATAAACACACACACTCAAAAACTTTCTAGTGTAATGAATATTCTATTCTATTAATTTGACTTTTGTCGTAACATCATCTGCCCGGCCTTTTTCTAACTAGTTGGGTCAGCTTACAATCTGAATTCTTTCATCACCACTGTTCTCAAAACAGTGAAGGAATACACCGTGAGGAAACCGGCATGTCCTAGAACCAAAAATTCGACGACATGTGCCATCTACCAACCCACACTGCGCCCGTGTGGTGGATTACAGCCCACTACCTCTCACAAAGAGGAGGCCTGTGTCCCAGCAGTGGGAACATTATAGGCTGATTATGGAGGTCTGAAATCACCAATCCGTCTTGAGCAAGCGTGGTGCACAATGCTCGTGCCTTCTCTGTATGAGAAGAGTCTTTGTCCTACAGTGGGACAAAAATTAAGCGTTGAGCTCGTCAAGTTCTGAGTTGAGCTGCACGACTTTTGACAAATGCGAGCACTGACTGGACATGACCGCTCAATCTGTGTGGTTCTTTCCTCAAACACACCAATCTACATGGTCTTTACATGATCTGACCAAGATTTTGTCTGGACTTTAAAAGAGACGGTGACCTCTGAGTTTGTTTCGGCCTTTCTTCTCAGAATGGTCAGATAGGAAACGCCGATCTCACCTATTTAAAAAAAAATATGATTGACGTGTGTTTGTACAAACCTACTTACAAAAAATAAAAAAATTATCATTTATCATAAGTCTTACTTTCTCTTTTTGCGAGAAAAAAGAGGGTAGCCCGAATTCAGTAGGTGCCCGTTAAATAAAACAATATTTTTCAAGATAATGGTATGTAATAAAAAAGCTACCTCATTAATCTGGAGTGACGTCAATTAATTTAAACTCAACGGCGCAGAGAAAGTAATTATTCGACTACCCTCAAATGAAATTAATTTGCAAAAATAATAGGGATTGGCAACGAGGATAAATGTTTTTAAAATGGAAGTAGATGGGAGTAACTGAATACAATGTATGAATATGGTTAAATAGTTGAATTGGGGAGAACTGAATGTGCTTCTGTTTCTTTTGAACATTGCATATTTTATCGTAACCTAAGTGGCAGTAGGCAGGGCACATTGCTCGCAGAACTGATGACCGATGGGGCCGAAAGGTTCTGGAGTGGCGACCGCGTACCGGAAGACGTAGCGTTGGAAGGCCTCCCACAAGGTGGACCGACGACCTTGTGAAAGTCGCAGGAACCATTTGGATGCGGGAAGCACAGAACCGGTCGAAGTGGAGGTGCTTAGGGGAGGGCATAAGCCCTCCCCTAAGCGCCTCAGCATTTCAGCCGAAAGACGTCCACTGCTGGACATAGGTCCAGCAGTGGACGTCTTTCGGCTGAAATGATAATGATGATGATATTTTATCTCTCTATACTAATAATAAAGCTGAAGAGTTTGTTTGTTTGAACACGCTAATCTCTGGAACCACCAGTCGGATTTTAACAATTTATTTGATAGCCTAATACTTGAGGAAGCTTAATATAAGCTACTTAACTTACTTACCTACAGTACATTACGCTACGACCCTAAGGAGTCGATCAAAAATAAAAATAAAGCCAGAAAGAACGCTGAGCGAAAGGAAGTAAAATCGCGGGAGCGTTGTAGGGGGAACAAAAAATTTCACGCGCACGAAGTCGCAGGAAGAAGCTAGTTTATACAATAAAATTATAGCGAATAGTATTCAATCTGCTTTAGTTTGTAACGCAATTAGGAAGTTAGAGTATTCGAGGTTCATCATCATCTACCTAGCCTTTTTCCCAACTTTGTTGGGGTCGGCTTCCAGTCTAACTAGTATTTTATATGGAGCGACTGCCTATCTGACCTCTACAACCCAGTTAATGGGTAATACGATACCCCTTTGTAAGACTGGTTGTCAGACTTTCGGGCTTCTGACTACCCGTAACGACTGTCAAAGATCCCCGAATGACAGCCGGGACCAACGGCTTAACGTGCTTTCCGAGGCACGGAGAGGTCTCGGTAGGTTTAGCCACGGACCATTTTAGAGTATTCGAGGTCATAAACCATGTATAGGACGTGATAGATGTGACCACAAAACGTGTTAAATAAAGCCTATCGGATGATTCGTTGCAAAATCTAACATTCAGGAATATGGCTGCGGCCCGCGTGATCGAATCAGACGATTTTAGTGTTACAAATTGCTCTGTAGTTGCGGTGTGATTTCGGACGTATGTATTTCAGTGGGAAAATCGTAACCATAACTACATTTTTAAATGCTTTGAAGGTTGAAAGTTCTTGCTGTAGTCCGATAGCTGGCCTAAGGGCCGGCGCTGGTTGACGTCGCGGCACGGTAAAGGATTTTATTTCTGATCAAGTTCTTTTTATCCTTATTTCAATCACTTTAGAATTCATATTACTATATTTCGATACAATATACTGCGGGACGTCGTGGCATGCCGCGAGACATCATGCCGTTTCATTCTATTTTTTTCATTCCGCGGCGTACTACCGCGTCCCTCGAGCCACATATGTCACAGGATTATGACAGCTAAACTAACTGAAATAAGTTTTTGGTAGGCTGGGTTTTCTGCGGGATGCCACGACGTGACGTGGCATACTCCCGGCATGCTTCGGCCTGCCGAAGCTTGCCCTGCCGTGCCGCGACATCAGTCAGCGCCGGCCCTTAGTCTCCGAGACACGAGTAAACAGGTAACTTTTAGGTAGGCGAGCACCGTATTTGGCCACATGTTTGTTAAACATATCATCACGCCTGTAATCTGGTTAGGTAGCGGTGTAAGTATACTCTATAGTATATACTTAGTCCTCTAGACCGCACTTCGTCCATGGCGGTCAATCTCAACCGAGACTAGCCTTCGGTGCGGGAGATATAAATGTGTGAGCGAGACAGCCACAGGTGCGCTCTGTCTTCCCTCACTCTCATAGTCCGAGGGGACGAAAATCCAACACGACCGGACAGAGATCAGGCGTAGGACCAACAGCTTTAAACCAGGCTGATACTAAGAAATTCCTAATGGGAAAAACCCAATAACACTTTTCCCAACCTGGGAAACAAAGCCAGGACCACGCTAAGCAGACGCTTGCGACCACGACACCAACGAGGCTTTACATTGTTAGCGAGGTTTTACAAATATGTATGTAGATATAAGAAGAACGAAAGACCCTCTACTTTCAACTCATGAATTTCTTTTATCCGCGTCTTATTACACCGAAACCTAATAACGGCTAACCCGTTTTTTACGAGTCCTCGTAAAGCGGAACATAATTAAGTTTCCCAATTCCGGCCGTCAATCAGGATAGCCTGATTGTCCGGCAGGAGCGACCTATGAATATTTAATATGTGTGGAGATTAACATAGGAATACATCATGTAATTTGTGGTACCTCATTTTGGTAACAGGTGGTTACAGAATTTAGTGGAAGATAATGTTGTTAATTACCATCATGATGTAGCAAGAATAGTTACACGAAGCAATTAAAATCACGTCGGTGTCAGTACCTCTTTCTATTCGTTATCGGTTAAAAAGTTGTGTTGTTTTCAGAAGCAAATGCAACCACCCGTCGACACGTCGGCGGCTGCCGTCAACAAAGTGCGGCTCATGTATTTGTCTACGGGGCTCAAATACACGAGCGGCATGTTGTAAACGACCGGCAGTTGCATCTGCCGTTGACGCTTGTCGGTCGTGTGTATGAGCACTAAGATAGGAATAGTAGATTGTTATACAAGGGTCGGAAGGAATCAATTCCCATACGAGGCATTTAGACGCCCGAGCGCAGCGAGGGCGGCTATAGTCCGAGTGGGAATTGATGACTTCACCCGCGTTAAACACTCTACTTTTCATTTCGAATTTAAGGAAAGTAAAAAATAGTAGTTTTTCTAAAATATTTATTGATAATAATTACATGAATAATATGTACCTATTCATTAGTCTTTTTTAAATTTGAAGTATGGAACACACCACGTCACCGCCACATGAGTAGATTCTGTGTCACCACCGCAGGCCGTTCCGCTTACTAGGGCCCGTATTATTATCATTCTGTCTGCATTCTTACTTTTACCATTTTTCATAAATTACTTAGAAAACACGATATTCTTGATAAAAATTACTAAAAATTGTGCTGCGACGTGACACTTTTTAGTGCTGACCCAACTTTCTTATTACGATTCAAAACTTGCATACAGCCTAATCGATACTCGCAATAAAAAAAATGAAAAAAAAATGTAGAAACTGAATAAAAACTCCTATAGAATTAATTAATTATCATCATTCTCAAAAAAACTTCTGGTAAGCCTACCTAAAAAATGTTTACTGAGAATTCTGTAGTAAACTATTAGAAAGTATCAAAAATAAAATCCACAATAAATAATTGTACAATAAATTAAAATAATTTTAAACAGCGATCGCATTCCGAATATAAATTCAATTATAGAAGCATTTCGGCGCGAAATTCAGTAAATGAGGTACCTATTGGCCTGTCTGTTATTGACATGATATTAGGAGAGATTGAAATGATATTAGAAAAGCATAAATCATTATTATAAACAATGCTTATTGTATTTATTGCTTAAAATAATTTTATTTTATTTTCAAATATCGATTACATTCGTCATATTAATTACCTAGGTACTCGAGTCAATCGAAATTTAAAAAAAAAAATGTTTGGAATAATCGCTTTCACACATCACTGCAATAAAAAAAAACAATAATGGTCGGCGATTTTGAACACAAATTGAGTAGTGGTGATGATTAATTTACGTATTATTGAACCTGTGTTTGAATATTACGTTAAAACCTGGGCATTTTCGTGTTGTTTATAATATTATCAATAACATTTGTCACATTTTAAATCTTATGATACACACAGATGTAGCTGTGTGTGTAAAATTTGTGAAAAGTAAAAATGTAAACACATACGATTGGCGCGAAACTTCGGCATTAGATATCAAAAAAGTTCATTACCACTACTTATTTGATATGGATAAATTCGTCAAATAATTAAATGATGTATATTCACAGCCCCATTATGGTAAAGTCAGGATGTTCGAAATCCCCAATTTTTATGTTTTTAGCCTCGACCACAACTGACATCAAAATGGTGATTATCGTACCTATGTATGTTGAATTTATTCAAGGTAAATTAACTTGTGCGCTAAATATGAAAGATTTAATGGCGTTAACATATGAGCTTTTTATCCAACTCTCCTAATTAACGCACATTCATAAGATTTGATGGGTAGCATAATAAATATTTACATAATCAATTAAGGGTGTCGTATGTCTGACTAAGCTGACTACCTAACTAAGTTTAGTTCTATTTTTAAATTTCATTCCCGCCCTAGGGAGGGAAGCAATTACTATGAGACTTTCCCGCCCAAGGGTGGGAAGCAGAGTTTTCCAACCGCTATTCGGATCAAACAAACACTACTTTCCGAGTATGAGAGATGAAAAGACTATTCTTGATTTTTCTCCTGTAGAATGGGTGTCATAAAAAGTAGCTAAGAATCACGCCAGCTGCGATAATTACCTAATCTATAGAACAGTTAAGATAATTGTGGAACTGGATTTTGAATCTACATTTAAGTAAAAAATAATCTAATATTTTTAAATTGTAAAATGGCTCTGCTAATTAAATGAAATTGTTTATTCTCGTAAATAGGATATTGGAATTACTTTAACACGTCATATTAAAAAAATAAAAAACAAGCCAGATGAAGTCGACAATTCCTGACTACCCTCAGATGAAAAAAAAAAACAAGCCAGATGAAGTCGACATTTCCTATCTGACTACCCCTCAGAAGCAATGGCGAAACAAACCCGGCGACGTAATTGCGTAACCTACTAATCAGTAACAATGTCTTTCATTTTGACAGTTCACCAATATTCATTGCGTTATTCACGTTGTTGAGTAGACAAATTTTTCGAACATATGAAGCAATCATCATCATTTCAGCCGAAAGACGTCCACTGCTGGACATAGGCCTTTCCCAAGAACGTCCACTTCGACCGCTTCTGTGCTTCTCGCATCCAACGGGTTCCTGCGGCCTTTACAAGGTCGTCGGACCACCTTGTGGTAGGCCTTCCAACGCTACGTCTTCCGGTACGCGGTCGCCAATCAAGAACCACATCGGCCATCTGTGAAGATTGAGATTAAATAGTATGTTACGCAATTAACCCGGGTGCCTGGAATCTTGACCTCGATATTGCCTGGTAGAAAGCGAATTGAAAGCTCATGTTCTAGAATACATTGACTATAACCAAAACCCGGCACAATTGCTAGCTAGAAGATACCAATTCCCACCGTAAAACCAGAACACACTTTTCCAAATCAGTCGACCAACCAGCAGTCATGCATCACCGAACACAACCGGTTTCCAGCTTTGACCAAATGTTCAGAAGCCAGTCACTGACCATGCACGTCCTAGATACGGCACGTTTGAAACCACAGCATAGGTAAGTTAGTTGAAGATGTTGATAATCGGATTAGTCCTCTGTCTGTATGTCAGACTGATTGATATTCGGTACAAGCCTTTGAGGAGCTCCTGTGTGATTTGTGTGGTCCTGATGTGGTTATGGTTACGTTTTGCGTTTCGCCTTTAGAATCAGCAGAAAGTTGTAGATTTAATTTTGCTCGTGGAGTTTAAATGAGCTGCAAAAGGATGGTCAGTGACTACAAGTTAGAAAACAATTTAATATTAAACATCGTTTTTAGCCTTTCGAATTTTTAGGGTTATTTACTCGAAGGGTGCCAACGAAACCCTATTCCTAAGCCTCTGCTGCGCGTCCGTCCGGCTGTCAGCGAGCTGTATCTCATGAACCGTAATAGGTAGATTGTTGAAATTTTCACAGATAATGTATTTTTGTGTGTGTGTCACTGTGACAACAAATAATAAAACTAAATAAAAATTAAAAAAAAAAATCAAAATGGGTCTCCATACAAGAAACGTGTTTTTTTTCGGCGTTTTTTTTTGCCTTGTGGTACGGAATCCTTGGTGTGGGAGTCCGACTCGCACTTGGCCGGTATTTTTGTACACGTAAAACGTCTATTAATATTCAGAACTCATTTTTTGCAGTCATACAAAACGTGTTGCTTACAAATTCGTTGTCCCTGATTCCAATCTAAGAACTAGGAACCGAAGAACTCTGATTTCGAAGTACTGAAGTACAAAAATCATTGTTGAATGAGGATAAAAGACGAGAGTGAAAAGAAGAAGGGCATAAATAGTGACCTTATTAGTGATGTTTTTCAGAAAGGTGGCAGAATCATAAAAGGATATCATTATGAATCATAATATGGCGAATACCATCCGTTTTCTTTTTTTCGCTGCACTAAGTAGGTATAATCAAAGATATTGGTATTGGATTGGATCGATTGGTGTTTTAGCACAGACAAAAAAAGTAACTAAGTAAAAAATCCTTCACCAATGGGATTTGATACGATTAACTTGACAGTTAAATATCCATTATGATTCATAATGTTATCCATTTATGATTCTGCCAAAGTGGTCTTTTTAGGCCCCCAGATGTATGCACGTAAACATGATGTGATGAATGAATGAATTGCACCGATCCCAGCGTGGTTAAACCAGACTCGATTAATCGAATGAACCCCAAGATTCGCACTAGCTCGTGTAGCCTCATGTTCATAGTGCCACAGCGACCATTACATATCACGGAATAGACGGTAATGGTAGGGAAGACTTGCCCGTAGGATAGGTAAGGATTTAAGAGCCTACCGGATATGCATCCTATCCGGATATATATCCTAGAGTAAGCATTGGACTAGTGGAGACATGGGTACCTAATTACCCCAGATGTATGCACGTAAACAAAGCAAATAGTATGAAATAATCGTAGCAGGTGGCGTTCTGTACTTTCTGCTTACCCACAAGGGACAAGACGTGAATTTATGTACTTATATAAAAGATACGATCTTTGCAACAACAATTTTCTTAATGAGCATGAAAGCATATGTCATCTCACACAAGGCGTATTTCTCTTTAAATGTGAGTGACGTTACAAACGTTTCGCTCCAATATGAACGTCAACGTCAAAGTTTACGTTTACGTCACGGAAGCAAACGTAACCTTTGTTCTGTACCTAATTATGGCTGCTACACGTTGTCAAGTTGGCTGACATGCAGCCATGGCCAGTGGCAAGGCTCTGTAGCAGTGGCGTAACTATAGGTTGGCATTGGGGCAAAATGCCACGGGCCCCCAGCCAGAGGGGGCCCCCCGGCCCGAGAGGGCCATGAGCACAGGAGGATCCTAACATAAATGCAAACTTTTTTTTTAAATATGTAAAAAAGACATCATTCAGGTTTCGAACATTTTGTGCAGACGCCAGCACATCAAGCTACTGTAATCTGTCAAATTTATTTAATAGAATTTCAACTTTATCGCTAAAGCGTAAGGTTCAAAGTTGATTAAGATAATTTGACAGTTTCGGGATAGCTTGATGTGCTGGCGTTTGTACCTTTTTCCCATTGTTTGTCTAATTTTTTGGACAGGACCTCCTGCTCAGCAGTAGCACTAGACCAACGAAGCAGTCAGGTGTTAATTATTGTAGGGGAAAATATGAAATCTTCGCGGAAGAAGTCGCGGAAAAGTGCTAGTAACAAAAAACTATAACGTTGGTTGAGCTCCTTTGCATTGAGGGAGGGCCCCAGCCCCATCCCTTGAATTTGCCACGGGCCCCACACGGTATAGTTATGTCACTACTCTGTAGTCAATAGCGGTGGTCGCATTGGCTTCATTTGCTTCGTGGTTGGCGCTATGGCAATGGGACTACCTGCTTGGGGCAACTTCGCTAGCTGTAAGTACTATTAACTAATAGAGCTTAATTTATTTATTTATGTTTAATTCAGGTAGAACCCATAAATTTGTTAGTATTCCTTAACCTATGTTAGTATAATAGACTATGACACACAACGAATTATTTACAAAACAATACTTAATTTCGCCACCTCACGGCTACACCTGGCAACCGTACATGCACTGCGCACAGGTGCCCCATAATGTGGCCTTCAGTCTTACTAGCAACAATGCTCAGGAGACTTGTCGCCACCCCGCATTCGACGCAGCAGCGAAACAGATCTTTTACGAATAATCGCAAAGAAGTCGTCTGTACGCGCTGCTGCGAACATCCCTGATGCGCTACAGAAACGAGGTAGCGCCAGCAATATCCTAAAAGCATTGTTGTATTGAACACGCAGGGCATTAAACGCTTTCTGCGTGTATCTGGTCCACAGACTGCATGTATAAAAGGTCTGGCAATAAGCCCTAAACAGAGTTAGCTTGACATTGTTGTCACACTTTGCAAATCTGCTTAATGTTTAAGGGGGAAGCGCTAAGTAGCGTAACAAATATGTATTATAACTTACACTCACATTTTCCCCTAGCTCTATGTGTAATGTGACATTTACCAACCTGCACTGGGCCTGCGTGGTGGATTGCGGCCCACTCTCTCTCATAAAGAGGAGGCCTGTGTCCCAGCAGTGGGAACATTAGGCTTATTATGCTATGTAAGGTGATTATGTGAAGTTGTGAGAAGATTCTGTGTCCTTTTCAAGGTACTTACTGAGTGATCTAACAAATTCGATGTCAGCAAATGATCTGTTTTTTATAAGCCTTCCGACGAAGACAGACTTTCGTAATCAAGTTGTGATGAATGAATCTTTCTGAGTGAGTAGCTTTGTCTAACAAAAAAAAAAAGGATTTTAAAGATGCTAACAAATATTCTGTTTTATAAAAGCTTTCCAATGAAGACAGACATTCGTAATAATGTTGTGATGAATGAAAAATATTTCTGAGTGAGTAGCTTTGTCTAACAAAATAAAACCGGTCAAGGGTTTCCGTAATTTATTGGTGTGTAAATAGTCTTAACACGGGATTTTTACGGGCCAGCACATCAAGCTACCCGAAACTGTGAAATTTTCCCAATCAACTTTGAACCTTATGCTTTATTTAGCGATAACGTTGAAAATCTGTTACAGAAATTTGACAGATTGTAGTAGGTTATGATGTGCCTACAAATTTACTATTTTCGGATTTTTTTCTTTACTTGTGCCTACCTACATGATCATGCTTCTTGCAAAATTTCATCATTCTAGGCATTCTAGGTCAACGGGAAGTACAGACACCAGCACATCAAGCTACCCGAAACTGTCAAATTTTCCCAGTCAACTTTGAACCCTATGGTTTAGTGATAAAGTTGAAAATCTATTAAAGAAATTTGACAGATTGTAGTAGCTTGATGTCATTTCAGCGTCTGTACTTACCTAAAAATGATTCTTGTAAATACACATTGTCTTAAAGGGCATTTTTTATTTATTATAGAGCAGTGATGGCTGGTAGCCGCTACTTACGAGTCGTAGATCGTAGGTACGATCGAATCATCAGGCGCTTTACTTTGTGTTAATGATTTCATCAGCACTGCTCTCAAAACGGTAAAGGAAATCATCGTGAGAAAAACGGGTATGTCTTAGCAACTAGCTTCATATTTTCTGACTGACCGACTTCTTGACAAGTCAAAAGTGCCTGTAAATGGTTTACTTAATTGAAATAAATGCATTGAGTTTGAGTTTAGAACCAAAAATTCGAAGACGTGTGACATCTACCAACTCGCACTGGGTCCGCGTGGTGAATTACGGCCCACTCCCTCTCACTGAGAGGAGACCTGTGTTCCAGCAGTGGGAACATTAGAGGCTGATTATGCACTAAGCAATAAATATTATGGAAAATTTCATGCCTTTGCATAAACGGTTAGACAAAACATTGTTCTTCGCTTTGTCAAATTAATATCATTCCGTAATGTAACGCACTATGTAAAAAAACTGCGGCTACTGGAAAAAACTTATTTCTGTAGTTCATTCAAAAAGCTAAATTCAAATTTTAATTTATTTATTTAAAGTTTTTGCACAAAGGCGGACTTAATGCCTTAGGCATTCTCTACCAGTTTTGAAAGTTATCTTATGGATAGGCAGCAAATGGTTAAACTAAATAGCTTATGCAGTGCTGAGGAGGAAGTCTACTACGGAGTCCCACAGGGGAGTGTCTTGGGTCCGCCGCTCTTTTTGATCTATATTAACAGCTTATGCAATATGCAGATCAATGGAGGGCAAATTTTCTCATACGCAGACGACACCGCGGTGGTTTTCTCAGGAACGTCATGGCAACATGTAAAAGCTGTCGCTGAAGAGGGTCTGACTGAGATAGCTGGCTGGCTTAAAGCAAACCTATTAACCCTTAATACCACCAAAACTAATTTCATCTGCTTTTCACCAGACCAGAGGTCACAGCCCGGACCTGATTTTGGCATTGCGATTCATGTTTTCCAAAATAATGCAGTTCGTAACCATAATTGTACCTGTCAAACCATACAACAAGTCAGCTCCACAAAATATTTGGGCATAATTGTTGATCAAAGACTGTCATGGCACCCTCACATCGAGATTCTTATGAAAAGGATCAAGAAGCTCATTTGGGTGTTTAAAACATTACGACATGTTATGTCCGCGCAACTTATAAACAAGATCTATATAGCTCTGGCGCAATCTGTGATAACTTACTGCATTCCAATTTGGGGTGGAGCTACCAAAATTAAATTTCTTGATCTGGAAAGAGCTCAGCGATCACTTATAAAGGTGATGTACTTCAAACCATTTAGGTACCCTACAACTGACCTCTATAGAGTTAGCAACTTGCTCTCAATTAGAAAACTTTATATTCTTTACGTGTCCTTAACCCTGCATAAGTGCCTTCCTTTTGATTTAGCATCTCAAAGCAGAAGGCGCAAGGATATAGTGGCCTACTCCCCAGGGATTCGAACTGCCTTTGCTAGACGTCAATATGTTACACAATCCACCTACATCTATAATAAACTGAACCGTAAATTAGATATATATCCCCTGCTGTTATACGATTGTAAAAAAACAATAATTGAATGGTTGAGATCCCTAACATATGACGAAACAGAAAATATTCTGACCAGGATAAGCTGAAAATATAAAATAAAAATAAATAAATAATAATAAATAAATAAATAAATGGGTACACTCACACTCGTATACACCCCCACACCCACACACACACACACATACCCTAAACACTCACACACAAACACACATGGAGAGCTGCTAAATTAATGTTTTATTTTATTTTTACTTTTCTTTTTTTTAAAAACCTCTTACGCCTCAACATTGTTAAGTTACCACTTATGGGAAGAGCGAGAAAGCTCCGACACAAGTACTTTTGTAACTTACTGGGGCTGCCTCAATTTATGTATGACACAATGTTTAAGTTGAAAATAAATATTTTTGTATTTTGTATTTTTTGTACACTCAGTACCAATGGCAAGCCTGCCGGGTCAGCGGGATTGTCCGAAAGGGTTACCGCTGGCCCGGAACATAAAGGGCTAAGGAAGGAACACGGGTGGGTTTTAGTCAGTAAGAGTCTGACACTCCCTTCCGCTCCACCCAGAGCGGGAGGAGTCATTTGATGATTTCCCATCCACAAAAAAAAAAAAAAAAAAAAAAAAAAAAAAAAAAAAAAAAAAGTACCAATGGCAATGGCTTTCATTTTGACAGTTCAACAACATTCATTGCGTTATTTACGTTGTTGAGCAGACAAATTCTTCGAACATATGACGCCGTGGATTAGCAATATCCTTCAAACTTACTCAGATTGTGATTGAAAGGGTGTTGGTATCTGTAAAATAAACTTAGGGTGGATACTCTTGGGAATAATCGTAGCATTTAACCCGCCTAGTGCGGGCTGCCTAAGAGATTCGGAGGACAATGAACTTTAAAATGGATCTAAGTTATGTCTGAAGGAGATGCACTCTAATTTCAAGAGCCGGCATTTCATTATGAACTTCATGAGGCTATTTCTCTTTGAGGGTTTGTAGAACGCCAGGTTTAAAACAAACGCTTGCTATCTTGTCTTTACCTGTTTTTGTCATTTTTGGAACAAACTACTATGTTTATGTTTTTTATGAAAATAAATTTCAGATGGAGATGTTTGTGGCTAAGTAATAAATAAATTGGTCGTTGGCGGTTGGTCCGTGGATGGGTGACCATCTTTACATAACTAGAACTCTCCGTGCCTCGGAAAGCATGTTAAGCCGTTGGTTCGTTCGTCATTTGTGGATCTTTGAGAATCGTTACGGGTCGTCAGAAGCCCAAAAGTCTGACAACCAGTCTTAGCAAGGGGTATCGTGTTACTAGTAATTGGGTTGTGGAGGTCAGATAGGCAGTCGCTTCATGTAAAATACTAGTATTCAGCTGCATCCGATTAGACTGGATACTGGAAGCCGACCCCAACATAGTTGGAAAAAGGCTCGGCAGATGATGACCATAAAAATTTCAGATATAAGTAGAAATTTTACAAGGGGTGACACAATAGGCAATCCTATCGCTAAAAGCGATCTATAAAAGATAACCTTTGGTTGGATTAAGGGTGAAGGAGATAAAACACTGAAGGTGAAAAATAGTAGTAGTAGTAATAGTAGTAGTTCTGTAAATAGTACACCATAGTCCACATTCATACCTAAAACATATTATAATCCATATGTACTAATATTATAAATGCGAAAGTGTGACTGTCTGTCTGTTACCTCTTTACGCTTAAACCGCTAGAAGAAATTTGGTATAGAGACAGTTTGAGTCCCGGGAAAAGACATAGGATAGTTTTTATCCCGATATTCGCAGGTGATCGACACTTCTGCGGGTGAAACCGCGGGGCGCTGCTAGATATCTATAAAAATATACAATAATAATCATGAAACAAGTGCAAATAATAAATATGTAGTGTTTAAGGAGAGATATAGTGTTTTTTTATATCATAAATATGGAGCACACCTTATCAAGATGGGCAAGGCATTCCATAACCATGATTTACGTATCCGCAAATAATTCAAAATGACAAAAAACTAGTAGACTAAAAACAAGTAGAGGAGAGAAGTGTGGAGGTCAGCTAGGTAGGCGCTCATGTAAAATACTGGTAATCAGCTGCATCCGGATAGACTGGAAGCCGACCCCGACATAGTTGGGAAAAGGCTAGGCAGATGATGAATGAATTTAATGATAATCACGCAATTTATATGAATGTTTAAAATATATTTTAGATAAGGTAATTATTAATAAATAATATAACAAAAATAATAATTATATATCTCCTCAGGGCTTCCTCACTCCTAACCCTCTTGCCGTGCCCTACAGGGTACATAATGATCTAAATTATATAGTTACCGCACCTAAGTACACATTATGGTAAAGCAATAAAGATAATTATTGAGTAGGTACTAGCTGCGCCCCGCGGTTTCACCCGCGTAATTGTCGATCCCGTGGGAATATCGGGATAAAAAGTAGCTTATATGTTAATCCAGGGTGCCAGCTACCTCCATACAAAATTTTATCAAAATTGGTCCAGCCGTTTGAGCGTGAAGAAGTAACAAACATATAAACACACACACACACACACACCCCCACACACACACTCACACACACATCACACACACACACTCACAAACTTTCGCCTTTATAATATTAGGGTGACTAAGTTGGAAAACGCTACATACTTACAATGCCGTGTCGTGTATTTCTATTCTATTCTATTCTTACCTAAATGTAATCAAGTCAGTGAATCAAGCTATTCCAAGGAGGAATAGCCAGCCTTTAATAAAACTAACGCTTACTCCAAGATAAACGCGAGCTCCTCACATGAACTTCCCCCAATTACCGTCATTGGAAACTTCAGTCGTTACCCTCATTTTTGGGGTGCATCCTTAATACTACCTAATTTGCCCCATTATAGACCTTATGCTGAACACGTAGGGGTTAATTTGGCATGGTTACGCTGGTGAGAACCATCTTCCACCTTATTAGATTCTCAAGGAAGTTAATTTCTTACATACTAAATAGATCTTTTGGTCTTTAAAGTAGGTTTTGAATTAGGAAAGGCAGTTATTCTAAGAAAATGAGAGTAGAAAAAGTACTGAGGGTCAAGTCACATTTTATCTATTAATATAGATATCTATTAGTATAGATAAAATGTGACTAATAATAATAGATTTAAAGCTGAAGAGTTTGTTTGTTTGAACTCACTAATCTCTGGAACTACCAGTCGGATTTGAATTTGATAAATTCCTTTTTTTTGCCCATTCCTTTTTCCTTTTTCCCCATACTTCCCGTGGGTGTCGTAAAAGGCGACTAAGGGGAGTACCGGAGAATGGGCAGCAGCGTTCTCTATGCATTCCACCGCCATATCATACTGCGATCGCCAACCCGCCTGCCAAGCGTGGCGATTATGGCAACCCCCCCCCATTCCTGAGGAAGGCTATAGGTTATTTAACATCACGCTAGAACTCTTAGGAGCCGAGCACAAAAAAAAAGGAAAAACGAATGCGAAGCGAAAACGAAGTAATAGCGAGGGCGATGGGATGCGATGCGATGGGTCGGGGGAACAAGAAATTTCCCGCGGACGAAGTCGTGAAGGTGGAAAAGTCAAAAGTGTATTGGGTAGACGTAAGCTTCCAAAAATCCCTAAAGAAACTCTCTTGAAAAAACAGTTAATTTATTCTTGAAGGTCAAACTCCTAACATCATCTTTATCCGGATTACACGAGGCTAGTTTTTTAAGCTAGGATAGCAAGCAGGCAATCTATATCCTGGCTTGGCGCATGCTGGAGCTGTTTACACCATGCTAGGGTAGCAAGCAGGCAATATCCTGGCTTGGCGCCTGTTGGAGCTGTTTACACCATGCTAGGATAGCAAGCAGGCAATATCTTGGCTTGTCGCATACTGGAGCTGTTTACACCATGCTAGGATAGCAAGCAGGCAATCTATATCCTGGCTTGGCGTATGCTGGAGCTGTTTACACCATGCTAGGGTAGCAAGCAGGCAAAATCCTGGCTTGGCGCATGTTGGAGCTGTTTACACCATGCTAGGATAGCAAGCAGGCAATATCTTGGCTTGTCGCATGCTGGAGCTGTTTACACCATGCTAGGATAGCAAGCAGGCAATCTGGCTGGTCGCATGCTGGAGCTGTTTACACCATGCTAGGATAGCAAGCAGGCAATCTGGCTGGTCGCATGCTGGAGCTGTTTACACCATGCTAGGATAGCAAGCAGGCAATCTGGCTGGTCGCATGCTGGAGCTGTTTACACCATGCTAGGATAGCAAGCAGGCAACCTGGCTGGTCGCATGCTGGAGCTGTTTACACCATGCTAGGATAGCAAGCAGGCAATCTGGCTTGGCGCATGCTGGAGCTGTTTACACCATGATAGGACAGCAAGCAGGCAATATCCTGGCTTGGCGCATGCTAGAGCTGTTTACACTATGCTAGTACTATCTACGCTGGCCACACGAGGCTACTACATAAACCAGAATAGTAAAATGGGTGGTGAGGGGCGCTACTAGGTCAAAAATAATGGGGTTTTATCATTTTAAGGCTAGTAAGCTAGTGCTTACTCGCCTTAAAATGATGATAATTCTGTATACACAACGCTAGAGGGATTAGCTTGCTAGTTTACTAGCACTATCTTGCTATCCTAGTTTCAAAAACTAGCCTCGTGTAACCCGGGCATAAAGTTTAATGTCAACTTACATAAGATAACCCCGTTTTAAAGACACACTGACATAAATAAAGATGGCCCCTTGATGATCCTTTAGCAGCACAGAAAATTACATTTGAATTGAAGTAAGACGGCCGACACTGAGACGCTTTTGATGTGCACTGTGCAACTCAATGAGAGTGAAGCTGCATTCATTAGTGAGGGGCCTGTATTAATAAAGTGTGCTTGGAGGAGAGAGTCTCAAAAACTGGACTGGATTCTAAAATTTTAGATTCACCAAGTCAAGAACTACACAAACGGTTGTATATAGGTAGACAAGTCTCTTTGTCATGAAAATAAACTAGTGATAACTTTGTACTAAGTTGGAAGTGCCTCAGGCGTGTGATTACGTCGTCTGAATTCTGACTGCAAAGTAGTCTTTGTACCGCCATGTCTTTTATAACAATACATCCTTTTTGCTTCCCAATTGCCTGTGACAATTGTTTCTTTGTGAAAAAGGACTACGGAGCCTTTTATTTTGATTTACCAGCTTTATTTATTTATATAATTTATTATTTATGTACACACTGTAAAATGGATACAGATACGACATATTAGTATTGAGTACAAAGGTACTGCTTATTTCTTAAGAAATTTCTTCCAGCAGACCTGCGAAAGGAGAAATGAAAAAGAAAATGTAGACAATAGTGTGCGAGAACATGAAGAAAATAATTTCATGGGGGGGGGCATTTGGTGGGGCGAGACTAAATAGTGCTTGTGACGTCATAGTAGGTAGTCAAAAAATGGCACGCTTGGATTTCATACAGATCGTGATACGTACGTTATCTAGGTCTATCTATATCAGTGGTCAGCGATGATGCGGTTGACGATGATGAGCTGGGTTACCTAGTCTTCTGGTTGAGGCAGGTAAAATTTTTAATTCCAGAAGAGACTAGACTTCTGGTATAAGCAGAAATGCTTTACACGAGAAAAAGATAGAAATATGTATATGTCAGCTTTTGAGCCAACAGCTAGAGCACCTGACCATAATATTTGAAGTTTTTAAACACTCCTTCAATCGTCCGAAGATGTTTCTAATAAATCGATAATAAAGGCTCAAAAAGTATTATCTACATGTCATGTCTAAAATAACTTGAAAACTTATCCATTTTAAACTTAGGCCAGGTCTGTCCGTTGACCTCTGCTCTCATTCACCTCAACAAAGTTTTAACGAAGGTTCTGGAAGGTTCTCGACACAACTTGTTAATTTATTGGGTCTTAGTCAAGAATCTTTAAGATCAGCGCTTTGTTTTGATTCGCACACTTGTTGCGCAGCAGTGGTGGCCTAATGGTAACGGCCGGGACTTATGAGTTGTAGTTTTAGAACCCAAACAGGCACTTTCATCATCATCACCAACATCTTCATCATCATCGTCATTATCATCATCATCTACAGCCTAAGAAAGACTGAAGCTGTGGCGAGACAGTATTTCGTTACCGAAACCGTTCGTCCCACCTGCTGAAGACCTCCCATCTGGACATGAGTTACCTTGGGTAACCCGGAAGTCTTTAAACAGACTCCGGACGCAGGTTGGCCGAAGCAAGGAAAACCTGTTTAGGTGGAGATTCATAGACGACTCCGTCTCGGAGTGTAAATGTGGTGCTGTTCCACAAACGATGGAACACTTAATATCGTGACCTGCGTGTCCTGTCAGCTGCACGTTACCGGAACTGGTAGACGCTGGTGATGGCGCCAAACAAGATCGTATTAATAACCGTATTCTGGGCCGAGTCGACTTATATTGCTATCGACACGCTAAGAAGAAGATCTACAGCCTGACTTCACCCACTGGCATAGGCCTCCTCTCTTTCTTTGTGCCAATCTCCACGCCTCTGTGCCAGCCTGATCCAGGTTTTGCCCGCGATGGCAACAATGTCGTCTCCACATCTTGGCGCTGGATGACCGACATCTCGTCTTCCAGCCCTTGGACGCCACTCTGTCACAGCCTTACTTCACAAGCAACAAGCACTTTACTTTGTGTAAATTATTTCATCACCACTACTCTCAAAATGGTGAAGGAAAACATCTCCCAACGTGTTCGTGCCTGTCCGAATGATTGAGTTTGACACTTGTTTTGATGGAGTAACTACTTTTGGACCAGCCCGTTTCTTCGTTAACGGATTAAGAGAGTAAACCCTCAGGATCTTTCAACCGTGATGTAAATCATCATCTGCCTAGCCTTTTCCTAACTATGTTGGGGTCGGCTTCCAGTCTTAACCCGATGCAGCTGAATACCAGTATTTTATATGGAGCGACTGCCTCCAGAACCCAGTTACTGGGTAACTAATACGATACCCCTTGGTATGACTAGCTGTCAGGCTTTCGGGCTTCTGACTATGTCAAAGATCCACGAATGACAGTTGGGACCAACCGCTTAACGTGCTTTCTAAGGCACGGAGGGGTGTCGGTATGTAAAGATGGACATGGCATGGGGTATGCACAGACCAACCGCGGCAAGCGTAGCTTAACCTGATCGATCGTCCAATCGTGATCAAAATATAGACAGCACTCCAAGAAAGATACCTACCACTTATTATTCGCCACGAGTCTCAAGAGTTAACTGCTGGAAAACGGGTTACTGTACTAAACTAAGTGAACTTGCAGCTGATCCGAACACAAACTTGTATATTATTGTGATTCTTAAAACTTGCACGTCTTGCTTGCATAGCTGAGCTGTATAATATACGAGTATTACAAGCAGTTCGTGCAATAGTTTCAATGAGAATAATATGTCTGTTAAGCTTGTTGTATTAATGGTCATTGATGATGTTGGTGTGAAGGCAATGTAATGAAAATGAATGCCTCAAAAAGCACTTTAACCTTTTGACCGCCACACATCAAACAATCAAAAACGTGCCCTCGGCGTCAAAGTCTGTCATGTAATCGAACCGTGGCGTGCTAGGCACATTTTGGTTTGTCATCTATGCATGAGCCATGACTGTGGAGGCAAAAGGTTAAGCCGTTGGTCCCAACTGTGTGTTTTTGATAGCCCACCAAATGTTACCAGTCTGATTTTTCCCCTTAATTTTGTTAATGCTTGCAGTGCAGTGGTCGGCTACAAGTCTAAAGTCAGTTCAGTTAGCACGAACGTCTAGCAAAATTACATAATTAGAGATGGCGACACGAAAGCCGCGATTATACTCCGCTGTTATCGCGTCGCCATCGATTTATTTTCTACTAGCTTCTGCCCGCGACTTCGTTCGCGTGGAAGTCTTAAGACACCACAATAATTATACAGCCTATGTTACTGGCTAATAATGTAGCTTTCTCTAAAAGAATAGATAGACTTTTTTGAATTGATCCATTACAAACAAACATACAAAAAATCAAATCTTTTCTCTTTGTAATACCTATTATCATATTAGCTTGTTTTGATTTAAATTTGTAACAGCGTGATTAGTATCTGGAATTTGGCAAATATCAACAACATAGTTAATCCATCCACTCCATGCATCATAAATAATATGATTATTAATTAAATTTGAATCAAGAGTTTAAGAGTTTAAGTCTTCTTCATGGACCGTTAAAAAATCTTGAAAAGTTATGTATTGCAAAAGAGCATTGTCAGCTTCGTTTCTGACGCTTTGTTTCGATGTTTACGAAAGCTATAGCAAATCTCTGTAATTAGATCCATTTTAGCATACTCAAACTCAGAGCATATACTGTCATTCTGACTTTTCGTCCTGGACCCATAAATACTAGAATCTCCGTACCGTAACGTGCTTGCCGAGGCTCGGAGGATTCTCGATATGTAAAGATGGTCACCCATCCATGGACCAACGGCGGCAAGCGCAGATTAACCTGATCGATCGACCCGTGCGACTGTTATACTTAGCTCGTCAAAGTCGTCTCAATATTCTGTCAATACGAATTTGCTGTTCCGCGAAACACATATCCAAAAAGCTTGCCTTTCGACGAACTGTATATCTCAAAGCATATGCACATGTCATATCAGTCATCACAAAATTGACAGACCATTAATTACACCTCCTGTTCATCGAATTAACAGCAGCACTAGACGGCAAGTCTCTACCAGCAATTATCGACCAGTACACAGAATAAAAAAATACCCAGCGTGTTAATAGCATTGTTGATTCGGTCCGTCACGCGAACAACTTCTGCCCACCAAGTGATTTGCCCTTGCTATTGATTGCTTGTTAAAATGCTATTTGTTGTTGTTATTATTTCCAACTAAGGCTTTTGTACGATGACAATATGATTTACCGACACATGCTTGCACTGAACAGCACCTTCATTGCTGAACACTATCAAACACAATGTGATTAATTTTGAAGGTTATTTACTGATTCATTGCTTCATAGGTTAGAAAAATTTGTGTGCTTAACAACGTGAATAACGCAATGAATGTTGTTGAACTGTCAAAATGAAAGCCGTTGCTACAGTTAGTGTGTTACGCACTTACCCCACAGGGTCACTCAAATCTGTGTGGTTTTTTCCTCAAAATACCTTTTCAGACGCTAGCATAAAACGAGAACGCGAAACCGTGTGTTAAATTCTGCCGTCGTAAAGAAAAAGGGCACAACTAAATTTTTTTCTAAAATTGAGTTGTATACGTATTTGGAATCAGAAAAAAAGGTGCATATGCCAGTATTTTTTTTAATCAATTTTGGAAAAAATGTTAGTTGTGCCCATTTTCTTCACGACGGCAGAATTATTGTCGTCATTAAAGCGGCACGCTATTATGACATGTAAAAGTGATTCCAATATCCTATTTACAGGATAAACAATTTCATTTCATTGCAGAAACACGGTGGAGAAATGACGGAGAATATTTTAGAGAAAGAACAAAGATAATAAAATTCCCAGATTTAATACTTTGAGTCTCTAGGGACACGGAAAGCCTGGGTTAATTTTATTCATTCCTTCATATCCTTTGGAATTTATATGAAAAAATTTAGTAATAAATAAAAAAATCTAAGACATGTGACATTTATCAACCCGCACTGTGGTGTGGTGGATTACGGTCAACTCCCTTTTACAGAGGGGAGGCCTGTGTCCCAGCAGTGGGAACATTATAGGCTGATTATGTACAGACGCCAGCACATCAAGCTACCCGAAACTGTCAAATTCTCCCAATCAACTTTGAACTTTATACTTTCGCGATAAAGTTGAAAATCTATTAAAGAAATTTGACAGATTGTAGTAGCTTGATTTGCTGGCGTATGTAATTTAGTAATGCCTCAATCAGGAAAGACTTTCGAATTACAAGCTTTTGTTTATTTTGCTTTTGTTATCATAAAGGCGTCTACTTCATAACAAGTTTGACGTCATGCCGTGTTACGGTCAGTTCACGCCAAGACGCGACGCGAGGCGCAGTTGTCAAGATAGCAATACAATTATAGACCTTATCTACTACACTGAAAGGTACACAATTCAGTTCCTACTACGGCGAGCCTAGCCGCGCGGCGCCGCCTGGCCCACTCCACTGGATTGTGTACCTTTTTGTGGAGTAGATATAAGGTCTATAATTGTATTGCTATCTTGACAACTGCGCGTCGCGTCGCGTCTCGGTGTGAACTGACCATTAAAAGTCCTAAAAGTTAAGTCAGCTAGAGTAAAGCAGCACCCTAACACATTAACAATCACAATCTGAATAATTCTGAAGGATATTGCTATATCCATTGCTTCTTAAGTTCAAAAAATTTGTCTGTTCCGCAATGTAAATAATGCAATGAATGTTGTTGAACTGTCAAAAAGTCAAAATGAAAGTCATTGTTACTGTTAGCGAGTTACGCTATTACAATTTAAGGCTGAGGACAAACGAGCGTAATTTTTTGAGCTGTGAGTCGCGTAAAATGAGTCGCGGAATTTACGCTGCATTCGGTTTCATACTAAAGTCCTGTTTGTACCACACGGCGACGCAAAATGAGTTGTCTGCTGACTCACGCGCGTTATTTCAACCGAAATGCGCTCGGGGTGAGTGAGGCAACCGTCAGTTAAGTTACAGAGTGCGACTGAAGTTACGTCCGTCCGTCTGGCAGTCTAACCGAATTTCAGTTGAACGTAAATTGCGATACTCAAAATGCGCGACTTAAAAGCTCAAAAAATTACGCTCGTTTGGCCTCAGCCTAAGCATCGCCAACGGTGAGTGAATACACCATTTTTTTACATCGCAGAAAAAGTTTAAAAATAGCCTCTCATAATTCCATCCATACGATTGTGTCCATTCGTTCTAGGAATAAAAGCGTAGCTGTGTCGTCAGCTGAATATAAAATAAAAGACCCGACAGAATGGAATGGATTGTTTTGTTCAGTTTTGTTACTCGTATCCGATTCGGTAGCAGGCTGTCACCTAAAACCCAGTGTTGTGTTTCGTGAAAAAACCTGTGTAGGCGAGGTCTACTGGACTTTAGGGTATTTCAGGGTAAATTGACCTATTTTTTTGTAGAATATATTAAAAACTAGCAGCGCCCCGCAGTAGCACCCGCAAGTGTCGATCCCGTGTGAATATCGGGATAAAAAGTATCCTATGTGTTATTATAATGTTTCTAAATTTTCATCATAATCCGTTCAGTAGGTTTTGCGTGAAAGAGTAACAAACACTCATCCTAACAAACTTTTGCGTTTATAATAATATGTCCTATCAAATTAATCAGCGCAAGACACTACTCCATACAAGTTTAGATGTGATTAAAAACTTACCTAATTTACGTAAGGTGCTAATTAATTTGACAGGACTAAACTAAAATTTATCATCTGACCTTTTCTTAATTAAATAGAAAGAAAAAGATGTACTTACTGAACTTAAATTTAGTTTAGTTTGTGAACAAGGGAATCGCAACCGATGCCTCATTTCATTAAAAACTTCTAACGGAGCCTCTGCGAGTTGGCTTCGGCCCCTCGTACGCCTTCCAAAGGTCCGGGACCCCAAGGTCCCGTGAAATGTCAAGAGACGTAAAAAATTTAACGTAACAAATATACTACCCAGTACATTTTCCACAGATAACTTTGATATTTACAAACTGATGGAAAACGTAAATGTAGTCAGATGGACAAAATAAACTAAAAAATCTCTTGTATGTGTTTTGTATCCTACGGGTCCACAAAGGATAATTAATAATTCCGAAAATAAAACATAAATTTTAATAGAGCTATTCTAGAAATAAAAAGTTCTATTAGAACTTCGCTCAAGTGTCCGCACACAATTCGAAAGAGAACTTGGTTAAGGTTATAAAGGTATGAGAAACAGGATAGAAATGAGAGGATCCTCCGACCAGACGGGTGCTGTGTCTGGCGGGCAAATGCCCGATGATTCATGTCGGGCCGTTGTATATCCTAGTTGCGCGGTAAACTCTGCTTGCGAGATGCAGGAGTTTGTGTGACGTCAGTATGACGCGTACTCCGCATGTGGCGTTGTAGATACCGCTACAAGGTCTTTCAAACAGATTCACCTTTCTTGTTTTTACAGTAAGTACCTCAAAAGGTGATTGAAAACCACAAAAAAGGCAATTAAGCCTATACCTAAAGAAAGTAAACACTACACACTCATGTCGGGCCCTATCAGAACCACCAGCGAGCGCTATGGTACTTATTACACGATAACACGACTCATAATGCATTAAAGAGTGCTTTACGATCGAATTTGTTTTTTCTACATCTACACATTTGTTATACTCTTGCTAGTACACAGAACCTACTTAATTTATATACCATTGTATAGATAATTTAATGGAGATTAATTCTGTACCGACTTTTAAAAATTGATTTAATGCAGTAGGTAGACACGAAAAAAACATAAAAATATTTCTAAAGGCTCCTTTAAACAGGCGCGACACGCGATAAAATCGCGCGCGACACAAAGGCACCGCAAGTCGCGCAACGAGGGGTGCCTTAGTGTCGCGCGCGATTATACGAGTATCGCGTGTCGCGCCTTAAAAATGATCCCGTCAATAAAGTGTGAAACCTGAAAACATTGTAGCTTGCGAAAAAATCAATTAATTTAGTCATTTTTTTTTAATAGATTCGTTTCACACATAGGAGGAATTATTGAAAATGGCACTTTTATTCAAAGTAGTTTAATTATAATGAATAGAAAACTAACTAATATAATATTTATATCTATGGTTTTTTATACGATCAAATGAGCAATATAGAGTCGTGCATTTTTGGAATTTTCAATTTTTTTTTTAAATATTGCAGCATTACTCAATACTTTATTTGCATTCCACAATGTGTACTTAGGTGGTAAGTTCAAAAGAGAAAGAAATTATGTTCATTATGGACCCTGTCGGGCACAGCAAAAGAAAAAGAAAAACAAATTTATGTAGGAGAGAGGAAGCCTTAAATAAGCAAACTTAAATCTAAAATAAATCCAATAATACCATATTAGGGACTCTTTATTATATCGCTTTATATTTTATCGCTTAAATATTCGTTTAGACTGTAATAGCATTTTTTGATTAAAAATTGTTTTAGTTTTTTTACAAATACGTTTATTTTATCTTCTTTTTTTATTAATTCAGGTAGTTTATTATATATTTTTATGGATATCACGTATGGACTTGTTGAATGTATTTTTAGTCGAGATTTAGGAATGTTTAATCTGGATTTTATTTTTCTGCTGATTTCATTATGCTGAGATAGGAGCCTTTTTGGCCTCGCACAGATCTTTTCTGTGTTTTTAACGTAACTTTGATAGTTTTAAGCCCTCCTTTTTACCCGACTGCGCGACGCAAAGGAGTGGTAATGTGTTCATCAGCCTATGTATGTATGTATGTTTATATGTTCCTTTGAAGCACTATACAGACCAAACGCCTGGGCCGATTTTTATGATTTACACGTTAATCGATTCCTCTTAGTCCGGCGAGTGTCACTAAAGACATGACGTTAGTGAAAATTCAATATGGCGACTACTGGACGCCATATTAAATTTTTTTTTTAATTTTTTTTTTCAAAACCTATCGAGTGGGGTATCAAAATAAAGGGTTTTAAAAGGTGATTACAAAAATATATACAACATATATACTTAAAAGCAATTCGAAGTGACAAATCGCAAAAAAACACCTACGAAGAACTAAATCGTCTGCGAAATCTTTCAAATTTGTAAACTAAAAAGCTGGAAATAAAAAAGTTATTTAAAAAAATCAAAAAACCCGACTGCGGTAAAAAACTTAAGTTAAAAGAAACTGAAAAGCTAAAAACAAGCCCATTTTAAATTAAATAAAAGTTGGAAGCAGGCGGGACCCACACCATTTTTATTGTATTTTCAAATTCAAATGGGTCCCGCCTGCTTCCAACTTTTATTTAATTTAAAATGGGCTTGTTTTTAGCTTTTCAGTTTCTTTTAACTTAAGTTTTTTACCGCAGTCGGGTTTTTTGATTTTTTTAAATAACTTTTTTATTTACTATTTGTATGTCCTGTGTGTGTTCCAAACAAATATTTTTCGTTCTTTCTTTATGTCTTGGACGACTCGCATTCAAGTCTTATACAACAACAAATGGACGCATTAATACAAAACATAAATAACGCTTCTTGTAGGTCGTAATGGACGCGTGTCCTTGACGAATTAAGGGGAGACCGCCTCCACAGTAGACAGTCCGACGGAGACTCCTCGAATTTATGGCTAGACTGAACGCGAACTAACGAAATTAGGACATTACGTAGTGGGTGGTTTACTTCTGAAGAATAATGACTTTTAGTTCGGTTTTTTACGGGCGGTTTTTGTCTGTCAGTATATTGCAAGAGGTTCGATAGACACATATCACGCCTCTATCTCATAAGGGTTAGGCAGGTGTACCTATAGTACACATTCGTTTCGCCAGTTATGTTTTTAAGTCCTATGTAAAAGGGGACTGACTCCGGGCTGGTAGATACTGAGAAATTCAAGTTGAAAAAACCCAATAACTACAAATATGTATAACAAATAGAAATTGGAGGTCGAACATGGTAGAAGGCGAAAATCACATTTTATTCATACTTGTTTAGTACTAAAGTATTGTGATTTTTATTTGGAGCTTGGCATAGTTATTGTCCGCCATTTTTTTTTTTTCAAAATCGTGGTTACGCATAAAACGTATGTATATAAATCGATAGCTGACATTAAGGCAAACAAACACCATAATAGGGCCAAACCCCGTAAAGCTTCACGTTTCCGAGATATTACGTTCAAAGTTGATCATATTTTTTAGGGTTCCGTAGCCAAATGGCAAAAACGGAACCCTTATGGATTCGTCATGTCTGTCTGTCTGTCCGTCCGTATGTCACAGCCAGTTCTTTCCGAAACTATAAGAACTATCCTGATGAAACTTGGTAAGTAGATGTATTCTGTGAACCGCATTATGATTTTCACACAAAAATGGAAAAAAAACAATAAATTTTGGGGGTTCCCCTTAATCCCCATACTTAGAACTGAAATTCAAAATTTATTTTTCATCAAACCCATACGTGTGGGGTATCTATGGATAGGTCTTCGAAAATGATATTGAGGTTTCTAATATGTATAATTTTTTTCTAAACTTCCAAAGTGGTAAAATGTGTGTGTGTAAAATAAGAGAATGATAAAACAAAAAAAAATATATGATGTACACTTCCACAATGATGTATTTATATGATGTAAGCTTCCACTGAAAATTGGTTTGAACGAGATCTAGTAAGCAGTTTTTTTTAATACGTCATAAATCGTAAACCGCAATTTACCTTTCATTCAATCAACTCAATAATAAAAAAAAAAAAAAAAAAAATCATAAACATAAACCTTATGCATAAACCCGGATGTTACGGAACCCTCGGTGCGCGAGTCCGACTCGCTCTTGCCCGGTTTTTTTATGCAACAACTTTCGTACATTTTGTTGCATGAGGTTTGAAATAATCACTCAGGATGCCATTTTGAAAAAAAACCAATATGGCGGACAGGTAAGTACGCCACGGACCTTCAAAGCAATTTCAGCTTGATTGGATGCTAGAAAAAGGAAAAAAAAAACTGGCCAAGTGCGAGTCGGACTCGCACACGAAGGGTTCCGTACCACAAGGCAAAAACGCCGAAAAAAACATGTTTGTTGTATGGGAGCCCCCCTTAAATATTTATTTTATTTTAATTTTATTATTTATTATTAAAGTTAAAATACAACTGAATATTTTGTGAATATTTCAAGTGCCTACCTGTTGCCATTTTTGATATCGAGCAAAAAAGGGCAAAAAAATCGCGTTTGTTGTATGGGAGCCCCCCTTACATATTTAATTTATTTTGTTTTTAGTATTTGTTGTTATAGCGGCAACAGAAATACATAATTTGTGAAAATTTCAACTGTCTAGCTATCGCGGTTCTTGAGATACAGCCTGGTGACAGACAGACAGACAGACGGACAGACGGACAGACAGCGAAGTCTTAGTAATAGGGTTCCGTTTTTATACGGAACCCTAAAAATAGATTACTCCACGTAAACGACTGTTGATTAGTTCTCTTGTAATACACTACAGCTAACATTAATTGCGGTCATAAATACTAACCAAACTTGTTTAGGCACGTCCACACGACTGAGGTAGATGTTCCAGATTTGTTTGAGCCTCCCCGAAATTAGGATCGGGCCAAAAGATTAATAAATCAAATAACTTGGCCTGAATGTTGACAACCGACTTCGAAGTCTGGTTAGGCATCGGTTGGTATGTAAATTTTGGAAAAACAGCCTCTTGTGTTTATCTTTGTAAAAGGCGTAAGGAAAGTTCCTACAACTTTTTGCTTCCATACTTGAGTGAAAGAAAAACATCGAGTGTATTTCTATGAGCTTATTATCAGAAGACAAGGAACGAGCTACACATTTTTATGCAATGGTTACCTAGTTTTAGAGCCCTTTTACTCGTACATATGGGTACTGAGCTCACATCTTTTTTTTATATAAATGGCATCTCGCAGTTCAACCTATGAGGTTGTCGTCTGCTTAACCGGGCTTGCCTGTGAATGCCTCAATAAAATAAAGCCTCCAGCTAGGGCGAGCGCGCATCGTTACCTTTATTTTATTAAAAAAAAAAAGTATATTTTTTTTATATTGTTTAAGCAATTATTGGAGACTAATCTGATACCAAAATACTACGTGAAAATGATGTAGAAGTTCGGAGGTATTCAGACTTGTTTCCAGTAGAAAATTGAATTGGGTCCAGTCGTTTTTAGGGTTCCGTACCCAAAGGGTAAAAACGGGACCCTATTACTAAGACTTCGCTGTCTGTCCGTCTGTCCGTCTGGCCGTCTGTCCGTCTGTCCGTCTGTCCGTCTGTCCGTCTGTCCGTCTGTCTGTCACCACGCTGTATCTCAAGAACCGCGATAGCTAGACAGTTGATATTTTCACAAATTATGTATTTCTGTTGCCGCTATAACAACAAATACTAAAAACAAAATAAAATAAATATTTAAGGGGGGCTCCCATACAACAAACGCGATTTTTTGCCTTTTTTTGCTCGATATCAAAAATGGCAACAGGTAGGCACTTGAAATATTCACAAAATACTCAGTTGTATTTTAACTTTAATAATAAATAATAAAATTAAAATAAATATTTAAGGGGGGCTCCCATACAACAAACATGTTTTTAGGGTTCCGTAGTCAACTAGGAACCCTTATAGTTTCGCCATGTCTGTCTGTCCGTCCGTCTGTCTGTCCGTCCTCGCTTAATCTCTGTGACCGTTAGCACTAGAAAGCTGAAATTTTGTAGGAGTACGTATATCAGTTACGCCAACAAAGTAGTAAAATAAAATTTTGGAAAATATTTTTTTTTAGGGTAACTCCCCTACATGTGAAGTGGGGATGAATATTTTTTTCATCATCTACCCCATCGTGTGGGGTATCGTTGAATAGGTCTTCTAAAATGGCTTAGGGGTTGCTTAAATGACTAACGTCTTAAATGTCTAACGACTTAAATGTCTAACGTAAACATGTGTCGCGGAGCTGGCCTCGATTTATCGTCGTCAAATTCCGCGTCAGCAGTTTCGTCGCCAGCGCACCCGTCGTTTGCTGAGATTGCAGAGCGCCCCGCCCGCGTGCACCGCAGCCCCGCACCCGTTATCGCGGCTCCTCCACGCAACGCCGCCCGAGCCCCTCGCCCCGTCCCGCTGCCAGTGTCTGCAGCCCTAGCGAAGCCCATAGTAAAGGAATCCGCTAGCGTCACCGCGAGTGCCCCAGAAGCTCCAAGTAGTAAGCCAATGCCAAAAAAGGCACCGAATAAGGCTGATGATGAAGGTTTCGTGACCGTGCAAAGGAGGAAGCGCCGGTCGCGAACGAACAAGAACCGCTGCGGCAAAGCTCCTATGGAGCCGGAAGTCAGCTTGCGTGCCGCAAAGCCGAACACACCGGTGTACATCTCCCGCCTACACTACACCACTAAGGCGGAGGACATCGTGGAGTACGTGCGCCAGAAGACGAGGTACACGCCGAGGGTGCAGTTACTGGAGTCGCACCGCAACGTCAACTTCAAGGCGTTCGTGGTGCGCGTGCCGAATTGCTATCTGCCAATCGTCATGGATGAAGACTTCTGGCCGCAGGACGTGGTGTTCCGTCGCTTCCGCGGACAAGTACCACAGAATTGCTCTAGAGTTAGCTAGTGAAGTACTGTTTTACACTAACATAGTTATTAAGTTTTATTTACTAACAAAATTGTTACTATACTATTATGTATACTTAGGTTAAGGTATGTATCTATGGGTCTTTGTTACCTGAAAATAAATGGTTTATTATTATTATTATTATTAAATTATTTTTCGATTTAATGCTCCATTTACGAAATATTAAAGATTAAAGTGCAAATTTTTGTTCCAGTAGGGCGTCCCCCCCCCTCTAAAAGCTAAACTACTAGCTTGAAAAATCTGGAAAAATTCTCGATGAAAGTGCATTTCATGAATTTTAAAGGAAAAGTATAGCGGTTAAGATAACTTTATTAGTTTAGCAGTAATAGTCGTTGAACTTGGGTGTTGGATAATTTTGTACCAAATACAAAATCCTTAGCATTAATCCTTTAAAGTGACTAAGATGAAGTAGTTGCTTGTTTATAATGGGTAAAGACTTGCATTGAAAACCAAAATATGTTTTTTTTTTACCTATTCGGAATAAAGAACAACAGAATCGTACTACATTGTGATAACGGGCTACTACGGAACCCTACACTGTGCGTGGCCCGACACGCACTTGGCCGGTTTTTTTCGGCGTTTTTGCCTTGTGGTACGGAACCCTTCGTGTGCGAGTCCGACTCGCACTTGGCCAGTTTTTTTCTTTATTTATAAGGCTTATAACAAAAGAAAAAGAACTCGGAAAAGAACCGGAGTTACCGACATAGCTTGCAGAGTAAGCAAACTGAAGTGGCAGTGGGCTGGCCATGTCTGTCGAAGGACCGATGGCCGGTGGAGCAGACGAGTCCTGGAGTGGAGACCGCGTATCGGCAAGCGTAGTGTGGGACGCCCCCCAGCTAGATGGACGGACGACCTAAAGAAGGTGGCTGGGGTAGACTGGATGCGGAAGGCGGAGGACCGGGTGCTGTGGCGCAGTCTGGGAGAGGCCTATGTCCAACAGTGGACTGCGATAGGCTGAGTTGATTGATTATAACAAAAATGTATTCTATTATCTATTATAAAAGTATATGATATTTGTGATATGAGAAAAATTGTTTTGATGGATTATATTCAACAGAATTTGCAAATTAGAGCTCTCAAATCAGCTCTCCTTGAGTTTTTGCCAAAACTTGCATCAGGAGAACGATATAAGTATTCCCTTAGTTGCGTATCTAAGGATAACTGCCCCGTTAAACTCGTGGTTGTAAGTGCGACTGCTGAGCGAAGGGACCTGGGTTCAATTCCCAGATCGGGCAAAGTGTTATTGGGTTTTTCCATTAAGAATTTAGTAACTACCCGTAGTTTGGAAGTCGGCAGTGTGTTATCCCGTGGCTCGGAATTGGTCCTGCGTCTGATCTCTCTCCGGTCGTTTTGGATTGCCGTCCCAACGGACTATTAGAATGAGGGAAGAGAGAGTGCACCTGTGTCTGTGCACACACCTGTGCACTATAATGTCTCACGCGCCGAAGGCTAGTCTCCGGTGAGATTGGCCGCCATGGTTGAAATACGGTCTAGAGGACTATTATGCTAAGATGCTATATATGGTCTTGATTCTTCTCTGTGATCAAGTTTGCTATATATGGTCTTAATTCTTCTCTGTGATCAAGTTTGCTTTATGGTCTTAATTCTTCTCTGTGATCAAGTTTGCCATATATGGTCTTAATTCTTCTCTGTGATCAAGTTTGCCATATATGGTCTTAATTCTTCTCTGTGATCAAGTTTGCTATATATGGTCTTAATTCTTCTCTGTGATCAAGTTTGCTATATATGGTCTTATTTCTTCTCTGTGATCAAGTTTGCTGTATATGGTCTTAATTCTTCTCTGTGATCAAGTTTGCTATATATGGTCTTAGTTCTTCTCTGTGATCAAGTTTGCTATATATGGTCTTAATTCTTCTTTGTGATCAAGTTCAGACATTCCAAAAATCTTTTGAGAGATTTTTGTGGACAGATTTTCACTATGTGCTTGACTAAATATGGGACCTTGACAATCGCATTTAATTTTGTCCGTGACTCCCCTTACAAGACCTGAACATTTTGCTTCTTCGAGCGTGAAAACCACCTTACCCTACATTTACTCATGCTCAACCATTTGTCTTGAGCAGTTTAAAATAATCTCGTGTTAGCCTTGCGGTTGAATGAGCTGCTCAAAACAATGGCGGCACACACAATGGTGAGTTTGTAAAATGTTATGTGCTGAATTATATTAGGTGTATGATCCTAGGGTCGACGAACTGTCACAGTCAGTTCAGTTTGCAATAATAGACTTGGTGTCAGATTTTGTAGTGTTTTGAACTGGTAGTTCATCGGCTTTTTCCCTATTACAGTAGGCCCCATCAACAGTAACAAAACTAGTTAAACCTGAGGGGTGAGTGCGTAACACAGTAACAAGTAGTATTAGTAGTTCAACAACATTCATTGCGTTGTTGACGTTGTTAAGCAGTCAAATTTTTCGAACACAGGAAGCAATGGATTAGCAATATCCTTCAAAATCTTCTTCAAAATGCGATTAAAAGTGTGCTACGCAATTAGGGTGCTAGACCCTTATTCTTTTGAAACTCCGTACTACGTGGACGTGGACGAACGGTCGACTGTACTAGCAAAGCATAGGATTCATTGCAGGTCGCGTAACCGACTTGCTTGCTCGAATTTCTGGCGTTAGTTCCGCAGATACCGTTCGGAACATATATTTGCAGGATGAATAGTTCTACAAACAGTTTCCGGATACGTGTGATTTCAAGATCTCTGCATGTGAATACAGGAAAAATCCTACGTGAAATATATACACATCGTATCAAGAAACAGCTTTCCATTTTATGATAAAATAACACTTCGAAGTTATAATTAACAAGCTGTGTGCCAGATGGGATTGTCCCATGCATCGGCAAAAATCACGAACTTCCATCTTTGATCTCTTTTAGGGGATGAATTTTCATAAATTCTTTCTTATTGCCTTCTCTATTCTTTCTTATTCTTATTGGCTTGGGACTCTTGCGCAAAATTTCATACTTCTAGACCTGGTGGTTTGGGCTGTGCGTTGTCTGTCAGAATTTAAGGTTTTTGTTTAGATAAAATGAAGATTTGTGTCCGTACATGGAGGTCTACTCCCTGAGGACGAAATCCGTTGTTTCGACCGAAGTTACGAGGCCCGGTTAACCTTATGTCCGTTGAAGATATCTACGGTATAGAAAACTACACAGTATCTCCAACGGACATACCATTACTTCGGAGGCCGGACTAAGAATGAATGACAACACAATTTCACAGGTGTCTCTACTCGCGATGTGTTATTGCCCGTTCGAAAAATTTAATTTGACAATTGGTTTGACGGATCATCTAATTTCGGACGGGCCCGTAACTTCGTTGACGGAGTTAGAGAGTAGACCCCATGGGGCGGTCAAGAAATAGTGTGACGTCATATTTTCTCTATTTGTGACCAGCAGGCCGATTCTGTAAAATCTTACTGTGAAAACTTAGTTGATGTGAGTTTGTTTTTGCTAGGAATTGATACTATTGAAAGCTCACTCCACGCTCACTTCACCTAAGTTTTCACGGTGAGATTTTACAGAATAGCACTGCAGTTTACCGCCTTATCCTCATTTGTCCACGTGGTTCTAGCCAGCGCTAATAAGTCACTAACAGATGTTGTGTAACATGAATAATTTAGTTAACAATGGTAATAGTGTGACTCAACTAACGGTCGTTATTATGGCATTTATAAGTTATATGCTAAATAGACTGTTATTTGCACGCTGTTGGCATGTGCGTAGAGTAGCTTGACAACAGAGCCCAACGGTCATCATCATCATCATCATTTCAGCCGAAAGACGTCCACTGCTGGACATAGGCCTCCCCCAAAAGGGGGGGGGGGGTTGCCATAATCGCCACGCTTGGCAGGCGGGTTGGCGATCGCAGTATGGTATGGTGGTGGAATGCATAGAGAACGCTGCTGCCCATTCTCCGGTACGCCCCTTAGTCGCATTTTACGACACCCACGGGAAGTATGATGGGGTGGTGCTATTCTTTAAGTCCGGCACCACACAGACATTAAGTCCGGCACCAACGGTCATACAATTTTTTTATCGCTGAATGGGCCTGCTCTTGACCTCGATCACGCCATGGAAAGCGATGGATGAGGTCTATGATGGAACGAGCGTGCCCAGCAGTGGTCTGATATTTTAGCGCGATTGTATGACGGTCGGTCTCTGTTGAATATTTACTCCTGGATGTGTACTTTTGTCATATTCAACGTGCCAGAGGCATATTTTCTATACATATATGACACGTATAAATTAAATGTTAGCTTTTAAAATTATGTTTTAATGTACCTTGATGTAAATAATACATGAAAAACGTCGTATGAAACGATAATGTTTAATACAAATAAGGCATAGAATCGTTTCACTTTTAAGTTTTAAACTATATTTTTGCAGATTTTGGCAGACTGATTTTTTAAACTATATTTTTCCTGCTCATAAATTTTACAGACATTTTAGATATCTTTATACATAATATATAAAAAATATGAGCACTTCTGTATCCCCCTGTGGTCAGATTGATATTTTAATATTCTCTCAAATGTTTTTTTTTTTTGCGAATATAATATTTTGATGTTTCACAGTTCCCGTGGTTACTCGATACCAATACTCATAAGTACTTTCACCCCATGGAATCTAAATGCAAATGAACTCAAAGTCAGTCTATTCAAGCAATACAATTTCACCAATTATAAGGCCTAACTTCGACTAACATAATCTGCCTATAATGTTCCTGCTAGGACACAGGCTCAGGCTCAGCTCAGGCCCAGGTTCAGGCCCAGACTCAGGCTCAGGCAGGGAGTAGGCCGAAGTCCACCACGCGGGCCCAGTGCAGGTTGGTAGATGTCACATGTCTTCGAATTTTTGGCTTTAGGACATCCGGTTTCCTCACGATGTTTTCCTCCGCCTTTTGGAGGAGTGGTGATTAAATCATTTATTTAAAGTAAAACGCATGTCTGGGTTCAAACCTACGACCTACAAACTCGTAAGTCGCGGCCGTTACCACTGGATCACTACTGCACCTGCTGCACTATCTAGATCTACCTCGACAAAGTTAGCCTAATTATTCAACAGCCTAGTGCAATGCAGTAGTCTATAATTTGACATAATTAGGCCACAATTTACTGATGCATGTACAACAAATAACTAAGCCTAGGTTCAATGCCTCCCGCCTCGATGTCGTAAAGTAGGATTAGTGTCGGATTACCTACCCCTCCTCTCACCCCCATGTCGTGACGTGTCGTCGGTATGTTTATTGGAGGATGTATTTAGGTATATTTTCTTTTATTTCTAGTTTTTGTTCGCGGGATTTTTCCTTTGGAAAATTACCTGTGTATTTTTTTAATGTATTATTTATTTGCATAGAGGGGTCCGTGGCTAAATAATAACAGCCGCACAGGTGATCGATCAGGTTAAGCTACGCTTGCCGCGGTTGGTCTGTGGATGGGTGACCATCTTCACATACCAAGACGAGGAGTCTTGGTATGTGAAGATGGTGACGTGACTCGTTGGTCCTGGCTGTCATTCGTGGATCTTTGACAGTCGTTACGGGTAGTCAGAAGCCCGAAAGTCTGACAACCAGTCTTACCAAGGGGTATCGTATTACCCAGTAACTGGGTTGTGGAGGTCAGATAGGCAGTCGCTCCACGTAAAATACTGGTATTCAGCTGCATCTGGTTGGACTGGAAGCCGACCCCAACATATTTGGGGAAAAGACTAGGCAGATGATTTATTTGCATACGCGTAGGACATAGGATCATAGCAAGTGGTGTTCTGGAGGTTCTGCCTATTCCCTTTAGCAAAGGTGTGAACTGTTTATAATTATGCTAGAGGTATTAGCTTCTGCTGCATGAAATTTGGGCAACCGTGGGTCGCTTGCTGGGCATCGCCCGCATCACTTCATTTTCGCTTAGTTTTATTTCTAACTTTTTTCTTTTTGTACGGCTTCTAAGGTTCGTTGTTCGCTTTTGTTCGATGTTTAATAGCCTAGAACCTTCTTAAACAAGTGGGCTATCAAATGCAAAAAGATATTTTCAAATCTGACAAGTACTTCTGATACTACCTGTCGAATTTGATTTCGTCTGTCTGTCTGAACACACAGACAGACAGACGCGCCGGGGGGACTTTGTTTTATTTAAAGTATGTAGTTATATGTAATGTTGTAGGTACACAGGAAATAGCTATGACACAAATTAAAACTAAAGACTGTCAAAAAAACCTTTTTTTTTATTAAAAATGTTGATATCATTTTACGTAATCCTTTGTGAAATATCTTCAATGGATACCAAAATATTTGTCATTTTCATGTTTGCTTTGAAATTTGAATACTGTGCGTTGATTACCCGTTGGTACATTCACGAAATATTTGGAAATATTTTAATGTTTTTTTTTTTTACGAAATTTTTGGTTTTATTATTGGCTATTTCATAAAATGCCACTATTGGAATAGAAGAAATGTAAACCTTTAAAAGAATATTTTAAATTGAAAAGGATCATTGGCCAATATGGGTCACATCACCAGTACTGACCTAACTACCTGACTCTTGCTTAAATTCAATTATCATCTGCGTAAGCTTCTCCCAACTATTATTTAGGTCGGCTTCCAGTCTAACCGGAAAACCGGATACAGCTGAATACCAGTATTTTGTGGTTTTTTTTGGCAAGTCTATTGCCATCTACCGGGCAGAAATCCAGACTCCAAACAGATACAGAGAAATTCTAGATGGAAAAACCCGATAACCGCAAACTGAGTTACAACAAAACACCTTCACTTTCAGATTCACAGCCGTGTCAGAACGTCCACCAACTACATCCTATTCATTGACTTACAACCGCCAAACGCCACATGCTAACAATAAACAACGAAAGCAATGGAAGCAACAGCAATAAGTTTATTTATACAGCAGACGGGCATCGTCGCGTCGGTAATTTGCATTCACCCCCAGTCGGCGCGGGGTGAAGATAAATCGGGACAACACACGAACGGTACGTGTATTTAGTAGTGAAGGGAATTTTTGGTGTTTTTAGTTTTGGTATCATATTTTTAACACTGCTTTTTTCTAGAAGTGATAAATGATTTTATTTCTGTAAGTAGGTTTTTACACACACAAGTCAACCATTACTTTAAAAACTTGATGAGGGCGAGAGAACGAAAATAAAGGTCCCACGCTAGAATATTAATTATTGTTATTAATTATATAATAAAACGATAAAATAATAAAGCGATAAGGCCGCCCATTGTATATTTTGTAGTGTTTGATGTATTTTTCTCATGTTTTGTATTTTTAATAAAGTATAATATAAATAAATAATTATTTTAATTGTGTATGATTAAATTACGTAATGTAGAATACGTGGTTTCAATTAATGTGATAATATAATTGTCACACTGTATATTCTAGAAATAAGAAACACTATTATAGCAGCGCCCCGCGGTTTCAGCCGCATAACTCGGTCCCGCTGGAATATCGGGATTCGGGATAAAAGTATTATATGTGTTAATCCTGGTTATAAACTATATGTGTGCCAAGTCAAGTTCAGTCATTCTTGCGAAAGACTAAGAAACATCCATCAATCCATTCATCCATTCTCACAAACTTTCGCGTTTATGACATTAGTAGGAAGTAGCATAGTAGGATTTGTAGTCAACAAAAACTGTCTGCAGTATGGCTTAAGCCAATAAATAACATTAATATATTTCAATCCATTAATCTATTTATCCGCTAAAGAAGTTAATGAAAACGAATCGTTTGCCACTACAAAGAGTCTGGCGATGATACTCGTAGTATAAGACCTGTAACACACACACATTGTTGTATGTCACAATGGCTATTGAATAGTTTCTTCAATACAACACAATGTGTCTGAAATAAGAAATTTGCTAGAGGTAGGTCAGTAACTTGTGTGAATTCTACCTGTATACCATTGAAATTATATTAATGAAAACTTGTCTTTTTACCCGACTGCGCGATAATAAAGACAGGGTTATGTTTTCTTTCTTTTGTCGTGAGGGCAAAATACTAACACTAGCACAAGGTATAAGTTATAAATACGGAGCTCATAGAGTTCAACTATGTATTTGTTAGCTTGATTGAAAGCTACTATACTATATTGTAACTTGGTAAAATTTGTGAGGTTGTATGTAGAGGGTCATCTTCGGAACTACTGATCTAATTACGAACATTCTTTCACTGATAGAAAGCTACACTATTACCGAGCGATATTGAATACTTTTTATGCCAGAAAAATGCACGGTCCTCGTCAATTTCCGAACTAATATAACAACAGGTTTTTTTTTGGGTGAGAAATCATCAAATTAATGACCCCTTCCGCTCTGGGTGGAGCGGAAGTGAGTGTCAGACTCTTACTGACTAAAACCCACCCGTGTTCCTTCCTTAGCCCTTTATGTTCACGTACGCGCCGTCCGGCATGGGCCTGGTCCTGATCGGACGGTGAACCCATTACTCTCCGTCCGCAGGCCCGCGCCTGCGGTGGCCGGGAGTCGTCCCGTCGTCCCTGCGGCGGCTGGCTAGCTGGGTAGCTTATTCATTTCTAAACAGTATAATACTGATATCAATCAACTCAGGCTATCGCAGTCCAGTGCTGGACACAGGCGTCTCTCAGACTGCGCCACAACTCTGTCCTCCGCCTTCCACATCCAGTCAGTCCCAACTCCCAGCCACCGTTTTAAGGTCTTCGGTTCCTCTAGCTGGGCGGCGTCCCACAGCAGACGAGAGTGGAAACCACGTACGGGCAAGCGTAATGTGGGAATACCGCTTTAATCCATACTAATATTATAAATTCGAAAGTTACTCTGTCTGTCTGTCAGTCTGTCTGTCTGTATGTTACCTTTTCACGCCTAAACCAGTGAACGGATTTCGATAAAATTTGGCAGAGAGATAGATTGCATCCCGGGGAAGGATATAGGATAGTTTTATCGACATACCTCGCGGGCGAAGCCTCGGGCGGAAGCTAGTATAATAGTAATGAGTCTATTACTGTCCCACTGCTGGGCAAAAGATTCTTTTCATACAGAGATGGCACGAGCATTGATTAGCACGCTTGATCAAGACGGGTAGGTTTCCTCACGATGTTTTACTTCACGGGTTGTCAGTAATATAAAAAAATAAAAATTTTATTCAGTTCAGAAACAACAATATAAAAAAAACAAAAACTAGTAACAGTTTACAAGGAGCCTTAGATGCTAGGCTTTTACAAATGCACTGGACCCCACACTAGGATACCCTGGGTCGTGGGGAATATCCAAGATAAAATCAGAAAGTAATGAATAGTGGTTTAAGTACTTAACATGTTTTCTTACAATCAAGATAATAATTATGTTAAGTAGATACTTAAAGCCCTGATAGTTCAAATAACTAATTGTAAGACAATTTCCTAATACTTAACTTACTTTACAAAGGCAAGCGGTCGCCATGTTTGTATACTCAATCCCAATTGATCCTTTACTCAATAATTGTTAAACTTAAAAAGCAATTATAAGTCTTCGTCGACCGTCTGTCACGGACTTCTCAAAGGCCAACCTCCCTTTGAAAATAAACTTTATCCTCTTTGAAATATAGTTGGTTTTTTAGTGAAACAGGTGGCTACACCTCGCCAAATGTTGCTTGCCTCAATGGAGTGTATTCCACGTGGTTCTTGGAAAATTTAATTTCGAATTTGTAAGGATTCTTATTTAATACCGTGTTTCTTATTGGAGCGGGGAAATAATTGGCTCGTGTCGTGTCCTAATCCGGGAATTATAAAGTTAACAGCTGGCACCTAACCTTTCGACAGTGGTTAAGTAATTTGGGGACTCGTGGCTAGACAATAACAGCCGCACGGGTCGATCTTCAAGGTTAAGCAACGCTTGCCGAGGTAGGTGACCATCCACGAAAACCCCTCCGTGCCTCGGTCCTGGCTGTCATTCGTAGACCTTTGACAGTCGTTACGGGTCGACAGAAACCCGAAAGTCTGACCACTAGTCTTGCCAAGGGTAACGTGGTGCCCAGTAACTGGGTTGTGAAGAAGAGGCGTACCAGTTTTAAAATCGAACGGAATATATGTATATCAGAACAAGAAGAATTTCGATATCTAATGGCCGACTCCTATAATTTACGATCCGATTGATTAAAATTAAGACTCTTGTATATATCTTTACCAATGATGCAGCAAGGACCTCATAGCTTTGCATAGTTGACCCTCCCTTAGGGAAGTAGCTATCACAGGTAAAATTAGCTTACGAATCTATTTACATACGCTCAGTTTGGCAATAAAATATGCTACCATAAGCAAAACTATTCGTTTTTGTTTATAGGAACTGAGTGTTAGAGAGATTTCTCACAAACCTTCTTTAAAAACAACTTATTTTTTATTAACTTCATGAGTAATTTTGTACACAATTTGTCGTTTTATTCACAACTTTTACAAGTAAGACAAATCTCAGCCTCTCAATTACACTCGTTATCATTCCAAAGACATTTTTTATCCACTAATCTGACTCATTGCTTTGTCATTGCATCCTGTCTTCACAGTAGCGCATATCATCACAAATGTACGGGATAGTAACATTTATAACAGCGCCAGTAAATCTTAAAATTCAGTAGCAAGAATAGTTAAAAAATCACTAAAGAAATAGTTGTTATTATAACATCAAAATAGATTACAAATTACATTCGCGTGTGAAAATCAACTTTACGTCTAGGTCATAAAGTTTAGAATGGCGTGATTGCGTGATGTTCTGGGGTTTTTTTTTATGAATACTAGAAAGAATATTAACTAAGGCAACGCAAACAATAGTATTGTGTTCGGAGTGACCCCGTTATGCCTTAGATAGGTTTGTTTGGGTACAGTTGAAGACAGAAGTGTTATCTTCACAAATATTTGCTGTTTGTAGACTACTAATTAGTGTCGATGGACCGTGGATTCCTATCATCATGATAAACAGAACATAACATCACGCCTTCGAACCGAAAATGCCTGGAACAGCTACTGGTCCATGAAAGAGCTTATGAAAGGAAATATGCATTTGACACTAAACGAAAAATTATGGTCATGTGCATTCTTTCCATTCTGAGCTATGGATCCCAGACTTGGTCTTTGACAAACATTCAAGAATCCAAATACAAGGTTTACCAACGTGCAATGGAGCGCAGTATTCTAGGCGTCAAATGACAGACCATATTTGCAACACCACACTGCGCTCCAAAACATGAGGGACTTTCGTTAGCCATGTCTGCCGTATGCCAAATAAGCTGTGGGCCAAAATAACCACCACGTGGAGCCCTGACACAGGTAGAAGGCGTCGCGGCAGACCCCGTAGAAGCTGGACAAAACAAACGACCTGTGGTCCACTTTAGCCCTGGATCGAAAGAGCTGGAAGTCATGGGGCCTTTGCCCGGCAGTGGGATGATGCAGGCTAGCAGTAACATCACGCCTTGTTTCCCCGACGGGTTAGGCAGAGGTGTACCTAATAGCAGTACACACAAATTTAGCCAGAAATAAGTATCTAATCTATATTCGCGATTTATTTGCCAAACATAAGTTTATGGAAAAATAAATAAATTTTTCGATAGTGCTAGGCGCTCTGAAATCAATTTAATTGCTATTAATATAAAGTTGATATTTGTTTAACTTGAAATAATATGAATTTCAAACAAGTTTGAATAGACTTTACTTATCATATTTTTTATTAAAAAATAGCCTCTAAACTCTCTAAAAACTGCATAACACACTTAACGAATTTATTTACTCATAAAGAACAATACAGTTCATTTAATAATGAGCTTAAGTAACAATAATGTAGGTGATATATACAGCGATCGAGCAATTCTAATAGATGTTGTCCATAAATGTATTTTTTTAATTTTGATTTAAACACTGAAAGCGATTTGCTATCCTTGATATTATTTGGCAGATTGTTGTATAATTGTGCTCCTTCATATGTGATAGTCTTTTTACCATAGTTAGTCCTATTTCTTCGCAATTTAATCTGGTTAGTGTTTCTTTCACTTTCAATCAAAATCAGAAGTATTTTGAAGGATATTACTAATTCATTGCTTCATATGTTCGAAAAATTTGTCTGAATAACAACGGCAATAACGCAATGAATGCTGTTGAACTGTCAAATCTAAGCCTTTCCTACTGTTAGTGTTATGCAATTATCCCGTAACCTGGTAACTAAACTATGTATTTCGTAAACTTACCGAGAAATGCTTAGCAAAGATGACAGTCAAGATATTTTCATTATTTACCTGAAACAAAAAATAAAGTCTAAATTAATTTTAAAAGGAATTAGAAGTATGCCTGGAAGCTTCTTAGCCTAGAATCGAAAAATAAATGATTAAGCGCTAGTGTAGGCACTTGAATGAGTTTAGAAATCAGTTTCCTTCAGTTTTATATAGTTTAGATAACCATAGATGGTGGCAGAGTGGTCACGTGCTGCCGTGCATAGCGAGGCTCAGGGGAGGCTCCTTTACAGTCTCCCCAGGGATGTGCCTCACAGGCGTTGCACGGGGGGGTCCCGGAAGTGGTATTTTAAGAGGAACCGGGACCATCCCTATGTGCTGATGGTGATCAACGTGAGGTAAAAATCCCACACTCTCCGACCTCCTTCCCCGGAGGTCGGGTGGCTTTTGACGGCTACCCCCCGACAAAAAAAAATTTATCGATTTCGATGGATCGATTCAGCACATTATCGATGACCCTTCCACAACTAATAAAATAATAATAGCCTCCCCGACCGTTTTCGGTCACGGTGGCCAATCTCAATGGAGATTAGCTAGGTACGCAGGAGATATTATAGTGCACAAGTGTGTGCGCAAACACAGGTGCACTCTCTGTTCCTTTACTGTCATAGTCCGATGGGACGGTAATCCGACACGACCGGGGAGAGATCAGGCGCAGGACCTATTAAACCGTCAACTACCGAACTTCGGACTGTTACTAAGAAATTCGTAATGGAAAATCCAATAACACTTTGATCGACCCGGGAATCGAACCCAGGACCACACGCTCAGCAGTCGCGCTTGCAACCACGAGACCAACGGGGCAGTCAAAATAGCTCAATAGCTACTAAATAGCTCAATGATATCAACGCATGCCCATTGCAAGTCCGCATTGGCTGAATACTAGTACAGTATCAAGTATTCAGGCATGCTGCAATGCTTACATGATTTGTCCGTATAAATGTGTGTTTTTTGTTAGACATGCAAATGTTGGGAATGTCACTGGCTGAATTTGTAATGATTTTAGTTATTAGTACGGTATGCGGCTGGCCCTATAAAACATTTAAATAAAGAAAGAAAGAATAAAATTTGGTTGGACAAAGTTCGTTGAAAAAAAATGCTGTTCTATAAGTACATTTTTATTGCACCTTTCTTTGAAACAGTAGATTTTTTTTTATTCAAGGTTACAGTTCGCGGTTCGATTTCCTTGTCACCCATTAAGGACGCCTTTACGTATCTGACAAAAATAAGCCGTTTTTCGGTGCATTTTGCGGCAAAATGAGACGAAACCAAATGTAACTAATAATTACCACAGATAGATTACTCTTTCATCTCCAAATGGTAGCCATTTTTTATTCGAAAATGTTGGTTTATAATATAGTAAAAAATAATTTCCGTTGCCTCTTCACACAAAATCGACGATATCGTGCTGTCTTTGGGGTCATTTTTCTTCTGTTTAATAACATAAACATATTTATTTTAAAATATTTTATGTAAGCAGACATGTTCAACTCAAAAAGGTAGCCCAAAGAACTATCAAAATGTTAAAAATAAGCTCAGAAAAAAATAAAAATCGGAGTCTATTTTTTCACATATTTAGCTGTAATACGTGAATCTTATTGGATTGAAATAAGGGTTATTTTACTGGTCACTGTCTCGGTTTATTGCGCAAAAATTTGTAATGAAATATTAGTCTGCGCTCGGCCGCCGTTGTGAGTGGACTCTGTGTCGGTTGTAAGCAGCAGCTTGTGCTAAAAGAAGATCGCTGTACGGATACAAAATATTTGACACACAAAACTTGATACTTCACGCATTCTGTATGTACCTATTACCCAAGGAAAGATTTGATTCACAGTCTTATAATTTTTCTAGAAGTAAGTAGGGTTTATAAATTCATATTTCGTTCCGGACTTGCTGGAGTGACCTGCACAGCTCAGGTGTACTTCGAAGACTATTCCGGTCTGATCCCCTGAAGACTTACAATATTTCATGATGGGTGTCAATTTCGTGGTTTTCGAGGGTGCTGAAACCGATGGTGAGGTCCAAATGAGAATCCAAGATGGCGGATGTGAAAAATGTTACAATTTTTCATGATGGGTGTCAATTTCGTGGTTTTCGAGGGTGCTGAAACCGACGGTGGAGTCAAAATAAAAATCCAAGATGGCGGATGTGACAAATGTTACAATTTTTCATGATGGGTGTCAATTTCGTGGTTTTCGAGGGTGCTGAAACCGATGGTTGGGTCAAAATAAAAATCCAAGATGGCGGATGTGAAAAATTTTATAATTTTTCATGATGGGTGTCAATTTCGTGATTTTCGAGGGTGCTGAAACCGATGGTGGGGTCAAAATAAAAATCCAAGATGGCGGATGTGAAAAATGTTACAATTTTTCATGATGGGTGTCAATTTCGTGGTTTTCGAGGGTGCTGAAACCGATGGTGGGGTCAAAATAAAAATCCAAGATGGCGGATGTGAAAAATGTTACAATTTTTCATGATGGGTGTCAATTTCGTGATTTTCGAGGGTGCTGAAACCGATGGTGGGGTCAAAATAAAAATCCAAGATGGCCGATGTGAAAAATGTTACAATTTTTCATGATGGGTGTCAATTTCGTGGTTTTCGAGGGTGCTAAAACCGACGGTGGGGTCAAAATGAAAATCCAAGATGGCGGATGTGAAAAATGTTACAATTTTTCATGATGGGTGTCAATTTCGTGGTTTTCGAGGGTGCTGAAACCGATGGTGGAGTCAAAATGAAAATCTAAGATGGCGGATGTGAAAAATGTTACAATTTTTCATGATGGGTGTCAATTTCGTGGTTTTCGAGGGTGCTGAAACCGATGGTGGGGTCAAAATAAAAATCCAAGATGGCGGATGTGAAAAATGTTACAATTTTTCATGATGGGTGTCAATTTCGTGGTTTTCGAGGGTGCTGAAACCGATGGTGGGGACAAAATAAAAATCCAAGATGGCGGATGTGAAAAATGTTACAATTTTTCATGATGGGTGTCAATTTCGTGATTTTCGAGGGTGCTGAAACCGATGGTGGGGTCAAAATAAAAATCCAAGATAGCCGATGTGAAAAATGTTACAATTTTTCATGATGGGTGTCAATTTCGTGGTTTTCGAGGGTGCTAAAACCGACGGTGGGGTCAAAATGAAAATCCAAGATGGCGGATGTGAAAAATGTTACAATTTTTCATAATGGGTGTCAATTTCGTGGTTTTCGAGGGTGCTGAAACCGATGGTGGGGTCAAAATGAAAATCTAAGATGGCGGATGTGAAAAATGTTACAATTTTTCATGATGGGTGTCAATTTCGTGGTTTTCGAGGGTGCTGAAACCGATGGTGGGGTCAAAATAAAAATCCAACCATCGGTTTCAGCACCCTCGAAAACCACGAAATTGACACCCATCATGAAAATTATAAAATTTTTCACATCCGCCATCTTAGATTTTCATTTTGACCCCACCGTCGGTTTCAGCACACTCGAAATCCACGAAATTGACACCCATCATGAAAAATTGTAACATTTGTCACATCCGCCATCTTGGATTTTTATTTTGACCCCGCCGTCGGTTTAGCACTTAGCACCCTCGAAAACCACGAAATTGACACCCATCATGAAAAATTGTAACATTTTTCACATCCGCCATCTTGGATTCTCATTTTGACCTCACCATCGGTTTCAGCACCCTCGAAAACCACGAAATTGACACCCATCATGAAAATATTGTAACACTTTTCACATCTGCCATCTGTAAAATTATTAAAAAGGATTCAAACCGGGTGCGGTGACTTGACAAAGACGAAAATGTCGTTGTTCCTCAATACTAACATACACGTATCCGTTATAATAAGAAATTACGAACTTATGTATTTCAATAAACCCTGTACTTATTTTTGTTGCTGACGATCCTTCAGGATCAAAAACAAAAGAAAAAGCGGTTCAAACCGGTATGAGAAAGTTTTTAGTGGATAAGACAGAGATTAAAACAGAAGACGATCTAGGAGGGGATCGAGGCGGGGGGGGGGGGTGGAGGGGGGGTTCAGGGGATCAGAACGGAATAATTCGAGCTGAGTCAGGTGTGCCGAGTATGGGCTCGTTTTCTTAGTTATGTTGAGACCTTACCTCCGGACTTGATGGAGTGACCTGCAGGTGTACTTCGAAGACTCCTACTGGAACTAACAGCCGAGCAGATCTAGGTGTGCCGAGTATGGGCTCGTTTTCTTAGTTATGTTGAGACCTTACCTCCGGACTTGATGGAGTGACCTGCAGGTGTACTCCGAAGACTGCTACTGGAACTAATAGCCGAGCTGAGCTAGGTGTGCCGAGTATGGGCTCGTTTTCTTAGTTATGTTGAGACCTTACCTCCGGACTTGATGGAGTGACCTGCAGGTGTACTTCGAAGACTGCTACTGGAACTAATAGCCGAGCTGATCTAGGTGTGCCGAGTATGGGCTCGTTTTCTTAGTTATGTTGAGACCTTACCTCCGGACTTGATGGAGTGACCTGCAGGTGTACTTCGAAGACTGCTACTGGAACTAATAGCCGAGCTGAGCTAGGTGTGCCAAGTTTGGGCTTCTTTTGTTAGTTTTGTTGAGACCTTAAGAATAGGTAGGCACTTAGGCAGGCACTAAACCGGGTCTAGTCTAGGCAGATGCGGTCACTAATCGGAAACATAAAACAAAAGTACTTATCTAAAAAAAAAATATTACAGCCGCCATCTTGGATTTTCATTTTGACTTTGTTTTCGGCTCCAGCACCCTCGAAAACTATGAAAACGACACCCATGATAAAAAATATAAAAAAAAATTACAGCCGCCATCTTGGATTTTCATTTTGACCTCACTATCTGCTTTAGCGCCCTTGAAAACCATAAATACGACACCCATGATAAAAATAAAAAATAAATTACAGCCGCCATCTTAGATTTTCATTTTGACCTAATTATTGGCTCCAACACCCTCGAAAACCATGAAAACGACACCCATGATGAAAAATATAAAAAAAAAATACAGCCGCCATCTTGGATTTTCATTTTGACCTCACTATCGGCTTTAGCGCCCTTGAAAACCATAAAAACGACCACCCATGATAAAAAAATTAAAGCCGCCATCTTGGATTTTCATTTGGACATCACTATCGGTTTTAGCACCCTTGAAAACCATAAAAACGACACCCATGATGAAAAATTAAAAAAAAACTACAACCGCCATCTTGGATTTTCATTTTTATCTCACTATCGGCGATCTCAATATCCGTCACTTTGCACGGCCAAAAATGTAATTGACAGGCTTATGGTGATTTATCGAGGTAGCCACTGCTAATATGCCTTTATGCAATGCACGACACTGCTTAGTACGTTATCCTAATTGCGTAACACACTTGGAATGGCAATCCATTCCGATTTGACAGTTCAACAATATCCATTGCGTTGTTTTTGTTTTACGAATTTTTTAAATATTTATGAAGCAACTAGCTGTGCCCCGCGGTTTCACCCGCATAAGTTTCGATCCCGTGGGAATATCGGATAAAAAGTAGCCTATATGTGTCAGCTACCTCTATACAAAATTTTAAAGCCGACCCCAACATAGTTGGGAAAAGGCTAGGCTAGATGATGATGACCTCTATACAAAATTTTATCAAAATTGGTGAAGCCGTTTGAGCGTGAAGAACAAACATATAAACATACACACACACTCACAAGAACCTACTTGCATTTGATACCATAGCAAATTTATTATATAAAATACGAAATAAACCGAATAAAACAAGCTTGTTTTATATTTGTTTTCAATAAGCTCGTCCGCAAATTGTTAATACATAGGTACTTTGGCAACTTGTACTTGATTAATCACTGTCCAGTGAAATTAAGTAAATAGCATTCTACTTATATGAACACTTCACATTACCTACAAACTGTTTGAAAACAAATCACCGTAAACTTAAAAAAAATACATGGCAAAAATAAAATAAAATTAGGCTCAAGTATCAAGTCGTGTCAATTTACTCATAATTTCACCGCTTCGCGCATGTCGCTGTGTGTGTGAGCCGTGCACGTGTAGTAGTAAGACTCAATACCTAAAATTGAAGCGCGTCATTTCGTAAACGCCTCCTTAAGTATAATATGGAAAAGTTACAGTACAACGAACCAGCAACATGCTTCAGAACCGTAGGTACTTAAAAATGTACAGACCCGAATCTGTCAAATTTTCCCAATCAATTTTGAACCTTATGTTTTAGCAATAAAGTTAAAAATGTATTAAAGAAATTTGACAGATTGTAGTAAATTGATGTGCCGGCGGCGGCTGTACCTACAGATCACCATGACATTTTATTTATTTAGCCCAACCATCATAATACAGCACCTTCTTATGCAGTATCTTTATCTCACAAAGCGACGCGCACTTTACTCGTGGTAACCAAGTCTTTCAACCAAGTCGCCTTCGCCCGTGTCTCGGACGGTACTGAGACCTCCTGCGCCAACACACACATTCACAGTGTGTTTACACACTTGGTTACCACAAGTAAAGCGCGCGACACTTCCTGAGAAAAAACACTGTACCCACTTACACGAATGTACATCTGTCTTTGGCAATAAGCGTGATGTTTATATGACCAGTTAGTTTCCAGTCCGTAAGCGTCACGCTGACCCAGTTCCCCAATTGACCACAAATTGCGCGCAATGGCAGGCATCCGAGTATCCGACACAATTCTCCGTTGTTTTTATTTACGCATCAGCAATGTAGGTACTCATTCATTACATCAGACGTTATTTTTGCGCTATCATGAAATTGTTGCGCGCCACAATTAATTCCTGGTACATGGTGACATTAGCGCCATCTAGTATCGAGTAGCGGAACTAGTACTTAAGTAGTCGTATGTAAAGATGGTCACCCATCGAAGGACCGACTGTGGCAAGCGTAGCTTAACGTGATCGATCGACCAGTACGGCTGTTATTACTTACTTAGCCACGAGCCCCTCCTTAGCCTAGAGATTTTAAAGAAAAACTGAGTTGAGATTTGAGTCTGGTTAATACATAGGTATAAATGTTCCTCTACTCAAGTGCGTTATCCGTTGATAAGCCATTATTACGATATCAGCGTCTCAAGATCATTGCTAATTAATAAACACATGAAAACAGTTTGGATAAAGCGATAGAAGCGAACACATCGAAGCGATCTTCAAGTGCGACTTAGAGCGATCAGTAGTGCAATTGTGTCTTATAATTAGTGTGTGTTGAGTTGTTATTAGTGTTGTTGATTGAAGTGTCATTTTTTTTGGTTATTAAATCGGCAGTTTTTATTGTCACGAACCCGAAGCTCGTAACAATATTCAACATACGTGTTCCATCGCACACACATGATTCAAAACCTAACCCGCACCCTCTAATTGCGGAATACACTATCGATCTCTATCTGAATAATTTTGAAGGATGTTGAGACTCCATTGCTTCTTAAGTTCGAAAAAATTGTCTGCTAACAACGTAAATAACGCAATGAATGTTATTGAACTGTCAAACTGAAAGCCATTGCTATTGATAGTGTGTTTAACTGGATCACTGTCACAAGTGGCGATCGCTTTCAAAGCATTTCATTTTTCACTATGAGTTTTAACAAGATTGACATAAGTTTTCGGTAGCTTAAATATGTCAATCACTCTAATATGTATTATAAAGGCGAAAGTTTGTAAGTGTGTGTGTGTGTGTGTTTATATGTTTGTTACTTCTTCACGCTCAAACGGCGGGACCAATTTCGATAAAATTTTGTATGGAGGTAGCTGACACCTTGGATTAACATATAGGCTACTTTTTATCCCGATATTCCCACGGGATCGATACTTATGCGGGTAAAACTGCAAGGCGCTGTTAGTCTAATATATTTTTTACTTTTTATAGAAATACTAAACACGCGGGTGAGACCACGGGTGGAAGCTAGTTCTAAAGTATGCTAGTTAGTTCGTTACTTCGACGCCTAAGTTTCCTTTAGTTTTTGTATTTATTTGTATAGTTAGTCATTTAATTTAGTACCTAGTGTAAATAGTTATTTATACATATAATAAAGAATCCATACTATCCATCTAATATTAGGTATAAATGTGAAAGTGTGTCTGCCTGTCTGTTACCTCTTCATGCTTAAACCGCTGAACCGATTTATATGAAATTTGGTATAGAGGTAGTTTGAGTCCCGGGAAAGGACATAGGATAGCTTTTATCCCGATATTCCCACGGGATCGACACTTATGCGGGTGAAACCGCGGAGGCTGCTAGTATATTATCAAGGAAATCATAATAAAATCGTCTTAAAACAAAACTGCATCAACAATTCTCTCCTTACAACATGTACAGACGCCAGCACATCAAGCTACTACAATCTGACAAATTTCTTTAATAGATTTTCAACTTTATCGCTACATCATAAGGTTCAAGGTTGATTGGGAAAAATTGACAGTTTCGGGTAGCTTGATGTGCTGGCGTCTGTACTAAGCATCTGGCCTTACCGCGACCGTGTCCGACATCTATTTGCGATCATGAATCACTGACTCCAAACCCCAGAGGATGTTCTCATTAACATACGTGCTATAAGTACACATTACTGCACGCATTACAGTAAGCTGGGATTAAGGTGAATCAGCTTTCTTGTGCTTATTTTAGCCCTGAAGTGTAATAACGTCACCGGTTGGATTGGATTTGCGGTCGCCAACCCGTGGAGAGAGACTTTTTATAGTAGGTAAGTGCCAGACTATTGAAGTGAAAACTTCTTTATGCGCATTGGGGATTTTTTGAGATGGGAAAAAACCATTGAACTCGCGCCACTGTTACCGTAAGCGACACCGCGCGTTTCGTTAATAAGACGATTAAAAACTGGCCAAGTGCGAGTCGGACTCGCACACGAAGGGTTCCGTACCACAAGGCAAAAACGCCAAAAAAAAACATGTTTGTTGTATGGGAGCCCCCCTTAAATATTTCTTTTATTTTAATTTTTATTATTTATTATTAAAGTTAAAATACAACTGAGTATTTTGTGAATATTTCAAGTGCCTACCTGTTGCCATTTTTGATATCGAGCAAAAAAGAGCAAAAAAATCGCGTTTGTTGTATGGGAGCCCCCCTTAAATATTTAATTTATTTTGTTTTTAGTATTTGTTGTTATAGCGGCAACAGAAATACATAATTTGTGAAAATTTCAACTGTCTAGCTATCGCGGTTCTTGAGATACAGCCTGGTGACAGACAGACGGACAGACGGACAGACGGACAGACAGCGAAGTCTTAGTAATAGGGTTCCGTTTTTACCCTTTGGGTACGGAACCCTAAAAAATACCCGCTTCGAATGTGTTCGGCTGTCCTCGGGATGTACTCGGTTTTAATGTATACCCGATATGTCAGTGAGTGATGGCAAAGTATTCTGTTTGTGTTTTGTTTTGACTTCTGTCGGCGCTCCCGGAGTGCCGCTGTTTTTTTTTCTGCCTATTTAGTGTCCCACTGCTGGGCAAGGGCCTCCCTTCCCTCTTCCCACGTTTCCCGGTCTACTGCGATTGTGGGGCAATCCATTAAGGAGTCCAGTTCATCCCGCCATCTCTTACCGGGCCGGCCGCGCAGTCGTTTCCTGCCAAGATAACCTTGAAGTCATTGCCTTGCATCCGTTACCATGACATAATGATCATAGTGTTGTAGAAACTCATGTGTAACCTCACTCAATTCATCTACATATGTAGATATTCATTTCAAATTGAAGGTAAACACTGTTGTCATTTTAATTGCTTTGTGGTACTCTATTTGTGCTACATTATGATAGTAATCAGAGAGCAGTGGTGACGCAGTGGAAATGGCCTCGACATACGAGTTGATGGTCGTAGGTTTGAACCCAGGCAGGCACTTTGTGTAAATTATTTCATCACTACTGCTCTCAAAACGGCGAAAGAACAAAAATTCGAAGACATGTGACATCTACCAACCACTCTCACAGAGTAAATGTCCCGACAGTGGGCTGTGGGAAAATTAGGCTGATTATGTTGCTGCTGTAATAACAGAAGAGGGTGTAGGGTATATACCATAACCATAGTTTATTGCACAACACAACCCATTTTTATCTGTATGTGGTTTCCATGGTGATACAGCTTATTGACGAAAACGTCAGAGACAGAAAAAATATTTTTAGTTTCTTTTAATTTGTTTGGTTTTTAGGGTTCCGTACCCAAAGGGTAAAAACGAAACCCTATTACTAAGACTTCGCTGTCTGTCCGTCTGTCTGTCACCAGGCTGTATCTCAAGAATCGCGATAGCTAGACAGTTGAAATTTTCACAAATTATGTATTTCTGTTGCCGGTATAACAACAAATACTAAAAACAAAATAAAATAAATGTTTTAGGGGGGCTCCCATACAACAAACGCGATTTTTTTTGCCCTTTTTTGCTCGATATCAAAAATGGCAACAGGTAGGCACTTGAAATATTCACAAAATACTTACTCAGTTGTATTTTAACTTTAATAATAAATAATAAAATTAAAATAAAATAAATGTTTTAGGGGGGCTCCCATACAACAAACATGTTTTTTCCGGCGTTTTTGCCTTGCGGTACGGAACCCTTCGTGTGCCAGTCCGACTCGCACTTGTTTTTAATTTGTATTTGTAATAACTGGACTATTGTGACTATGTGTGTGCGAATTATAAACCTACCAATTCTCCTCCTGATTGTTTTCCTTACTCTATGTAGACTACGTACTGACAAAAAAATTATGAATGTTCTGAGTGGTTTTGTTTAAATCACGAGGTAGAAATAACAAGTAACTTTTTAAATGCAGAGTATTCCCGGACTCTAGTAAAAATAGGTCACAATAGGTAAATAGACAATGATAACTGTATGCTGCTCAGATCGTAAATGTCCTCTACTTAATATGGATGGTCTCCACAGACTGCCGCAATAGGTCCTCGGAGGATACGCGCAGGACGACACAGTACGCAAACAGCCTTCACTTAGAATAATATTGTTGCAATGTTATAGTAAGACAAATACAAACAACGATGATATTCAGACTCGAAGCTAATAGAGAAGGTAAGTGAATTTGATTCTATATCATTATGGAAAATGATGAGAGCAGTGGTTGGTCAGTGGTCGGCCCGAGCGGTCGTTCGAACCCAGGTAGGCAGTTTTCTTTGTGTAAATAACTTCATCACCGCTGGTGGCTCTCAAAACGGTCAAGGAAACCGTGAAATCGTGAGGAAACCGGCATGTCTTAAAATAAAAAAATCAAAGACATTTGAAATCTACCAACCCGCACTGGGTCCGCGTGGTGGATTGTGGCCCACTCTCTCTCATATTGAGGAGGCCTGTGTCCCAGCATTGGGAACATTATTGGCTGATTATTCTATAGATACATGCATAGAAAATTATGACATTCTGCAGTATAACAAGAAAGTGCAAATACATTTTACAGTCAGGAAAATTATTTGTTAAGCAAATTGATACCCTGCGTCACTTTGCCGGGTTATAGCCCACAACAAAATACAATCTGTCAAAGAATGACAGTTGCAATTTAAATATCCGGACAATCAGACAATAGCACACCTTCCATCCTGCGCCTGCCCTGTCACCTGTCCACTTAATGAGCTTATGACTGCGCTGCGTCAGTGAGCGTAGTTTGCGCAGCTGAATTTTAGGCCAAAGATGTTTGAACTTTTTGCAATCGATGCGCTAAGAACAACAAGTTCGTAGTTAATTTGCTTTACAAACAAGTACATCCAGAGAACAGCCGAACACATCCGAATGTAACGCGGTGTCGGTAACAGTGTCGTGAGTTCAATGGTTAAATCCCCATTTCAAAAAATGCCCAACGCGCCTAAAGAAGTTTTCACTTCAATAATGATGATGGCAACACTAAGTTTTCACTTCAATAATGATGATGGCAACACTAAGTTTTCACTTCAATAATGATGATGGCAACACTAAGTTTTCACTTCAATAATGATGATGGCAACACTAAGTTTTCACTTCAATAATGATGATGGCCACACTAAATCCAAATTTAAAGACGAGAAATTCGCTCCATTTACGTTCAGAGCCCCGTACTCCCATGCAAATTACCATGACATAACCATAAAATAGATGTCACACCCTCACACCGTCGCGCCGTCACACTCCATAACTCAGGTCTCCAAATTGAGCCGCACCATCTCCATTCAATCAACAGAGCTTTCGCCATCACATTCACGGAACCCGACCGTTAATATATCACATCTAGTTTAAAGTACAGCCATTTCTCGTGAAATAGCAATTGCAACTTTAAGGGGAAGCGCTATGTAGACAGCGAAATTGAAATTTTCTTACGTATTTTGCAATTTGCACGTCAGTGTAAGGTTGTATACGACGTGTTTTTTTTAATATCCCATAACTCTAGGGGGTCACTCTACTCATCACTATGAACAACTTTTACTATGGGACCAAACCGAAAATCGCGAAAAAAAAAATCAGCTGTTCCAGGTTTGGTCCCATAGTTAAAGCTGTTCATAATGATGAGTACAATTACCCCCAAGAGTTATGGGATATGAAGAAAAACACGTTGTATATGTTGAACAAATAAATTATGATTCGCGACCATAACAAGTATGTATTTACAGAATTATAATAATTAAAATCATCAATAACAACCCTCCAAGTTCATTATAATCCTATTGATTAGGTAAATACTTCAATAGTCATTCAATAGGATTATATGAACTACCACTTAGTTCATATAATCCTATTGAACGACTATTGAAGACTATTGAGTTGTATTGATAATTTTAAATACCACCATTAATTATCTATAAATATTTTTAGGAATCGGTACCATTGGCCTTGGTGTGATACCGATACCAGAGAAGGTAGTACCTACTATTGGTATTTCGAAACAGTATCGGTACTGTACCGGAGCCAAACAAAATATTTCCGTATAAAATAGAGTGAGAAAACCGATATAGTAAGTAAAACCGGGCAAGAGCGAGTCGGACTCGCTCACCGAGGGTTCCGTAACATCCGGGTTTATGCATAAGGTTTATGTTTATGAATTTAAATGTTTTTTTATATTTGAGTTGGTTGAATAAAACGTAAATTGCGGTTTACGATTTATGACGTATTATAAAAAAAACTACTTACTAGATATCGTTCAGACCAATTTTCGGTGGAAGTTTACATGGTATTGTACATCATATATTTTTTTTAGTTTTATCATTCTCTTATTTTAGAAGTTACAGGGGGGGGGACAAATTTTACCTCTTTGGAAGTGTCTCTCGCGCAAACTATTCAGTTTAGAAAAAAACGATATAAGAAACCTCAATATCATTTTTGAAGACCTATCCCTAGATACCTCACACGTATGGGTTTGACGAAAAAAAATATTTTTAGTTTCAGTTCTAAGTATGGGGAACCCCAAAATTTATTGTTTTTTTTCTATTTTTGTGTGAAAATCTTAATGCGGCTCACAGAATACATCTACTTACCAAGTTTCAACAGTATAGTTCTTATAGTTTCGGAGAAATGTGGCTGTGACATACGGACGGACAGACAGACGGACAGACAGACAGACAGACAGACATGACGAATCTATAAGGGTTCCGTTTTTTGCTATTTGGCAACGGAACCCTAAAAAGGATAGTAAATAGGCGTTAGACAAATAACTTCAAGGTTGCCAACCGTACGAGGTTCCTCCTACAAATTTGAGTTTTGTGGTACGCGCCGGGTACCTGGATTAGGTACCAGTACTTTTTAGGTGAAGTACCGGTACCCAAGAACCGGGTCCGGTACCCAGGAACCGATCTCGGAACCCTGGTACCGTAATGGCAAGAACCGGTTTTGGTATCGGTTCCAAGCTCTGTGTGAAATCTTAATGTCCTCGTCTACAGTTACATAATCTTTACTGAAAGCGACAAATTCCTGAACAAATTGACTTGGAAATGTAACACATTCTCGTGAAGATTTGTTCGGATGATCCTTTTACATAATGAAGTACGCAAATATATTTCTGTGAGGAGATTTGAATGGAATGGCTGTCATTTGTTGAAGATTTGAGTTTTCAGAATTTGTGTAATGTATTTCGAAATGTACTGTTGGGGGCTCTCCTATAATGAATAGCATTAGAATGCCCTAAGTAATTTTTAGGGTTCCGTACACAAAGGGTAAAAACGGGACCCTGTTATTAAGACTCCACTGTTCGTCTGTCCGTCTGTCACCAGGCTATATCTCATGAACCGTGATAGCTAGACAGTTGAAATTTTCACAGATGATGTATGCCGCTATAACAACAAATACAAAAAAGAGAATAAAATAAATATTTAAAGGGGGCTCCCATACAACAACCGTTTTTTTTTCGGCGTTTGTGCTTCGTGTGCAAGTCCGACTCGCACTTGGCCAGTTTTTTTTTTTGTTACCACTTGGAACTGGTTTTAGTTGGCAATCTGAAATTCAGCTGATGACGTTATTTACACCAAAATTGAACTCAGCTGGAATATTCTGTATAAATCTCATCGTGAAAACTTAGGCGAAGTGAGCTTGAAGTCGGCTGTCAATAGTGTTATAGAGGTATGAGGAACGGGCTGTCAAGTTCATTCATCCTCAATAGAAAAGGGAGGATCCTCCGACCACAAAGGTGTCGTGGCTGGCGCCCGGCAAGTGCCCGATGATTCATGTCGAGCCATTCAATATGCTACTTGCGCGGTAAACTCTGCTTGCGAGATGCAGGATTTTGCGTGACGTCAGTACCGCTAGTGTTAATCCTTAGCAACAGTTTGGATCATAATCACTTCAACCTAAGTTTTCGCGGTGAGATTTGTAATTAATACATTGGCAGGTTTAGTACTAAAACTAGCGGGTTATTGCAAAACACACATGCAATGGCAATATAATTATCGCAATGCCTTTCATTTTGACAATTTAGCCACGTTCATTGCGTTATTTACGTTGTTAGCAGACGAAATTTCTCAAACCTATAAAGCAATGGATTAGGCTTTTCCTTTGAAACCCTCGGATTGTAAATGATAAATTATAGGCGCTACGTCCCCGTCTTTTAGGAAAATTATTAAGTAAAATTGTAAAATTCAGTCTGAATAAGATTTAGAAACTTCTAGGACATAATGTCTTTGTATTTTCAGGACGACGATTGATTACCGACCGAGATTAGTAACTCGTAGAGATGGTAATTTTACTTTAAAAATTAGCACTGATTGGCTTAATTTTAAGCTTTCGAAGTAAGTTAGAAAGTTATGAATAATTTATAGAAGAATGTTCTATATTCATATTAAATATTTATGAGTCAACGGAATCTTTGAGCATTTTCATGAAAAGTTTTAGAAGAAATCACCTTTGAAATAAATAATTATAGCTTTTGGGCACTTTTCCTGTTGACAGCGATAAGGACGATCTTTTTCCGCTCTTTTTAGGGTTCCGTACCTAAAAAGGAAAAACGGAACCCTTATAAGATCACTTCGTTGTCAGTGTCTGTCCGTCGGCCAAGATCCTTTTTCTCAGGAACGCGTAGAGTTATCAAGTTGAAATTAATATCTACCTAGAATCATGAAATTTGGCAAGAAGCAATGTCATGTAGCACAAGTAAAGGAAAAAATCCGAAAACCGTAAATTTTTAGTTACATTAAAAAAAAAAAAACCTTGATAAACTATTTACACACTACTGTACGGGACCCTCGGTGCGCGACTTCGACTTGCACTTGACCAGTTTTTTTTATATACATACTTACATATTATTAATATTATTTAAGTCTGTTAGCTTATAAAAACCAGTTCAGTGGTTTAGGCGTGAAAAGATAACATACAGATAGACCGCGGCGATTATTTTTCGCCACTGGATTTTCAACGTACTGTTTAGCGCCAAGAGTTGAAAATCGAGTGCGCGATAAAATCCCACCGGGATATTTTTTTTTTACTTTATTAATAAGGGGTTTTTATCCACACGGATACGTCAACCCCATTGTACCTTATACTCTATTTACACACAACTATAAATCTATAATTATACTATATTTTCCTACACTACTATACCACCACCACTATACATACATAGCTACTATGAAAATAGAAAAGAGAATCACTGCCTAGACTTCTGGATTAATCCTTGCGAGCGTGGGGCTAATACAAGTTTTTTTTTTACCTTACATTTCGGAAAAAACGACGGATCCCGTTTCCCGCACCTAATCATGAATACGTTATCGTATTTAACTTAATCTTAGCTCATTGTAAAATATAATAAAAAATCAATTGTAATTGAATCAGGCGTCTAGACTCCGTCCATTTCTGTACCTAACTAAGCTAAATATATCGAGTGTATGCGTCGGAACACGAAAGCAGGAGTAGAGATAGAATGGAGCGATCACTTACAGAACCAACGACGAAAACATCTGTAGAATCTTAATGAAAGAAATCGTCAGGAATACACTACAGGCATGCTGCTACTGTAACTATTTTTGCCAATAGGCCACGCAGTGTTTCAGTTTGCCTATAGTCGAAGAAAATACAAAAGTAAAACACAGACCACTGCCATTACAATGGTTAACATTCTCAATGAACTTTTTTCAACAAAATCATTCAAATTCAAATTTTCTTGGCCCAGAACTTCACAACTTCCACGGCGTTATCGGTAGCAGTGCAGAGGTCAATTTGGCTGCATGTTTTGGGGCACAGAGGGTAGGAGTTCAAGCATAGTTTGTGACACAACTCAACTAAATTTGATTAACTGCCGTGCCAGCGACACGAGGAAGAAGTAGAACCAAACTATTGGTAGTAGTAGGCATATAAAAAGATAAGGGTTTGAGCACTCCATTTTCTTCCTACTCTGTGTCTTACCCATAACACGAGTAGTAGAGTGGTAACACAAAGGAGAATATAACAGTAACTCAAGTCGGATAAGTTCTTCGGATTAATCGCCCTACTGCGTCGTTTGTCAACTGTGGCTTGCAGGCTAGTCATGTGCCTGGTGGCAATATTGCCACTGCCGGCAACATTCCCGATGTTGCCACTACCGGTAAAATACCAATATCGCCAGCAACATTGGCAATATTGCCAATGTTGCCTGTCAAATAATATTTTATTATTACTGCAATTGTAATCATCGTTTAGTTATATTTGTGAGTTTAACGAGCACAACATATTGGAAAAACGCACACGCGTGTCGTTCAAAAAGATTTTTCATTATTTCTATATTGTATACTTATACCTATATATTATAATTATGTATATGAAAAACAAGTACAACATTAAAAGAAATGTTTCAGAAATGCCTTTTATTCAATACACAACGATTTTCAATTCTCATCTCAATATTTATGTCACTACCGTGCAATATGGGCAACATTGCCGGTAAAATACCGGGAATATTGCCAAAAATGCTGCCATTATCGGCAATAATTTTAAGTACTGTACATAGTTTCCGTAGTTAAATAATAACTAAATAATAACAGCCGCACAGGTCGATCGATCAGGTTAAGCTACGCTTGCCGCGGTTTGTCTGTGGATGGGTGACCATCTTTACATACCGTGACCCCTCCGTGCCTCGGAAAGCACGTTAAGCCGTTGGTCCCGGCTGTCATTCGTGGATCTTTGACAGTCGTTACGGGTAGTCAGAAGCCCGAAAGTCTGACAACCAGTCTTACCAAGGGGTATCGTATTACCCAGTAACTGGGTTGTGGAGGTCAGATAGGCAGTCACTCTATGTAAAATACTGGTATTCAGCTGCATCCGGTTAGACTGGAAGCCGACCCCAACACAGTTGGGAAAAGGCTAGGCAGATGATGACATAGTTTCCGTAGTTAATTTGGCTTATAATTAAGCAATATTCCCGAATATTTCCACTCCCGGCAATATTGCTGGCAATATTGCCACCGATATTCCCACTTCGGGCAATATTGCCGGCAGCAGCACATCTCTACTGCAGGCTAAACTTCGGACGAAGCGTATTGATGATAAGTGTGTCTATTGTTAGAACGTTGAATTGAAATCGGAAATAAATATGGAGTTCGGGCTTTAATAGTTATGTTTGTGGGAATAGCAGTGATATTACGATGATATGAGAACCTTGGGGCAGACGAGTCTTGCGGGGTAATTGCGTAACAAACTAACAGTAGGTACATTTTGACAGTTCAACAACATTCATTGCGTTGTTACGTTGTTGAGCAGACAAATTTTTCAAACATATGAAGCAGTGGATTGGCAAAATCCTTCAAGTTGATTCAGATTGTGATTGTGTGTTATGCAATTTGATGCTGGAATGGAGACCGCGAATCGGCAAGCCGAAAAAAAAAATGGACCGACGACGAAGGTGGCTGGGACAGACTGGATGCGGAAGGAGGAGGACAGGGTGTCGTGGCCTATGTCCAGCAGTGGACTGCGATATTGTAAAATTGACAACTTTTTATAGCTTGAGTACAAGGCTTTTGGCTACTTTGTATGAGTTATTCCGTTCTGATCCCCTGAACACCCCCTCCAACCTCGATCCCCTGCTTGTTCGTCTTCTGTTTTAATCTTTGTCTTATCCACTATAAACTTTCTCATACCGGTTTGATCAGCTTTTTGTTTTTTTTTTTTTTTTTTGTAACGTGCGTTTTGTTTTTGCAGAATAAAGGCTCCTTCAAACAGGCGCGACACGCAATTCAATCGATTCAATCGCGTGTCGCGCCTGTTTGTAGGAGCCTTAAACAATTTATCTGTCTTTTTCTGTCGATAGGCTGAATTGATTGATATTAACCTCGAACTCGCACTAACAGGGGCAGTGGCTAACGAGTAACTACACTTCATCATCATCAGCCTCTATATAGCAGTCCACTGCTGGACATAGGCCTCTCCTATTGCACGCCATTCAACTCGATTTCCGGCAACTCTCATCCAGCTGCTGCCAGCCATCCTGCGAAGATCGTCGCTCCACCTAGCCTGAGGGCGTCCCACCTTACGTTCACCGATTTCCAATATCCTTGCCCAGGTATAAAAGTTCTTCTATCCCAAAAAACATAATCCCTGTTTGTAATTCAGCCGTGAGGGCATGTATATTGGATTCTGTCAGAATGGTAAACTATTAACTGTGTTGGCCTGATACTCGTAAAGTTTCAAAAAAATCTAGACTAAATCGCCAGCTAGAGTTGATCTGTCTGAAAAACAAAATACTACCTATACGCGAACCGGGCTTTGAATTGTGTCCAATAAAAGTCGATATGCTCAACCGTATTGCTCCATGGGGGAAACATCAACGAATACGAATAGTTACATCGGTAGTTCGAAAGTTGTGTACCTCGACTTGTTTATAGTGCCCTAGTAACAAGTAGTATTAAGTTAACAAACAAGATATTTATTGATTTACATAACTAACTTTCGCCCGCGTGGAGGTCGGAGATTAGGCCACGGAAACGTATTACCGGGATAAAAAGTATCCTATATCCAGGTTTAAAATAAACTATCTGTGCCAATTTTCATCCGAATCCTATTAAAAGCATAAAGGCTCCTTCAAACAGGCGCGACACGCGATAAAATCGCGCGCGACCCAACGGCACCGCAAGTCGCGATACGAGCGGTGCCTTTGTGTCGCGCGCGAATATTCGCATGTCGCGCCTGTTTGTAGGAACCTTAATACTAATAATTGAAATACTATCGTGAATTCATGCAAGCCTAGTACTTTTTTTTAGAATACTACTCAGAAAGTCGGCTCATATTTCAATCACGATTCGAAAGACACATAGCGCCATCTAGCGTCCTAAAGGAATTGTGACCGTCGAAAGTTATTGTTCTATACCTCGGGAACAGTATTTTATTTTTTTCAAGATGAAAGGTACCCTATGTCCTTTTCTATACCTCTGTGACAACGTGTCTAACATAATACAAAATTTCATGATTAGGTGTGAAAAGAAAAGGTAACAAACAAACTAAGAAACTTACTTTCGCATTTATAATATTACTGGCTTCCGCCTGCGGCTTCGCCCGCGAGGTATGTCGATAAAAACTATCCTCTGTCCCTCCCCGGGATGCAATCTATCTCTCTGCCAAATTTGATTGAAATCCGTTCAGTGGTTTATGCGTGAAAAGGTAACATATAGACAGGCAGACAGAGTTACTTTCGAATTTAAAATATTAGTATTAGTATGGACTAGCTGACCCGACAGACGTTGTCCTGTTTTTGATTCGAAAGACACATGGCGCCATCTATTATCATAATAACGTTATTGTTGTTTCCCTCGGGAACAGCACTTTTTTTCGGTATGAAAGGTACCCTATGTCCGTTTCTGTACACCTGACAACGTATATGCAAAATTTCAGGATGATCGGTTCAGCAAGCAAACTTACTGTCTCAAAAAAGCGCTGACTTAAATTGACGTAATATTAGTAGACAAGTATTTAATCACGTCAAAACATGTATGAAGTAGTGTCAGCCGATTAATTTGACACAACTAAACTAAAATTTATCTTCTGTCCTTTTCTTAATGAAATAGAAGGAAAAAGTTGCACTGAACTTAAATTTAGTTTAGTTTGTGAACAAGGGAAACAGCGCTATTGACGCGCTAACTGTAACCGTAAATTTAGCACATGATTTAGCGAAGACGTTATCATCAGTTATGAAAAATGGTACTATGAAAAATTACAATGCCGGGGTTCAGAATCATGTACGAATCCATGGTAACAGGTAGGTTGCGTGTCACACTGATGTAGGTACATGTATACAAAAGGGGGCCATATAGGGCAGCATTGCCACGTCGAATGGCGATACTGATTATTTGGCCAAAAAATAGGCCAGCCCCCATGGCCCTAGTGTAGATAAAGCATGTGATTAGGAATATATTGCTGTTAAAGGCCCCACAATGACAACGAACGGTAAGGTCGATATTGCTGCAACCATCAAGGCTAGACTGATTGGTGACCATAATATAATCAAACCCGACGTTTGCTGCATGTCGAACGAGTCATTGGCCAAATCTACCGCCATGTGGGTCCCAGAAAGCATTCGGTAACATCGAGACAAACCCAAGAGAAGATGGCGGAACGAGCTTGATGGCTACAGATAGGATTGGTCAACACTAGCTCAACACAGAGGAGTGGATAGGAGACAGAGAGACCTTTGCCCTGCAGTGGGACAACATAGGATAAAAAAAAAACAGTGGCACTCTGGGAGTGCCGACAGAATACTTACGCTTACGGAATACTTTGCCATCACTCACTGACATATCGGACTTAAAACCGAATACATTCCGAGCACAGCCGAGCACATACGAATGTAGCGCGGTGTCGGTAATACGTCGCGGGTTCAATGGTTTTTTGCCATCTCAAAAAGTGTCCAACGCGCCTTAAGAAGTTTTCACTTCAAAAATGGCTGAAAATCGGTGCTTTTTGAACGAAAACTCCCAAAACGCCCACCCAGTAAAAAAGGGCCATTTCCTAGAACGCCTGCCTGTCTAAACATCCCACTAAAACTATGAGCCAAAACAGCAACCTATTTCGGACAAGCCTCTTAAACATCCTATTTATATCTGTTATTTATATCAGCCATTTTTCTCCAAAAATATTCATCGGCTTAGCTGACACCGACCCAAAACTGAACGACTTTTGACACGAAACTGATACGCTAAAACGCCGAGGCTATAGTATTTTTACCAGAATTTATGGCAGGTTCTGATATAGTTTATAGGAGAGGACGGTACGCAGTTCGCGGGAGGATGATAAGTCGTTTCCGTAACCCACGGGCGGTTACGGAGTCAACCTTGAAAGGACGAATACCTGAATATGAGGTTTTCTGTGATGAATGTGGCGGAGGATGGCCGAATGGCTCGTTCGCAGTATGTTATGAATGCTGATATGTTAGCCAACCTTTTGACCGATGAGGTTGCATGTGAATTGGGAGCTTTATTTTCGTGATGAATATTGCAGTTAAAGGGATATTGAGACCGAAGCTTTATTGGATTTGACCGATAGAAAAAAAGCGGCAGTTTATTTTGTTTACTAGCTTCTGCCCCTGACTTTGTCCGCGTGAAATTTCTTATGTCCCCGACCCACCCCATCGCATTGCATTGCTTGCCCGTGTCCCCTAAATTTTTTGGTTTTTGCTCGGCTTCTAAGGGTAGTAGCGTGATGTTAAAAAGCCTATAGCCTTCCTCAAGAAATGGGCTATCAAATGCAATAAGGACTTTTCAAATCCGACTGGTAGTTTCAGAGATTTCAAACAAACTCTTCAGTTTTATTATAAATATAGTTAGGTAGACATTGATTTCGGTACATTTTGATCCGATTTAGATGTGTCTAGAAATAGCGATGTAAACAACAGACGCTGTTAACTAATGTTTCTTAAGTCTACTTTACGCCTCTAGGCCTATTAGAATTTTGAAGGAATTGCCAAGTGCAAACAGAACAATGAAAGGTAAATTTCACTTTAGTGAACAAATAATACTTGCTTCCTCAGCGCAAAACGAGGAGGGCTTTCTGATTATTATGCAAATAGTACCTAAACAAACCATACATTTCAATTTCGTAAGCATCCCCCAAAACAAAACATATACTTTCTTAGGCAGTTGTCCCACCTCCGGCGATGAACGAGTATCGAGTAGAAGTCAGTAGAACTAGCAACTGAAATGAGTTGGGGAGCAGCGAGCCGCGAGTGTGTAGTTCCGATAGTTTTGCCGTTGGGCTATCAGCGAGTGTCCGAGTGCGACGGGCAATTACTCTCACCACTCGCTGGGGGCGGTTAGTCCCACAGGGGTTTGTCTGGTTTGTATCTAGGCGTGAGACTACCAAGCGAGCATCGCTGAGCAAGTAACGCTGAGCAAGTATTATCTTCGATAGCTCTTGTCGCTCAACGACAAACCAGTGGAGCGAGTCTTCGCCGGAGGCATGACCAGTCAGCGATCTCTCTAACTAGTCTGTACTGTCCCACTGCAGGGCAAAGGCCTCCCTCTCCTTTTTCCACACAATTCTGTCTTTTGTTAGTGCCGGCCAGTCCTTACGGTAGGAGTCAAGCTCGTCCCGCAATCTTCGTCTTGGCCTGCCACGATGGTGTCGTGCGTTTAGTGGGACCCAATCGGTGGTTCTCTTAGCCCAATTGTCATCTGACATGCGGCAAACATGTCAGGCCTACTCCCACTTAAGTTCAGCGGCTTTTTGGGTAACGTCTGTTATATTAGTTTTGGCGCGCAGTATTGTGTTCGTTATACGGTCAGAAATTCGAACCCCCAGGATACTGCGCTCCATGGCTCGCTGTCAAACCTCGAGTCTGGACCTCTGCTGAAGTGTCAAAGACTAGGTTTGATCACCATATTATGTGAGAATGGGGAGAAAACACATGTCCATAATTCTCCTTTTGAGACATAGCGGTAGATCTCCTTTTAGAAGATCTTTCATTGGCCAATAGCTCCTCCAGGCGCTCTCGGTGAGTCGAGCAACTTCTTTGTCTTCTTCTTCAGTCAGAGATCAACTATTAATATTTGTCTCTCTTTTGTGTATATCTATTGTACGTTTCTTGAGCGAGAAAATAGCCGATAGTCAGTCGATTCCTCGCAGGCGGCGGTGGGACAACTGCCTTAGCATGTTGTAATTTACTTTTATTGCGATACGACGCAAAATCCCTTAACATGCAGCCATTTCCTCGCTGTCTATCAGTCCTATAGAGCTGTTCTCCTGAAATTACCTTCTACAATACTGTCATTACCTTTGACATCTATTCTAATCTACATATCGACGCCTTAGAGTGAAAACCTCGCAAGTGTAAAAGAAGTAACTTTTCAGGAGAAAGAAGGAACTGCGTGCTGAAAAATTTTTTACGGCGTTTTTATGTTTTTAACCGACTTCAAAAAAGGAGGTTCTGTATTCGTATTAATTAATATGGAAATTTAACCCGCTTTTATATCCAGAACTGTTCGATTGTCTATAAGATTGTCCGAAATGCGTAAAATGCTACTTACGAGGTATTGCAATCCCGAAGTTTTTATTCTAAGGCCAAGATATATAAAATTCAAAGTCAGGACTTTGAATTTTATATATGACTGATATATCAACGCACAGCCTAAACCGCTGGTCCTAGAGACATGAAATTTGGAGGGTGTGTTCTTTGTGAAGAGTAGGCTTCCACTAAGGGTTTTTCGAAATTCCACCCCTGAGAGGGTGAATGGGGGAGGGTGAAATTTCACGCGGACGAAGTCGCGGGCAGAATATAGTTTTAATAATAAAGCTAAAGAGTTTGTTTGTTTGAACGCGCTAATCTCTATAACTACCAGTCGGATTAAAAAAATCTTTTGGCATTTAATAGCCCGATTCTTGAGGAAGGCTATTTAACATGACGCTATGACCCTTAGGAATCGAGCAAAGAGAAAAAAAAAACAGAAAGATCGCTAAACGAAAACGAAGTAATAACGTGAGATGAGGTGGGACAAGAAATTCCAGGCGGTTGAAGTCGCGGTCAGAAAGCTAGTCACATTCTAATTCACTTTTAAGGCTCCTACAAACAGGCGCGACACGCGATATAATCGCGCGCGACACAAAGGCACCGTTCGTTGCGCGACTCTCAGTGCCTTTGTGTCGCGCGCGATTTTGTCGTGTGTCGCGCCTGTTTGATGGAGCCTTTATTGTGATACGACGTAGAATTCCTAACATATTTCCATTTGCATTTCCTCGCTGTCCATCTGTCTTATACAGGCTGTTCTCCTAAAATTACCTTCTACAATACCTTTGACATTATAATAAATATTAATCAAGTTTATGAGGCGGGGCTGTTAGCGAGCATTTGAGGGTTGAAACTGCGTGGAATTGGAATTCCTGAGGGCGTGACTTGCAAGTTGCAGCTGGGAACAGGGACTCATGAGTTCATTGTGTGTGTAGACGAGCGATTTTTTTGTCGCGTGATTTGTGTTGCGTCTTTTTTTTTTGTTTGGTTTTTCAATGCGTAAAGCAGGACATTCACGATCGATGTAAAACTATAAGTTAGTCATTGCAATGTAACTCTTATCTCAGTAAGGTAAGGTAACTTATACATGAGAATGATTGGCAAGTTTCTATAAAAATCTCACGGCAATCATTCTAATTTATACTTTATTACAAAATAATAAGAGTTACATTGCAATGAATTACTAATGGTTTGACGTCATTCAAAGACCGTGAAAAAGGACCTAAACGCAAAAAACGAAAGTTTTTATATGATCGACTACAGTAAACAAAATCAGAAAAATATATGATATTCTTCAGGATATACATATGCTGGGTAGATAGAATGTTGAAAACAAAATACAACTAATTTGATACGATAGAAAAAAAATTATGAATATACCACTAAAAACTTTCTTTTTACGATAAAAACCATACTAATATACATACAACCATTGTGATTTTTTGTTAGATTATTCTACAAGCAACATACTAAAACACTACTGTTTTAATTTTATAGTCCAAACAATAGATTTTTTGTAAATAGATGATTGCTTCATATTTTGCAAATAAATTACCAGAGCGTTGTGTCATCGCGCTTCTCTTTCTTTTATATATTATGCAGTCCGACGGTGACCATGCTTTATGTCAGGTTTTTCAACACGTTTCAATTTATTGGATTAGGTGTTATGTAATTGTGTTACAAACTTTTCGGTTTGGACTGGAACGTCAACAATGCGTAAATGGAAGCACATTTTGAAGTTATTCTCGTTTAGTTCGTTTCCCCAGTATAGTCACGGTATTTAACAGATTTAGGTACTTATTTAGTTGATATTTACTTTTGTAAAATATCAGTAAATTTCCAATAATATTAAGTAGGTAAGCAATTACATCACCACTGCTCGCAAAACGGGGAAGGAAAACATCGTGAACACATCATCTACCAACCCACACTGATTAGAGCCCACTCCGTCTCCCAGCCAGGATAGGCTGATGATGCTAAGCTATTACACTGAAAGAAATAAGCAGTAGGTAAATAAAAATGAAAAAACATTAATCTGAACTGCTATAAACAGTTCCATATGAGCCTAACGTTCAAAACAGTAATTTTTACTGATCCGAAAACAGTTAAAGCTTGAGGCAAAATGGTACCGTCATGGCAGTAAATTTTTACGTTTTATGTAGCTAAAAGGTCATAAAATTAACCGTTTTATTTAATGGTGATATCGTTCAAACGATTGAATACAGTAATGGTGGTTTTCCGTTTTTTTTTTTGATGTTTTTTTTCAGTAAATAGTATGTTCAATCATTAAAAGTTACTGTTTCGTCTTTTACTGTTTTACAAAGAACCTACTGTATCATCATCTGCCTAGCCTTTTCCCAACTATGTTGGGGTTGGCTTCCAGTCTAACCGGATGCAGCTGAATACCAGTATTTTACATTACATTTTTTTTTTGGAGCGGCTGCCTATCTGACCTCCACAACCCAGTTACTGGGTAATACAATACCCCTTGGTAAGACTGGTTGTCAGATTTTCGGGCTTCTCACTACCCGTAACGACTGTCACAGATCCACGAATGACAGCCGGGACCAACGGCTTAACGTGCTTTCCGAGGCACGGAGGGGTCTCGGTATATAAAGATGGTCACCCATCCGCAGACCAACCGTAGCAAGCGTAGATTAACCTGATCGATCGACCTGTGCGGCTGTTATTATTTAGCCACGGACTCCTTTCTGTATATAGACAGTAAGTCTTAATGAAATCGCTTTGATGTGCTGTAGTAGGAACTTATTTTATCCCAGCGCCGAACTTAATAATAATCAGCCTATAAAGTTCCCACTGCTGGGACACCCGCCTCCAATCAGTGAGAGGGAGTGGGCCGTAATCCACCACGCGGGCCCAGTGCGGGTTGGTAGATGTCACATTTCTTCGAATTTTCTGTTTCTAGGACATGCCGGTTTCCTCACCATGTTTTACTTCACCGTTTTAAGAGCCAGTGGTGTTGAAACAATTTACACAAAGTAAAGCGCCTGTCTGGGTTCGAACCTACGACCTACAACACGTAAGTCACGGCCGTTACCACTGAGCCACCAGTGCTCTTCCCCGAACTTACTCCAACATAATATATTCTACTAGTATTACCATACTATCAGTTATTCTGTGTTATTACATAACTTTCCTTGAGACACCTTTACCCATAGAGAATTACTCTGGTTAGCCACAATATGATACTTCTAAATGTTTCTTCAAGGTCCATAATGCTAACTTCCAAACTAATTTTATAAATGCGAAAGTAAGTTTGTTCGTTACCTTTTCACACCTAAACCACTGAACCGATCATCCTGAAATTTTGCTTATACGTTGTCAGGTGTACAGAAACGGACATAGGTTACCTTTCATCCCGAAAAAAAGTGCTGTTCCCGACAAAAACAAACAACGTTATTATGATAATAGATGGCGCCACGTATCTTTCGAACGGGATCGACACTTATGCGGGTGAAACCGCGGGACACTGCTAGTAATTTATAATCACAATTTCATAACGAGTAATGCGGTCAAGATGTTTATAACCACAATAACATTAATAATTGTGGTTTCAAATATTACGACATTAAGTATGAGTAACGTCTGCGGTAACGTGAGTATTGGTAGGTAACAAATAATGACAAAACAATATACAGGATGATATCGACATCGTCGAGCAAAATTTAACCATGAATTCAACACAGGGTAAAAAAACAGTGGCACTCCGGGAGACCGACAGATGTGAAAACAAAACACAAACAAAATACTTTGCCATCACTGACTGACATAATAATATCGGATATACCTACATTAAAATCGAGTACATCCCGAAGACAGCCGAACACATCCGAAGCGGGTATTTTTTAATCTTCTTATAAACAAAATACGTGCGGTGTCGCTTACGGTAACAGTGGCGCGAGTTCAATGGTTTTTCCCATCTCGAAAAATGGCCAACGGCACCTAAAGAAGTTTTCACTTGAAAAATTTCGTCGGTTAGCAAAAAAAAAGTGTAAAGAACATCGACCAAAATGTAAAGAACAGACCCTAATTAAGCAACACACTATCAATCTCAATCTGAATCATTTCGAAGGATATGGCTAATCCATTGCTTCATATATTCGAAAACTGTGTCTGCTCAACAGCGTGAATAACGCAATGAATGTTGTTGAACTGTCAAAATGAAACCCATTGCTACTGATAGTGTGTTACGCAATTAACCCGCAGGTATTATTTTTTTATTCCTGACTGAATGCCTAATGACAGGTTTTGCGTCAACATCCCTGCCACCATGTATATCGATTATCCCTCAAAGGGGTAGGCAGAACCAGAAGTCTAAAGTATACCATACGTTTCATTCATCATCATCATCATCATCATTTCAGCCGAAAGACGTCCACTGCTGGACATAGGCCTCCCCCAAAAGGGGGGGTTTGCCATAATCGCCACGCTTGGCAGGCGGGTTGGCGATCGCAGTATGGTATGGTAGTGGAATGCATAGAGAACGCTGCTGCCCATTCTCCGGTACGCCCCTTAGTCGCCTTTTACGACACCCACGGGAAGTATGGGGTGATGCTATTCTTTAAGTCCGGCACCACACAGACGTTTCATTCATTCCCATGTAATTTAGAGTTTATAAGCTAACAGTATTAAAATAATAATATGTACAAGTATATAGGGTTATTGGCAAAACATTAACAACCTCTTAAGAGGTCTTTGTACTCATCATTATGAACGACTTTTACTACGGGACCAAACCTGAAATCGCGAAAAAAAAAATCAGCTGTTCCCTACATTTTGACGAGTTATACGAACATAAATGTAGGAAACAGCTGATTTTTTTTCGCGATTTCAGGTTTGGTCCCATAGTAAAAGTTGTTTGTAATGATGAGTACAATGACTTCTTAAGAGGTTGTTAATGTTTTACCAATAACCCTGTAAAACAGGAGGAGAAATAATCAAAGGGCATCAAAAAATCCATCCGCATTGCTGTCACCAGGAAACGTGCCCAAAAGACTGGCAGCATTGCCACGTTGTAAGGCAATGCTGATTCTTTGGCCAAAAAATAGGCCAGACAAAAAATTTTGAGTGAGTATTGTGCCGTCAAAAATTTTGACTCCGGGTCGCTACTAAGAAATTCCCAATGGAAAACCCAAAAACTGTGCCCGACCTGGAAGTCGAACCCAGGAGGCAACACGACAATATTAATTATTATTTACTAACTTCTGCCCGGGCTGCTAGGCTGTCTTTAAAAGATCGATTTTAGCGATAAGACCGACCATTGGGTCACCTTCACCTTGTCATTCGTTAATATTTTTCGACACAAAGTACATAGTAAGATTATACGAAGAAGCATATTCCGAAGCTTTCAGTTATTTTTATTTGATTTTGATTAAGCAGAAAAAAGTGGAATTGAGTATATCGATTGTCACTTTAAAAACAACCCCATTTTCCGAATCAAAACCCTGTGACAAGCAACTAAACAGGACACCGAATTGAACGCCATCGATTCCCGTCGAAAATTCTGATTGCCACTTCTTAGTTTCAGAAAATGAATCGTTTTGATACGTGTTATCAAAAATCGAGTTTCGATTTGACATTCTGGAACAGCGATATGACTCCTCCCTAGCTTGCAGTACTGTATTATTTCCCCTTGAACATGTCATGTCAATCAAAAAAAGCAACTAAGATACTTTTTTATGTTTAATAATTCACGAAAATTCAGCTCAGCTTTATTATTAGAATAGATTAAGTACACAAATAATTAATTCAATACACTATTACCGAAGACTCAACAGAATATCCCCATATACAGGGTTATTGGCAAAACATTAACGACCTCTTAAGAGGTCATTGTACTCATCATTATGAACAACTTTCACTATGGAACCAAACCTGAAATCGCGAAAAAAAATCAGCTGTTCCCTACATTTCTGTTCGTATAACTCGCCTCTTAAGAGATTACACCCCTATCAAAAAATAGTTATTTACTTTAGGTAAGTAACTATGTTTAGTGTTCAGTTTTGGAATACAATGAATCAACAAATATAACTTTTTGAATAACAATAGCCATTGTCACCCTGTTTGTCGTAAATGACAAATAGATAATATTATACAAAATGGAATAGTTGAAAAAGTATTGTTATGAAAAAAACATTTTTACAAAAAAAAAAAACAACCGACTTCCAAAAAAAACACTACAAATTGAAAAATAACTTTAATTTCGGAAGTCGGTGTCTTTGGTTCCGCATTTTCGTTTATTGACACCGACTTCCGAAATTAAAGTTATTTTTCAATTTGTAGTGTTTTTTTTGGAAGTCGGTTGTTTTTTTTTTTTGTAAAAATGTTTTTATTTTTCACTTTTTAGTGGGTCACTTTGTAATTTATCTAAGTTACAATAGCCTAATGCCAACTGTTCATCACCTTTTACAAAATATTGCTTTTCCCGATCCTGGGACGTTAATTGTCGAGGAGTTCTCCCGGTAAGAACCAGGAGAACTCCTCAACAATCACTCATCATACGCATTGTGACGAGCATAAATTGCTTAGCAACCATATTAAAGTAATCGAATCGCAACCCGTGAAATATTTGTCATTGAGTTGTTCCGATGGCCATCTGTGGTCTTCATTATCAACTCCACTTTACCAAATGATGATTTCCGAGAGCAAATGCTCAAGTTACTTTAAAAAATACCCAAATCGCTATAGGTTTGCCTATAAAATTTGAGGGTTCCCTCGATTTCCATGAGATCCTCTCATGAGATTCCAACTTGATGATGATGAGACCACCTCGAGAGTATACCCTTTCAAATAAAAAAAGAACTTTTGGAATCGGTCCAGCCGTCTTCGAGTAATCGGTGAACATACACAAGGTAGCTACTGTAAACTGTTGAGTAGTTCCCTTAACTGTCCTTCATCTTCATCATCAGACCCTTAATGACAGTCACAACCTATCTAGGTGTAAAGTTCACATCAATACAAATTAATCAAGCCCAAACACAAGGTAACTGCTGTAAATCGTTGAGGAGTCCCCTCGACTGTCTTTCGGCTCCATCATCAGATCGACTCCAGACCTTCATAAAATTGTAGTGCTTTAAAATACTTAATGAAAAACATAACAAACGCACTAGTCGCTCCTACGATTTTCGAATGTTCCCCTCGATTTCACTGGGATGCCATCATCAGATCCTGGTTTCCTTATCATGGGACCACCTTTGGCATATCTCCTTTCCAACAAAAAAAGAATAATCAAAATCGGTTCATAAACGACGAAGTTATCCGCGAACACACATAAAAAAAAAAAAAAAAAAAAAAAACATATATACGGTCGAATTGAGAAACCTCCTCCTTTTTTAGAAGTCGGTTAAAAATAGAAATATCAGCTAACGGTAGGTTAGGAATGTAGGTTAGTTTATCGAATGTCGTAATATGACTAACAACTATGGTCGTTGACCACACAAAAGAACCTGGACTCCTTTTATTTTATTGCGTTAGACATACCCATCGCCTCTGTGGAATTTAGCTAGCCAATTTACCCTGTATTAGTTTAGGTACCATATTTGAATATCAATGAACAGTTAACTATAAAATAATCACGGTAATAACGGAGAAATCGGTTTAAATCTATACTAACAAAACTAAACATATAAAAGAAAGTCGTGTTAGTTACACTATTTATAACTCAAGAACGGCTGAACTGATCTGACTGAAAATTGATGGGGAGGTTGTTTAGAACCAGGAGACGGACATAGGATGTTTTTTTTGTACTTAGTTTAAGAGTAGGTTAGGAGCAGGGTAGGAGTAGGGTAAGGGTAGGGTAGGGTAAGGGGTAGGACACCACGCGAACGAAGTAGCGCCGGGCAGCTAGAAATAATTTATATGGCAAAACAACGTTTGCCGGGTCAGCTAGTTAATAATAAACCTGAAGAGTTTGTTTGCAAAAATCTTTTTGCATTTAATAGTACAATTCTTGAGGAAAGCTGTAGGCTATTTAACATCACGCTAGGACTCTTAGGAGCCGAGCGAAAAGACAAGAAATCAGAAAGAATAATAAAGAAATGTAATGTTAAGAGCGTTTACGCCGAACGGCATTTCATACAAACTTTCAAGCCCTTATTTTTCGAAATGAATGAACCGATTTTAATGAAACTTCATATGCATAAGCAGGATACAAAGGCCTAACAAGTTAGTAGAAAACATTTTCAAAAAATATTGTTACAGCCAAATTAGACCGATTTTAAATTTTCCATAGAAACAGAGATTTCCAGTTATCTTTTTTTTAAATAAGACATTTTGAAAATGTTTTCTACTAACTTTTTAGATCTTTGTATCCTGCTTATGCGTATGAAGTTTCATTAAAATCGGTTCATTCATTTCGAAAAATAAGGGCTTGAAAGTTTGTATGAAATGCCGTTCGGCGTAAACGCTCTTAAGGGCTAATCGAAAACGAAGTAATAGCGCGGGCAGGCGATGAGATGCGCCGGTGTGGGAAACGAGAAATTTCACGCGAACGAATTCGCAGGCAGAAGCTAGTATATAAAAAAAAACTCGAAAAATCTAAAATTTCCCCCTTCTTTTCAAGTCGTTTAAAAAAAGAACAAACCCGACACGACACCGAACCTTACTTATTACCAAATTTCGGAACAAAAAAAAAACTGTAACCGGAATTTCTCAAGACTTTCCTCCAAGCAATCGCAAACGAAGAATCTTTTGGCTGCAAAGTCGCAAGTCGACACGTCCTCAAGCATATCTTAGCAAGTTAAATTATGCAAAGCCGAGAGGCGAATAAGTGCCGCTACGGGGTGACAACTTAGGGTTGAAGCGTCTATGCATCCCTTGATGGCATAAATCTTTTTGAATTAATCTTTGTTTTTTTTTTGAGAGGAATATAGGTACTTAATAAGATCCGGGGATTTTGTTATTTAAAAGGTTTACCGTTTTTGTTTACGTTTGTTTTTTTTTAAATTGTAAAATGATTATCCGTGGTAAGACTTGCTTGTATTGTACATAAAGATTTTATTGGTATAGTATAGTACGGGAAGTATCAAAAGTATTATTCTGGGTTTTATTTGCCCGTGAGCTCCTTGCTCTTTACAGCTTTACAATATAATTATGTGAATCATTAAAAGGTTACATTTTGGATCAATTATTTTAAATAACAATTTTCCGAAAATAAATTACAACATACCAAAACTACAGTAATTCCTACAATATCATTTTTAGAGTCTTGGTTTCGGTTTCGGCCAGTTTCGGCCATAAATGATTTTTTGGCCAAAACTTTTCGGTTTCGACCGCCGCGGCGTTCCGGTTTCGGCCAAAACTAAAAGAGGAGCCGAAAGTTCAGTTTCGGCTAAAATTGTATTTCAGTCAGACACTACCCATTTCACTAGTATAAAGCTCAAATCTGAATTTACTTAGTTCAAAAACATTCAAAACTAAATTTAAACTGCAGCATACCATGGAAGAATCACTAAAAAGCGCTCGAACTAAACTCATATTGTCAGACTAACTTCTAAACTCAGACCACTAAGTCAGATCACGTTAGTCAGTTCAGTCGCAATGTAGGTTAACTCAGAACTTGGTACAAACAGCTGTATATGGTCAGTTAGTCACGAGTAATCACGATATAGAAGGTCAGACTGCTGAGTAAGTTGGTATTAATTAAAGTACTATTTGTGCTATACTATACTAAAATAATACTTAAAGCTAAAGAGTTTGTTTGTTTTTTTATGTTGAGTTAATCTCTAAATAGCCCAAATCTTGAGGAAGGTTATAAGGCTATTTAAATTCATGCTACGACGCGAAGAAGCCGAGAAAAACGAGACAAATTTAGAACAGAGAAGCAAATATACAGGGTTACTTTTCAAAGACCATCCAAATTTTTACATGGTGTTCTACCCATGAATATAAACAACTTTCACTATGGGACCAACTCTGAAATCACGGAAAAAAAATCTGCTGTTTCATACATTTTGGTCAAGTAGGTATTGCAGTTTTGTATGAAACAGCAGATTTTTTTTTTCGTGATTTCAGAGTTGGTCCCATAGTGAAAGTTGTTTATATTCATGGGTAGAACACCATGTAAAAATTTGGATGGTCTTTGAAAAGTAACCCTGTATGACGCGATATGGCAGTGGTAGGTTAATGAGTCAGTGGTTTGAGCAAATATTTGAATGGGTATTCAGTAATGGCTGTTCACGTATTGGGGTGTTAACAAACAGTTAAGGACCACATTTACGATAATTATTTTTTTTTTTTAATCGTAAACCCATTACGTAAGTCATTGTACTGTTACCTTATTGATATAGTTACATATTAAATCAAAATCAAAAGTCATTTATTCAAATTAGGCTGAGAATCAGCACTTTTCGAACGTCAAAATTACATAAGAATTATGTCCCCAAAAACGCCCGCCCTTCACAAGTTCCTAGTGGTTTCGCTCTGAAGAAGTGATCCGAAAAAGAACCGGAGTCACCGACAAGGCTTGCAGAGTAAGCAAACTAAAGTGGCAATGGGCTGGCCATGTTTGTCGAAGGACCGATGGCCGGTGGAGCAGACCTGGAGTAGAGACCGCGTATGTGAAACGTAGCATGTGACGCCCCAGCTAGATGGATTGACGACCTTAGGAAAGTAGCTGGGATAAACTGGATGCGGAAGGTGGAGGACAGGGTGTTGTGCCGCAGCATGGTGGGTGGTGGACTGCGACAGGCTGAGTTGATTGATTGATTGACAACGTTAAAGCAAGATCGTCAATCAATAGTTCGTTCTGATTCTCTCTTAGTTCTGATTTTAAAAGCTGTTACATCTATATTATATATAAAATTCAAAGTCCTGACTGACTGATTGACTGACTGACTGATATATCAACGCACAGCCCAAACTGCTGGACCTAGAGACTTGAAACTTAGAAGGTGTGTTCTTTGTGAAGAGTAAGTATCCACTAAGAAAGGATTTTTGGGAATTCAACCCCTAAAGGGTTAAAATAAGGGATGGAAGTTTACATGAAAGTCCGACAGTTTTGAAGTTAGGATCTTCTAATTTTGTATTTAGGCTGACAATTGAAAATTAATTTATACGTTTCTCAGCGTTTTTGATAATTCCACCTCCGAAGGGTTAAAAAGGGGGATGAAGTTGTGTATAGAAAGTCACTAATTTTCGACGTAAAAAACACTAAATTTATTATCTAGGCTTATGATTGGAAGCTAACACAACGGTGTTGTTAGAATTTCATCCATTAAGGGGGTGAAAAGGGGGATGAAATTTTGTCCTGACTGACTGATATATCAACGCACAGCCTAAAACGCTGGTCGGTACCGCTGGGTAGAGAAATTAATTTTGGAGGGAGTGTTCTTTGTGAAGAGTTGATATCCACTAAGAAGGGGTTTTTGGAAATTTAACCTTTAAGGGGTGAAAAGAGGGGATTTTGTTTGTATGAAAAATCTTATTCCTTGAGTTAATAACCATGAAACTTGGCGCGAATACTTATCTAAATAAATTATGAAGTTTGGCTTTTTTTTCTAAACTACCCCCTGAAGGGGGATTGGGAGGTGCCAAGTTTGTATGGAAGAATTTTAACGCGTGGTCCGATTAACTCGAAACTCAGTATTTATACTTAAGACCGAAAATAAAGAATAAAGTGTATCATCGTTTTTCGAAAATTTACCCCTAACGGGGTGAAAAGTTAATTTTATAGGGGAAGACTTTACTGCGTGACTTGATTAACTCGAAAATTGGTATAAACAATCTTTGAGTCGAGTAATGAACACATCCCAAACAATTTTACGAAATTCCACCCCTGTGGGGGTGAAAAACGGGGATACAGTTTATAAGAAAAATCTTATTCGTTTGGTTAATAAACTTGGCAAGAATACTTGCCTAAGCAAGTAATAAAGTTTATCATTATTCGTTTATTAAAACACCCCTTGTTTTGGGGTGTTAAAGTTTGTGTGGAAGAATTTTAACGCGCGGTCCGATTTACTCGAAACTCAGTATTAATACTTTTGACAGAAAATAATAATAACAGCAGCACAGATCGATCGATCAGGTTACGCAGGCTACGCTTGCCGCGGTTGGTCTGTGGATAGGTGTCCATCTTTACATACCGTGACCTCTCCGTGCCTCGGAAAGCACGCTAAGCCGTTGGTCCCGGCTGTCATTCGTGGATCTTTGACAGTCGCTAGGGGTGGTCAGAAGCCCGAAAGTTTGACAACCAGTCTTATCAAAGGGTATCGTATTTGGGTTGTGGAGGTTAGATAGGCAGTCGCTCCATGTAAAATACTGGTATTCAGCTGCATCCCGTTGGACTGGAAGCCGACCCCAACGTAGTTGGGAAAAGGCTAGGCAGATGAAGAAAGTAAGTGTATGGGGTTTTCGAAAATTATTGACCCCTGGACGGGACAAAAGTGGTAATTCGATTTATAAGGGGATTTTAATGAGTGCCTTGAGAAACTTAAAATAATGGTACAAATAAATTTGGACAAATAATTATAAAGTTCGATTTTTTTTGGAATTCTAAACTAACCCAAAGGGGAGATTGGGGGTGTCAAATTTAGTATGGAAAAATTTTAATGCGCGGTCCAATTAACTCGAAACTCAGTACCTATCTAAGACCAAAATAAATAATAAAGTGATTCAAGGTCTTTCGAAAATCTACCACTAATGGGGTGAAGAGGGGTAGTCAATTTCACAGGGCAGAATTTTATTACGAGGCTTGATTAACTGGAAAATTGGTATAAATAATCTAGATTATGTTTCGAAATTCCACCCCTATGGGGATAGAAAGAGGGGGGATACAGTTTATATGAAAAATCATATTCATTTGGTTAATAAATTAGAAACTTGGCAATATTTGGGTCAGTAAATAATAAAGATTGTCACTTTTAGTTTAAAAAATCCCTCACAGAGAGATTTGGGGGGTGACAAAGTTGATGGATTAGAAAAATATTTAACCCGCTGTCGGATTAACTCGAAACTCGGTACTACTAAAACAAAAAACACTTAAAAAAAGTGATTTAGGGTTTTTCAAAAATTGACTCTTACGAAGGTGGAAAATTCTACTGCTTGCTTCCATTATCTCGAAAATGGGTATGGGTCTTTGAGTCAAGTTATGATCACATCCCAAACGATTTTTCAAAATTACTCTCCTGGGGGGGGGGGGGGGGGGAAAGCTGGGATACAGTTTATTTGAAAAATCTGATCCTTTTGAGCTATAAACGCAAAGCATTTTCGATTTTTTAAAGGGGGAAAGTACGAATTTCACGCGGACGAAGTCGCGGGCAGAAGCTAGTTTCATACATACGTTCAAATGTAGAAACATGCATTTCACATCATGCTAATCTAGATTCTAGATTGGATGCTAGATTCCTGCCAGTTCCAATTATTGCCAATCAAATATCTACTTGAAACCTCCTCATTTCGTTTGAGTATTTACAGGTTTAAAGTTGATGAATTTGCAGTTCTTAGTGCAAATGTCTGACGATAGTACTCTGCTCTGGTTCACATTAACAATTATTAGCAGTGTATATCACACTTTATAATAATGATTATTGTAAAAGTAAGTAATTCTGCATGTCTGTTTGTTATCTCATCATGACTAAACCACAGAACCTATCGTAATGCAATATGCAATTTGACAAAGAGGTAACTTGGAACATACGGAAAGACATAGACCTCTTTTTTTGCATCCCGAATATTTATGACTACTTTTTGTTCGTGGCTTCGCCAGCGTGGATGCCGAAATATATCCCACGGGGACGTAGTAACGGGATTAAAGTACCCTATTTTGGGCATCTGTGGCCCTACTCTCTAAGTCTGTCAACGAAGATACGAGCCCGAACGAAAGTAATTCGATTCCTGAAAATGAACCCTTCTCCGTTTTAGTGAGCTTTTTCAGAAGGGTAAAAACACATCGGTAGTAAGGACAACTGTCAAATCGTGTTGTCATGCGTTCTTGGTTTGAACCCCGCACTAATTTTATGTCCGTGGGTGATGCAGAGTAGGAAACGACCGTTAACTTCGGCCAAATCTACGGATAGACCCCAAACTCGTTCCCAAACATCGAAGCAAATACTTTTTTTTTCAAAAATATTAAATGTAAGTACAGTTTTGACTTTGTTACAATTTTATTATACAAAAAGATAAAAACAAATAAACGCAGACGCAGTAGCGGGCAACACCTAGTGGCAAATATATTTGGAATGGCAAGTTTATAAATGGCATGGACGTGAGAGAAGTTTCAAGCCTTGTACACTCTAGGAACATTTGTTTCGGAACATGGTCTCGGCGCCAGTTCCGAATTTAGATGTGCTGAGTTGCTGACCAGTTTCAGTACCTACTGGAACCGACATAGACCTTGCCGTAGGTAATGAGGACAAGGCTTTAGAATCTGTTTTTTAAATTACAATCTATACCTAAGTATACAGGGTTATTGGTAGAACATTAACAATCTCTTAAGAGGATGCTCAATGAACTCATCATTATGAACAACTTTCACTACCAAACCTGAAATCGCGAAAATAAAATCAGCAGTTCCCTACAGTTATGTTCGTATATCTCGTCAAAATACAATAATAATATATAATACCCCGGCGAGCCTACAGCCATCAAACGGCCACAAATCCAGACTCTGGATTGCTACTGAAAAATTCCGGATGGAAAAACCCAATAACTCTTCGCCCGAACCGGGAATCGCAACCAGGACCTCATGCTAAGCAGTAGCGCTTGCCACACTAGACCAACAAGGCAGTCGGAAAATATACTCTTATTTTAAACGAGACAAAAATAAAAAGGAAATTGTATTTTAACGACAAGACATTTGAATGACGAGGGAGGAAGGATATAAACTTTCAATTTGTGTCGTAAGTATTATGATGAGATGCCATTCAGCTAAAGTACTGGGAATTTGAGTGCACGGCGAGATGGTGTGGCGTAATCCGCAGTGGCGAAGATTCCATACAACTCGATTCCTACCGGCTTCCCTTTGAAAAATGTCATTGTCAACATTCTATAGACAAATAATCACACTAATATTATAAAGGCGAATGTTTGTGAGTTGTGTGTTTAAATGTTTGTTTCTTCTTCACGCTCAAACGGCTGGAAGAATTTTGATAACATTTTGTATGGAGGTAGCTGACACCCTGTATTAACATATAGGCTATTTTTTATCCCGATATTCCCACGGGACCGACATTTAAGCGTGTAAAACCGCGGGGCGTAGCTAGAATAATCATATTAAAGATACCTCCGGCTTACCTCTTACAAAAATTTACCCTTCGCTACTGGTAATCAGCCTATAAATGTTCCCACTGCTGGGACATACGCCTCCTCTTTTCGGGAGGGAGTAGGTGGAATATACCACGCAGGTGCGTGCGGTTTGGTAGATGTAAAGAAAGAAAGAAAAAGTATTTATTGGGACTCGTACGATGATCACAAACTAAACTAAACACATTAAAATAAAAAATAAAAACCAAGTTATATATTAAAAAAAAAATTAAAATGAAACATGAAGTCCTATACGAGGCCAAAAGGCTCCTATCTCAGCATGCTGCGACATTAAAAAAAAATGTCCCAGCGCTGGCGCGATGTCACTGTCTTCGAATTTTTGGTTCTAGGACATGTCGTTCCGTTGCATTCCTTCACTGTTTTGAGAGGAGAGGTGATGAAATTATTTACACAAAGTAAAGCGCCTGTCTGGGTTCGAATCTACGACCGATAACTCGGAGCGGTTACCACTCGGCCTCCACTGCTCTAGATGGTAGGCAGGTACCTATAGTGTCAAATTTGGGTTATTCCCTGAGAAGGAAACCACGAGTCCCCCGTCGCGGAGGACCCCGATTTATTTTTATCTTGATAAACTCAATTAATAGTCAGTTTAGCTTAAAAGTACCATCAGCAGATGATATGTTAAATAAAAACTGGCCAAGTGCGAGTCGGACTCGCACACGAAGGGTTCCGTACCACAAGGCAAAAACGCCGAAAAAAACATGTTTGTTGTATGGGAGCCCCCCTTAAATATTTATTTTATTTTAATTTTATTATTTATTATTAAAGTTAAAATACAACTGAGTATTTTGTGAATATTTCAAGTGTCTACCTGTTGCCATTTTTGATATCGAGCAAAAAAGGGCAAAGAATTCGCGTTTGTTGTATGGGAGCCCCCCTTAAATATTTAATTTATTTTGTTTTTAGTATTTGTTGTTATAGCGGCAACAGAAATACATAATTTGTGAAAATTTCAACTGTCTAGCTATCGCGGTTCTTGAGATACAGCCTGGTGACAGACAGACGGACAGACAGCGAAGTCTTAGTAATAGGGTTCCGTTTTTACCCTTTGGGTACGGAACCCTAAATATGGATATAAAAACATTGTAATAAGAACCAACAATATTTATAAGGTAACAGGAGATTGTTTGAATAGTAATAGGAAACTGTAATATTACGTTTATTATAAACAATAACATACCTACGTACCACAGCCGGCCATTAACCTATTAATTTAATATGAATCATGTACTAATTACTATTGCCAAACTTAAGTGGCAGTGGGCAGGGCACATTGCTCGCAGAACAGATAGTCGATGGGGCCGAAAGGTTCTGGAGTGGCGACTGCGTACCGGAAGACGTAATGTTGGAAAGCCTCCCACAAGGTGGACCGACGACCTTGTGAAGGCCGCAGGAACTCGTTGGATGCAACAAACACAAAACCGGTCGAAGTGGAGGTGCTTGGGGGAGGCCTATATCCAGCTGTGGACGTCTTTCGGCTGAAATGATGACTAATTACTTTAGAACGAGACAATTACTTCAACCGGTATATATTTTTATCGTCCGTCCTGAGTTAAATTTCACGACACCTCTCCCGATATTACATGGCGACTCTGGACCATGGCTTCTGTCTACCCGTAACGACTGTCAAAGTCGAAGGTCAAAGATATACAAATGACAGCCGGGACCAACGGCAAATATACAATCCTATTACCAACTAATGAGCTCGTCCTCCTTTGATCATTGTACCATACTTCAAAAATTTACTGAACTGGACCCACGGGTCCAGAAGCGACCGGGTCCAGCGAGGTATTCCACTCAGAGCACTGATTTGAACCGCACTTGGACGAACGGCACCTGAGCACTTCCACTAACCGCACTGAAACAAAATTTCGTATCGTGCGGTTCGGTGGAACAATTTATTGTTGTTGTTATCGTTATTTTTTTAGTGATGGGATATACTTTTTCGTTCAAAGCATTACCAAGCAAAACATATCGATACAAATCAGCAGAGAGGAGCTGACCGAAGACTCAAAGGTGAAGCTAAAAATTACTATTGACCTTGAATACTCCAACTCCTTTGTAATGGCGTGGGTGTGAGTGTAAGGATTACCCTTCAATCCGCATTGAGCACATACCTTTGTGTTCAACGAAAGCGGCATAGGGATGTGCGTAATAGAATTAGGCATTTTATCGAGAAAAGGTCTTTTATTTATTTTATTAATGTACAGACGCCAGAACGACAAGTTACTACAATCTGTCAAATTCATTGGTAATCTCAGTTTCGCTTCAGATTATTCTGCACATCATAACATAACGCCTGTTTTCCCAGATGGTTAGGCAGAGCAGAGGACTAATTATATTCACGTCCCTAACTCCCAAGTAAGCCAAAGACCGGGCACAAATTGATAAATTCCTGATAAAAAAAAACAATAATAATTTGCCCGATCTGGGAGTCGAACTCAGGACCTCAAACTCAGCAGCGGCATTTGCGATCACTAGACCAACAGGGCAGTATTCTGCTCGACCTTTTGTTTCTCCGAATATTCCGAAACGATTGCTAATCGACCAAAAAGAGCCCAGTTACCCCGAATACCCGCAGCAAGACTCCGGCCGGCCAATGAAGTAACTTTCAATTGGAGAAGACAACTGTCAAATTAGTTCCGCGTAAATGGCGCCACGTGTTTGTTACTTTCATTCTATACAGGGTTATTGGTAAAACATTAACAACCTCTTAAGAGGTCATAGTCTGTGTGGTGCCGGACTTAAAGAATAGCACCACCCCATACTTCCCGTGGGTGTCGTAAAAGGCGACTAAGGGAGACCGGAGAATGGGCAGCAGCGTTCTCTATGCATTACACCATCATACCATACTGCGATCGCCAACCCGCCTGCCAAGCGTGGCGATTATGGCAAACCCCCCCAAAATTGGGGGAGGCCTTTGTCCAGCAGTGGACGACTTTCGGCTGAAATGATTATGATTATGAAGAGGTCATTGTACTCATCATTATGAACAACTTTTACTATGGGACCAAACCTGAAATCGCGTAATAAAAATCAGCTGTTCCCTACATTTTGACGAGATAAATGAACATAAATTCAGTTGTTTATATTTATTATATATTTTTTTTGTTTTTTTTTTTCCATTTCAGTTGTCCATAATGACGAGTACAATGACCTCTTTAGAGGTTGTTAATGTTTTACCAATAACCCTGTATAGTACTAGCAGCGGCCCGCGGCTTCACCCGCATAAGTGTCGATCCTGTTCGAAGGACACGTGGCGCCCTCGTAGATACAGTTACTCGCTACCCAAGCTTATAATAGCAACAAATAATTTAGTACTCATGACTAAGTACTGCGTAAGTTGTGAATTTATAAACAAGGAGAGCTGTGTTTATAAATAATTATGATAGACCTAACAGACAGCGGAGTATAGTTTGATTAGTACGTAAGTAGGTCGACCTTGTTGAATAACTAAAAGGATTTTAGATAACCTAAATTGTTTCTTAGTGCTAAATAAATCACAGAAGTCTGGTGCGAGTGGAATAATTATACTGAAACCTACTGAAACGGGGATAATTCTTATTTCTCTAAACTAGGCATTTTATGAAATCGAAATTAACAATGTTCTCATTTTGGAAAATTTTATGTTCTGTAATTTTATCATCTGCTGCATTTTATATAGCTTTTTCCCGATTAGGTTGTGGTCTGCTTCCAGTCTTACCGGATGAAGCTGAATACCAGTATTTTATATAGAGCGACTGCCTATCGGACCTCCACAACCAAGTTATTGGGTATACGATACGACCCTTGGTAAGACTGGTTGTCAGACTTTCGGGCTTCTGAGTAACCGTGTGTAATTTATCTAGTTTACCAATTTTTTTTTTAAACTTTGCCCCACACTAGGGATTTCTCCTGTATTGTGGGTGCGTTTCCAAACATTTAAACTGATATACACAAACAGCCAGACCCGGAGCAACTACATGTAGGTCATACAAATTTTTGTTCCTTGCGGGAATCGAACCCGCGACACGCAGCGCAGCAGTCAATCGCTTAACCACTGCGCCAACCGTGCCGTCATTAACTATTAACTACTAATTTACCTACTCTACCTATGTACATTTTAAACGTAACATGTTATTCGCAAATTAATTATTTCTTTACACGGAAAATGTATTATTGGGCACAAGTGGAGTTAAGCCCGTCACAGACGTAGCTATAATATATGTATAATATACCGAGATATACATATATTATAGTATAGCAAGCTACCACGGGACGGATAGAGTTTGGGTCTAGTGCGTAACCCGACTACGGTCACTAAGGACCGGCATTTCTCGGATTCGGATCGGATGTAATGCGAAACCGCTCTAAGGCTGTGACAGAGTGGCATCCAAGGACTTCAAGACGAGGTGTCTGCCGTCCGGCGACTGGATGTGCGGACGACATTGTTGACATGTCGAGGCTGGCGGGAATTGGCACAGGAAAGGAGAGGCCTACGAACAGTGGGAGAAGTCGCGCTGCGGATGATGATGACGTGCTAAAACAGCATTGTGAATTTTAAATATCTTAACGCCAAAAACATCGACAACACCACAAACTCGACACATCACTACGCACCACAGAAGTCAATTACACAAGAAGCCCATCTAACAGACTATTAATTTCACACCACCGGATCAATGCGACCCTGTTTAGTTAATTACTTTTTAATTATCAGTCTAAAAACGGTCTGTTTCTTAATCGCCCAAGTGGGGATAATAATCGTCACAGCTTCGGGCACTGTGGCCCTTAACAGAGAGGTGCCTAATGGTGTTTTTGTTTGTTTAAGGTTTACGCTTTAATCACGTCCATGTTTTAGGCTTGCCCGTGTAGAAATGTACTTTAAAATTAAAAGAAGCCTTTTTTTTCAGGAGTATAACAAAGGGTGGGGTAATAATGTAACCCGCAAATGTGATGTAGCCTGGAGCCTGGATTTGTACACGGTTGATGGGAATATTTGTTTGGCCCCAGTTACATACGACGTCAGCTTAAGGGAAAACACGCAAGTTTTAGAAGCAATAAAAGTATATAATCGACTATAGTAAACACAATCAGAAAAATATATGATATTCTTCAGGATATATGCTAGGTAAATAGTGTGTTGAAAACATACAACAACTAATTTGATACGATAGAAAAAAATCATGAAGATTGAAGATACCTCTAAAAACTTTCTTTTTACAATAAAAACCATACTAATATACAGACAATCATTCTGATTTTTTGTCAGGTTTATTCTACAAGGAACATACTAAAACACTACTCTTTTAATTTTGTAGTCCAAACAATAGATTTTTTGTAATTAAATAATTGCTAAATATTTTGCAATAAATTACCAGCGTTGTGTCATCATCTCTTTCTTTTCTATGCAGTCCGGCAGTGACCGCGCTTTAGGTCATGTAAGCCCCTTAGCTGACAAAATGTAGGTGTACTTACTCATGTGTTAAATCCTTCGTGGGATGGCCTATACATGGTGGCAGACATACATCGACGACAACCTGAAGGCCAATTCTCGTACCTAATTTAAAATGTTCAAAAACTAATCGCAGTCTCATCTCAGCGACTAACAAACGTCAGAAACTTGTCAAAATGTAGGGAAATTAGAGGCATTTTTGAGAGATTGAGACTGAGAATAAACTCATCATCGTCATCATTTCAGCCGAAAGACGTCCACTGCTGGACAAAGGCCTCCCCCAATTTTGGGGGGGTTTGCCATAATCGCCACGCTTGGCAGGCGGGTTGGCGATCGCAGTATGGTATGGTGGTGGAATGCATAGAGAACGCTGCTGCCCATTCTCCGGTACGCCCCTTAGTCGCCTTTTACTACACCCACGGGAAGTATAGGGAGGTGCTATTCTTTAAGTCCGGCACCACACAGGCAGAGAATAAACTGAAACGTTCTAATTACGAGAATTGCTCCTCTGTTACGATGGATTCATTGCACGATTCTGAATCCCACTACGTTGAATTATTTTTGTCGGTTATTAAAAACTAGCTGACTCGGCGAACTTCGTACCGCCTCAGAATCAAATAAAGCCAATCCATACAAAAAATGTATGAGAAAATATTTTTTTTTTCTTTGTGAATTTTCCCCATTTTTAGGGTTCCGTACCCAAAGGGTAAAAACGGGACCCTATTACTAAGACTCCACTGTCCGTCTGTCTGTCTGACACCAGGCCGTATTTCATGAGCTAAGCAGTTGAAATTTTCATAGATGATGTATATATCTGTTGCCGCTATAACAACAAATACTAAAAACTGAATATACCCATACAACAAACGTGTTTTTTTCGGCGTTTTTCCTTGTGGTACGGTAGGTACCCTTTGTGTGCGAGTCCGACTCGCACTTGGCCAGTTTTTTTAATAGTCATTCTGCTATTCGGGGCGAACTATCTAACAAACCAAAGATCATATAAATCGGTCCAGTGGTTATTGAGTTATAATAAATGATGTAAACTAACTCGACATTTGCTGTTTCATAAATTTTGACCGCGCTATAGTTTTAGACAGTAATTATAGTTTGCGCGTCAACGTCTGTCTCTATCACCCTGTATTGACGAGATGTTTAAAATCCTGAATTCCTGAGGTTAAAAACTCGTTACAAGTAAATAAATTAATAATAAACACTAGAAAAACTCGCTTTTATAAATGCTCGTACGATACTCTATCATGGAATGCCAGTGCCTATCTTCCGGCTTCATCATCAGACCTTGAAACCTAATCGTGATCAAAGTTCATTACAAGACTTTTCTAAGAAATCCAAAACAGCTAGGATACGATTTTCCATCATGAAGTTCCAGTTCATATTTTCCGGCTCCATCATCAGATCAGTTCGATAGTACCATATTATTGTATTGTCATCAGAACTACATACAGCTGCCAATTTTCATTACGCTACGACCCTTGGAAGATGGTTAAATTAGTTACCTTAGATTCCATTACATAGTTAGTTACATACAGGTCGACCTAATAAAAGCGTGCAAATACAAGTTCCTATATACCGATGCACAACAATCTATCGTAGGAAGACTTAGCTTCTGTAGATGCCCCAGTTTTCCCAAAAACATCAGTGAGACACACTGCCGCTATTTTAATGACTTTCCTATTAACCTAATAGCTTTTTAATTAACCAGTAAAAACCAACAGTTCTTCTCTTAATGGCACGTATGGGGAATAACTTAGCGAAATATATGGAGCGCCTGAGTTTGAAGTAACAAGTTCGCATAATGCAGTGGGTTGAAGAGGGGTTGATGAGCTATGTGTGTCGTGTTATGTAGGTTAGGTTGTTATCCGGATATAGGGAAGGTATTTTCGGGGTGAATATGGAATCACATTGTGTTAGACTATCATAGTCTAGGTAAAAGACATAAGTTACGGGCGTAGGGGGTTTTTTGGGGATACTAGATTTAGATTCATACATAAAAATACTTATTTAAATCCAATCAGCGAGGTATTTGTCTAACACACTATCAGTCGATCAGGTTAAGCTACGCTTCCCGCGGTTGGTCTGTCAATGGGTGACCAATCTTTACATTCCGAGACCCCTCCGTGCCTCGGAAAGCACGTTAAGCCGTTGGTCCCGGCTGTCATTCGTGGATCTTTGACAATCGTTACGGGTAGTCAGAAGCCCGAAAGTCTGACAACCAGTCTTACCAAGGGATATCGTATTACCCAGTAACTGGGTTGTGGAGGTCAGATAAGCAGTCGCTCCGTGTAAAATACTGGTATTCAGCTGCATCCGGTAAGACTGGAAGCCGACCCCAACATAGTTGGGAAAAGGCTGGGCAGATGATGAAGACTATCAGTAGCAATGGGTTCCATTTTGACAGTTTAACAACATTCATTACGTTATTTATTATACTATATTGTTGAGCGGACATATTTTTCGAACATAATATGAAGCAATAGATTAGCAATATCCTTTAAAATCATTCGAAAGTGATAGATAGTGTGTGCAGCTCTAACATATAATGTCAAGCCAGGACGGTAAGCCAGGATATTTCACTTGCTTACTATCCTAGCTTCAAACACTTGTCTCGTAAGCCGAGCATAATAGCGGATAATGGTGGATACGGAAAACCCGCAACTTCGGAAGAGGCAATTTATATTCTTGCCAATTATCTGGAGAAAGTGTGTAACGCACTTTAAGGCTCCTACAAACAGGCCCGACACGCGATATAATCGCGCGCGACACAAAGGCATCGCTCGTTGCGCGACTTGCGGTGCCTTTGTGTCGCATGTCGTGTCGCGCCTGTTTGAAGGACCCTTTAAACAGTCATGTCCTGCGATATCATGTAAATCCCAAACCCTACAAAGGGTATCAAAGCAATGGTACTTGGCCGCAGAAAAGGGTAAGGTAATAATAGTACTTCCTTGGACAAGAGTCGTTTAAAAATAAAATCAAAGAGGACACCAAAGGAAAGGCCGATCTAAGAATTTTAATAATACTTTTATTATCGTTTATATAGTGGAAGGTGTATTTTACCATGTAATATAACGCGACACGGCTAAAAGAGTAGTAGGTACTAGGCGAAAGCAAGGATTAAGTCAAGTCGAAGGGCGGGGTCGGATAGTAAAAAATCATGTTTATGAGTTAAAATGAGAAAGACGATAGTGTTGAAGTAGAATCGATTTGTTTTTGCTGTACTACAGAACACCATTAATTCAGCTTTAATGAGATTAACATTGGCCCTGTTGCGGTTATTTTACGATTTTGTATTGAAATGAAAATATTTTAATTTTGACAATTAATTTTTTTAAATTTTGATACTAGGGACTATAATTAAGGGTCTGTATTTAGGGCTGTCTATAGTATTAGAATATAAGAGGGTACTATATTATATAGTAGGGTTAACAACCTTAATCACAGCAGTGTTACTAGGCCGCTAAAAAGGTAACATTTACTTCCCTGGACAAACTCTGGAGTACCTCTACAAATAATGACTGCAACTATGCACTAACCAGTTAAACAGTTGTTTTAAATGAAAATATCACGATTTCGGAGTTAATCCTACATTAGAAGTAACACAAAAATCTCGGTATGCAGAACTTCATCTACATTTCCGATCCACATAAACGTTTATCTCTAATTACAAGAGTCGTCCTACCCAGTTAAGCCGTGTTCTCTTACAGGAAAACTTGCGTTATTAATGAGGTGCCTTGCGCTGCGAGGCGCCTTATTTCTTAGTTGGGACCAAGTTAGGACTTTATCCTGACGTCGACGGCATATTGCCAGACTGTTATCTGCTGGTTTTCTTAAGATAACGTCAATGACTGCTGTCGAACTGCATTTGTTTGTTTTTGGTGACTTTTAGTGATAAGTGGTTTGTATATTTCAAATGTTAAGTTGATTCTTATTCTAAACGTGTCTATTCTCCGAAATAAAAAGTGTCCTATGTGGTAATCCAGGTTATAAACTATCTGTGTGTCAAATTTCATCCAACTCCGTTCAGCCGTTTTTGCGTGATTGAGTAACAAACATCCAAGCATACAAACTTTCACATTTATAACTATAATAATTAATTATTACATTATAATAGGATTGTAGGACAAATGATACAATACTTATCACTATCAAGATAGTGAGATATAGTATAGATTAGTAACAATTTCTTGGCTAAAATATAAAGGATTTCTCGATGCTTAGAGGACATACGTGGGCGGAACCGAAGGACTCACCTTGTGAGATACGATAAAGGTTAAATAGGTTACATTTTTACGAAGCTCAACAAGTTTTGTGTTGTATTTACTATTTCATTAACCTTTAACTATTTGTTTCATTATCATACTAATAAGATTTTTTTTTTGCAATACATATTTGCGTCTTCTGAGTTCTGACATTACTTAATGCCAAACACATGTTCTTACAACAATAAAGTATAGTTTTATCTTCAAAAGATACTTACAAACAACAAAACATCAACATACTACTACCACCTTTATCTTTTATGAGCCTTCGAGTCAACCCTTGTGATACTCAAAGAATCATAGGTTCCCCTTTGTCAAATCGCTCGCCACAAACTTTTTAGTATAAAAGGTACCCCAAACACATATAGCCTGACACATATACTTAGAAGGGTTTTTGTGCGAAATAAAATGACAAATCGTACCACACTATCTAAAAATAGATTCTTTGAGAAGCCAACGTGATATCGAGCCAGTATTCCTGAAGGGTAAGCAGAGATGCAGTGGAGCCCAGTGGTAACGTCTCTTAAGGCTCCTACAAACAGGCGCGACACGCGATATAATCGCGCGCGACACAAAGGTACCGCTCGTTGCGCGACTTGCGGTGCCTTTGCGTCGCGCGCGATTTTATCGCGTGTCGCGCCTGTTTGAAGGAGCCTTAAATACCCTTATGCCTTTAATCGGGCATAAATCCAGACCCGGGCTGCTAGCTGTCTTAAAAAGATCGATTTTAGCGATAAGACCGACCATTGTGTCACCCTATGTAAAATTTCTACAGTTATATCAGCAGGTCGATTCTGTAAAAATCTCACCGTGAAAACTTAGGTGACATGAGTTTGTTTTTGCTAGGAATTGTCACTATTGACAGCTCACTCCACGCTCACTTCACCTAAGTTTTCACGGTGAGAGTTTTACAGAATAGCACCGCTGTTACTAGCTTCTGCCCGCGAGTTCGTCCGCGTGAAATTGCTTGTTCCCCCGACTCATCCCGTCGCATCGCATCGTCTGCGCGAGCTACTTCGCCTAGCGTTAATTCTTTCTCACTTCTATTTTTGCTCAAAAATAATAAAAAGTTAATACTTACAGCCTTCCTCAAAATTTGGGGTATCACGAGCAAAAATATTTTTTCAAAACCAACAGGTAGTTCCAGAGATTAGGAGGTGCGGATTCTGGAGGGGCCCGTGGCTAAATAACAGCCGCGGTTGGTCTGTGGACGGGTGACCATCTTTACATACCGTGACCCCTCCGTGCCTCGGAAAGCCGTTGGTCCCGGCTGTCATTCGTGGATCTTTGGCAGTCGTTACGGGTAGTCAGAAGCCCGAAAGTCTGACAACCAGTCTTACCAAGGGGTATCGTATTATCCAGTAACTGGGTTGTGGAGGTCAGATAGGCAGTCGCTCCATGTAAAATACTGGTGCATCCGGTTAGACTGGAAGCCGACCCCAACATAGTTGCGGAAAGGCTAAGCAGATGAGTTCCAGAGATTTGCGAATTCAAACAAACCCTTCAGCTTTATTATTATTAAAGGGTGTACATGATAAAGAGTACCTACTCTATTCTATTCTACTCTACTGAGAAATTCTCATTAACTTTTTGTCCGACCTATTAATTGAACCCAGGGACTTATGAATGTAGGGACGTTTAGAAGTCACACTTGTGACCTTGAATGTGATCGCCCAAAGTAGTGATAGACTAAAATTTTTTTTTAGTCTATCACTACTTTGGGCGATCACATTCAAGATTAATTATATTGTATAATAATATATCTTCAAAAAAATCAGCTGTTCCCTACAATTTGACGAGTTATACGAACTATACGAACATAAATGTAGGGAACAGCAGATTTTTTTTTCGCGATTTCAGGTTTGGTCCTATAGTAAAAGTTGTTCATAATGATGAGTACAATGACCTCTTAAGAGTTTGTAAATGTTTTACCAATAACCCTGTATATCAAGTGACAAGTGTAGTATGTAAAAAAAAATCCTGCAGTATCTAAAAAAAAATCTTTTTGGTTTTATAATGTTTAGATATACATATTACATACCAATCTCGTCTGCGAAGTATCGCTAGCCAATTTAATTAGACCCTGTTTATGTGGTTTTACAATAACATGGAGTGCGTTCGAGCATATTTTATTCAAATATATCTACTTACGAGGCGGCCGAGGCGGGCCAAACCTAACAAAACCCGCTGCGAAACATTTTTATAAAGGAACAAATTTTACAAAACTGTTCAATCTGAATAGATCAAAGAGGGTACGAATCTATTGGTATTGAAATCCTTCTATCAATAAAATACACATAATAACGTACCGTGGACCCCTCGTAGGGTTTCTATCGCACAAAAGGACTATAAAGGCCCTTCGATATGTATCTGTAGGGACTAGAACGGTGCATGTTGATAAGCGGTAGCGATAGAACGCTTTAAGGCGAGGTTGTACCATTTTTAAGTTTTTTGGAGCTATGTATATCTAAATAATGTAAATATTCCGCAAAATAAAAATCATTTTAACAAAATTGAACATATGGTCAAGCGCTGTATAAAGACGGAAACGTAATTACTAATAATTGACTCGATAAAAAAAAATCGCAAAGATGACACTAAATCGATTTTTCAAATGTACTTCTTAACAAAAAATTATATTACGAAACCATCTAAGTAATGCATCAAAAAATAGGTTTTAATATTTTCTAGCGCTGGGTAAGGTAGATTTTTATATAAGTGGCTATTTATTTTTGTAAGAACAAAAATCATACGATATTGAGCAATTCGATTTCGAGCGGGCCGTTTAGTGCCGGCCGAGAGGTCTTCGAGGACGGACGCACGCCAATTTTTTCCGCGTTTGCGCTTTCCATTATATAAGAAACATTACGCACAGTGTTGCCAACTCTACTGTTTTAATAGTAGATTTACTGTTTTCACCAAGACATCCCTGTTTTCTGTTTAAGTACCAATTTCTACAGTTTTCATTATAATTTACTGGAGATTTCGTCTGAAACGATAAAACTCCAGTTAAAATACCTAGCTTCATGTTATGCATGTATGTATGCGAATAAATTTTTATCTATGTCTAACAAAACAGCAGTACACAACTTGAAAACTAAACTAAGAAATAAAATGTCAAAGGCAGAAAATATCGAAGACAGAGAGAAAAAGATATTGATAAATGATAATTATTTGTAAGAATATTTGCAAGAATTTATCAAAGAACAAAAGTTCATACAGGAAATTGACACCTCGGGCATTACGAAAATATCAACTCGAGAAATGGTAAGTAACTCATTATCAAATTATCAATACTATAGTAGCACTACAATTTTGCCTAGTAGTTTTATTTTATCAGATTACTTGCATACGTAATAATACTTTGTTGAGGAAGACTTTTCCGTTCTTTTGTTTTTTTTTGTTTTGTTGTGCGCGTAATTTTAATACTGTGATATCTTCTAAAGTATTCATTCTAATGACATGCTGTAAACTGCAGTTTTGATCTAAATTTAATGCTTAATTTTACTAACATATTTAATGAGATAAGGATTAATACAATGTATGTCAAAATTGCTTCGAAAGTCACTCATTATATTTTATTGATTTTAAAAAGATAAAAGTGGTTACTGTAAGTTATCCTTATAATATAGACATATACCATCGCGAACTTTTTTGTGGGCATTATCAAGATATACAATTCTGTAGTACATTATTTTGATGTTCCTCGTATGGTTTAGCCAGCGTTAGCAATATAAGCGGCCGAGCGACGAGTTTTTTTCCGACTTCAATTACATTTATTATGATTTCCTATGGAAAATATATCTTTATCAGAATAAAAATAGCGTGTAGCACTCCTTAATAATGTAACTACCTATTGAAAATTTTTTTGTGAAAGAATTTTCTAACACGGATCAGTAGTTTCAGAGATTACCCTATAAGTACATACAAAACTTACAATTTTATCTCTTTATAATATAAAAAATAAAAGCTTGTAAAAAAAAATACAATAATATTATTTATGTAGGTAACATATTATTAGTGTAAATAAATGATTTTCTTTGACGGAAAAGCACGAAAATGTTACGACCATTGTTTAGACGCGACACTGTACAAAAAAGTACAGTAGGTTTGTTATTAAATTCGTTGAAATGATTATTTTCTTTGCTCAATAACTTCGAAATATTGCTAAACTTATATAACAATTATAAAATATACTTGTAAAATGTATAATTTAAACGATTTGAAATGCCACTATAATGTCAACATTTATTTTGCAGCGTTTCAATGAGAAAAAATATACTCAGGGGTGTTGTTCAGACTCTAGATAACCCTGATACTACTTTTCATAGTCATACGTAAGTACTTTCTTCAAAACATAAAACTTTAGTCATTACGTACTAACAATTATAAAAGTAATATTGATTGTACTCATGATTGTCATGAATATAATCATCATCACCATCTTAATCATGGAGATAATAGTGTTAAGTTATAAATTGAATATAGATTGCGATTCATGACTCATAATGTTTATAAAACTGTTACAGAACAACCTTAAACACTATTAGTGAACCTCAAAGTACTGTAAGTCAAACAGAAATTAGTACAAGATAGAGACAAGATTTCAGAGAACTTTTTAACTGCCGATAATTCAGAAGTTGAAACAGCAAATAAGTAAGTCTTACTAAACTATATGTTAACAAGTAGAGAAGAAATGAATCTTAAATGTTTTTATACCGATTGCCTAAATACATACGTTAACTTTGTTGATCAGTACTAGTACCGAGTACGATGTACAAAAACTAAAATGATATCAGAGTAAAAAAAATATCGAAAATAAATTAATACACGTGATTATAGTAAGCTATCTCTTAAACGTCGATTGCGCACCAGAGGGGCAATTCTCGTAATTTTAAGAACGTTTACAGTCTGATCTCTGAAAAATTAATGCAATATAATCCCAAGGCCAACTCCATGTTACCGGGAGGCAATATTGCTTGTTTGCCAGGTAAAACAAAACCCGTACATGTAATCAAGATAGTGAAAGATAGTAAATTTTGGGGAAAAAAATGGGAAAAAAAAACTTATTAATTTTTATATGCAGTGTCTATTGCCTGAAATCATAGATCCCCGACATATTAGAGGAATGGATATAAGAAAAATAAAAATGCGAGAAAACAAAGAAAATATTGCAACACCTGCTATTGTTTCCACTTCTGTATCACAAATAGTGAATTTTGAGAATGTGGCGTCTACTTCTGTGTCACAAACAGTTAATTTTAATAATTATTAAATACGTTTTATAACCGACTTCAAAAAAGGAGGAGGTTCTCAATTCGGATAGTTATATTTTTTATTGTGTATTAGTTTCATTTTCTTAATTTTTTCTGTTTATAACGTAAAAATAAAGTTTGCTTAATTGATTTTGTTGTTTTTGTTGCTAACACTACATTATTGACAAGTTGTGAGTGAAGTTGTCCAGAACATATCTTCTCATCTGAAACGCATAGTATGTGTATAGTGAAAGGAACGTCGTTCCATCCGGCTGTCCCGCGACACCTCTCGTTAAATTTTATTTTGAAAAAAGTCTGATTTGTGAGATTTTTTTGACACGTTGTTGATGGTATGTGTATTTTAAATATAGGTACCAACTTACCTTAGATTTTTAACATAGTGCGTTTCTTTGCCAAACTAACCTAATTTTTACTAACCGGAAACTGTCATGAGAATTTATCAAACGTAGATGATAAGTTTCTATATACAAATTTTATTCATTAAAAATAAAATATAACATCAAAGTTGATCTACTGTATTTGTCTGTTTCGTGGCGCGCATTCATTGCACAAAGGTTATTCGCGGTCACAACGTGTCACGTGGCGCGGTCCCGCTCAGCGCATCGTAGTTAAATACGCCGCGTTCAACTGGCGGGGGCTGAGGTAGTGTTTTCTATGCCTATCGGTCCGGGAAAACCTCGCCTAAAGATGACTCTAGTCGATATTTTTTCCATACAAATTTCGGGAGTGTATTACTCCACTGTTTGACATTGTGCATCCAAAGTTAAGCATGATATCGTTTTGTCTTATTATTAATGTTGTCTGTACGGAAACAGAATAGTAAAATAAAAAGCCATTAAAAAGTTATGAGCCAACAAAGATTCGTTTTTCTTGCTATTTTTAACGTAACTTTGGGTGTAAATAAGTAATATAAGAACTGTAAAATCTTCAAAACCAAGTCCGTACCGACAAAGCTCAGTTATCGAAGAGTTTAATAAACTTTATTTTTAATTGATTTACGCATTATTTTTTTCATAAAACACTTTTTTCCGAAGCACTTTTAATTTTTTTTTCCGCGCCTATCAGTTCGGAATGGTATTTCTGTGGGTGAGAACTAGACTTTTTTCATGTAGACTAGCGTCTAACTGCTCATCACTGATACTAGCTCAGTCGGGCACGAAGCCAGATAAGACAACGTGATTTTTGGCCATAACCACCAGTGAGTTCGAGCTCGCGACTAGTTTGCTCTTAAGGCCTGAAACTGCGTTAAGCGGGCGCCCGCGACGGGCAACCGTCGCGTGTCTATGCGCGTGGACACGCGGGTGGGCTCCGTTGGAACGCGACGGTCCCCGTAGCGGGTACCCGTCGCGGAGACCGGATTATTTTATTTACGCAGTGTCGCTAGTTCAATTTTAACCCCGTTTTTTAGCCCCGTTGCGTGGGTGCGGGGCGCGCCTCCCCGCGACGGACGCCCGCGCGGGTCCCCGCGACGGAGCACTTTTGTATGAAACCGCGCGGGCGCCCGCTTAACGCAGTTTCAGGCCTTAGGCTCCTACAAGCAGGCGCGACACGCGATAAAATCGTGCGCGACACAATGGCACCGCAAGTCGCGCAACGAAAGGTGCCTTTGTGTCGCGCGCGATTATATCGCGTGTCGCCTTTAAGGGGATAATGCTCCAACCAGCCCGCGAAATTCTAAATTTCTTGCGTTTTTTGCAATTTGCAGGCCAGTGCTAGGTTGTATGTTGATTAAAATATTATTCGCGGTTGTAAGACGTATGTAGTTACAGAATTATAATCATCAAAATCACCAATACAACCCACCAACTTCATAAAGGTGTAAGAACAAAAAAAAACAGAAAAAGTAATTCCTACAGCTTTATGAACTTAGAGTGTTTTATGGATGATTTTGATGATTATAGTTCTGTAACTTCATATGTCTTACAGCCGCGAATAATATTTAACAAACAATTGAGATGTTTTTAATTCTATTTTAGATACGGCAACAACTCAATTATTCATCCTTTGTTTCTACTCCGGAATGTTTAATTTAATCTAGGTGAATAAAATAAAAGCAGCACTATTCCTTGCACTAAGTAACTGGTTGTTAGTAGTAAATAAGTTAGTAGAAATAGCTTTTTAATCCTAAGCGAATAAAGAAGCTTGCTTAGCTAAATAGCCAATGCAATCGATGCAAACACCCCTATTTTGCTGTCTCAAAAACAAAGAAAAAGAAGTGCGAATCGTAAATTAATTTCGTGCGAGTCGTCCACAGAAAAAACAAAATTATTTAAAAGTGTCGATTCGCACTTTTCGGGCGAGTAAGTTCGTGCGAATCAACTAATAAGCCACTTTGCTTCACCTCTCACTAGTATTTGAAGACTTTATTTTTTCTGAATTACTTTGAAGCACTTCGAGTAGGTAGCTCGTTATCCTAATCCAGTCAACCTAACACTTAGCTACCAGGGGGCCTAAAAAGGCCACTTTCGCAGAATTATAACGGGATAACATTATGAATCATAATGGACAGTAACTGTTAATTTAATCGTATCAAATCCCATTGGTGAAGGATTTTTCAGTAATTTTTTTTGTCTGTGCTAAAATATCAATCAATCCAATCCCAATCTCTTTTGTTATACCTACGTAGTGCAGCGAAAAAAAGAAAAACACGGACTGTCTTCGCCATATTATAATTAATAATGTTATCCTTTTATGATTCTGCGAAAGTGGCTTTTTTAGGCCCCCTGATCTACATCATGAGTAGCATCCGTTAGTTTCTTTAAGCAGGTATAATAGGAATCCCATCGTAATCAGAACATCAAAACCGGTACGCAAAATACTGTGCGCTTCTACGTGGAGTTGCGGACACCAGCGCCACCAGCCTGTTAAAGGCTCCTACAAACAGCCGCGAAACGATATAATCGCGCGCGACACAAAGGCACCGATCGTTGCGCGACTTGCGGTGCCTTTGTGTTGCGCGCGATTTTATCGCGTGTCGCGCCTGTTTGAAGGAGCCTTAATACAGGGTCAAACCAAAATAGCTAGCAAAACTCCGCAGACGTGACGGTATCGATACCTAAGCACGAAAAAAAAAAAAACAGTGGCACTCCGGGAGTGCCGACAGAAGTGAAAACAAAACACAAACAGAATACCTACTGTGCCATCACTCACTGACATATCGGATATACCTACAACCGAGTACATCCCGAGGACAGCCGAACACATCCGAAGCGGGTATTTTTTTTAATCGTCTTATAAACAAAACGCGCGGTGTCACTTACGGTAACAGTGGCGCGAGTTCAATGGTTTTTTCCCATCTCAAAAATGCCCAATGCTAAAGAAGTTTTCACTTCAGAAACTCATATTTTCAGGTACCAACACTACCAGCGGCCACCCATTTCCGCTCCCCGCTCCCAACTAAGTCATAACCCCACCATCCGAACCATTTACTAGGCACCGAGCGAATACAATGATTATTAGGTGCGATGGGACTGATGAAAGAGTTCCTCCTCCATAAGAATGCTAATGTTTTCAAAGAAAGTTCGGGTAGTCTCGAGATTGCCGGCTAATATTTTGATGGCATCGGAATCCTCCTATTTTTCCGGGCAGTGGAGAAGGTGGGTAAACGTTTTATGGTTTCTGTAATATCTTGGGGGATGAGGGGTGTAAGGGGGAATTTGTTCCGCTAGCTTGAGCTGTATAGGCGCTGCCTATTATGATTGTAATACAAAATGCCGGGGGTAGAGAATTTTTCTCCCGGAATTTTTCTCTGTTCATAAACTTTTCATTTTTCCAGGGTACACGCCTGTAGCAATTGCGGACTGATTAAGCCTATAGATAACTGATTGACCTCTTTTACAATGTTTTAAGGATATGAAGCAATGGCCGACGCGCCGACGTTAAAATCATAAGCCCACGTTCGAACGGACGTAAAAATATCGCAGCGGGATTTTCAATCTTCGGTGTTGGGTCGAGCATTGAGAATCCAACAGAGCGCATGCCAGCGCGACAAAAACACACCGTTGGATTTTCAACTCTCGCCGCTTACCAGTAGGGTTGAAAATACATTGCGTGAAAAAAATCGCCGCGAGACAAACGCACCCGTGTGTCCCTGGGCTTACATAGGTACAAACGCCAGGACATCAAACTACAATCTGTCAAACTTCTTTAATAGATTTGAAAACTTGGGAGTTTTGGACTAGTTTATCTATGGTAAACGCGAATGGTATGGTAATCTTTGGAACTACCAGTCGGATTTGGAAAATTATTTAGCATTTGATAGCCCAATTCTTGAGGAAGGCTATAGGCTATTTAACATCACGCTAGGACCCTTAGGAGCCGAGCAAAGTCGCGGGCAGAAGCTAGTATGGAAATAAAGGCAAGAGAATGACGATTACCTTGTAGCGGTATCTATAACGCCCCATGCGAACAACGCGTCATACTGACGTCACGCAAATTCCTGCATCGCGCAAGCAGAGTTTACCGGGCAACTAGCATAGATACAGCGCGGCGGCCCGACATGAATCATCGGGTAGTTGCCCGCCAGACACAACACCCGTCTGGTCGGAGGATCCTCCCTTTTCTATGGAGGATGAGTGATCTTTACACCTTGTTCCTCATACCTCTATAACCTAATGATGCAGAGTCATCTATGTGTTTATTCTTGTGACAGGAAATGAAATAATGTCAAACGGCTTTACGCTGTTAAGTATTTCCTGTAGTTAACATATTAATTAAAAGTCATACTTTCTAATCTAATGCAGTATGGCGTTGGTTGTGTTGGCAATTCAGAAATAGTTTGTTTGAACTAATTTAACTTTAAATAAACCGGCAGGGATTTTGTGTTTTGTTCCTACATAGCAGCTTTTTAGCACAAGCTAAAGTTTTACATGTTGTACTAGCTTATGCTCGCGACTTCATATGCGTAGTAGACATGGGCGAAATAGCTAACTGAAAAGATAAAGAGCGATTAGGTCTTTCACTCGAAAGAGCTATATCACTCTTCTAGCTCCCTAGCTTTTCTATAGCTCAGACGCAGACTGTTCATTGACTCGTGTCACACGAATTACTACTGAATTACAGATTGTTTTTTTTTTTTTGTTGCGGTTTTTGAGAGTAAGAACGGTCGTATTAGTATTTGTTATAATGTTTGTATCATAACATAATTGATTGTTGTAAAATTGTAATTTTGGAAGCCACCAATGCGGTTCCTTTTATAATGTGCTAAAGTATTTTTTACTTTAAGTCAATGACCTTAAAAATAGATTTACAGTGGTTTATGTCTCATGATAAGTTTACAATGACGTATTGTAAACTTATGGTTGGTTGGTTGCTCGTATGGTTCATATGAGCTTGTTTTTTGGTGGGGGGACGGAGCATTGCCTAGTTCCTGTAATACAGGTTAATTCCTAGCACGGGACTGGGTCTTGCCCTGCTCCCTACTCTAACAAGCCTATGTCTCTGTTCTATGTATTGCTGTAGTATATAAGTTATTTTGTACTCAAATGTTTGCTCAATAAATATTATTATTTTATTGTACGATCCGAAGTATTGGGAAATCGAGCCGAATGAGCCGTTGGGCCGGTGAATTCGGTCAGTCATCGGTGCCTCGCTGAAGTACTGAGCTAGTGAGTCTGAGTGAGCTAACTGAGCTAGTGAGCTCACGAGCTACCCATGGCTCAGACGCAGAATATCCACTTTTCAAAATGTCCGCTGGTAGCAAAATGTCCTTTTCTCAGAATGTCTCTTTCCACTTAGGTCTTATGTCCACTTAGGTCTTATGCGTAATGCTTCATCTGCATAACTTTTTACGAACTATGTACGTTTGGTTCGGCTTCCAGTTGAACCGGATGCAGCTGAATACCAGTATTTTACATGACGAAAACAACACATTTTTAGTCTATTTTCCTAAACTAACTTTTCCTTTTGACCGCTGCAGACATGTATAGATGACAAACCAAAATGTGCCCAGTACGCCACGGTTCGACTACATGACAGACTTTGACGCCGAGGGCATGTTTTTGATTTTTTTGACGTGTCAGGTCAAAAGGTTAAAAATTACTTGTGCGTAACAATATCAAGCTCAAACAAGAATGTTTTAACCGATTTAAGGCCCTTTGGGATTAAGATACGACCCCTAATTACTGTCCCATGGACATCTGGATGATTAAAAATTAAAAACAAAAACTTTTCGGTCCATAATTCCGCTTTAATTAGAAAAGTTGTAAGGGATATTTTGGTGTGGCGTTTAAAAAAGTGCTCCTTTTTTAGACACCACAACAACGGAAGGAACTGTCAATCTATTTTCTTAAAGACAGTTGGATGGACTTTGCTGTCATACTGAATAGGCGATGGATTAATAAAAAACTTTTTTACAAACCAAAAAACAACCGACTTCCAAAAAAAAACACTACTAAGTGAAAAATAACTTTAATTTCGAAAGTCGGTGTCGTTGGTTCTGCATTTTCGTTTTTTGACGCCGACTTTCGAAATTAAAGTTATTTTTCACTTTGTAGTGTTTTTTTTTGGAAGTCGGTTGGGTTTTTTTTTGTAAAAAAGTTTTTATTTTTCACTTTTTAGTTGTGCCTACCTACAAATTCATATAACACTACTTGCTATGTGAATATCAGTGACAGGAAGCTATTGAACACATCTGCCTACCCCTTTAAAGGATACAGGCGTGATTTTATGTTGTATGATCGCGTAAACAATGCATACATATGCGATAGCAGCAATCGCGGTTGATTTGCTGGCATTTATTGAAGAGTTCCGTTGTCTGTCTCCGAAACTCATTAATAGATCTTTATGAAATTTAAATGGGACCATTTCGGAATAAACCTCTTTCGAACAAAAAAGCAATTTTGCAAATCCGTCTATATAATATGAGGGAGTTATGCCCGAACATACACAAAAAAAAAATACATGTAAACTTCCGAACTGACAACTTCCTCCTTTTTTGAAGTCGGTTAAAAATGTCAATCACTATAAGCGGATTCGTCCGCTGTATTTACGACTTAGGTAAATGGAAGTTGCATTGAGTTATACAGGGTTATTGGAAAAACACCAACAACCTTTTAAGAGGTCATTGTACTCATCATTATGAACAACTTTTACTATGGGACCAAACCTGAAATTGCGAAAAAAAATCAGCTGTTCCCTACATTTTGACGAGTTATACGAACATAAATGTAGGGACATAAATGTAGGAACATAAATGTTGTCTGTGTGGTGCCGGACTTAAAGAATTGCACCACCCCTTACTTCCCGTGGGTGTCGTAAAAGGCGACTAAGGGTCTCACCGGAGAATGGGCAGCAGCGTTCTCTATTTATTCCACCATCATACCATACTGCGATCGCCAACCCGCCTGCCAAGCGTGGCGATTATGGCAAACCCCCCCCAAAATTGGTATAGCATATAGCATATAGCTTGATGTGCTGGCGTCTGTACCTACCATGGTAGATGGTACCTACACAGCCTGCCAGCTATATAAGCAGGTATACCACATGACGTGGGGCAATTTTGTGAACTTTGAAGTCATATGCACTGATATGTTTTTGGTTGGATAGTCTCGCATTGGACTAAATAATAACAGCCGCACTGGTCGACAGATCAGGTTAAGCTACGCATGACGGGGTCGGTCCGTGGATAGGTTACCGAGACCACTAAGAATTAATTTTAAATTAGTCCTTACTGTCGATTATTATTTTACTCCGAATATAACTAAGCTTTTAACCCGTCTCAGATTATTAACGGAAATTACACTCCCAACCCACATAATCTCTTACACAAGCAAAATACTTCGCCAACAACCTCGCTCTCGAAACTTCAACAAAATAGGTGACTTAGCTGAAAACGCCTGCTCATCAAAATATATTTTCTCTGACGCCTTCTTACCAAAAGTAATTTTGCAAGATGACTTTTGTTCAGCAGAATAAGTCTAGGAACAAATGAATTGGGAGGCTGCTTAATCCTAGGATGGTTCCTTTGCCATGGTTTGATTAATCCTGAGTTAAGGGGGATGCGGTATTCAAATTTTCTTACGTTTTTTGCTATTTGCAGGTCAGTGTCATGTTGAATGTTAAGTTTTGATTTACAGAATTCATCATTTCAGCCGAAAGACGTCCACTGCTGGACATAGGCCTCCCCCAAAAGGGGGGGGTTTGCCATAATCGCCACGCTTGGCAGGCGGATTGGCGATCGCAGTATGGTATGGTGGTGGAATGCATAGAGAACGCTGCTGCCCATTCTCCGGTACGCCCCTTAGTCGCCTTTTAAGACACCCACGGGAATTATGGGGTGGTGCTATTCTTTAAGTCCGGCACCACACATACAATTTACAGAATTATTGTCATTAAAATCATCAGTGCAACCCTTTAAGGTGAATGGGTAGTGGTAGCCGCAAAATTCAAATTTTCTTACGTTGTTGGCAATTTGCAGGTTGAGAATTATAATCATCAGAATCATTAATACATCTTTCTAAGTTAGATTTATACCATAAGCACTTTTCCATAAGATATTGGTTCTTATGGTACAAATCTAACTTAGAAAGATGTATTAATGATTCTAATGATTATATGTATAAGTAGTAAATATGTACCTTTTATATAGTCGCAAATCATATTTTGATCAAGATACAACCTGACACTGACCTGCAAATTGCAAAAAACGTAAGAAAATTTGAATTTTGCGGTCTACAACTACCCATTTACCCTAAAGGGATGCATTGATGATTTTAATGAGAGATGATTTTAAGTTCATATTTATCCTTTTGAATGACTATTTCATGAAATATCAATCAATAGGATTCATTCACCGACTGCTGGGTATAGGCCTCCCCTTTGGCTGCCGTCCTTAAGTGCAATAACTCGAGTTTTGCCCCAAATTGAGATAAGTACATAATTGGGATCTGCAGAATGAGATCTAAATATTCTTTTTAGAAACTTTTTACGTAGCCATGACGTAGCCGGTTTTAATACTAAGCATAATATAGTGATGGAGATACAAACAAACCAAAAAAAAATCTTTAACCGCGTTTTTCTCGAAATCAGGTTTAACCTAGTTATTGCACTTTTCGTTAAGACGGTAGTTGGTCTGCCATACTTTCCGGTTCTGTGCGTCTCTCATCGAGGTGTTTCCCGTGACTTTGACGATATCGTGCGCTTTTGGACAATCTGACACTGACCTGCAAATTGCAAAAAATATAGGAAAATTTTAATTTCGCAGGCTACCTACCGCATCCCCCTTAATATGGGAAGGCCGAACTGTATTAAAAGTGTTGCTAAGATATCTTATAAAGTGTTGTTATTTTAAAAGGGAAATTGCTATTTAGCAGTCAAATCTTGGCAGTATTTGGCAAAGTTCTCATCGGGGTTTTGATGGTAATCTGTTTTATAGCAACGATGAATATGAAGGTTGCTCGATTGCAGATAATCTTTGGAAGTTTTGGAGATCTTAAACGGTAGGATTATTTGCGAAATCATTAATCTATACTAATATTATAAAGCTGGAGAGTTTGTTTGTTTGAACGCGGTAATCTTAGGAACTACTGGTTAGAAAGAAAATTTCTTTTTATGTTGAATAGTCCATTTATCGAGGAAGGCTATAGGCTATATAACATCACGCTATGACCCTTAGGCGCAGAGCAGCGGGTGACACCGCGGGGAACCGCTAGTGGGTTATATATCTACTGAGTTGTTGAGTTTTGAAATGAAAATCTTTCTTTAAAGCTTGTCGATAAGAAATGAATTTCAGTGTCAAATTGTCCGGTTTTATTTAAACTTCTAAAAAAATATTTTGATACAGGCGTAAATCATGATTTGCTTTCTTGAAAAATCAATACTAATAAAAAAGCCGAAGAGTTTGTTTGAACGCGCTAATCTCTAGAACTACCCGTTGGATTTGAATAAATTTTTTGCATTTCATAGCCCAAGTCTTGAGGAAGGCTATAGGCCATTTAAGATCACACTAGGACTCTTAGAAATCGAGCAAAAAAAAAAAAAAACTAGAAAGGACGCTGAAAAAAACAAAAAGACAAAGAAAAAGGCAGGCGATGTTACACGACGGGGTGGATCAGGGGAAGTAGGGGAACAAGAAATTTCACGCAGAAGAATATATTAATATTGTCAGTATCGATTCAAATATCGTTAAGTAATTATAATTATTAAAAAGGTATACATCAAAAGTCATTTATTCAAACATTTACATAATCTATGCTAATATTTAAAATACATACATTTATATGAAAAAATAAGCAAAACAATCATAGGGCATGAAAAAATTCGTCCGCATCGCTGTCAACCGGCCAAAAGGCTGGCAGCAAGGTTAAAAAGGTTGACCGAAAAACGCTGCCCCATATCACAACAACAAAACGTTATCATAAATACTCACATCACGACATTTTTAACAACAATTACATACGAACATCATTGTTAAAACACGAACAGAAACAGTCGGTGAATATGAAAAACATATTTATAGACTTAAGATACTGGACACGTTCATCTACCTCTCACCTGTCGACCAGTGCAAGAGACCCCACCATTTCTTTCAACAACTCTAAATTGCGACGAAAAAAAGTTGTAACTTCACTTACTAAGCTCATATTTTACTGGTCGTGTTAGTAGTCACGAAGTATACGAACACGGTAACTTAGATCATATCTGAGTGGATTTATTTAAGTGAAGTACCGTTTTGCCGTTAAGATGGCGAAGGTATGCCTTGCCGTTGCCAAAGTCGTGCTTTGAACTTTGATGCTGTACATTTTAGCCGCATGGAGTATTTCGTAGTTTCTCGTGTATAATTTTGAGGTAATATTTTGTCGTTTTCTGGGGCGAAACGACGGCTTTTGGGGTCTTGTTGAGATTTTATGTATTTCAGCCCTGTGTGTGTGTATGGTTCTAAACATAAATTGTACGCCTAAGTGAAAAAATGTTTGAGGAAAAAAAACAGTGGCACTCCGGGAGTGCCGAATACTTTGCTATCGCTCACTGACATATCGGGTATATATACATTAAAACCGAGTACATCCCGAGGACAGCCGAATACATCCGAAGCGGGTATTTTTTTAATCGTCTTATAAGCAAAATCCGCGCGGTGTCGCTTACGGTGACAGTGGCGCGAGTTCAATGGTTTTTTCCCATCTCAAATGCCGAACGCGCCTCAAGAAGTTTTCACTTCAAAAATATAAAAGTAAAAAACTGGCCAAGTGCGAGTCGGACTCGCACACGAAGGGTTCCGTACCACCAAAAAAAAAACATGTTTGTTGTATGGGAGCCCCCCTTAAATATTTATTTTATCTTAATTTTATTATTTATTATTAAAGTTAAAATACAACTGAGTATTTTGTTAATGTTTCAAGTGCGTACCTGTTGCCTTTTTAGATATCGAGCAAAAAAGGGCAAAAAAATCGCGTTTGTTGTACGGGAGCCCTCCTTAAATATTTATTTTATTTTGTCTTTAGTATTTGTTGTTATAGCGGCAACAGAAGTACATACTTTGTGAAAATTTCAACAGTCTAGCTATCGCGGTTCTTGAGATACAGCCTGGTGACAGACAGACGGACAGACAGCGAAGTCTTAGTAATAGGGTTCCGTTTTTACCCTTTGGCTACGGAACCCTAAAAAATATTGTACATGTCAGGATTTTCTTCCACAAAAAAAAAAACACGTAAAAAAAGCGTACAACAATGAGTGATCTCAATAACAAATTGACGTTGTATAACGCGTGACATTTCATACATTACGTGTGACGTCCCTACATGACGGTGGCGGTGAAAAGGTTAAGCCCATGCTAATTAATTTCAACGCAGGTCGGTTATAATGGCTTCCACCATAAGTTTCAATGGTCGGCAAGGACATAAAAGAGTGTTAATGGTTTATTTCCTCAGTTATCGTCATAATTGCGTCATGGAACTCACGGTTTTAATTTGTATATTTAAAGTTTATGGATCAAAAATATTTGGTTTATATTCGGAAAAATTGTAAACATGAAATGGAAAATGATTTGACTTGAAAATTGAGTTCAAATATAATTTTACTTGCTGCACCCCGCGTAAATGTCGATCCCGTGGGAATATCGGGATAAAAAATAGTCTATATGTTAATCCATGGTGTCAGCTACCTCAATGCAAAATTTATCAAAATTGGTCTAGCCGTTTGAGCGTGAAGAAGTAACAAACATATAAACACACACTCACAAACTTTCGTCTTTATAATATTAGAGTAACCCAAAGTAATTTTTCGACAGAAATAACAAGTTTGTAACTGTTATGTCTCTCACATTATAATTAACAGGAACATATTCCCGGGAGAAGGAAGGATATAAAATGTTATTGGGAGTTTTTGCATTTGGATTTTTTCAGCAGCAGCCCGGCTGACGACGGCCTGCATTTGTGCCTGGTTTGATGGCATATTTTAATTTAATTCACTGACTGTCCTATTTAACAAATACTTTCGTAGGGAGATGGCCTGAAACACAGGTTTAAATAAACCTAGATCAGGCAACGCACTACATTACCTTGAGAGTTCTATGTATTTTAGACTATAATCACATATATTTCACATGCCATAGTCTATATCCAGATTATTATAATCCTATTATAGGCGTAGATTACAAATACAGTACTGAACCATATATACACTTTTTGTAAACTTATTATTATTACAATAAAATTTATTATTATTATATTATTATATTTTGGCTCGCCCCCTATCACGTGGGACTTAAGGGGCTTACAGGACCTAAACACAAACGCTCAAGTTTTAGAAGCATCAAAGTATATGATCGACTACCTACAGTAAACAAAATCAGAAAAATATATGATATTCTTCAGGATATATGCTAGGTAGATTGTGTTTTGAAAACATAATACAACAAATTTGATACGATAGAAAAAAATCATGAAGATACCTCTAAAAACTTTATTTTTCCAATAAAAACCATACTTAATACACATACAATCATTATGATTTTTTGTCAGATTATTCTACAAGCAACATGCTAAAGCACTAGTGTTTTAATTTTTTTGTCCAAACAATAGATTTTTTGTAAATAGATAATTGCTTCATATTTTGCAATAAAATTACCAGGGTTGTGTCATCGCGCTTCTCTTTCTTTTCTACGCAGTCCGACAAAGACCGCGCTTAAGGTCATGTAGTCGTGTACTATAGGTACACCTCTGGCCTAACCCTTGGGGAATACACGCGTGATTATAATCTGAGATGGGAGATCGCATACGCACTATGCTAAGATTTAAACTTGATCTCGGTAATTACGATCGTAAAATAATTCAAGAGGAACAGAATCTCATTTTCAATGAAAATGTTATAAATTCAAAAATCTGAAACGTTAAGACCTAGTATGAAAATAGGACGTTTTTCGCCTCCCACTTCGCAGCTGTAACCATATTTTCCTGCGGTTTAATAAAATTGTGGGTCTCCCCGATAATTGGTAAGAACATAAATTGCCACCTCCGTCAGTTGCGGGTTTTCCGTATCCACCATTATGCGCTATTATGCCCGGCTTACACGAGGCAAGTGTTTGAAGCTAGGATAGTGAGCTAGTAATATCCTGGCTTACCATCCTGGCTTGACATATATGCTAGAGCTAATTACTGCACACACTATCAATCTTAATCTAAATAATTTTAAAGGATATTAATTAATAATCTATTAGGCTAATCTATTTAGGGCAGATTTTTCCATCGTCAGATAACTTTTATTCGAGGAAAAAAATTGACGTCTGACAGTTTTTGTATGAAATAACTGTCAAAATTTCAAAATTATTCCTTAAATAAAGTTATCAGATTATTGAAAAATCAGCCCTTTGTCATATTTTTTGACAAATTTGTCTGCGCAACAACGTAGACAACGCAATTAATGTTGTTGAACTGTCAAAATGAAAGCCATTGGTACTGATTGTGTGTTACGCAATTAATCTGCTGTTTACACGATGATAGGAAAGTATAAATAGGAACATTGCATTGTCTTAATCCGTAGAGTAAAATTATCCGATTGGATACAGCTTCGCCAGCCACAGGGTTAGTACAGTCATGAACACTAACATGTCAACACTTGGCAACTTTCAATTGCGATTTTTTCATGAAATAACGAATGCAACGTTGAAATACGACACTACACAAACCTATGGGTTCGAAAATACTTTGTTTGTAATAACATAAAATTTCATTCAATACTAAAGGAGCAAATCGCCTTTGAATAAAGCCAAGTGTATACATACTTATGTTCGTGACGGTACGCAAGCCAGGATAGTAAAATCGGTGCTGGGCTAGCTCAAGAAACTCTATTAAACTATCACACTAGCTTACTTTCTTTCTCAATGAGCTTACTAGCCTAAAAATGAGGACAACTTCTGTATACACGAGGCCAGAGTGAGTAGCTTGCTAGCTTACTAGCACAATTTTACTGTCCTAGCTTGAAAAACTAGCTTCGTGTAACCCGGGCATTATTGAAGAAAAAATAATAACCCAGTGTGACGATAATGAGAGCTTTGTGGACATAAAAGCGAGGATCTAGTACTTTAGAAAAAATCTAATTTTATACATTAATGTCTCTTCTTTTGTTGAATAAAATGATTTAAATTGTACCGAAGAATTTTCCTTAATAACGCCAACGCCTGTTTTTTAGGGTTGTTTTCTTAAGATTTTCTTTTTTAAGTATCATTTGAATTAATTAGAAGGCTCTTTACTTTTTTTTAAGTCTGAGTTTATGATTAAGTTTTTGTTGTTTGTGACGGTTTTATTCAGTGTTTTTTTAATGATTCTAGAAACAATTTTATGTTTGTTTATTTATTTACTAGCTTCTGCCCGCGACTTCGTCCGCGACTTCGTTCGTTCTTTCTGACTTTTTTTTCTTTTTGCTCAGCTCCTAAGAGTCCTAGCGTGATGTTAATAGACTATAGCCTTCTTCGAGAATTAGTCTATCAAATGCAACAAGAATTTTACAAATCCGACTGGTAGTTCCAGAGATAAGCGCGTTCAAACAAACAAACTTTTCAGCTTTATTATTAGTAGTAAGAGCGTTTACGCCGAACGGTATTTCATAGAAACATTCAAGCCCTTTTTTTTCGAAGTGAATGAACCGATTTTAATGAAACTTCGTACGTATAAGCAAAATACAAAGGTCTAAAAAGTTAGTAGAGAACATTTTCGAAAAATAGTGTTACAGCCAAATTAGACCGATTTTAAACTTTCCATAGAAACAGATATTTCCAGTTATCTTTTTTTATATAATGTTCTCTACTAACTTTTTAGACCCTTGTATCCTGCTTATGCTTAGGAAGTTTCATTAAAATCCGTTCATTAATTTCGAAAAACAAGGGCTTGAAAGTTTTTATGAAATGCCGTACGGCGTAAACGCTCTTAAGTAGTATAGATGTACCTACACACAGTAAAATACATAGGGATACGATATAATTATTTTAATTGAACTACAAAGGTACTGCTTATTTCTTAAGAAATTTCTTTCAGCAGACCTGCGAAAGGGGAAGTGAAAAAGAAATGTAGACCATAGTGTGTGTGTGTGTGTGTGTTAGCGCGGGAAGCAATAAAAGAGTACTGTACAAATAGGCAATGGATTAATGCAGTCTGATCTACAAATATCTTTCCCGGACAAACAGTTAATAATAAGAATATGAATATGTGAAGTTTTAATGTTCGTCATATTCCTAATAGTAATTCCATTTATTACCTATTCCATATATGTATTAGCTAGAATAGAATTTTAGCGTTAACACAATGCTGAAGCTAAAATTAAATTACTAACTAATTACGTGCAACGGTATAAACAATTAATGATGTCCGAAGTTACCTAACTGGCAGAAATGGCACTGTGAGAAATAATTAATATTATTTTGAATAGTCATTAAAACTGAAGTAAGGCTTTTATGCAACGCTCTAACCAAACGTCAACGAGAATGGGTGAAAAACAACGGACAGTTGGGCACAAGGCACCCGCAGACAGGTGCGACGCGACGGTTAAACGCGATTCTGGTAGAAAAAATCCAAGAAATTTTCAGTTCATCAGAAATTGTTCTACCAGAGTCTCGTACTAGAGTAAACTGACCATACGTCCCGTTTTGAACGGGACTGTCCCTTTCCTCAGTCATATGTCCTTTTGTCCCCAAACAAAGCTTTGGGACGCAAAATAGTCCCGTTTTAAAAACTTAAGTGAGAGGAAATTTGATTTAATAAGGATGGTGGACTGATGATAGACTTTCATTTTTCACAATTTGTTCGAATTTATTTAAAATATTTCTAATTGTAATGAACACTTAACTATTTATTTTCAATTTTCACGCTATCTATTTGTTAGAATAAAAATAATTATAATTAATCTAAATTATAGTTTAGTGAAGTACACTAATTAAGTATTAAGTTACACTTTTTCTAAATTTATAAAGAAAATTAAAATGTGTTTATTTTTATATAACCTGCTAACTGTTGTTTATAAACCCATGTCCCGTTTTGAGTTAAAACATAAATGGTCAGTTTATACTAGAGTCGTGTCGAGCTTGTCTGCGGAGACCTTTGAACTGTCCGTTGTATTCCAGTGAGTCGGCTCAAGTCGGCTGCTAACGTTGAATAATCATATATTTTGAACTTAACATCGTGGTCTAACCAAAGCGACCGATCGCGCTAGTATTCGATTGTTGCGTTCTTTATGTCACGATTTTTTTCGGAAAATCGAAAGGCGCTCTCTGTCGGCGCGACGACGAGAAGATTCGCCGAAACTAACGCGGTAGTCACATCGCTTTGGTTAGGACACGACCCGGCGCTCACTGTCGGCGGCCTTTACTATACGTACCAAACGTATGAGAACGTGACCTTAGACCTACAATTTTAGGTTTCCATTTACTTCAAACAACATATGTAAAAGGTTCCGAGACTGGCTTTCGCAGATAATTATTTCAAGTCTAGTGAATTTTGAGTATTAATTTAACCTCTGTTAGCGTTTACACCAGAGCTGTCCCTTATGCCTAAATCTAAGCCTTCTAATACTAAGCCTTAGGCGGTGGGATATTTTTTAAGTAAGTAGGTACTTGAAGGGTAGGAATATAGCGGGTCGCATTCTCTAAATTCTGCCTATCTATTTCGGAAAAGGGTATGTGTCTTTTGTAAACTACAAAATCAGCCTATTATGTTTGCCTCTGCTGAAACACAGACCTCCTCTCTTTGGGAGGGCGTGGGCCGTAATCTACCACGCGGGCTCAGTGCGAGTTGGTAGATGACACAAGTCTTTTTCAAGAATTTTTTGGTTCTAAGACATGCCGGTTTTCTTACGATGTTTTCCTTCACCGTTTTGAGAGCAGTGGTGATGAAATTATTTACAAAAAAGTAAAGTGCCTGTCTGGGTTCGAACCGGCGACTGACCACTCGTAAGTCGAGGCCGTTACCACTGGGCCACCACTGCTCGCTGCAATTCAAAACCTAAATCTACTTTGTCGTCTAAAAAGCCTTAAAAAACTGGCCAAGTGCGAGTCGGACTCGCACACGAAGGGTTCCGTACCACAAGGCAAAAACGTCTAAAAAAACATGTTTGTTGTATGGGAGCCCCCCTTAAATATTTATTTTATTTTAATTTTATTATTTATTATTAAAGTTAAAATACAACTGAGTATTTTGTGAATATTTCAAGTGCCTACCTGTTGCCATTTTTGATATCGAGCAAAAAAGGGCAAAAAAAACGCGTTTGTTGTATGGGAGCCCCCCTTAAATATTTATTTTATTTTGTTTTTAGTATTTGTTGTTATAGCGGCAACAGAAATACATCATGTGTGAAAATTTCAACTGTCTAGCTATCGCGGTTCTTGAGATATAGCCTGGTGACAGACAGACAGACAGACGGACAGACGGACAGACAGCGAAGTCTTAGTAATAGGGTCCCGTTTTTACCCTTTGGGTACGGAACCCTAAAAAAGAGCAAAAGAGGGTTGTCTGTCTGTTTATCCTGCTTGCGAACCGTGTAAAGGACTATTTGTAGAGCCGGCAGTCGGTAGTTCCCAGCGATTACGACACTGCCGACAAATTAAGTTCAATTAGGACCATCTGCTCTAGATACACTTGTTAGCATAGGGCTCCGGCCTTTGTGGATGGTACTAATAAACCTACCTTTTTTGTTCTTTGAAGATGAATGAGGGATCTGTTGATTTTGTACTGATTTTTTCACTAAAAATAGTTTTCGAAATGTGAGTCGACTCCTTCTGGGAATGATATGTTGATTTTTAACATTAATATTGAAATTTATAGAGTGCCCATGGAGTCTCTAGTCAGTTCTTCTCAATAGGTAACTTTGGAATAAGCAACTAGTTCTCTTCATCTTTCTGACTGACCGACTTCTTGACATTTCAAAGATGAAGGGCGGGCGTTTGTATTTGGGGGATACGTAATTTTGACGAAAATAGTGCCGATTCTCAAAATAAATTATTTTTAATTGATTGATTTGAAAAGTTTTTTGGTTTATGTGAAATAAATGAGTTCTAGTTCCAGTTTGAAATACAGATGTTATTTCAAAAACAAAAACTTCATAGCTGTAGTTAACTTAAAATTGCATTGATAATGTTTATTTATTACAGGTCTCCTCTTCACGTAGGTTTTACCCACCGAGATAGGTATTTTTTGTTAATTTGTCTATAGATACATAAATGATATCTACCAACCCGCACAGGCCGGGCCGGTGTGGTAGTTTGCAGCCCACTCCCTCTGGACCAGAGCCTGTTGCCCAGCAGTGGGAACATTACAGGCCGATTATGTTATGTCTATAAGTAAAATTATAATTATATTGTTTTGGTTACAAATCTCATAGTCCAAGGAATTTTTTTTCTATACTTTACAATAGCTTAGTTGCTCACTAGAACACTCAATGAAAATAGGTAACATTGAAAAATACAGAATTGAACTAAGCGGGACAAAAAACAAACAGTTTGCCGCAATACTAGCCAAAAAGAGATAGCGCTTACCTAAGCTGGAAAGTAGTCAGCAGCTTAATACTAGCAACATTTGCAGCGCTGCAGCGCTGAATTTCAGCACAACTTTCGTGTTAACTTACATGTGACGTAATCTTGTTAATGCATGACTGTGTAGTGTACGTACCTGCAACAAATATTATTTACATTAGTATCAAGTTTTAAGTAACAAGTTAGTAGTTTTTAGGGCTTCGTACCCAAATGGTCCCAACGGGGCCCTATTACCAACGCTCCGCTGTCAGTCCGTCTGTCACAGGGCTGTATCTTTTGAACCGTAAGGTAGACACTTAAAAGTTTCACCGTGTGTACTACTATGGCCGCTATAACAAAGTTGAAAAATAAGGAAGATAATAATATACAAGAAACGGGTTTTTTTCAGCGTTTTTCATAGATTGCTATAGCAACCCTAAAGAAGAGCTCAGGAAGGAACACGGGTTGGTTTTAGTCAGTAAGAGTCTGACACTCCCCTCCGCTCCACCCAGAGCGGGAGAGGTCATATTTTGATGATTTCCCATCCGAAAAAAAAACCCTCTTGTATTTTTTTTACTTTTTTTGTAAATATGTCGTGTTAAATACCTATTGTACATACAGTGGTTCGGAACCTTTCCTGTGCGTGTCCGAGTCGCATTTGTTGACTAATACAGTTAAGAATCAGCCCTGAGTTGAAAAGTTATTTTCCGATAGTAGGTACCTACTTAAATTAAACGTAGCAACCTAGGAATGAAAAACAGTGAAGGAAAACGTGAGAAAACCGACATTCAGACAGAAATGCAAACACACGTAACAGCCCGCGTGGTGGATTACGACCCACTCCCTCTCACTGAAAGGAGGCCTGTGTCCCAGCAGTGGGAATGTTATATATAGGCTGATTGTGCTGACCCAGGAATCTGGATTTGTGACTGATTAAAGGCTCATCCATTAGGTCTTAAAACTAGTAGTGGAACTGGAAGAACATGGCTGTATTTTAGGGAGTACATCTGCCTTGGCCACCGACTTCTGAAATTAAAGTTATTGTTCACTTTGTAGTCTGTTTCGGAAGTCGGTGGGTTTTTTTTTTTTTAATTTCTTCATAAAAGTTTTCGTTTTTTATTTTTCACTTTTGAGCTGTACTTATCCCACACGGATTCGTATAACACTACTTGTTATGGAAATATCAGTGACATGAAGTCGTTATAACATAATTAATATAAACTAAAGCTCAAAAAGTACCCAAGCAAAGTTAATAAAATTTATATGAGACCACTCTTGAGGCATACCCTATCCATAAAAAAAAAGAATTTTTAAAAACGATTTACAATGATTGCCGAAGATATCGCGTAACAAACACCCAAAAAAAAGCAACACACGTACAGTCGAATTGAGAACCTCCTCCTTTTTGAAGTCGATCAAAAATAAGGTGAACTCCTACCTCCTACGATTTCACAAACAATTTATAAAACCACCTCATTATGCATCGTTTAGACATGAAACCATAAATCACGTCTTTTAACAAAGGAAGCTTAAGATTTTGGTAAATCAGAACCGCAGACGGGAACGGAGTAACAATCGCGCTGTATCCGGTTCCGGATTCCGGGATATAAAGGATTTGTATCATTATAATACAAGGAATATTGCCTGTGTTGATTTTACAAATGGTTGTTGATAATTACGAGGAATTTTGGTAAGACAATATAATTATTGGTGTAGCTTTGTATGTAGACATACACGTGGAAGATGATATTGACAACTGTGGGGTAGTTGCGTAACAAACATTTAATGACTACTAGCAGCATCCCGCAGTTTCACCCGCATAAGTGTCGATCCCGTGGGAATATCGGGATAAAAACAATCCTATGTCCTTTCCCGGGACTCAAACTATCTCTATACTAAATTTCATCTAAATCGGTTTAAGCGTGAAAAGGTAACAGACAGACAGACACACTTTCGCATTTATAATATTAGTATGGATTGATCACAATGTCTTTCATTTCGGCAGTTCAGTCACGTTTATTGCTTTAAGTACGTTGTTGAGCTAACGAATTTTATAAGTAAAATAGTAATGGATTAGGAGTTTCCTTCAAAACCAATTGGAAGTGTTACACAATTATTAGGGTGCTGATTTCATTCTCCTGCCCTTATCCCAATTTATTTGGGATCGGCTCAACATGTATTTTTCTTCCACACTTCTATATTAGTCGTCATCTCAGTAGTCAAGTCACCCTTTCTAACCATATCATTATTCACACAGTCCATCGATCGTTTCTTCCCCTACTCTTATAGCCATCGACATTCATCCGCAAAACTTTCCTCACGACGTTTTCCTTACTCCTCCGTATAACATACACCATGAAAACCAGTTAGGGTGTTGGTTATTTATAGAAATAATGAATTAAGGTAAATGGATAGTGGTAGACCGCGAAATTCAAATTTACTTACGTTTTTTGCAATTTGCAGGTCAGTTTCAGATTGTATCTTGATCAAAATATGATTCGCGACAATAACAGGTACATATATAAAGAATTATAAACATTAGAATCATTAATATATCTTTCTAAGTTAGATTTCTACCACCAAACACCAATCTCTTATAGAAAAGTGTTTATGTTTAAGTGCCTAAGGAAGATACTGTTAAACATTGAATTCTAATAGTAGTAGCCGTAACTCTTGTACACTTGTTTTCAGTGTATTTTGCTGTTAAAACGCAGATTTTAACAATAAAATCAATACAAGTACCAAATAGCAAAATTATTAATACAAAAATTTCAATTTTTGTACCTGGGTAATATTAAAATAAATTGTACAGTCACCAAAAAGAAACGAAAATTAATTTCGTTACAAAAATGAAAAGTGTTACAAAAAGGAAACAAAAAGGAACTTATAGGGCAATTTCACACTATGAACAAAATAAAATAGGTTTCAGTTTTTTTATTTATAATCAATCACATAATAACTGAACTTAGTTACATACAACTTGGAAAGCTTTAGAATTCGGTGTAAGTTTTGTGATAGTGTGGTTTTCAGTTGTTGCCTCTTCCGTTTTTTGAAATTCAAACAACATTTTCTGTTGCTAATATTTTTTTTTGAGTGCCGTTATTTGTTTCTTTTGGGTTTCTAGTTTTTTGTTCTGTTTTTTAATGGTTTCTTTCAATTTGTAGTAGTTTTTTAGGTAAAGTTTTCTTGATCTAGTTTTCTTTATTCTTTCTTCGAGATTCTTTTTCTGATTATTTTTTAGCCTTCTCCAGTCTCTTCTTCTTTTATTTTGTGGACTTTCTGGTAGTTTATATATTTTAACATACCTGGACTTTACTCTTTAAAAGTTTAATTTACAAATTTCTTGATATTTCTCAGGATTTTATTATTTATCATTTTGTTTAAGCCTTTCTTTGTAATTCCGTTGACGTTCGGCTGGTGTCTTGGAAATTTTTTCTAGAACAAATTTAACTTTGTGAAAAATATCGGTTTTGAGTACACTATTTAATAAACGTGAACCCGTGAACCCAGCACAAGCATATTCAGTTTAATTGGGTTAACACGAATCTGTTAATCCCTCCAATTAAGCTGAATAGTTCGTCATTTAACCCGGTTTGTAATTTGACAGGTGTAATGTTAAACTTGATACTAAAAAGCAAACACAAAAACACATAGTATGTTAGATTACTATCTGGGATTAAAAACGAACTTTAAAAAAATATAGCAATATTTTAACACATAATTTTTATATTAAGGACGCGTTTACGAAATGACGCGCTTCAATTTTAGGTATTGAGTCTTACTACTACACGTGCACGGCTCACACACACAGCGACATGCGCGAAGCGGTGAAATTATGAGTAAACTGACACGACTTGATACTTGAGCCTAATTTTATTTTATTTTTGCCATGTATTTTTTTAAGTTTACGGTGATTTGTTTTCAAACAGTTTGTAGGTAATGTGAAGTGTTCATATAAGTAGAATGCTATTTACTTAATTTCACTGGACAGTGATTAATCAAGTACAAGTTGCCAAAGTACCCATGTATTAACAATTTGCGGACGAGCTTATTGAAAACAAATATAAAACAAGCTTGTTTTATTCGGTTTATTTCGTATTTTATATAATAAATTTGCTATGGTATCAAATGCAAGTAGGTTCTCGAAAACTGGAAAGAAAATACGTGTATTTGGCACACACCCTACAAGGCAAACAGTACAAATGCTACAATATTCATCACGCTAATATTATAAAGGCGAAAGTTTGTGAGTGTGTGTGTATGTTTATATGTTTGTTCTTCACGCTCAAACGGCTTCACCAATTTTGATAAAATTTTGTATAGAGGTAGCTGACACATATAGGCTACTTTTTATTAGGGATGGGCCGAACATGGGTTTCACCGAATATGAACATTCGGCCGAATGTTCGGTAAACCTTTTACCGAACCGAATATTCGGCATTTTTGATTCCCTTACGTAAACAATACAGGTCTGAACTTGTTTACGCAAAGAGCGTGGATTGGCGCCGGGCCCTCCCGCCCGCTATCCCCGCTGTACCCAATGTTGTTATTGCTTCATGTAAGAAGTAAAACTTCGCCAAAATGAATACATATAAAACTAAGTAGAAAGAAACTAGAAATATGATTCACAATCTGCTGAAATGTTGCAACTCTTTCTTACAATAAATATTGATAAAAACAAAAAAAACTTGTATAATTTCTTACAATAAAGACCTAATTTTAATATATTATTTTATTAAGTATAAAGAGTTCACTGTAGCTTAATCCAAAAACAGCTGTGCATACTTATATATTTTTTTTTTATTATCCATCCTGTTTAACTACTGTTTTTGGAAATAAAGCTACATAGTCGCCAAAAACAAAAACCTGCACTGTAAATTACTTAACCTCATAAAAATAACACATTTAACACTCGATTCATGATACACGGTTCAATACAGTAAAAACTTTGAGTACCACTTTCCCGAACATATTACGAATACCGAATATAATACGAATATTCGGCCCATCCCTACTTTTTATCCGATATTCCCACGGGATCGAAACTTATGCGGGTGAAACCGCGGGGCACAGCTAGTTGCTTCATAAATATTTAAAAAATTCGTAAAACAAAATCAACGCAATGGATATTGTTGAACTGTCAAATCGGAATGGATTGCCATTCCAAGTGTGTTACGCAATTAGGATAACGTACTAAGCAGTGTCGTGCATTGCATAAAGGCATATTAGCAGTGGCTACCTCGATAAATCACCTTATGCCTGTCAATTACATTTTTGGCCGTGCAAAGTGACGGATATTGAGATCGCCGATAGTGAGATAAAAATGAAAATCCAAGAATCTGTAAATTATTTTTTATTTTTATCATGGGTGTCGTTTTTATGGTTTTCAAGGGCGCTAAAGCAGATAGTGAGGTCAAAATGAAAATCCAAGATGGCGGCTGTAATTTTTTTAATATTTTTTATCATGGGTGTCGTTTTCATAGTTTTCGAGGGTGCTGGAGCCGAAAACAAAGTCAAAATGAAAATCCAAGATGGCGGCTGTAATCTTTTTTTTTTAGATACTTTTGTTTTATGTTTCCGATTAGTGACCGCATCTGCCTAGACTAGACCCGGCCTAGTGCCTGCCTACCTATTCTTAAGGTCTCAACAAAACTAACAAAAGAAGCCCAAACTTGGCACACCTAGCTCAGCTCGGCTATTAGTTCCAGTAGCAGTCTTCGAAGTACACCTGCAGGTCACTCCATCAAGTCCGGAGGTAAGGTCTCAACATAACTAAGAAAACGAGCCCATACTCGGCACACCTGACTCAGCTCGAATTATTCCGTTCTGATCCCCTGAAGCCCCCCTCCCCCCCCCCGCCTTGATCCCCTCCTAGATCGTCTTCTGTTTTAGTCTCTGTCTTATCCACTAAAAACTTTCTCATACCGGTTTGAACCGCTTTTTCTTTTGTTTTTGATCCTGAAGGATCGTCAGCAACAAAAATAAGTACTTACAGGGTTTATTGAAATACATGAGTTCGTAATTTCTTATTATAACGGATACGTGTATGTTAGTATTGAGGAACAACGACTCCACATTTTCGTCTTTGTCAAGTCACCGCACCCGGTTTAATAATAATTTAATAATTTTACAGATGGCAGATGTGAAAAATGTTAAAATTTTTCATGATGTGTGTCAATTTCGTGGTTTTCGAGGGTGCTGAAACCGATGGTGAGGTCAAAATGAAAATCCAAGATGGCGGATGTGAAAAGTGTTACAATATTTTCATGATGGGTGTCAATTTCGTGGTTTTCGAGGGTGCTGAAACCGATGGTGAGGTCAAAATGAGAATCCAAGATGGCGGATGTGAAAAATGTTACAATTTTTCATGATGGGTGTCAATTTCGTGGTTTTCGAGGTTGCTGAAACCGACGGTGGGGTCAAAATAAAAATCCAAGATGGCGGATGTGACAAATGTTACAATTTTTCATGATGGGTGTCAATTTCGTGGTTTTCGAGGGTGCTGAAACCGATGGTTGGGTCAAAATAAAAATCCAAGATGGCGAATGTGAAAAATTTTATAATTTTTCATGATGGGTGTCAATTTCGTGGTTTTCGAGGGTGCTGAAACCGATGGTTGGATTTTTATTTTGACCCCACCATCGGTTTCAGCACCCTCGAAAACCACGAAATTTTATTTTGACCCCACCATCGGTTTCAGCACCCTCGAAAACCACGAAATTAACATCCATCATGAAAAATTGTAACATTTTTCACATCCGCCATATTGGATTTTCATTTTGACCACACCGTCGGTTTCAGCACCCTCGAAAACCACGAAATTAACATCCATCATGAAAAATTGTAACATTTTTCACATCCGCCATCTTGGATTTTCATTTTGACCACACCGTCGGTTTCAGCACCCTCGAAAACTACGAAATTGACACCCATCATGAAAATATGTAACATTTTTCACATCCGCCATCTTGGATTTTCATTTTGACCCCACCGTCCGTTTCAGCACCCTCGAAAACCACGAAATTGATACCCATCATGAAAAATTGTAACATTTTTCACATCCGCCATCTTGGATTTTCATTTTGACCCCACCGTCGGTTCCAGCACCCTCGAAAACCACGAAATTGACACCCATCATGAAAACATGTAACATTTTTCACATCCGCCATCTTGGATTTTCATTTTGACCCCACCGTCGGTTTCAGCACCCTCGAAAACCATGAAATTGACACCCATCATGAAAAATTTTAACTTTTTTCACATCCGCCATCTTGGATTTTCATTTTGACCCCACCGTCGGTTTCAGCACCCTCGAAAACCACGAAATTGACACCCATCATGAAAAATTATAACATTTTTCACATCAGCCATCTTGGATTATTATTTTGACCCCACCATCGGTTTCAGCACCCTCGAAAACCACGAAATTGACACCCATCATGAAAAATTGTAACATTTTCACATCGGCCATCTTGGATTTTTATTTTGACCCCACCATCGGTTTCAGCACCCTCGAAAACCACGAAATTGACACCCATCATGAAAAATTGTAACATTTTTCACATCCGCCATCTTGGATTTTTATTTTGACCCCACCATCGGTTTCAGCACCCTCGAAAACCACGAAATTGACACCCATCATGAAAAATTGTAACATTTTTCACATCCGCCATCTTGGATTTTTATTTTGACCCCACCATCGGTTTCAGCACCCTCGAAAACCACGAAATTGACACCCATCATGAAAAATTATAAAATTTTTCACATCCGCCATCTTTGATTTTTATTTTGACCCAACCATCGGTTTCAGCACCCTCGAAAACCACGAAATTGACACCCATCATGAAAAATTGTAACATTTGTCACATCCGCCATCTTGGATTTTTATTTTGACCCCACCGTCGGTTTCAGCACCCTCGAAAACCACGAAATTGACACCCATCATGAAAAATTATAAAATTTTTCACATCCGCCATCTTAGATTTTTATTTTGACCCCACCGTCGGTTTCAGCACCCTCGAAAACCACGAAATTGACACCCATCATGAAAAATTGTAACATTTGTCACATCCGCCATCTTGGATTTTTATTTTGACCCCACCGTCGGTTTCAGCACCCTCGAAAACCACGAAATTGACACCCATCATGAAAAATTGTAACATTTTTCACATCCGCCATCTTGGATTCTCATTTGGACCTCACCATCGGTTTCAGCAGACTCGAAAACCACGAAATTGACACCCATCATGAAATATTGTAAGTCTTCAGGGGATCAGACCGGAATAACTCCTCAGCTCGGCTGTTAGTTCCAGTAGCAGTCTTCGAAGTACACCTGCTGTGCAGGTCACTCCAGCAAGTCCGGAACGAAATATGAATTTATAAACCCTACTTACTTCTAGAAAAATTATAAGACTGTGAATCAAATCTTTCCTTGGGTAATAGGTACATACAGAATGCGTGAAGTATCAAGTTTTGTGTGTCAAATATTTTGTATCCGTACAGCGATCTTCTTTTAGCACAAGCTGCTGCTTACAACCGACACAGAGTCCACTCACAACGGCGGCCGAGCGCAGACTAATATTTCATTACAAATTTTTGTGCAATAAACCGAGACAGTGACCAGTAAAATAACCCTTATTTCAATCCAATAAGATTCACGTATTACAGCTAAATATGTGAAAAAATAGACTCCGATTTTTATTTTTTTCTGAGCTTATTTTTAACATTTTGATAGTTCTTTTGGCTACCTTTTTGAGTTGAACATGTCTGCTTACATAAAATATTTTAAAATAAATATGTTTATGTTATTAAATAGAAGAAAAATGATCCCAAAGACAGCACGATATCGTCGATTTTGTGTGAAGAGGCAACGGAAATTATTTTTTACTATAATAAAAACCAACATTTTCGAATAAAAAATGGCTACCATTTGGAGATAAAAGAGTAATCTATCTGTGGTAATTATTAGTTACATTTGGTTTCGTCTCATTTTGCCGCAAAATGCACCGAAAAACGGCTTATTTTTGTCAGATTCGTAAAGGCGTCCTTAAGAACATTTCATGAGACATTTAAAATTTTATGTCAGGTAGGATTTAATATTTTACTAACATATTCACTAATTCTTTGCCTTCGGTACTAGTTTCAATCTCAAACGGATGTTAGTCATGAGCTCAAAACACAGCAGTGATGGCACGGCCGGTTGAAACAAAAACACGTTTTACCCGAGTACAACTATAAAAATAACATTATTAAATTGATACTTTCGTTTCATGTACTAGTATTTCTAGTAGGTAAAGTAGGTATTGCTAGATTTTTTTTTAAACAAAATCAATGTGTAACGAATTTTTCGGCAGTATAAAATCACCCTTACTTCCTTTTTGTTAACTCATGTTTGTTACGTAACAAAAAAATGTAACAAATTGTAACGAAAAGGAACGTAAAACACGTGTTGAATATGACCTCAAACGAATTAAAAATCAATAAAGCTCTTTAGCTAAATTTGTTGTTTACTTTTGATTTGGGCGAGAGTAATACAATATTTAAATGGTCTAATAGTAACTCAACAACTTACCGGGTGATAAACAGACCACCGCACAAAAAGGAAAGTAATAATGTTAAAATAATACACCACTGCCTTAGGCACACTGCACTCACAAATACGCACATTGCAAAATGGCCGACTGTCACTAGATAACACTACGTGATTGGCTGCTCACAATAAACGCAGTTTTGCCAATTCTACATTTTAAAAACTACCAAATATTAATGTTACAAAATGGAATAACAAAAATGACAAAAATCGTGGACGAAGATTTGATATTAAGTTAATTATCTATTCCTTAATTATTTATAAGAAATAATGTAGTATCTGGATAGTCTTAATAATACTGAAGTTCAGTTTTACCTTGAATTAATGAGATATGTAGCACGCAAAAAACTAGAGTCTTTTTTGTAACACACACGTCTTCGAGGACATTATTATTTACATGGGAGAAATATGATATACCACAAAACAAAAATGTGTATTTTAAAAACTATATGCTATATTGTGCTGAAAAATTCATATTATTCATCCCTAATTCTGTATGTTTACGTATCATAACTTGTTTTATAAATTTAACGCATTATTTCGATAGAATCTACCATGGACATTTCAGCATGTTAGAATGTACAATTATTTTTGATATTACCCACCTACGTAGTTTCCTCTTTACTATGAAAATGATAGGAATCGTACTTTGTAATATCACTACATGTTATAAAACAAAGTCACGCCGGGTATGTCTGTCTGTCTGAACGCGATAAACTCAAAAACTACTGAACGGATTTTCATACGGTTTTCACCAATGGACGGAGTGACTCAAGAGGAAGGTTTAGGTGTATAATTCATTAGGGTTTGAGTAAATTGGCTGAATGATTGTTGAAAATGTCAATGTTAATTTTACTGGATCAAAACAATATAAATTACGAAATTTATAAATTGTTTACTGGATTAATATAGTGTAAAGGTAATTAATGTAATTAATGATCGGAAATAAATTTGCTAGCCAGTCGACTGGTTATTCCCCAGCAAATGCACATTTTAAAATAAAAACCTGCTAAGTGCGAGTCGGGCTCACACACGAAGGGTTCCGTACCACAAAGCAAAAACGCCGATAAAAACACGTTTGTTGTATGGGAGCCCCCCTTAAATATTTATTTTATTTTAATTTCATTATTAAAGTAAAAATACAACTGAGTACCTATTTTGTGAATATTTCAAGTGCCTACCTGTTGCCATTACTGATATCGAGCAAAAAAGGGCAAAAAAATCGCGTTAGTTGTATAGGAGCCCCCCTTAAATGTTTATTTTATTTTGTTTTAAGTATAGCGGCAACAGAAACACATCAACTGAAAAAATCAACTGTCTAGCTATCACAGTTCATGAGATACAGCCTGGTGACAGACAGACAGTGGAGCCTTAGTAACAGGGTCCCGTTTTTACCCTTTGGGTACGGAACCCCAAAAATGGCTTCATTTCCTATTTCACAAAAATATCCACAACCTCGATTCTAGGAAGATAAAATAACTGAACCAAAATACACAACACAGTTCCTGCTCCATTCACGAGCAATTTCGTTCCCTCAAAGACTTTGTGTCGGTCTCGGGTACAGTACTTCAGTGTCAGAATGTTAGCAGTTCTAGCGTGACAATGTTTGACAAGCTCTTGCATGGCTGCGCCGAATACCGGAACACCCGAATACCGGCCTATCACTTTCACGACAGGTTGGCGCTGCACCTGGTGCGGGGTTGTTTGGATAAGCGTCAGATAGGGCGAATTTTCATAATGAGTGACTAAGCGTGTTAAGGCTCCTTCAAACAGGCGCGACACTCCATAAAATCGCGCGCGACACAAAAGCACCGCAAGTCGCGCAACGAGCGGAGCTTTTGTGCCGCGCGCGATTATATCGCGTGTCGCGCCTGTTTGTAGGAGCCTTAAATCATTACATTCAAAAACATGATCCTCCACACACACAGCCATTCACATTTACATTTTGATGCAGTGTTTTGTATTTTGAATATAGCCAACTAAAGTTGCTAACAAAACGGTTGAATTAATAATATTCAACGCAAAATTAGGTACTAGACTAATTAGTCAGCATCAGCATTAATTTAGCTACCTAATATTAATATAATATAATGGTGGCTATTTATAACGGCTAGTGTTATTTTTCAAGCTAATACATTACACATCAACTGAATGAAAAAGGTTAGTCTTTTGAAAGGATTACATTTTTTGGTTAAGTTTTCAGAATTATGTAAGTAGTTTGTTTTTATGAAGTTGCTTACTAACGATATCTGTAATGCTATTCTGTAAAAATCTCACCGTGAAAACTTAGAAGATGAAGGGAGCTGTCAACAGTGTCAATCCCTAGCATCAGATGGAATGACAACTCACTTTAGGCTCACTTCACCTAAGTAATCACGGTGATCTTTTTACAGAATAGGACCGCTGTTGATCCTGTGGTGGATGAGTTTGCAAACACATATAGGGTGGTGGATGACGCGTGTTCAATACAATGTGAAAATATATTGTTTTAGCGGGAGACGCTCCGGGCGCCGGGAGCCGCGTGACGACTAGCTACCATAGGCGTGGGTCTGCGGGCGGAGAGTAATGGGTAGCTCACCGTCCGATCAGGACCAGGTCCGTGCCGGGCGGCGCGTACGTGTTCCACGCGCGCCTTAAAGAGATGTCAGCATCGAGGACCCCTTAGGGCCGAAGCCTGCCGGGCCAGCGGGGTTGTCCGAAAGGGTTACCGTTGGCCCGGAACATAAAGGGCTAAGGAAGGAACACGGGTGGGTTTTAGTCAATAAGAGTCAGACACTCCCTTCCGCTCCACCCAGAGCGGGAGGGGTCATTTGATGATTTCCCATCCGCAAAAAAAAAGGCTAGTTATTATTAAAAAAAATCATAACAATATATAATTTCACAACAAAAAGATACACTCATTCATAAAACTAAGTTCAAAAAGCTCAATATCTAATTATTTAACCGTACCTACCCCAGTTTTTATCCACATTAAAATCCATACAAAAATATCTGGTTTCAAACCTCTAAATACGAAAAGTTTTTAAGTAAGTCTGTGAATATTTCAACAATAGCTTGAGTTTTTTACGCAAACGCTTTTTTAAACGGGCAAGTGAGTGAACAATGTGCTTTCGAAAGAGCAAAGTAATAATATCAGCAGGGAACTTGTTTGTATGTGTGGTCACGTCCCTTCCTGAGTAACGGAATTTTAAGCGGGTTTTGTTAAAATATCGTGTAACATAACCGTCACACATTAGCATCTGCTTTACCAGCATATAATGATCCCACTGCTGGGACACAGGCCTTCTCTCTTCGAGAGGGAGTGGGCCCACGAGGGCGCATTGCGGGTTGGTAGATGTCACATGTCTTCGAATGTTTGGTTCTAGGGGCTAAAATCGACAGCATTTTTTTATAAAAACGAGACCCTATTACTAAGACTTCGCTGTCTGTCCGTCTGTCTGTCACCAGCCTGTATCTAAAGAACCGCGACAGCTAGACAGTTGAAATTTTCACAAATTATGTATTTCTGTTGCCGCTATAACAACAAATACTAAAAACAAAATAAAATAAATATTTAAGAGGGTCTCCCATACAACAAACGCGATTTTTTTGCCCTGTTTTGCTCGATATCAAAAATGGCAACAGGTAGGCACTTGTTTTTTTTTTTAATAACCGACGAACACTTTCGACGCAGGGGCGTTCAGAATCATGTACTGAACCCTTGGTAACAAGTTGCGCGTACATTCCTGCCGGGCTCACAAGAGTCTGACTTTTCCAATTACTCGCAACCGGGGCGGCGTGCGTATTACGAATGACCAATCTGTACGAACGTAAAGGCCTGCGCAGACGACGGACTTTTGTCCGCGGAAATAGATCGCTTACATCTGTTTCGAGTAACGCAAACGAGGGATTAAAAGTACGCAACAGTTGAAAGCGATCTATTTTAGCGGACAAAAAGTTCGCGGACAAAAGTCCGTCGTCTGCGCAGGCCTACGAAGCAAAAGCAATCGGTATGTAGGTAAGGATCGTAGGTGGCATTCCGTAATTTCTGCCTACCCCAATGGAAAGAAGTCGTGATTTTTGTCTCGTGTTACTTAGCCCATAGGTACCTATGCGCTAAGTTACACACAGACAGATTTTTCCAATGTGAACACATTTACACAGATCATAAACCCGCACTGGGCCCGCCGCGTGGTTGATTAGAGCACTTCCACATTGAGCGGTGCGGCGCCGCACCGCTCATAATTTTGTTCAGACTGTCGTAGAGATGACCAAGCCAACACTCTTTTCGTCGCCGTTACGGGGCGCGGCTGCGACGCTGCTGTAAGAACATTGCGCCGCCGCACTGCCCGTGTGATCGCCAGTGCGGCGAGATATTTGGCGGTGCGGCGCCACACCACACCGTGTGGAACGGCTCTAACGGCCTACTCCTCCTCACCGAGAGAAGGCCAGTGTCCCAGCGATGGGAAAATTATATACTGATTAATGCTTATGCTTCACAGATCACGAACCAACAAACACTAAAACAATGTTTCTCTACCACGCGATGATTGATTCACAATTCAGAAACATACTCAGAATGCATACATCATATTTCACCCCTGTCGCAAACAGTCTAACTGAAATAAGTCGGCGCTGAAAATAGCAATGTATAAATTAAGTCGAGGAACAAATCTTTTATGTCTTTTTTTGTCTTCCTGTTAAGTAACTGGTAAACAAAAGAGGGGGAAAACCGTTCAAAAGAAGAATTTTTGAACGTTTTATCCCTTTTGTTTTCGATAGTTTGTTTTTGTTTTTTTTGGCCTATTATATGTTCGCACGAATTTACACGATAAGAGTAAAATATATTTTTTTAAACGTGTACTTTTCTTAACTTCATTGCATAGAAAATTCAAATAGTGCCAATTCGTGTGTCGCCTACAGAAAGAAAGAAAAAATTAGAAGCGCCGATTCGCCCGTTTTGGGCGAGTAAATTTGCGTGAATCGACTAATAAAACATATTTTGGTTTGTTTGAACGCGCTAATCTCAAGATCGATACCGGTTAGATTAAAAAAAAACTCTTTTTGCGTTTGATTGTCCAATTCTTAAGGAAGGTTATGGCTATACATATAACATCGCGCTATGACTCTTAGGAGACGAGCAAAATTAAATAAAAACTGAAACAACGCTAAGCGAAAACGGAGGGATAGCTTTGCTATGCGACGGTACACTTATTCATAAAAGATATCTATACATATTCATGACAAAAAGCTCAAAAATAATAAATTGTTTAACCGTACCGCAGTTTTTATACAAAGGCTCCTTCAAAGAGGCGCAACACGCGATAAAATCGCACGCGACAGAAAGGCACCGCAAGTCGCGCAACGAGCGGTACCTTTTTGTCGGGCGCGATTATATCGCGTGTCGCACCTGTTTGAAGGAGCCTTTAAAATCGATACAAAAATATCTTGTTCCAAGGTTCTAATTGTAAAACTTTTTTTGCAAATCATTCAGCACGTTTATAAATTGCTTGCATTGCTAACTCAAAATTAGGAATCTTCTAAATACATTTCTCCTTTAACAAACTCTTCTCACCGAAGTCTTGTTAATGATATTCCTCCAGAAATATAATTATCAGTAAAGTATTAGGTACCCATGTAAGGTGTATAGAAAACAAACAGTTCATCATCTGCCTAGCCTTTTCCCAACTATTGTGGGGTCGGCTTCCAGTCTAACCGGATGCAGCTGAATATCAGTATTTTACATGGTGTGACTGCCTATCTGACCTCCACAACCTAGTTACAGGCTAATACGATACCCCTTGGTAAGACTGGTGTGGTCAGACTTTCGGGCTTCTGACGACCCGTGACGACTGTCAAAGATCCACGAATGACAGCCGGGACCAACAGCTTAACGTGCTTTCCGAGGCACGGAGGGGTCTCGGTATGTAAAGATGGTCACCCATCCACAGATCAACCGCGGCAAGCGTAGCTTAACCTGATCGATCGACCTGTGCAGAGGTTATTATTTTAGCCACGGGCCCCTCTATAGAAAAATAATTATAAAATTAAATTTCAATCGAAAACATCCATCGGTTTTGTACTAAATTTCAACTATATCCGACGACCCTGTTTACGTATCTCCTTTAGTGACTACTATAGCTTCCTGTTACATCTTTCCTTATATTCTTTGTACACAAATAAAAAGTAATTTAGACAAAAAAAAAACAAGAAAAAAAAGTTCCAGCAAAACACTTTTTAAAAGCCAACTGAGAACTTCGCCAGCACCAATTTCTTTTACGAACAACAACCGGAAACTTTCAACACCCTGTTTACATGATGTGCAAAATAATTTCGCGGCGGATAGTAAAAAAAGGGGAGCATCATCGTTAGAGGGTAGTCAGAGATACTTGATCATGTGTCAGTCATCGTGAATAATTGACCCGATCCGTCCTCAATGGTACTTATAGTAGGTAGGTACTTGTCGAGGGTCTGTATCTGTAAGGAGGAAATGGTTTACTAATTACTATGGAGCTGTTAGGGATCAGGAAGCCCCTTAAGGGAATTGTACGATATCAAGTTTGATAAAGGGGTCGAAAGGACATGTGAGTTGGGCGTTGATTCAGCCTAATTGAAAAAAAAAACAGTTATAATGATTTTTAGCTATACAAAAACACCTAAGCTATCACTGGTACCTAGCAAGATACCAACAAGATACATAAGAAGCTAGGTACCAACCTAAAAACTGGCCAAGTGCGAGTCCGACTCGCACACGAAGGGTTCCGTACCACATGGCAAAAACGTCGAAAAATTTGTAGTATGGGAGCCCCCTTAAATATTTATTTTATTCTGTTTTTAGTACTTGTTATTATAGCGGCAACAGAAATACATCATCTGTGAAAATTTCAACTGTCTAGCTATCACGGTTGATGTGATACAGCCTGGTGACAGACAGACAGACGGACAGTGGAGTCTTAGTCTAAAAATTATTCTTGTAAATACACACTGTTTGACTGCCTTTCCATCAGAGATGAGCGAGGACGCGTAGCGAGGGATGTGTGTGAAACTAACCAATACCAGCGCTAACTTAGTTCAAGTTATGAAAATGAAGCGATGTTATTATTGGTTGGTTTCACACCCATCCCTACGCATTCTCGTAAATCTCTGATGGATAGGCAGCCGTGACTTACGAGTTGTAGATCGTAGGTTCGATCTAATCCAGGCAGACGCTTTACTTTGTGTCAATTATTTCATCACCACTGCTCTCAAAACGGTGAAGGAAAACACCGTGAGAAAAACGGGCATGTCTTAGAACCAAAAATTCGAAGACATGTGACATCCACCAACCCGCACTGGGCCCGCATGGTGGATTACGGCCCACTCCCTCTCACCGAGAGGAGGCCTGTATCCCAGCAGTGGGAACAATACAGGCTGATTATGCTATAATTAGCTTCTGCCTACGACTTCGTCCGCGTGAAATTTCACCCTCCCTCCATTCACCCTCTTAGGGGTGGAATTTCGAAAAACCCTACTCTTCACAAAGAACACACACTCCAAATTTCATGTCTCTAGGACCAGTGGTTTAGGCTGTGCGTTGATATATCGTCAGTCATTCAGGACAGGACATTGAATTTTATATGTATAGATATTTTAATTTACATAAAAGGTCTCTTGAAGTAAGGACCACTACACGGCTAACGTATAATGGAACGCCTCTAGCCAGCCCACATGAAAGCAACCTGAGGATGACAGGATGCGGAAAGCCGACTACCGTACATCGTAACGCAATTTGGCGGAGTGCCAGCTGATGATTGCGATTGGTTGATTTAAAGTTAGAACATGACTTTGAATAAGCGTATGATGTGACAGTAGCACACAAATATTTGATGCGCGATAAGGGATAAGTTATATCCTCTGGTTTAAATCATGTAGTACACTATTTATTTATAGCATTAGAAAAATAACTGCTAAATAATGACAGATAATGGCGCCGATTCTGTTGTTCACAAACTAAACTAAATTTAAGTTCAGGCATCTTTTTCTTTCTATTTCATTAAGAAAAGGACAGAAGATAAATATTAGTTTAGTCCTGTCAACTTAGTCGGGGCCTGACGTAAATTGACGTATTTTTAATAGCCAATTTTTTAATCTAGTCTAAAGTTGTCTATGGAGTATCTTAATTTGACAGGACTAATCTTTATCTTTATCTTCTGTCCTTTTCTTAATGAAATAGAAAGAAAAAGACGCATGAACTTAAATTTAGTTTAGTTTGTGAACAACAGAATCGACGCCAATGTGTCATACATAGTCAGCCTATTATGTTCACACTACTGGAACACAGAACAAGAACAATAACCAAACAGTGGTGGCCAAGTGGTAACGGCCGCGACTTACGACTTATAGGTCGTAAGTTCGAACCCAGACAGGCAAAAAACCGTTGAAAAACAGGAAAAACGGTGAAAAAACCGTTTTGAGGAAAACGGCGCGGTTTTGAGAAAATCGGTGAAAAAACCGTTTTGAGAAAAACGGTGAAAAAACACATCGTGAGGAACCCGGCATGTCCGAGAACCAAAAAAAAATCGAAGACGTGTGACATATACCAAACCGCACTGGGCCCACGTGGTGGAATATGGCCCACTCCCTCTCACCGAGAGGGAGAGGTGGCCTGTGTCTCAGCAGTGGGATCATTATAGGAGATTATGCTAAGATTAGGATAATGCTTTTATTTAAAAGATTTTTTTGCAATCGTTTTAAAGGCCAATTACTGCATAAAAACAATCTTAGTCTCGTATAAACCTTTATATAAATTGAGTTAAGAAATATAAAAGCTTCAATTAGATCTTTTCAGAAGCTTCGGACTGAAGGACGGAGTTTTTATTTCTACCTACGTCATCTTAGAAGTTTTATTGATAGGTACTTGTACTGGTAATAAGCGTTAGTTTCATTTCTTTCGACGTGAGAGGTGTTGTTATTACATATTATATGGCTCCAACACCTGCTGCTATAACGAGTTGCGAGAGAAATTAATATATAAAAAAAACGGCCAAGAAGGGTTCCGTACCACAAGACATAAATCGCCGAAAAAAACGTCTTTTATACCCCCTTAAATTTTAACTCTATTTTATTTTTATTATTTGTTGTTATAGCGGCAACACACAATCATAATTTGTGAAAATTTCAACTGTCTAGCTATTACGGTTCATGAGATACAGACAGCCTGGTGACAGACGGACAGTGGTGTCTTAGCAATAGGGTGTCGTTTTTACCCTTTCGGTACGAAACCCTAACAATGGTTATAGAAAAAAGTGTGGATTTTGTCCAGGGACTCTTGAGATAAGTGCCTGTAGTTACCTCTACCTTTGACGCATGAGCACTAAGATGACCGAGAAACCCTTCCCAAACAGTGGGGTAGTTGCGTAACACACTATCAGTAGCAATGGCTTTCATTTTGACAGATCAACCACATTCATTGCGTTATTTACGTTATTGAGCAGACACATTTTTCGAACATATGAAGCAATGGATTAGCAATATCCTTCAAAATGATTCAGATTGTGATTGATAATGGCGCCGATTCTGTTGTACACAAACTAAACTAAATTTAAGTTCAGTGCATCTTTTTCCTTCTATTTCATTAAGAAAAGGACAGAAAATAAATATTAGTTTTGTCCTGTTAAATTAAGATACTCCCTAAAAAATGTGATTAAAAAATTTGCTATTAAAAATGGTCAATTTACGTCAGGCGCTGACTAATTAGACAGGACTAAATTAATATTTATCTTCTGTCGTTTTTGTAATCAAATAGAAAGAAAAAGATGCACTGAACTTAAATTTAGTTTAGTTTGTGAACCAGGTAATTGGCACCACTATCTCGTGACACATTACGAAGTTTGGTCTTATTATGTTATGCGTGGCCGCCATTTTCAAAATGGCGCGACAGTAAGTATGCCAAGTTCCATATTATACTCGTAAAAATCTTCAAACCCGTTTGTGTAATTAAGGGGCTTACATGACCTAAAGCGCGGTCACTGTCGGACTGCGTAGAAAAGAAAGAGAAGCGCGATGACACAAGGCTTGTAATTTATTGCGAAATATCAAAAAATCTATTGTTTGGACGAAAAAATTAAAACACTAGTATTTTAGTTTGTTGCTTGTTAAATAAATCTGACAAAAAATCAGAATGATTGTATGTATTAGTATGGTTTTTATTGTAAAAATAAAGTTTTTAGAGGTATCTTCATGATTTTTTTCTATCGTATCAAATTAGTTGCATTATGCTTTCAACACACTATCTACCTAGCATATATCCTGAAGAATATCATATATGTTTCTGATTTTGTTTACGGTAGTCTGGTCATATACTTTAATTGTTACTAAAACTTGCGTTTTTTGTGTTTAGGTCCTGTAAGCCCCTTAATTGCTTTTATTAAGTTGACGGGGTAGTTCCACCGCGCTCCAGGAATGCATTCCAGTGTGCTCCAAAATAAAATAAGTAGAGTCAGCATAAAAGGCAAACCATAGAATAGAATACTCTTTATTATGTACACCATATAAATTACAAACTTATAAATATAGAAACTGTACAAAGGGTGACATAAGTTGTTTGATAAACACAAATATGTAAGTAGAAATATTTTTTACCGTGGATTCATCTCTCGTGTCAAAAATGCTCAAGGCCATTTCGTACTTTATGGCCCTCGTGTCGCATGATGTTGCATGGTGATAACGCACGGAATCGCGCGCGCTGCCCGGGGTCATTAAAATAACGATATTAAACATCTAAAATTTTGTATGAAAGCTATGTATAAAACGTATGTCGTTGTAATTGTAATAAAATGAGCTAACTGAATATGTACAATTTAATACAGTTTTACCTTATAATGTGTGGTTTTTTTCGTTGTTTTTACTTTGTTTTTAAGAAAAAAATATTGTTAATGTGACGTTGTGATTATGACTGAATAAACATATTTGATACTAGCTGCGCCCCGCGGTTGCACCCGCGTAAATGTCGATCCCGTGGGAATATCGGGATAAAAAGTAACCTATATGTTAATCCACGGTGTCAGCTACCTCCATACCAAATTTTATCAAAATGGGTCCCGCCGTTTGAGCGTGAAGAAGTAACAAACATATAAACACACACACACACTCACAAACTTTCGCCTTTATAATATTAGTGTGATGAATTTTGGTCTTTTCTTATGATATTTAATAAGTATAATGTTTTATGCAAAATTATTTTTTTTGCTAACCCTACTTAAAATTTCTTGGAGCGCAGTGGAATCAATGTATGAACATTAAAATTATAAGAACAATGGGTTTTGGAGCGCAGTTATTCTTTTTTAACCCAATATAATTGCGAAGTATAAGGAGAAATATGCCTTTGACATAATTATATATGTACATGTTTCATCTTTTACCGTCATATTCTACGTAACTAAAGTACCTACCACAGTAAGGGTTTTCCCACAAAAACCGCAGAAAGTGTACCTTTCTATATTACTTCTCTTTTCAACTAAACGCACTTTACACCCTCGGTATTTCCTACAGTAACCTCAGGTCTACCGCAGGAAATTATTCTAAAAGGCTCTTTTTATATTTTAATGGGTTTACAAAAGATGTTAGAGAATGGAACATAATCCACTGGTGTAACTTAGCTCTGGATACAAAAGGAATAAATTTGGATAACATTTCCCAACAAAGGCGCTTACAATGTAAGAAGATTGATTAAAGTATCCTTATCCTTATGTACATTATATTTTTGGATTCTGAATTTAGGCTCCTTCAAACAGGCGCGCCACGCGATAAAATCGCGCGCGACACAAAGGCACTGCAAGTCGCACAACGAGCGGTGCCTTTGTGTCGCGCGCGATTTAAGACTCCTACAAACAGGCGCGACACAAAGGCACCTCAAGTCGCGCAACGAGGGGTGCCTTTGTGTCGCGCGCGATTAAAAGCTCCTTCAAACAGGCGCGACACGCGATAAAATCGCGCGCGACACAAAGGCACCGCAAGTCGCGCAACGAGCGGTGCCTAAGTGTCGCGCGCGATTAAATCGTGTGTCGCGCCTGTTTGTAGGAGCCTTTAGACAAGATCTTTCCTTGGCCATAATTACACGTTTGGTCATCATCAGCATACAGCAGTCCACTGCCGGACATAGGCTTCTCCAATTGCAGGCTCTCGGCAACTCTCATCCAGCCACCCTGCGAAGATCGTCACTCCACCTAGCCAGAAGGCGTACCTTACGTTTACCGATTCGCGGTCTCCACTCAAGAATATTATGCCTGAAGGCTTTTATTTAAGTAGTAAGTAATTATTTACATTTTTAATTTTTATTTATTACTAGCCGCAACCCGCGGTTTCTTCCGCATAAGTTTCGATCCCGTGGGAATATCGGGATAAAAAGCCTATATGATAATCGAGGGTGTCAGCTACCTCCATACAAAATTGGTCCAGCCGTTTGTGCGTGAAGAAGTAACAAACATATTTAAATCACACAAACTTTCGCCTTTATAATATTTGTGTGATGATTTTTTTGCTTGAGTACATATAGTTTTTATTGTATTTGTTGGTATATTGGCGTTTCTAGCTGACTTATAATGGCGAATAATTTAATTTAATGTTCTGTGTCTTGTTTAATTACTTTACATAACCTAGTATTGTATACAATTAATGATTTTCTAACTGAACAGACAGCTGTGCTGCTGGGGAGTTTGTTGTGCAACTTCTTCCCAGCACTGGGAATTGGTGAAAGGGGGCGTTTTGGGGGACTGTCTTTTGTAATTTTAACGTTCGAAAAGTGCTGATTCTCAGTCTAGTTTGAATAAATGACATTTCATTTTGAACACGTCTCCCCAACGGTCATCGGATCTACGGCTAATATGGCCGGCCCATTGTCAATTCAGCTTGTTTATTCTGTGAGCTATGTCGACAGCTTTGGTTCTCTGCCGGATCACCTCGTTCCGAATGCTATCCCTCAGTGAGACTCCAAGCACAGCCCGCTCCATATCACGCTGAGCTACCTTGAATTTCAAATCAAATCAACTCAGCCCATCGCAGTCCACTGCTGGACATAGGCCTCTCCCAGACTGCGCCACAGCACCCTGTCCTCCGCCTTCCGCATCCAGTCTTCCCCAGCCACCTTCTTTAGGTCGTCCGTCCATCTAGCTGGGGGGCGTCCCACACTACGCTTGCCGATACGCGGTCTCCACTCCAGGACTCGTCTGCTCCACCGGCCATCGGTCCTTCGACAGACATGGCCAGCCCACTGCCACTTCAGTTTGCTTACTCTGCAAGCTATGTCGGTAACTCTGGTTCTTTTCCGGATAATTTCATTCCTGATTTTATCCTTTAAAGAGACTCCGAGCATAGCTCGCTCCATAGCGCGCTGAGTGACCTTGAATTTAACTTTTGGTATTTTGAAGTACTCATTTTAAAAACATTAATTGGTCCTTTGCTGTTAAAAAAAAATATAGGCAATAGTATATTTTGTCGAAAACAGATGTTATTGCTAGCAAAATCATAACTTTATAAGGGATTTTACAACAGCCAAAATTAACGTATTTTCAACCAATATAATGCACATAAAATTAATAGTTGTTCGAAACACATCATAATAAAGCAACATTGCATATAGCGTCATAAAATATCTTAATATTTCACTCATAAATATTTTATTGCCAAAGCGACTCTACCCACGATCAATAAAACTAGAGAACTATTCTGAGAAACCGTAGTGACGCCTCATTGTGAAAAAGAAAAATATAAGTATCAAACACAATTTCGCTTCCTAGACTTAATGATATATTCATTGACAAAATGTTCAGTCATTAAGAATTGTTGCTTTCGGAGAGAGTTAGGCAAAAACGATATTCTTTTCTACGTAAAAATCTTAAGTGTGTAATTAATTATTGTTGAAGAGAACTTAGCAAGTGTAGTTTTACCCTCTAGTGAACTAAATGGCAGAAATGCAACACCTGGTATCTACTAACTACAGAAGCTGCTTCAGCTCACGTACTCCATGCATACGTTAGTATGTTAAATTCTAGAAAGTGGAAACATATTCCTGATCCAGGACAAACACTCGTGTCCCACTCGTGTCCTCAATTTCAAAGCTAAACCACAAACGTTTTGGCGACCGTTTGAATATCAAGTATCCAATTTATATCGCGCTCATTTCAGAAAAAGTATAAAAAAACAAAGGACAGCTAAGCCTTTTTCTTAAACAAAAACAAAAGACGCGAACCTTTAACAAACAAAAATCGTAGGCGGATTGGAAACAATTTAACAAGGAACCATCACAGAATAGAAATATATACTTAGAAGGTTAACTCCACAAGTCCATACAACGAGCGTAAACGCACGCAGGCATAGACACGTTTCTCATACTCACACTCACAACAGAAGGCCAATTTCCGTAATTAAAATCATTCAAAATCTAGTTACAATTTTATCTCAGCGACAATCCATATCAAAAATGCCAAAAAACAACCAAACTTGTCAAAAATGCCAAACTTGTCAAAAATGCCTAACTTGTCGTAAATGCCAAACTTGTCAAAAATGCCAAACTTGTCAAAAATGTAGGGAAATTATAGGTGTTTTTGACAGGTTGAGACTGAGATCCGACTGAGTTCTTAAAATTTCATGAATTACCCCTCTGATATTCGGTAGAGATCTCCATATGTATAGTCTATTCTAAAAGCATCTAATGGACGTGCAAACAAAGCCAGTTCATGTTAAATTCTTACGCAATCATTCACCAAAGGGAATTAGTAACACATAGTATTAGAAGATTTCCAACTTTATTTCTTACCAACTTTTTCCAACGTTTATTATTGTTCGAATAACATTATTAAATTGTAATTGGAAAATCATCCTCGAAAATTGAGGTTCCAAAATTAACCTCAATAGCAAAATGAAAAAGATATTTAAAGTGATTTAAAATGAGATTTTCGGGTTTATGTATTCAAACAATCAAATCAAAGAATTCAATTGGGACACTACAAATTGGCATCCACAGGTACGTTTTCTGATTCATTTGTTTACATTTTCGTAAGAGACTTTTAGATCAGATCATACGCGTCATCTGGGGGCCTAAAAAGGCCACTTTGGAGAATCATAAAAGGATAACATTATGAATCATGATAAGGCGAAGACAGTCCGTGTTTTTCTTTTTTTTCGCAGCACTACGTAGGTATAATCACAGAGATTGGATTGGATTTGGATTAGATTGATTGGTATTATAGCACAGACAAATAAGAAATAACTGAAAAATGCTTCACCAATTGGATTTGATACGATTAACTTAACAGTTATCCTTTTATGATTCTGCCAAAGTGGCCTTTTTAGGCCTCCGGTTTGTGCTCGCCGCTGTATGAAACCGACCTTCTGTCTGTGACTATGTGAAACCATCCCATTGGGTGGAGCACGAATTTCTCTGGTCTTTTATCATAAGCCTGTTGCTCAAAGCGAACATAAGGCGCTCAATTCCGCCGCAATGGTGACGGTATTCAGGAAAAAATAATAGGCTCCGCTTTTAAGAGGTTGAATATTTACTGAAAGTTTAATGTTTTTCAAATTATACTACTCGGCAGGCTGCGTGGCAGTGCCGACACAATCCTGTAATAGCCGCCCGGGCAGACATCACAGCTAGTGTGGGCCCGCTTGTAAATCGCACCCGATGTGTTTTAGTTATTAAGTACTAAAATAGGCTAAGCTATTTCGTTACTTTTTTTATTTTTTATTTATTTAATCCTTAATGTTACAATTTTATTTTAACATAACACCTGCCAAACTGCAAAGCAATTTGTCGGCAGTAGGTTCTCGCGGATTTTGCACGACTTTTTACTTGATTAAATATTAAAATTAAATTAAGTTAAAACTTAGACTAAATTAAGTTAAAACTAAGACTAAAACCATGGCTTTGTAGGCAAGGATTCCATATGTGAATACAGAGTTTATTAGTTACCCACAAAACTAACACTGTAGCCTCATTGTGACCGAACCGTGGACCTCATGGAAAAAAAACTAAGCTTCATAATTTTGCTTTAGCATCGCGGAGTTTTTTTTACAATTTGCGCCAGATGCGGCTTAATAATTAAAATGATAAGGTTTCCACCGAGTGAGGTTTTCCACAAATATAAAAATTTAATTATTGAAACTGAAGAGTTTTTAAGTGGATCTTGAAGGTCTTTTGGTTTAATAACATTCACTGCATGTCTTTGAAATCACACTGAAAAAATAATTTCTTACTACAGCACATTAAAGCGATTTCATTAAGACTTAATCGGCCTTATTACAAAACAAGATTTATCTTTAGATTCAGGTTTAAACCATCCAGCCATTTTTAAATTTCGAACTATAATCCAACGAAGCTAAAGTTCTTATTACAAAAACTGACGTTAAACCCGAGTCTAAGTTGTCAATTTTGCATTAAAAACTTTACGTTTGTCGGAATAAAGTTCAAAATAGAGAAACTGGCTCGAAGGTTTAGGCTAGGTCTAAAATTAGATCTCGTTTTGTAATAAGACGAACTGAGTTTATACAGTATGAAGAAATGTTTGTAAAACAGTAAAAGACAAAACAGTAACTTTTAATGATTGAACATGCTATACTGAAAAACCAACAAAAAAAGGAAAACCACCATTACTGTAATGTAAGTAAACAATGGTTTGAACGACATCACCATTGAATAAAACCGTTAATGTTGTGACCTTTTAGCTACTTAAAACGTTAAAGCTTACTGTCATGACGATAACATTTTGCCTCAAGCTTTAACCGTTTTCAGATCAGTTAAAAATACTATTTTGAACGTTAGGCTCTTATGGAACTGATTAATGTTTTTTTTTTTTTCATTTTTATTTACTGCTTATTTCTTTCAGTGCAGTTTTTTAACATTTCTTTGATTTTTCTGTTCGGTTTATTCTATGAGCAGCGTTGGCCGAGTAGTAGGCACTTTACTTTGTGTATCTTGTTGATCACTGTCAAAACGGTGAAGGAAAACATCGTGAGAAAACCGGCATGTCCTAGAACCAAAAAATTCGAAGTCATATGACATCCACCAACTCGCTCTGGAGGTATTTTGGCACGATAAATCAAAAGAAAACACATTTTCTCAACTCATAGTTCAACTAGCAAAACAATAAGCAGTGGTTGACCCTAAAAAAAACATCGAATCTTTTTTATTTCAACGTGTTCAGATATCAATACTTATAACGCCTACCTGCAGAATTTCGCTAAGACCTAATTGAATTTTGCCCTAAATAAAACAAATAACTATCGACAAACAAAGGAGAAGAATACAAAACATGTTACCACAAGCTTGTTTCGACTTAGCATTTTTGTAAAGGATTACTGTCTAAGACTTAAACAAACACATCAAGTCTAGCTCTCGTGTTTATTCGTATATTCTGTATCATATGCAACCTCTCGGGTGTAAATAGCCACAATTATACTCTCTCCTTGTCCGAGACGGTTTAACAGTGTAGTCTACGGCTTGTGCTCCGGCGTCGCCACAATTTTTAAAGCTCCCATCCAAAACAAAAACTATCTTCGTATTTCCGAACGCACCTGTCAACTTCATTACGGTTTTTGTGCACGGCGCTGTCACTGCGCCTCCGCAACTAAATAGTTTTTTTTTGTGTAATTAGTAAGTTTTGGCATTGAAAATGTTTTTTACAGTGATTAAATTAGCCTATTCAACTTTACACCTATGTAAAATAGCATTCCAAAGACGAAAAAGTCGTAAATGGTGTATTTGGTAAGTGAGTTAATACGTCCGTGTCATCATTATTTCGAACAAAAACAAATTTTGGAAATTCCGGTGAGTTGTTGATATATTTTTAGAATGCGAAGAAAAATACTAGATAATTAGGTCTAGTCTAGAATCAGTTTAGGACATAAACCTTGAGGTTATGTTCATGTTTATTTGTAGTGTTCCTTTACGTTCGAAATCGGAACCGGAAATGCTACCGCGCGTTTTTCTTTTCAATAATTATTGTCAAAGTGAAAACTCTTCCTTGACTTCCTTCGTTAAAATTTAAAACTCAACAGTCACGTTTCGACAAGCTTCCTTTTTTTCTCGTTTGGTTTCAACGTTAAATCGTGCGTGAAAACTTTTTCAAAATGGGAAAACGAAAAAATAAAGAAGAAGAAGCTGAAAAAATCAGACAGAAACTGGAGAAATGGCAGAAACGATTAAAGAAGAACGAAGATAAGAAAAAAGAAGATGGATGTGGTACACCAACGGATTCCCCTCCTAGAGAGAGGGCTGTCTCCGTGGAACCCTCAACATCAAATGTGGACATGCCTTTGGCGATCTCAGGTACATTATCATACCTAATATTCAAATAGGTATTTAGCTTCAAACGCATGGGTGGTCCTAAGATGGGTATCCATTCACTACACCAAAAATACTGGCCTAGAGCTACCACTAAAGCGGGTAGACATTACTACAGTTGAATAGTGAGCTATCACATGCAGAGGATAGACATACTATTTCGCATTATTCATTGTAACACTCCAGAGCTATCACTCAGAGGATAGACCAACTAACAAAAGTGAGCGCTATCACATAGAGGATAGACATAGTAGCATATTTTACTTTCATTTTAACAAAATACATGTACGTGGCCGGAGCCTTATTTATTTTTTTGGCTTACACTGAATATTAAACTTCCAGACGATGAAGAAGTGGCGGAAGAACTTCTCCTGGCCCTGGGTCCTGAAGGTGCGGATACCAACGAGATAAGTGAGCCAATACATCCGCAGTTAGCATCAAGATGGAAAAATATTATGAGAGAAGGTTTAAAAAAGGATACCAGAGAAGAAATCACTAAAAAGTATCCAGACCCAGAAAATTTCAATACAACAGCACCCTCCTTAAATCCAGAAATCAGGGCAATCATGTCTGAAATCTCTATAAAGAGAGACAATAGGCTTGCAATAAGGCAAAAGCAAACTGGAAAAGTTTTAACAGCCATAGGAAAAGCTATGACAAGTGTCATGAAGGGAAACTTTAACTCGAAGCAATTAATAGAATACCTCAGTGATGCAGCAAAAATCACTACAGACATATACCATCAAGATTTGATGTCAAGAAGGTACTTTGCTCTCGCAGGCACTAGTTCACTGGTCAAAGACGCCATTAAAAACGAAAAGTCAGATGAGACTCTATTCGGAAGTGCTTGTTCTGAAAAAATAAAATTGGCTCAAACAATTCAAAGAACTGGAGCCCAGATAAAAGAAAAACAGAAAAACTTCAGAAGCCCGCTGCCGTCTCAACAAAAACCTCGCAGCGGGCAGTACCAGTACCGTCAGCAAGCAAAGCAGTACCCGAGACCATACAAGAAGAGGCAGACACAGCAGAGGAAGCGGTCTCCACCACGCAAACAGCGTCACAATTAGAGGTACATGCAGGCAAAACTAGCCTTTTTTATTTGAACTGGACAAAAATTACAAATGATCCAATTATCTTGCAGTGGATTAATGGCTACAAAATACCTTTTGCTTCTGTTCCACCTCCAAATGAAGCCCATGTGCAAAATTGGTCAGCAAACGATAGACTCGTTATTCAAGAAGAAATTAAGAAACTTTTGGCAATAGGTGCAATTTCTGAATGTTCATATACAAATAATCAATATGTATCCCCAATTTTTGTTGTACCGAAACCAAATGGAAAATACAGGTTTATACTTAATCTAAAAGGCCTCAATAAGTACATAAACACCCAACATTTTAAATTAGAGGATTCTAGAACAGCTTGCAAGCTAATTTCAAGAAATAGCTACATGACAAAAATTGATTTAAGAGATGCTTATTTCTCTATCCCCATTTCTGACCAGTCCAAAAAATATCTTAGATTTAACTTTGAAGGCAAATTATATGAATTCAATTGCTTACCCTTTGGATTATGCACTGCCCCATTAGTATTCACTAAAATTATGAAACCTATTGTTAAATATATAAGAGACAAAGATATATTAATGACACATTATTTAGATGACAGTTTATACATTAATAATTGCAAACATGCATGTGCCCAAAATGTTAAATCAGCTTGCAAATTATTTCAGAACTTGGGATTTGTTGTAAATTATGAAAAAAGTATTTTAAATCCTAGTCAAGTATGTGATTATTTAGGATTTACTCTAGATTCCAGGGATCTATCAATTTCTGTACCTAAAGAAAAACAAATTTCCATACTTAAAAAGTTGCACAGCTTCAAATTAAAAGGGGTTTGTAAAATCAGAGAATTTTCCCAGCTGCTAGGTTCCCTAACTTCAATATGCCCTGCTGTCCCTTATGGCTGGGTATACACAAAGTTGGTAGAAAGAGAAAAGTACTTAGCATTGCAAGATTCCAATGAAAACTACGATGAAAAAATGACTCTTATAAAAAAAGTTTATCCTGAGTTACAATGGTGGATAGAAAATATAGACAGAAAGAACTCAATTAAACAATACACATTCCAGCTGGAAATCCATACTGATGCATCCCGTACTGGCTGGGGTGCTGTCTGTGAAGGAAAAAAGGCTTCTGGGTCTTGGTCTTCCAGAGAGTTGGAGTTTCACATAAATTATTTGGAATTAAAGGCCGCTTTTCTAGGACTTCAGTGCTTTGCTAAGGATTTTCAAAATTGTGAAATATTACTTAGAGTGGATAATACAACAGCTGTAGCTTATATTAACAAGATGGGGGGTGTTCAGTTTAAACATCTTAACGATATTACAAGGGAGCTATGGCAATGGTGTGAGAAAAGAAACATTTGGATTTTCGCATCATATATTAATACAAAAGACAATTTCGAAGCAGATGCCGAGTCTAGAAAATTAAATATTGAATGGGAGTTATCTCCGACATGTTTTGATGAAATTAGAGGAACCTTAGGGGAGCCTGAAATTGATCTATTCGCGTCTAGAATAAATAGCAAATGTGAAAGATTTGTTTCATGGAGGAGAGACCCAGAAGCTATAGCAGTTGATGCATTCACTTTGGACTGGAAAAAATTTTTCTTCTATGCTTTCCCACCTTTTTCTCTAATCTTAAAATGTATCAATAAAATAATAATAGATAGAGCTGAAGGCATTTTAGTCTTCCCCTATTGGCCTTCTCAGCCGTGGTTTCCGCTCATTAAACAAGTCCTAGTCAAGGATTTACTTATTTTCCCACCTAACAAGTTTCTTTTGACTTCCCCTTACAGAGAACCGCATCCCCTGCACCAGCAACTTACCCTGGCTGCAGGGCTGCTATCAGCGAAGCATTTGTAAGGCGTGGAACTCCGAAATCCGCTCTAGAGATAATGTTAAATTCCCTCTCAAACAACACAATCAAACAATACAACTGTTCTCTTAAATTATGGTGGAAGTTCTGTAATACTCATAACATTGAACCTTATCAAGGATCTATACCTTTTATATTAAAATTTCTTAGTGACAACTTTCATATGGGAATATCATATGGTTCTTTAAATACCACAAGATCTGCTCTCTCTATTTTAATGGGACCAAAAATTACTTCAGATGACAGATTAAAAAGATTTTTCAAAGGGGTATTCAGGCTGAAGCCTCCCAACCCGAAATATAGTGTTACTTGGGATCCGGGTTTGGTGTTGGATTATTTAGCATCCAAGTACCCAAATGAGAATCTATCATTGGATATTTTAACAAGAAAACTAGCAACAATTCTGGCATTAACAACAGGGCATAGAGTTCAGACACTATCACTATTAAAAATTAAAAATATTAAATTCTCAGCCAATGGAGTACAAATAAAAGTACCTGACAATATTAAAACTTCAAGTAAAAGTTCACTTCAACCCTGTTTACATTTAAAATACTATACTAGTAAACCCGAAATTTGCCCTGTACACACATTAAGGTCATATTTAAATGCTACTAAAAATATAAGAAAAGAAATAGATAACCTAATAATTACATACAAAAAACCATATCATAGTGCCTCTTCTCAATCTCTAAGTAGATGGATCAAAAGTACATTGAGTGAGGCGGGTTTAGATACTTCTTTATTTACTGCACACAGCACTAGGCATGCTTCTACTTCAGCGGCAAGTAGGGCTGGTATTAGCATAGATCTCATTAGAAAGACGGCAGGATGGTCAGGGACATCCTCAACTTTCGCTAGGTTTTATAATCGACCAATAGCAGAAGACCCCCTAGCTTTTAGTAATGCTGTTTGTAGTACTGTAAATAGAACCTAGTACCTAATATTATTTCTGTGAGTCATGTGTTCATTCTTTAGGATGCTTATTATGTTTTGTAATCCCAAATAATAATTAATTTTCTTTGATTACAACGCCTTTCATTCACAACTTAACTTTAAACATCTACACTGTTAAACCGTCTCGGACAAGGAGAGAGTATAATTATGAGATTAAACGAACTTACCTGTAAGTGAAGTTCTATCTCAATTATACGAAGCTCCTTGTCCGAGACGGGACTCCCTCCCAATGTTATTTTTACCCTCCCTAGCTTATCCTTGTTGTTCATGAAATGTGCTTTAAACGAAATGAAGTTGACAGGTGCGTTCGGAAATACGAAGATAGTTTTTGTTTTGGATGGGAGCTTTAAAAATTGTGGCGACGCCGGAGCACAAGCCGTAGACTACACTGTTAAACCGTCTCGGACAAGGAGCTTCGTATAATTGAGATAGAACTTCACTTACAGGTAAGTTCGTTTAATCTCATAATTCTATTCAGATATGCGCATAGGAATTAGTGGCTATTAATGTTGGTCGGGTAAATAGGAACGTTTCAGAGGAAATATTGTAAGTGTGGTTTAGATGTGGTGTTTTTGGATGGTTCTGTATTGACGCTGGTGTACGTAACAGTAGTAAAGATGAAGACGATATTTTTTTAGACCTGCTGCATCGCAATTTTGTTATAAACTCAATCACAATCTGGAGGAGTTTGTAGAAGAATTCATAATACATGTTTGAAAAGTTCGTCTACTCGACAAAGTAAATACCGCAAGTAATATTTTTGAATTGTCAAAAGGCGTTGTTATTGTATTACGCAATTAGGCTGCTGAGATCATCATCATCATCTGCCTAGCCTTTTGTCGGGGTCGGCATCTAGTCTAACCGAATGCAGCTGTATACAAGTATTTTACATGGAGCGCCTGCCTTTTTTTTTTTTTTCGCTGAGAAACGACATTACGCATCTCCGCTCGTCGGGTGACGAGACGGAGTATGTGGGAATCCCTGCCAGAGTGGCAGTATACCCACTAAAACTCAGCGGTGTTCCCTCATCGCCTTGATGGGGGGGTCATGGGAATCCGGCTCAGCCTTTGCGTCCACAACCCCCCCGGCGCATGCCCGCCTATCTGGCGGGCCCCGCATATCCCCCTGCCTGGGGGGCTACGGGAATGGCCGGGAACACCTGGCCATTCCCGTCCGGCACTGGTGGAAGCCTGTGCAATACAGGCGAGGGTGCCCCAGCACCCGTCGCCTGCTGGCTTCCACCTGGGAGGAGTCGGAGATGACTGTCATACTGACGTCTTCTTCGACCCCTCCTCCGCCTTCGGAGCGGCGCCGCGAGAGGGTCTTCCTCCCGCGCGCGCTCCGCCGCCTCCTTCTGGGACATGACGTGTTCGCAGAAGGAGGCGACTGCCGCCCAAGATCCCTCATCCCCCAGCATGGCATTGACCAAGCCGGCGAGCGTATGGAGCGCCTGCCTATGCGACCTCCACAACTCAGTTACTGGGTAATACGGTATTCTTTGGTAAGTCTGATTGTGATATTTTCGTGCTTCTGACGACCCGTAACGACTGTCAAAGATCCACGAATGACAGCCGGGACCAACGGCATTACATGCTTTCTGCGTCGCGGAGGGGACTTAAATGATAAATGATAAATGATGATCGAAATGTGTAGCTGTTATTACTTAGCCACAAACTGCTGAGATCTTTAAGGAAATATGTGAATCTCCCTACTTTCGTTAATCTACATTTGTATACATATTTTTGATTATTTTAAGTTTTATTAGAGGTAGCGAGGGGCCCGTGGCTAAATAATAACAGCCGCACAGGTCGATCGATCAGGTTAAGCTACGCTTGCCGCGGTTGGTCTGTGGATGGGTGACCATCTTTACATACCGTGACCCCTCCGTGCCTCGGAAAGCACGTTAAGCCGTTGGTCCCGGCTGTCATTTGTGGATCTTTGACAGTCGTTACGGGTAGTCAGAAGACCGAAAGTCTGACAACCAGTCTTACCAAGGGATATCGTATTACCCAGTAACTGGGTTGTGGAGGTCAGATAGGCAGTCGCTCCATGTAAAATACTGGTATTCAGCTGAATCCGGTTAGACTGGAAGCCGACCCCAACATAGTTGGGAAAAGGCTAGGCAGATGATGATGATTATTAGAGGTAGCTAGACTATTTTCAAACTTCTTGAAGTGTGCAAATCCGCAAAAATAAGTTTAAATTCAATTTAAACGGAGCTTTTAGTTTGACACTGTCAGCTGCAGTCGACGTCTTATCGGAAGGCAGCTGACATACGTCGACGGCTGACATTAATGTCGCAGGAAAAGTGCTTTCAAGTGTTGGTTAACGACCAAAAAGTACGAGAGTTAAATTCTTTCAGTAAACTTTTGTAAAAACACTTTTTAATAAAACTATTTTCACTATGGAAGCAAAATTGAGGGAGGCCTATGTCCAGCAGTGGACGTCTATCGGCTGAAACGACGACTATGGAAGCAAGCAAGCAAGACTATTGATGTAGCAACTCTAAGAAGGTGAGCTAGAAGAGAGGAAAGAACACGATATCACTATCTACACTCCCATAAAAGGAAAAAGCCGTGAAAAATCAACCATGTTTTCGCAAAATGAACGCCATGAAATAGATATGTAGAGAAACTAGAGTGAACATAAAACGCGACATTGGAAACCCGGCCAAGTCGATGTCGATATCGCGAAGGTGGCACCAAATGGGATTGGACAAGAAACTAGATGGAAAAGTTACATGATATTATATGAGAAGTGCATTTGTCTGTTGACCTACACTGTCGAAGTGAGTTTGGATCGGTTTTCGATACGAAATGGAGTCATATGTTTCCACTACAACAGCGGAATATCTATTATGTGAATCATAATAGATATTCCCTATAGCCATTTCGCTTTCGATAAACCCTTTTGTAAGGCTACTAGCTAAGCTAAGCATAAAACAAATAAATAAGCAAAAGATCTTCATTATATCTAAGATACAATAACGGTTTTTAGAGTTCCGTAGCCAAATGGCAAAAACGGAACCCTTATAGATTCGTCATGTCTGTCTGTCTGTCCGTCTGTCTGTCTGTCCGTCCGTATGTCACAGCCACTTTTCTCCGAAACTATAAGAACTGTACTGTTGAAACTTGGTAAGTAGATGTATTCTGTGAACCGCATTAAGATTTTCACACAAAAATAGAAAAAAAAACAATATTTTTTAGGGTTCCCCATACTTAGAACCGAAACTCAATTATTTTTTTTCATCAAACCCATACGTGTGGGGTATCTATGGGTAGGTCTTCAAAAATGATATTGAGGTTTCTAATATCATTTTTTTTCTAAACTGAATAGTTTGCGCGAGAGACAGTGGTAAAATGTGTCCTCCCCCTGTAACTTCTAAAATAAGAGAATGATAAAACTAAAAAAAATATATGATGTACATTACCATGTAAACTACCACCGAAAATTGGTTTGAACGAGATCTAGTAAGTAGTTTTTTTTTAATACGTCATAAATCGTAAACCACAATTTACCATTCATTCAATCAACTCCAAAATAAAAAAAACATTTAATTTCATAAACATAAACCTTATGCATAAACCCGGATGTTACGGAACCCTCGGTGCGCGAGTCCGACTCGCTCTTGCCCGGTTTTTTTATTATATTTATTATATTAGTTGGTTCTGCCCTTCATCCGCGTGAAATTTATTGTTCCCCCGACCCACCCTGTCGCATTGCATCCCCTCCCCGCACTATTACTTCGTTCTCTTCGCTTAGCGTTCTTTCCGACTTTTTTTTTCTTTTTGCACAGCTTCTAAGGATCCTAGCGTGGTATTAAATAGCCTATAGCCTTCCTCAAGGATTGGGCTATCAAATACAAATACAATTTCTCCTAATCCGACTGGTAGTTACAGAGATTAGCGCGTTCAAACAATTAAACTTTTCAGCTTTATTATTAGTATGTATGTTACGGCTAATGGTCGAAGTGCGGCTAAACCTAGTTTTAACCGAACCTAACCTCGGGGTGCCCTTTGCTCGCTCTTGCATCCTACGTCGACGGAGCCTCGCTTCGCGTGGCCTCTATTTCTGTGAAAAGGGTTTAAAGTAACCCAACAAAACCGAACCTCGGGGTGCCCTTCGGTCACTGTTGCATCCTACGTCGCCTCCCGAAGTATACATGAACCGCATGTGGCCGGCTGCACTTAGTTGTGCCCGGCTAAAACTAAGTGTAGCCGCACTTCGGCCGGCTAGAACTAGGTGTAGCTGTACTTCGGATATTAGCCGTGACATATACCTACATATAGATATCATCATTCTCAGTCGAAATCCACTCCAATCCGCCGCAAAAACAAACGTGTTGGTATAATATTTCTATAAAAATATTTCATTTCACTCACGGACCACCCACCCGGTATTGACCCAAATATCAAGAATTCAAGATTGACACCGTACATATCCAAGGAGCACACGATGATAATACAAATTACTCCGCAACCCTGGTTGTTGAAACAACGGACGTATCGTCCTATGAAAATGGTTCTTTCATATTTATGAGACATCATGGCCTATTTTTCATGGTAACTGTTGCCAAAAAAATGGATTAAATAAACGTATTGACGAGTTGGTAACAGATTGGCAAAATCTAGTTGTTAGCACGAAAGATTTAGGAGTATCGACAATGGTGTGCCAAGATCTTAAATTTTTTCGAGACCTTTATTACTTAGCTTCTGCCCACAACTTTGTTCGCGAGAAATTTCTTGTTCCCCGACCCACCCCATCTCATCACCTGCCCGCGCCATCATTTCGTTTTCGCTTAGCGTTCTTTAAAGCTTTCCTCAAGAATTGGGCTATTAAATACAAAAATAAGTTTACAAATCCGACTGGTAGTCCTAGAGATTAGCGCGTTCAGCTTTGGAGACACCGGCAAGCCCTCAATAGACCCAGATCTTGTCTGTATTGAAGTTTATTATTAAGTAATCTTAACACTAAACTTTACACCACACAGTCTTGACAAACATTCCCTAAAAAGAATTCAAGGAAGAAGAAGCCTTCAGACATAAAATACACCGTCGAAAGCGAATCTTGGTAAGAGCCTAGACACACAAATTCACATACATACATAAATCAGCTTCACATCATAGAACATATAAAATACACCCTCCAAGAAAATGGTAGGAAATCATATAAAAGGTTCCAGAGGTTTCATTGTTATACTAAGTATAAATTCTCGGGTTACACGGGGGACTGGGACATAGTCTAGGTCAGATCATATCCGCCAAATGGATGGATGGAAATAACTACAAGATGGATGACAAAGTTGTGGCTAAGAATGTGATGGAACTAGATTGGGGGTAAAACTGTGTTAGTCTTTCGTTCAGACTTAAAAAGGGATGTCCTATTTGTCACATGGGTCTTTAACGGGTAACTTGACTTGATACGGGTGAAGTTTTATGTAAAATTCAATTGAAAAATTCATGTGTTTGGGGTTAGCTGGATAATTTATTTTATTATTTATGTACACACAGTAAATACATAGGGATACGTCATAATTATAATTTCAGTACTAAGGTACTGCTTATTTCTTAAGAAATTAAATAAGAAACGAGATAATGTTGATATAGGGGTATAAACTGTTTGATCGATAGTTTAAGATGTATGTACTAGATCTTGTTCAAAACGGACTTCAGTAAAGTGCCAAGAGTCAGTGTTCACGATAATGTTTCCAGTATAGACACTAACATCCATCTACTGATTGCAAAAGCACTTTCTATGAGCACAGAGCATATTTTTCTAAGTGATTTATAACAGAGCTTTAAACTAGAACGAAATTTTGGTACATAAGCCAGGGGAGTACATCGTGCAGGCTCTAAAAGTAGGGCGTACACGAAATACAGCCCGGAAGTTGGCAAGACAGCAAGTTGTAAACATCTTAACATCGCGAAATTCACGAGCATTTTTCTTAAAGCCAGGACGTAAAAGAATTGCCGTGAAAAAAGGCTCAATCGAGAAATAAGTAGAACGCCTCAATCTGAAGGCGATTTCTATTCAAGGCAGCTCAATAAACATCTCTAGGGATATTTTCAGGTAGTACACTATTTTATTCACGCGGTTGATGCATGAGTAAAGTGATAAAACCTTGAACTAGCCCCATTTGGTTTTATGCAGTTCCCTTATTAAAAACTTTTAAACCTCCCATTAGAGCGCTGAATACGGGAGGAAAATGAAATATGAGGAAATTTTCACTTGTAATTCGCCCCTAGATGTACAAGTTTTTATTTCCGAGCAATTTTCCGCGTGCACAATGAAATTCCTTAAATATTTGTTTCATGAGAAGAAAATGCTTCATTTTAGACTCTGTTTCAACTTGCGAGCGAGCAGTTTTATTTGACGGAGCGAGGGACATGAAAAATTCTCGGCCATTTAGGCAATTTGTGAACATATTGAGGCTTTGTATGTTTCATACCTGACAATTATCTCTAGTGTGTCTTGTGGCTGACATAAATTCTCCGTCCTATGTGCCGCATTTATACGAGGTCCAAGCTTACCTTTTATGTCGGGACCGTAATTTGGGATGTCTGGATTAATTCGGTGACATCTTAAATATTCTGGCTGGATTTACGAGGTGGCAACTTGGGCAGCTCTTGCAGTATTCAGTTTTTCCCTATTAATCCGTCCAAAGGCTACAAAGTTTTAAAAGCTTGGTAGAAAATGTCTGCAGTTATTACTTGGAAATTGTGGCTTCGTTCTAGATATGCAAAGAATAAAATGCTACTTTAATTAAAGCGATCTCCGCTTTTATAGTGCGAATAAAGAGAAATAATGTTGTAACAGCGTTTTTAATATCATTGAGTTGCATTTCTGGTGTTCAGAAAAATGTTCTGTTTACCTTTTGCCTGAAGAAAACTGAAAAGTAGTTTTCAAGATGTCACAAAAGTATAAATTATTCTCATCATCTGCCTAGCTTTTTTCCAACAATGTTGGGGTGGGCTTCCGCTCTTCCCGGATGCAGCTGAATACCAGTATTTTACTTGGAACTCCTCCCTATCTGACCCTACATAACCCCTTGGTAAGACTGGTTGAAAAATATTAATTATTATCTATACTTTAAGGATAACCGTCACCATAATCTACCCAAATTACACCAAACTCCTAGATTTCCAAAGGATTAGACTATCTTAGAGACCGTCTCCAAACTAGTCCACTAATTTATTAAAGGCTAGGTCAACATGACAAATGCGTTGCTCGACCAATCTGGAGAGAGTAATTATGCTTAGATAAGCATCCCGGACGCAGTGAAGTGCCAAGATGAAGAAAACATACCAGATGCGTAATTTTACCACTACCATCAGGTAACCATCATTATCTGCCTAGTCTTTTCCCAACTATGTTGGGGTCGGCTTCCAGTCTAACCGGATGCAGCTGAATACCAGTATTTTACATGGAGCGACTGCCTATCTGACCTCCAAAACCCAGTTACTGGGTAATACGATACCCCTTGGTAAGACTGGTTGTCAGACTTTCGGGCTTCTGACTACCCATAACGACTGTCAAAGATCCACGAATGACAGCCGGGACCAACGGCTTAACGTTCTTTCCGAGGGACGGAGGGGTTTCGGTATGTAAAGATGGTCACCCATCCACAGGCCAACCGCGGCGAGCGTAGCTTAACCTGATCGACCGACCTGTGCGGCTGTTATCCGACCGACCGCGGACAACTATTAACTTAAAAGTGTCTCATAAAAAAATATAAAAAATATTCTGAGGAAACCATAATACACTAGGGCTAAAAATTCGAGAAGTGGTGGACCGGTGGTAACGGCCACGACTTACGAATTGTAGGTTCGAACCCTGACGGGCGCTTAACTTTGTGTAAATTATTTCATCACCTCTGTTCTCAAAACGGTGAAGGAAAACATCTTGAGCAAACCGGCATATCCTAGAACCAAAACTTCGAAGTCATGTGACATCTACCAACCCGCACTGGGCCCGCACTGCCTCTCAGAGTGAGGAGGCCAGCAGAGGAAACATTATCTTATTTATAAGACACGGAGGAGTATTTAGTCTGATTACTTGTATGTGCAAGGAAGGTGGTATGTTTATTAAAATAAACTGGAGCGTACAAGTCGCTTATCGCATTCCACAACGCGCAGTCAAGTTGAGGACATAGGTCACTTAGATTAGTGTACAAACGTAAACCGACAAGTTATCAGTAATTATAAACTAACTTATATGACGTCTGGAAGAGCTGTGCGTTCCTTGAGGCTATTTTGTTTTTCTGATTTTTTTGCTTTTCTTTACCAGGGCCTTTATTCTTTACGGCACAATGAACAAAATCGCGCGAAATGTACGCGGAATTGTTGTTATTAGGTAAGGAATTGACGGAGTTTCGAAGTAAGGAATTAGGGCCCTGTTAAGGGTAAAAATTGCTTGGATAACCATGTAGGGAATTGATTATGGATGGCCCAAGTTTTAAGGCAAGAATTCATACAATAACGGGCATCGTTCACCACGATGACGTCACCACGCTTGCATACTGTGTTTTGGCGATTTCAGACCAAGTTTCTCTGTCAAAAGTGTATTTGCTAACATACAACGTACGTCCAGAAATGACATTGAAAGAATCAGTACATTCAAGCTTATACTCAAAGGCTTTCTTTCAATTAACTATTTACAGGCACATTTGATTGACAAAGGATTCGGACATTTAGAAAGATGAAGCTCCATCCCAGGATTTGAAACCATGTCATGTCTTCACAAACAAACACACAAACTTAATAGGTCTTCACAAACTTCATAGGATCGAACTTACTCTAACAAAGAAACAACTTCTAAAGACCTCAAAAACTGTTTAGGGTAGGAGCGGTTTAACCAGGTGTATCTGTAGTACACACACATTTCACCACTTATGTTTATAGTTTAAGCCGAAAGACGTCCACTGTTGGACATAGGCCCCCAAGCACATCCACTTCGACCGGTTCTGTGCTTCTCGCATCCAACGGGTTCCTGCGGCCTTCACAAGGTCGTCGGACCACCTTAGGCCTTCCAACGCTACGTCTTCCGGGACGCAGTCGCCACTCCAGAACCTTTCGGCCCCATCGGCCATCTGTTCTGCGAGCAATGTGCCCTGCCCACTGCCACTTAAGTTTGGCAATTCTTTGGGCTATGACGGTTACCTTGGTTCTCCTGCGGATGTCCTCATTTCTGATTCGATCACGCAGGGAAGCTCCAAGCATAGCCCTCTCCATTGCCCTTTGGGTGACTTTTAGCCTTCTTATAAGGCCCATTGTGAGCGACCACGTTTCAGTGCCATAAGTCATCACTGGCAACACGCACTGGTCAAAGATGTTATGTTTTAAGTCTCATGTAATAGAGGGTTAGTCTATTTTCATTAACCGGACACAAATCCACACTACGGCCTGCTACTGAAAAATCCCAGACGGTAAAACATAATAACACTTTGCCCGACCGGGAATCGAACCCAGGACCTCATGGTCAGTAGTAGTGCTTAAGACCACTAGACCAACGTGGCTACTAAAATCTATTCTAGCGTTCAACCACCCACTACTCAGATTTCCTCCGTTATTTCGAAACTTCGCAATTCTGCTCCTGTTTGCCGATCCGATCATCCCATAAATAATGACGGGAAGGCGTCAGGAAAGGAAACAATGGGTCCTATTTATAAATCCTGTTATCTTTGGTTCAAGAGCCCCTTTGTATCGGATGTACTTCGTAAGATCATTAGCCTACATTGGTTTAAAGGAAAGTAATGATGTGGGTGAAGTGAATGCAAAGGTGATTATGATGTTTTGAATGAGTGACGAATTTTAGGTTGGATTTTGATAAGAGCGGGCCTATGCTAGTAGTATGCTACTACTACAATCTGTCAAATTTCTTTAATAGATTTTCAACTTTATCGCTAAAGCATAAGATTCAAAGTTGATTGGGAAAATTTTACTGTTTCGTGTAGCTTGATGTGCATAATTCTGTTACTAACTATATGTTGTTGTACCATAATATAGGTCCTTCTGCCCTAAGTAATGGACAGACGGCTATCCTGACGTCATCAAATCATTAGCCCACTTTGATCAATAAGGTATCTGCACTTAATGAGATCGAAAGTAGGTTAAATAGTTTAGTACCATAGTAGGTATAAGGTACCTTAGTAGGTATTAGTAAGCTAATATGTAGCAGCTGAATAAAGTCACGTAGATGTGTAATGATAATCATAGTTAAAATTAACTTTAGCCCACGGCTTTATCCGCATTGATGTCGGTTTCATGGTTTTAATTTTTTTGCTCGCAACAATATTTTTTTTTTTTTCAAAAAATTAATATTAGCCTTATAATATCAGTTATCTGCCTGTCAAAGTGCCGTCCTAAAATAATTTCAGCCGTTTCGGAGATTAGCGGAACAAACCGACAGACAGGCAAAAATAGTATAATTTTTTTGACTGGCCCGTTGGTCTAGTGGTTAGTGGCCCTGACTGCTATGCCGGAGGTCGTGGGTTCGATTCCCACCCAGGACAAATGTTTGTGTGATGAGCATGATCATTTGTTCTGTGTCTGGGTGTAATTTATCTATAATATGTATGTATTTAGAAATATATAAGTATGTTTATCAGTTGTCTAGTACCCATAACACAAGCTCTGCTTAGCTTGGGACTAGACGGCGTTGTGTGATGGTGGTCGAATATATTTATATTTATATATTTATTTATTTTTTTATATAGTGAACAGCTGATTTTTTTTCGCGAATTCAAGTTTGGTCCCCATAGTAAAAGTTGTTCATAATGATGAGTACAATGACCTCTTATGAGGTTGTTAATGTTTTACCAATAACCCTGTATACTAACCCCCTTACTAATAAGCGCTGTATAGCGTCTGTATAAGTTACACAACGCGTGAAAATCGGTGTGTAACTATTCATCCATACTAATATTATAAATTCGAAAGTGACTCTGTCTGTCTGTCACGCCTAAACCACTGAACGGATTTCGATAAAATTTGTCAGAGAGATAGATTGCATGCCGGGGAAGGACATAGGATAGTTTTTATCGACATACCTCGCGGGCGAAGCCGCGGGCGGAAGGTTTATTAGTAAGGGGGTAATAATAAAGCTGAAGAGTATTGTTGTTTGAACGCGCTAATCTCTTGAACTACTTACCAGACGGATTAGAAAAAATATTTTTGAAATTTATAGCCGATTCTTGAGAAAGGCTACAGGTTAGGTCCAAGTTTAATTTGCCGGGTTAATTGAAGGATACCTATTGCAGTGTTTCTATTAATTAATTTCTTTTCGTTGGTTGATTCTTACCTGGAACAAAGGAAAAAATAAATTAGAAAATGATTAGTTATGACTCTTATGACAGATACTAATAATAAAGCTGAAGAGTTTGTTTGTTTGAACGCGCAAATCTCTGAAACTACAGGTCGGATTTGAAAAAATATTTTTTCATTTGATAGCCCAATTCTTGCGGAAGGCTTTAGGCTTATTTATCATCACGCTAGTCGCCTTAGGAGCCGAGTAAAAAGAACGCTAAGTGAAAATAACGCTAAGTGAAAATAACGCTAAGTGAAAATAACGCTAAGTGAAAATAACGCTAAGTGAAAATAACGCTAAGTGAAAATGAAGTAATTGCGCGAACAGGCGATGCGATGCTATGAGGTGGATCGGAGGAACGAGAAATTTCACGATGAAGAAGTCGCGGATTAGAATCATTAGGATCAGTAATACAACTTGTTTCGTCGTTTCAGCCGATAGACGTCCACTGCTGGACATAGGCCTCCCCCAATTTTGGGGGGGGTTTGCCATAATCGCCACGCTTGGCAGGCGGGTTGGCGATCGCAGTATGGTATGATGGTGGAATAAATAGAGAACGCTGCTGCCCATTCTCCGGTAAGACCCTTAGTCGCCTTTTACGACACCCACGGGAAGTAAGGGGTGGTGCAATTCTTTAAGTCCGGCACCACACAGACAAGTCCGGCACAACACAGACAACAACTTGTTTAGTTAGTATAATTGTTAAATGTCAAGATTTCATGAAATAGTCATTCAGTGGGATTACCTGGTCTTAGAGAGTTGTGTTGATGACTTTAATGATTATAATTCTGTAAATACATATTTGTTACGGTCGCGAATCATATATATTCACCTACAACTTAATACTGACCAGCAAATTGCAAAAAACCTAAGAATATTTGAATTTCGCGGGCTACCTTAGCGCTTCCTCCTTAAGTCAATTGGAAACTAGGATTTGAATATGTAATAGTTATTTATTGCCATCCATAGTAAATATATCATATTACACTAGAATTGATTAATCTACTCAATATCGTAGATGACATATACCTACAAGATTGTAATTAACACATAATTCAGGTCAATTGTTTACTATTTGGGTTAGAATAATACAGATTAATAGGATTGTGTTGCATTCCATTGAGTTGCATGTTCTGAATATTTTAATGCGTATTAGTACATCAAAGCGGAATGGAGACGACCAAAATTAGCCAATGGACCATAAATACGTTCACTCAGGTTTATCCATCTAGAATCTAGAATTCTAGATCATTCTAGATGATGTGATTTTTTTACTGAAATCTGACGCGAAATCTTATACAGGACGAAAACACAAAAAACGCAAGTTTTAGAAACAATAAAAGTATATCGACTACAGTAAACACAATCAGAAAAATATATGATATTCTTCAGGATATATGCTGGGTAGATAGTGTGTTGAAAACATAATACAACTAATTTGATACGAGAGAAAAAAAACGTGAAGATACCTCAAAAAACTTTCTTTTGACAATAAATACCATACACTTAGACATCTGATTTTTAGGGTTCCTTACCCAAATGGTAAAAACGGGACCCTATTACTAAGACTTCGCAGTCTGTCCGTCTGTCTGTCACCAGGCTGTATCTCATGAACCGTGATAGCTAGACAGTTGAAATTTTCACAGATGATGTATTTCTGTTGCCGCTATAACAACAAATACTAAAAACTGAATAAAATAAATATTTAAGGGGGGCTCCCATACAACAAACGTGTTTTTTAAGGCGTTTTTGCCTTGTGGTACGGAACCCTTCGTGTGCGTGTCCGACTCGCAATTGGCCAGTTTTTTTATCAGATTATTCTACAATCAACATACTAAAATACTAGTGTTTTAATTTTTTAGTCCAAACAATAGATTTTTTTGTAAACAGATAATTGCTTCATATTTTGCAATAAATTACCAGCGTTGTGTGATCACGATTCTCTTTCTTTTCTATGCAGTCCGACAGTAACCACGCTTTAGGTAATGTAAGCGATCGATTTATCGTCGATTTATTATCGCGCATTGCATTTTCAACTCTCGGTGTTGAGCCGAGCATTGGTAATCCAACAGAGTGCATCCCAGCGCGTCAAAATGATGCACTGTTGCATTTTCAACTCTTGGCGCTAAAGGAATGCGTTCAAAATCGAGTGCGCGATAAAAAATCGCAATACGAGTACACTAAAAGTACTCGTACTGCGATTTTTTACCGAGGGCTTAGGTACTGGTCAATGTTTTCACCTTCATCCCATTTAGGGCTACAAACTGATTGCAAACAGTTTATTCTATATAAGTACATATTATACTTATATCGAACCAGCTGCGCCCCGCGGTTTCACTCGCGTAAATGTCGATCCCGTGGGAATACCGGGTTAAAAATTGGCCTATATGTTAATCCAGGGTGTCAGCTACCTGCATACAAAATTTTATCAAAATTGGTCCAGCCGTTTGAGCGTGAAGAAGTAACAAACATATAAACACACACACCCAACTTTCGCCTTTATAATATTAGTGTGATAATGTATTTTCGAAACCATTACCTGTAAAAACCCGCACAACTGTTAAAAAATCAAAATTTGATCTAAAAGAAAAGAAATTCAATTGTGTCTCGTTAGCCACTGTTGCGCTACAGTGGTGACAAAAAAAATAGGCAAAGACGTCTCAAAAAAAAAAAAAAAAATATTGTTAAGCCTTTAATAAAAGGTTTTTTTAATTCCCCAAAACTTTTTAATGTTTACGCACTAAATTAAGGTTATAAAATACCATTGAGATTAATACCTACTAGCCTTATTGCGAACATAATATCGCCATTTTGTATTGAAATGAAAATATAGTAGTTTCGCCTACGACGCCTACTATTGAAATGTAAATATAGCTACTATATTTTTTCTTGGAAATATAGTATATAGACCTCTAATATAGCAGGATACTATATTATCTAATTAGCTTTCGCCCGCGGCTTCACCCGCGAGCTTTGTCGATAAAACTATCCTATCACCTTCCCCGGGATGCAATCTATCTCTCTGCCAAATTTTATCGAAATCCGTTCAGTTGTTTAGGCGTGAAAAGGTAACATACAGACAGACAGACACAGTTACTTTCGAATTTATAATATTAGTATGGACAGTAGGGTTGACAACCCTAATCCCAGCATAAGGAACATCTGCTTAATGTAGCTAAGCTTTTCCAAAACAACACGAGATGTGAATAAGATAACTAAAGTGTATTTCAAATAAACTTGCGATAAATGTCATTCAACCACCCTGTACCAAAAAGTCCAAATAACTTACGATAGATATCGTTCGTCATACAAAACTGTCGCTAACATTGCATCGGTTGAGTTTCATAATACCAAACACGGAGTAGGTAAGTCAATGTTTTGATCGTGTTACCGACACTGCCATTTTTTTCGTATGGTTTGGAAATATTGGGATACATTAGTAGAAGGAGGTGAACAAACTTTATCGCAAGTTTATTTGAAATGAACTTTAGTAAAGTCTATTTCCTCCTCCTCAAGCCATATCACCAACAAATTGAGTTGTCACATCACATATCGACTGTGAACTGGCAACCGGTCCTATCTCAATTTTTTGAAGATTTCAGTTTTTAATGCCATTTTATACCATTTAATACTCCACATCGTTGCAAGAAATCCTAATTCAAATATATTTAAATTTGGCGCCAGAATTGGCTTCATTCAACTTGTACTAACTTCAACGCGCAGTGAATGCTTTTGTGTTTTTTCTTCATTCTGTAAAGTTGTCAAAATTGAGATAGTACCGGTTGCCAGTTCACAGTCGATATAGTATTAAAGAAGCAATATTGCATTGCCAATAGATATTAGACTAGTTTCTGCGCGCGCCTTCGTCCGCGTGAAATTTCTTGTTCCCCACCCTGTCGCATCGCATCGTCTGCCGGCACTATTACTTCGTTTTCGCTTAGCGTTGTTTCTGACTCTTTTTCTTTTTGCTCGACTCCTATGGGTCGTAGCGTGATGTTAGATAGCATATAACCTTCCTTAAGAATTGAGCTATCAAATATAAAAAAAAGAAAAGAAAAGAAAAAAAAAATATTTGGACACAGTTCGTGAAACACAAAATACAAAATTAACAAAATAAAAATTATGTTTCAACAACAACAATAGTGCGTGCTTCACGGCTGCGCCAAAATATAAAAAAAACTGGCCAAGTGCGAGTCGGACTCGCACACGAAGGGTTCCGTACGGCAAAAACGCCGAAAAAAACACGTTTGTTGTATGGGAGCCCCCCTTAAATATTTATTTTATTATTTATTATTCAAGTAAAAATACAACTGAGTATTTTGTGAATATTTCAAGTGCCTACCTGTTGTCATTTTTGATATCGAGCAAAAAAGGGCACGAAAATCGCGTTTGTTGTATGAGAGCCCCCCTTAAATATGTATTTTATTTTGTTTTTAATATTTGTTGTTATAGCGGCAACAGAAATACATAATTTGTGAAAATTTCAACTGTCTAGCTATCGCGGTTCTTGAGATACAGCCTGGTGACAGACAGACGGACGGACAGACAGCGAAGTCTTAGTGTCCCGTTTTTACCCTTTGGGTACGGAACCCTAAAAAGAATTGTTCAAATGCGACTGGTAGTTCCGGAGATTACCCCCTACATGCAAACAAACAAAATGTTACCTCTATATAAAATTTGTTAGACAAATTGAGTTGTCACATCACATTTATAGTATCAAAGAAACGATCTTGCACTGCCGATAGATATAAAATAACAGGCTGGTACATTTAGAGAATCAAAAGCTCAATTTGCGAACGGTTTTATCTACATAATGCAGTTTTTGCCTCGACTCGAAATAGGTGGTGTACCAGAGAACTGCCTACGGGCTGCAATCAGCATCTCACTATAAACAACTGCAGTTTACACGAAAATTTATCTTTCTACTTCGATTTTAGAACTGGAAATCCCTTGCATGTGCTTCGATCTTAACTATCAACAACAATACTGGCGCTTCAATTTTAAATTCAACTTTATGCTGAACTGTTAAGGTTGAGTTTTCATTGGAGATGATGGAGTTACGACCTTTCAGATAGGTTTATAAGAAACCGGTGAGACCAGTGACTGTCTGTTCGTTGAAGCGGTTGCTCTGCATAGCGAAAAATAATCACAGAATGATTTGAACTTAGCTATTTATGGTTCACGATTGAATGGATAAAGTTACTCAATTTTATAGAAACTTGTTGTTTTCTTTGAAAATAATGGTCGAATCTACAAGTAGTTCATATTACTTATATATATTATTACTACTACTACTAATACATGTTCCTCAATTAAAGGAAAAACGCAAAAAACGCAAGTTTTATAATGCCTAAAAGTATATCGAAATGAGTGAACCGATTTTAATGAAACTTCATACGCATAAGCAGGATACAAAGGTCTAAAAAGTTACATAAGAACATTATCGAAATGTCTTATTTAAAAAGAAAACAGGAAATCTGTTTATATGGAAAACTTAAAATCGGTCTAATTTGGCTGTAACACTGCTCTTCGAAAATGTTCTTAGGTAACTTTTTAGACCTTTGTATCCTGCTTATGCGTATGAAGTTTCATTAAAATCGGGTCATTCATTTCGAAAAACAAGGGCTTGAAAGTTTGTATGAAATACCGTACGGCGTAAACGCTCTTAATAAATCCCCTTTTACATGTCAGTATAATCTCGATGAAACCAACGGTACCTCTGCGAAGAATTACTAAACAAACTTCCACGGTTCAAGTCCAGACATTTCTTGTGGTGAAAATTATTTAAACAATGTAAGGTCACGCCTGGGTGGGGTTTTTGATGTTAAGAGCGTTTACGCCGTACGGCATTTCATACAAACTTTCAAGCCCTTGTTTTTCGAAATTAATGAACGGATTTTAATGAAACTTCCTAAGCGTAAGCAGGATACAAAGGTCTAAAAAGTTAGTAGAGAACATTTTCGAAATATCTTATATAAAAAAAGATAACTGGAAATATCTGTTTCTATGGAAAGTTTAAAATCGGTCTAATTTGGCTGTAACACTATTTTTCGAAAATGTTCTCTACTAACTTTTTAGACCTTTGTATTTTGCTTATACGTACGAAGTTTCATTAAAATCGGTTCATTCACTTCGAAAAAAAAGGGTTTGAAAGTTTGTATGAAATGCCGTACGGCGTAAACGCTCTTAATAAAACCCCTTTTACATGTCAGTATACTCTCGATGAAACCAACAACGGTACCTCTGCGAAGAATTCCTAAACAAATTTCCACGGTTCAAGTCCAGACATTTCTTGTGGTAGAAAATTATTTAAACAATGTAAGGTCACGCCTGGGTGGGTTTTTTGATGTTAATGCCTTGATAAATCTTGTATTAATCAAAATAACAGCAAAGATCACACCAGGGGGCCTAAAAAGGCCACTTTGGCAGAATCATAAAAGGATAACATGATAATAATAATCATAATATGACGAAGCTTTTTTTCGCTGCACTACGTAGCGCGTAGGTATTATCAAAGAAATTGGGATTGGATTTGGATTGGATTGATTGGTATTTTAGCACAGACAAAAAAGTAACTGAAAAATCCTTCACCAATGGGATTTGATACGATTAACTTAACAGTTACTTAACTGTCCATTATGATTCATAATGTTATCCTTTAATGATTCTGCCCAAGTGGCCTTTTTAGGCACAATGAACAAAACTGCGGGAGTTCAACACGAGATTGGCGGGATTAGCTTAAGGAATTGACGTGGTTTCCAAGTAAGGAATCGTTAAGTGCTCATAGTGATTTAGGCCCCTGTATTCCCCGAAAGGGTTGGTAAAGGTCGCATTTAAGGATATGTCCCAATTAAAACTTTAAACCAGTCAAAACCACTTTTGTCCGGTTAAAACTAAACTACTTTACTTAGAAACCTATTAGTTTGGTAGGTTTTTTGAGACCCTTTTAATTTTATTTTCTGGTGTCGCGATCGAGATTTAACTTAGACATTTCGTAACAACTGGGTTGTGGAGGTCAGACAGGCAGTCGCTCCATGTAAAATACTAGTATTCAGCTGCATCCGGTTAGACTGAAAGCCAACCCTAACATAGATGAAAAAGGCTAGGCAGAGTAAAACGCGTTTTAACTTCAATAACGATTTAGACTGAAACCAATCAAAATTGGTTTTATTAGTGGTTGCAAGGGCTACTGCTGAGTTCAGGACCTGGGTTTTTCTACCTGGAATGTCTCAGCAGTAGCCCGTAGTCTGGAATTGTACTTACATCTGGCTATAATATTCCCAAGTGATTCATCTTTTTATACATCGCAGCTTTACAAATATATGAATGTGAAATTGGCATCTTCCCCATGGGATGGGAGGACGTCGAGATTTGTATACATATTTATGACAGGATGTATTTTTTATTTAAAATCTTCGTTTTAGTCGTGTGCAAATTTTTTTTAATTTGGAATGTGCTTAATGCTTTCAGGGGGCCTAAAATGGCTACTTTGGATGTTCAAAATCTAGTCGCTATCTCATCTCAGCGACAATCAAAGTCAAAAACTTGTCATAATTAGAGGGAGTTTTGACTGAGATTGAGTCTGAGAACAGACTAAGAACTTGCTTAAAATTACGAGAATTTCCCCTCTGATATTGAAGCTGCTGAACCGCTAACATGAAGTTCAACTCGAAGGATGGTTTAGTAGGTAAAGTATGTTGGGGTAAGATCGGCACTGGTATAAGACCGTATAAATCAAATTCCCACCTAAATGTGGCAATGTTTTTAATGCAGTAATAAACATCCTGGTGTTCTCCATCATTATTTTTATTCTGTTACGACGAAGATCAGAGCAAAATTTAATTTTGCAGGCAAAGAATTTTATTCTTACGGTCTTACCCCAGCAACGATCTTACCCCAACATACCTTACTTTTTGGTCTAGTGTACCCAAAGTTGTATACGATTCAGAAAGAAAATATGTTTATTATATTAAAAACGTGATAGTAATATAACTTTTAATAATTGTCATCGTGTCTAGGTTACTGCAGTAATAAACTAGCCAAAACCCAAACCACGGCATTGCAGTAATCACTAATCACACTATCACACTAATATTATACAGGCGAAAGTTTGTGAGTATGTGTGTGTGTGTGTGTTTATATATATTTGTTACTTGCTGGACCAATTTTGATAAAATTTTGTATGGACGTAACCGACACCCTGGATTAACATATAGGCTACTTTTTATCCCGATATTCCGACGGGATCGACATTTACGCGGGTGAAACCGCGGGCGCAGCTAGTTATACATAATTACACATGTGCATGTCAAGCTAGTATTAGCTGAGCAAAAGCCCCATTAACCATAATTATCTCATTACTTAGCTGATTACGTTACACCAAGATGGATACTGATCCAACATCTGACTAACGTGTTGTATGCTGTCGCAGTTTCACCAGATGCAGCCGAATACCAGTATTTTACTTGGAGCGACTGCCTATTTGACCTCCACAACCCAGCTTATAAAACATCGTGAGGAAACCGGCATGTCCTAGAACCGAATATTAGAGGACATGTGATATCTACCAACCCGCACTGGGCCTGCGAGGTGGCTTAAGGCCCATTCCCTCTCATAGGGAGGAGGTCCGTGTTCCAGCAGTTGAACATTATAGGCTATATGCTAACCCAGCTAATGTGTAGCAGTTAGCATAATGCCCCTGGTAAGACTGTTTCTCAGACTTTCGGCTTCTGACTACCCGTAACGTCTGTCAAATTCTAATAATACAGCCGGGATCGACGAACGGGATCAAACATCTTAGTACCCACGGAATAAAAAATAGTCTAATTTGAGACACACATAAAAGTAAGATAATGAACAAACTAACATTGTATAAAGATGTGGTTTATTTTGAGACACACTTAGCCGAAGGTAGTTAACCCATAACATAAGTGGTCTTCCAAACAAGATAGTTAAAATCCTATACTTAAGGCGAAAGCGTCACGCCCGGGTAATTCCATTTTTTCTACGTTTTTTGCAATTTGCAGGTCAGTATCAGGTTGTATGTTGATCTAAATATTATTCGCGTCCGTAACAACTTTATTTAGAGTCATTAGAATCATCGATACATCGTTTTGTACTCATAAAAATCATCAATACATCTCTCTAAGTTCATATTACCCTATTAAGTGACTACTTCATGAAAACATGACATTTGAGGCCAACTTTTTCTATCTAGAGGAGTTTTATTGCCATTCTAACGATTATAATTCTGTAAAGTCATACTTATTTACGGTCGCGAATCATATACAACCTGACCTGCTAAATGCACGGGCACGGGCAGGGCACGGTTGGCGCAGTGGTTAAGCGATTGACTGCTGCGCTGCGTGTCGCGGGTTCGATTCCCGCACGGAACAAATATTTTTATGACCTACAAGTAGTTGTACCGAGTCTGGCTGTTTTTGTATGTGAGTTTAAATGCACCCACAATACAGGAGAAGTTCCTAGTGTGGGGCATCGTTTAAAAAATTGGAATTACGCGGGCTTGACGCTTTCGTCTTAACTTGTATAGGATTTTGACTATCTTGTTTGGGAGACCACTCATGTTATGGGTTATCTACCTTCGGCTAAGTGTGTCTGAAAATAAACCATATTTTTATACTAACAATGTTAGTTCGTTCATTATCTTACTTTTAAGTGTGTCTCAAATTAGACTATTTTTTATTCCGTGGCTGTGTTATTAGAATTTGACAGACGTTACGGGAGTCAGAAGCCGAAAGTCTGACAACCAATCTTACCAGGGCATTGTAATATCGGGGGCACTATAACGCATCCCCCTTAACCAATACTATAATGTGAAAGTTTGTATGTATGTTACTCAATCACGCAACAATGTCTCAGCGGATGTAGATGAAATCTGATACACAGGCAGATTATGACCTAGATTTAAGATATAGGATACTTTGTATACGCGTAAATGTAGCAGTTTCCAAGGAATCCGCGTTTGAAGTAGCAGAAGAGCAATGGTGGCCCAGTGGTATCGACCTCGACTTTACGAGTAGGTAGGTAAGTTCGAACCCAGACAGGCACTTTACTTTGTGTATTTAATTTCATCACCACTGCTCTCAAAACGGTGAAAATGTTCTATACTAACTTTTTTTGGTCTGTGTGGTGCCGGACTTAAAGAATAGCACCACCCCATACTTCCCGTGGGTGTCGTAAAAGGCGACTAAGGGGCGTACCGGAGAATGGGCAGCAGCGTTCTCTATGCATTCCACCACCATACCATACTGCGATCGCCAACCCGCCTGCCAAGCGTGGCGATTATGGCAAAGCCCCCCCCCTTTTGGGGGAGGCCTATGTCCAGCAGTGGACGTCTTTCGGCTGAAATGATGATGATGATGATGATGATAACTTTTTTGAGCTTTGTATTATTTGTGCTTATGCGTATGAAGTTTCATTAAAATCGGTTCAATCATTTCGAAAAATAAGGGCTTGAAAGTTCGTATGAAATGCCGTACGGCGTAAACGCTCTTAAAACTACGTGCAACAGAAAGATAACTTAACATTCTTCCATAGAGAAGACCCAATTTCGTACAAATTATTTCTAAGAAACATGGCCTCTCCTTCGCCGCAATTAAAGACACAACCTTTATGTAGTGATTCAATCAGGTTGGGTATTGTGTACCCAATATTAAGTTACCGGTTTAATGGGTAACTTGTAGACAAGGGCCATTCAGTTCACCGGCTTCCTTTAATTGATCCTTTAGTTGCGGAATTCAATAAGGATGTTGATGACCGCCATTACCTCTGTGGCCATTACATTTTTTCTTCCGCATCGTTTCGTTTGAGTTGGATTAAGTTGTATTTGGCCGTAATAATGTAATGCCATTCTCGACTTTATGGAGTTCTTAATTGTTTTATCTTTTTATTCCTAGTATGTTTAAAAGGAAATGATGCGGGTGGTCCATCACATCACACTAATATTATAAATGCGAAGGTTTGTGAGTGTGTGAGTGAGTGTGTGTTTATATGTTTGTTACTTCTTCACGATCAAACGGCTGCACCAATTTTGACGAAATTTTGTATGGAGGTAGCTGACACCCTGGATTAACATATAGGCTACTTTTTATCCCGATATTCCCACGGGATCAAAACTTATGCGGGTGAAACCGCGGGGCGCAGCTAGTTCTCCATAAAAACGCTCTCGCCTGTTTTCTTTCTGGTTTAATACTCGTAACCATAAAGCAATGATTTTTTACAGAATAAGAAATATTAACTACTTCTATGTCCCTGTTTCCCTTTTTGATGATTCGTTATTTTTAAAAGCACTACAACCCTCAAAAAATGCCGATTTAAACCGCTGTCAACAGAGGCCTAGTACAAATTTGACAACTGTTAATGAAAAAAACACAGGGACACAGTACCTATACGTATATCCTTCTTATTCAGTTTATGAAATATCTTTTAAATTGGTCCAATATTGGAGGAGGAAATACGCGAGAGCCAAACCTCGAATTATGACTTTTTACTTAGACTTTCGGATCATTCGGTTCCCTACAAAATGGTTGAGCTGGATGGTGCTGATCCACACGTCATGTTCGTGAACGGGCGCCGTCGGTTGAGACTGGTCATCTCTTAACTGCCAATGCTTATTTTTAATTTTATATTTTGAATTGTTTCTTCATTTGTGTGTTTTTTTTTTACATTGTTCTTACATGTAGAAGCAACGAGAATAATGTACCCAGGGTTTTGTAATATCTTGATTTAAAAGCGTGTCCATGGAGTTTGTTGCCCGTTCTTCTCCATAGAGATCTACGTTTTGGAATGGGCAACTAGCTTCAACTTTCTGACTAACTGACAGACTATTTAATTTTGATCATTCAAAAGTGCCTGTACAAGGTTTAATTGAAATAAATGCTTTGAGTTTGAGTTTGAAAAAATAACATTCTAGTTAGAAAAACGACCATAAGTCCTAGAAGGTTTTAGAATTGTAAAAGAGCTATAATCCAGATTACTTTTAAGGCAGTTTCGGAAATACGAAGCTGAATTTTAGGAGCCTTTTTCGTAAATGCCAAGAAAACGACCGCATTTCTGAAGATCACTCCAAACTGGGGGGAAGTCGGTAAAATAAATCCTTTTCATATAATGAGAAGCCGCGCGTTCACACAAAGACTTTTCGTTCAATTTTGTGTAAATAATATAATTGTCGGATAACTTTGGCTTAGAGGAGTCTTTTAGGTAGATTACAGTAATCACTCAAGTGTTTGTGAGTCACAGATACTGCTGTTTGTTTGTTGTTTTGTAAAAGAGGATTGATTACGTTAAAACATAAAAGGACAATGGGTATAATTGTATGGGCCCCGTACCCAAAAAAAACATGACTTTAGCATTATGAGCTATGTCGGTATTCGTTGCCCTCATCATCATCATTTCAGCCGTAAGACGTCCACTCCTGGACATAGGCGTCCCCAAATTTTGGGGGGGGGGTTTGCCATAATCGCCACGCTTGGCAGGCGGGTTGGCGATCGCAGTATGGTATGATGGTGTAATGCATAGAGAACGCTGCTGCCCACTCTCCGGTCTCCCTTAGTCGCCTTTTAGGAAACCCACGGGAAGTATGAGGTGGTGCTATTCTTTAAGTCCGGCACCACACAGACAACGTTGACACAGACACGTTGCCCTCATGGAGTAGTTTAATTAATCCTAAGAAAGCATGTCTAGATTCACTTGGAGAAAAAAGATATGTGAGGAAGTTTAATTTTTTTAAATAAAACAATAGTAAAGATCTTTATCTTTATACATTATTGTAATTACCATACTTATATTGGTTCTTATTCAATACTAGCTAACCCGGCGAACTTCGGACCGCCACAGAATTTTTTTTTTGTTAATTTTTTCATAGTTCACAATGCTACAATTAACTTTGTCACTGGGTACGGTCTTACTCATTCTCCTTTCATTTCTTACTATCACGTATTTTTTAACATTTTGGTGGAGCTTGCGGCTAAGTAGGAACAGCCACACGGGTTGATCGATCAGGTTAAGCTACTCTTGCAGCGGTTTGCCAGTGGATCTTCACATACGAAGTCCCCCCATGCCTCTGAAAGCACGTTAAGCCGGTGGTCTCGGCAGTCATTTGTGGATCTTTAACAGTTGTTACGGGTCGTCAGAAGCCCGAAAGTCTGACAACCTGTCTTACCGATAGGTATCGTTTTAAACAGTAACTGGCTTGTGAAGGTCAGATAGGCAGTCGCTCTGGTAAAGTACTAGTACTCAGCTGCATCAGGTTAGACTGGAAGCCGCCGACATAGTTGAGGAAAGGTTAGGCAGATGATGATGATTTTACGTACTTTTTAGAAGTACTACATCACTGTTGTCTTTTTTATAAATGTTGATAATAAGTGATTGCTCATCTCTGGTATTCATAAATTGTTAACGTAAGGAATATTGCAATACACAACAATACTTTGTAGAAGGTAGAGAGAAATTATTCAGAGGAAGTATTGCAGCTGACATTATGACGCATAAAGAGTAAACATTTCCGAGCACTCCGACGCTCCGCCATTTTGGGCGACCAGTTCCATTTATTCATTCAAAATTCGCAATTTCAGCTTAACTGTTAGTGTCCGTCCAGGTGTTGCAGAACTTGCTCCACAAATAACCAAACTTTCATCATTACAATCCTTGGATCCAAGTTATAATGTATATTTCATCACATTGGTAGTGGAAGACCCGTCAGAAGCATTTGGAACACCTAATTTATAAGTAAATAGACTTATTGACCCCTTAAAAGAGTGTGATTATTGCTCGCTCGGGGATCCTGGCTAAGTAATACCAGCCGCACGTGGATCGATCAGGTTAAGCTATGCTTACCGCGGTCAGTCCGTAGATGTGACCATTTTTACATACCGAGACCGTGCCTCGGAAAGCACGTTAAGACGTTGGTCCCAGCTGTCATTCTTGGATCTTTGACTTCGTCGTCAGAAGCCCGAAAGTCTGTTGACCAGTCTTACCAAGGGGTCTCGTATTACCCAGTAACTAAGTTGTGGTGGTCAGATAGGCAGTCGCTTGATGTAAAATATTGGTATGTTATAATGCTAAACTGGAAGCCGATCCCAACAAAATTAGGAAATAGGTAGGCAGATGATATTGCTCGCAATTGCAAATTGAAAGGATAAGCGATGGAAGAAGCGTATAGATTGATAATGCGTTTTACAATATATTCTCTCAAAGAAAATACATGATGCTCCTTGGTAGCTATCATAATAATCTTCCCTCGTTCGTAATTGACGGAAAACTTGGCCCAACTCAAACAAAAGAAAATTACATAAGGCCTGGCATCACAAATTTATCGGAAATTAATTTATAACTCATACTTAATTACTCAGTTCTTACAGACAAAACTTTGGCCGCCGAAAATATTAGCCACCATATTTTAAGGGTCTTTGTTTTAAGAACAATGGTGTTCCAAGAGAGAATCTTTCGGGAAAATTGGGTGATACGTGTGGAATTGACGAAGTTGGAGAAGGACTTGGCTTTGAAGCAAGGCCAAGAAAGTTGGTCGTGTGAAGCAATTAAATTCTTCGCGTTGAAGATAAAATATTATAGAGAGGATGAAATACGACCGTTTATACGAAACAATAAATAAGAGGAGATAAAAAAAAGAATCGGCCGTTTTACTCTCAATAAAACAAGGAAGAAATATTAATAGTTAGTTATTTATTGGTGTTGCTTTGTTTTGCCTTGATGGCCGGTTCTGAGTCTATAAATAATTTATTATATGAATCTAAAACGAGTTATTTGTTAAGGGCTACATGACCTAAAGCGCGGTCACTCTCGGACTGCATAGAAAAGAAAGAGAAGCGCGATGACACAACGCTGGTAATTTATTGCAAAATATGTATTAATTAACTATTTACAAAAAATCGATTGTTTGGACTAAAAAATTAAAACACGTGCTTTAGTATGTTGCTTGTAGAATAATCTGACAAAAACCCAGAAAGATTGTAAGAAGGTATAATATGTTAGTATGGTTTTTATTGTAAAAACAAAGTTTTTATAGGTATCTTCATGATTTTTTTCCATCGTATCAAATTAGCCTGAAGAATATCATATTTTTCTGATTTTGTTTACTGTAGTCGACCATATACTTTTATTGTTTCTAAAACTTGCGTTTTTTGCGTTGAGGTCCTACAGGACCTCTACGCAAAAAACGCAAGTTTAACAAAAAATAACCACATTCATTTCGTGGTTATTTTTTGTCATTAATAAAAATCAATCTTTAGCGGCTAGTCGACTCTTTACGTAACCAGAGCGCTGGCCTATTTTTTGGCCAGAGAATCAGCATCGCCATACAACGTGGCAACACACAAGGTGGACTGATGACCTGGTGAAGCCACAGGAATCCGCTAGATGCGGGAAGCACAGAACTTATGTCCAGCAGTGGACGTCTTTCGACTATAATGATGATGATGATGATGATAAAGTACTACCTATCTTGTTTAAAGGGTACCTAAGACTCGACAATCAGAACAAACATAAAGGGCTAAGGAAGGAACATGGGTGGGTTTTAGTCGGTACGAGTCTGACACTCCCTTCCGCTCCACCCAGAGCGGGAGGAGTCATTTGATGATTTCCCATACGAAAAAAAAAAAAGGCTACACAATTGAGCAATTCTTATACCAGTTATTCGTATTCAGATTGTACCAACTGCCAATAGTATAAGTAGTTCTATAATAAAATAATCAGCCTATAATGTTCTGCTGGGACACCGGCCTCGAGGGAGTGGGCTGTTATCCACCACAGGCCCAGTGCGGGTTGGTAGATATCACATGTCTTCGAATTTTCGGTTCCAAGACATGTCGGTTTCCTCACGATGTTTTCCCTCACCGTTTTGAGAGCAGTGGTGATGAAATTATTTACACAAAGTAAAGCTCATGCCAGCTCTATAACAACTTCTCTCATTAAGAATAACTTCGCAAAACAAAATATAAACACACTCATTGTACCTTCACTATCTCGCTAGCTAATTAGCAGAAATCATAATAATTATTGGCACAAAAACAACGATGCTCAATACTTTAAACAGTGAAGACTATTCAGGGAGCTACATAATACAATCATCTCTGTGATGATCAAACTAAAGAGCTCCTGAAAACGGCTGTGTAATGAGCGCACTAATATTTAAGACGTTGTCGGTACTTAAATGTGTATCTCACAATATGCAAGAGGGTTAGAAGGACCACTTGATTTAAATCGTAAAACTAGACGGAACTTTTAGCATATAGTATGCAATTTCTTCTTTTGAACGTTCTGTACAGGTTCAGAGCTGCAGTGGTAGCCCATGAGTAGCTGCCCCGACTTTCGAGTTAAGGCTCCTACAAACAGGCGCGACACGCGATATAATGGCGCGCGACACAGAGGCACCGCAAGTCGCGCAACGAGCGGTGCCTTTGTGTCGCGCGCGATTATATCGCGTGTCGCGCTTGTTTGTAGGAGCCTTTATGGGTAGTGGTTTCGAACCCACCCAGGCGCTTCACTTTGTGTAATTTATTTCATCACCACTGCTCTCAAAACTTTGAAGAAAAACATCGTGAGGAAACCGGCATGTCCTAGAACAAAAAATTCGAAGACATGTGACGTAGATGTCACATGTCTTCGAATTTCCCTTCCTCTCACAATATGAATTTATGTAGTTGAAAACTGTTAAGTGCTACAAAACCATTGTGAGAGAAAATAAATTAACTTATTATTAAAGAGGCTGTCCCAGGAGTGGGAAAGTCTTGTCGTAAAAACAGGCAAGACTAGCTGAGGTTGGTAAAGTCAATACCTATAACACAATGGTTTTTAATTTTTCTTTCGATAATAAATGTCTGAACTTTTCGCTTCCTCATTTTTGGAATTGACACAGTGTTTTTTTACAAGTCCAAGGTAAATTTTTGGTCCTACTTTCCGCAAGACACTGCGTGATCGGCAGCAATAGCTCTAGTAATATTGGTGCTCAGATCTCTGTCCACCATCTTTCTCTGGATTGAGTCTAGATCCAGACCTTTCTTTAAACTTAGTCTGAGTGAACCTTCTGTACCAATCTATTCAGGTTTGTATTTTACATAAATATTTTGTGCATAAACTTCGCTGTTAATAGTATTATTTGTTAACTGTGCGCTCTTTTTGGCGAGTCCCGGGAATGAAACACAGAAAGTAACTGTTAATTTTAACTACATTTTGTTCTAACTTTTTTGTTATTCTGCTTTTAGCCTATTTGTGCCTTGTAATCTAACTTATACTTTCAAGTCATATCTTGTTAGAATATATTTCTTTTTTCTAAAGATTATACGTATTTTTATGTACTTCTTTTCTATTTATCTCTCAAAACGGTGAAGGAATACATCGTGGGGAAACCGGCATGTCCTAGAACCAAAAAATATCGAAGACATAATGACATCCAGCAACCCGCACTAGGCCCGCGTGGTGGATTATGGCTTACTTCCTTTCACAGAGAGGCATGTGCCCCAGCAGTGGGTACATTATAGGCTGATCTAAAGAAAAGCTGGATGTAACTTGTAACTTTACAAGTACACTCAGAAACAATAATCAAGCAATGATAAACCCTGTACTTATTTTTGTTGCTGACGATCCTTCAGGAATAAAAACAAAAGAAAACACGGATCAAACCGGAATGAGAAAGTTTATAGTGGACAAGACAGAGATTAAAACAGAAGACGAACAAGCAGTGGATCGAGGAGAGGGGGTGGAGGGGGGTTCAGGGATCAGACTGGAATAACTCCGAAAAACGTATTACGGTAGTAGGTAAAACCCGGACGAAATCTAAAACGAAATGCTGGATTACTTACTACAAAAACTGCAGCAAAGTAAAAGCGAGAAGCTAGAACACAACATACATACGGTTAGGACACTAACAATCCCAATTCACAACCGCATAAGGACAGTGTACAGCAAGAAACTACACCAGTAGCTGAACTAAACAATGTCAACAAAATGCATCCACAGAGTACAGATGTAGACCTCGGTCTTGTAACAAAGCGCCTGCCATGGAGTGATCAAACTTTCCTTGATACTTGCTATAGTAACTTTAGCCACACAATCGCCACCGTATCTATACTTGTAGAACATAGTGTACTGTTGCCACAGACTAGATAGTAATGCAGTTGTCCAACTTGGATAGACCCTGTGGAGTTGCCCTTTATAACTTTCTTAATATGTACAGGGGGCCTAAAAAGGCCACAGGATCATGGCGAAGACAGTCCGTGTTTTTCTTTTGCTCGCTGCACTACGTAGGTATAATCAAAGAGATCGGGATTGGATTTGGATTGATTGGTATTTTAGCACAGACTAAAAAACTTATAAAATCCTTCACCAATGGGATTTAATACGATTAACTTAGCAGTTAACTGTCCATTATGATTCATAATGTTATCCTCTTATGATTCTGCCAAAGTGGCCTTTTTAGGCCCCCAGTTAACTGTCCATTAGATTCATAATGTTATCCTTTTATGATTCTGCCAAAGTAGCCTTTTTAGGCCCCTTGATGTACAGTATTTTTATGCGCGCTTTACTTGTGGTAGGTAACTAAGTGTACAAAAACGCTGTGGATGTGTGTGCGAGTGATGAAGGAGGATTTTCGCAATGCGTTGCGTTGGGGAGCGGGCCGCCCCAAATCGCGTTTGCCTTTACAGTTACTGACTCTATAATGGAGTACAGTATTTTATTTCATAAAGTTACGTATTCTCGGCACAGTTACTTTAGCTTGTCCGACCAAAACTTGGATAGGGTGGTGGAGTTGCCCTTTAAAACTTTCTCCAAATCTTTGGAAACTGTACTGATGTACAGTATTTTTATCTCACAAAGCGACGCGCGCTTTATTTGTGGTAACCAAGTGTACAAACAACCTGTGAATGTGTGCGTTAAGACGAGTAGCGTCAGCACATAACACACACAGACACACACACTGCCGACTTCGCCATTGTCTCGGACGGTACCGAGAGCTCCTGCGCTTACACACGCATTCACAGCGTGTTTGTACACTTGGTTACCACAACTAAAGCGCGCGTCGCATCGTGAGATAAAAATACTATAACATAGTGACGCACAAACTTTCATAACACGCCTCCTGAATTCCCTCAGCAATCATACCCTCTTTCAAAAACTCCGTACCTACTTCACAATAACGAAAGCACTTTTCCACCTCCTCCGCTCAACCGAAACCCCCACGATACAGCAAGCAGACAGAAACCAATCAATACCAACTCGTATGTGAAATTCCATCCATTCAGTCATGTGAGGGTATGACTCCATTTCGCATTACCCGCTCCACTGCGCCGCTTGCATTCAAGGCCAGTGGTACATGCATTGGGTGACGTCATGCGTTGTACGAGTAATTGAGATAGGGTAACTGATTAATGGGTGTTTCGAGATGCTGAGTAACTTGACTATATGTCTGTGTTCCCCGAAGGAAACAATGGTGTTTAGTGCATTCACCTTTCGGAAGTTGAAAGTCCCATGTAAGTGAGCCCATTGCCATTAACTAGCCACATATGTAGACTCCAGGCTGCTACTGAGAATTACAGAGAGAAAAACAGGACCTCGTGTTCAGCAGTAGCGCTTGCAACCACTAGACCAATAAGGCAACTAAAAGCTATACTTACCTATTATATTATATTCTAGTGTTCTCACGACTTCCTCCCTAATATCCAAACCTCCCAATTTTCCTCTTGTGTTCCGATCCGATCATCCCATAAATAATGACCGGAAAGTGTCAGGAAAATAAACAATCTAAGGGTCCTATTTATACTCGTAAATTCTATTATCTGCAAGCCAATTTCCGTAATTTAAAAAAAACGGTCAAAATGTATAGGCCGACCGCTAACTCAGACGTTGCTTGAGATGATGATGATGATGATGATGATGATGGGGCTCCCTTTTCTGCACTTAGACTCCCATTCGGTCCGTTGTGCGTGGGGATTCTGGCTAGCAAAGCCAGCCTAGCTCCGCCCAAAAGCACAGAAGCTTCCTGGGAGCTTCACAGGCTTCACGGAGCGACCTCATTGTTCCGAGGATTTCTGCACGTTGAGAAGCCACTGCCTCGCATTCCAGAATGACGTGGGCGGCTGATTCCTCTCGCGTCAAGGCAGCCCCTGCAGAGCAGGCTGTCTGTGGCGCCTTTGTTAAAAAGATGTGTGTTAAGGGGGTTATGGCCCGTAATTGTCCCTATTATTACTCTACGGTTATTTCTACTCAAACTGAGAAGTTTTTTGGTTAGCCGCGGGTGTATCATTGGTAAAGCCAGTTTTGACTGTCTACAGTCTGTTGCCCGTGACCATCTGTTGTTATGGAGTTCGGTCGATCTTTGGCGAATCCACGTACGAAATTGTGAGAAAGGCAGGGGGAGAAGTGAGTACGGGCCTAGCACCTTCATATCCGAGCCTCTCTTCGCAAGTTCGTCAGCAGCTTCGACGTTGCTTATGGTAGCTGCGCGGTGCGGGAGGGGTGATAGTTGTCATAAGTTGACGAATCACTGAGCTCTCGTATCACATCAACCCCCCCCTGCAACCGCTGCTACCTCAGGCAACGTCTCAGTTAACCGATCGGCCTATAATCGCAATCTCATCTCATCAACTCATTTAAGGAACTTCCCATCCCCATGTTCAAGAAAAAGCTGACACGTTGGTTATTGGATATTTGCTTGTGTGACATTGGTGAATATACTGTAAAAATCCAAGATGACATACATGTAGGTACTTAATTTTTACATAGATTTTAAAGTATCGATTACCTAATTATAATAATATTAATTCATATTGGACTTATTGGAAATCACAAATCTTAAAATGAATTATAGGTACGTAGTTATAAGAATGACATGTGAATATTAGAACTACGTACCTCAACTGTTGAAAAATCAAAATTAGATTTATAACAATAAAAATTCAATTGTGTCTCATTAGCCACAGTTGAGCTACGTAGCATTGTGGTAGAGTGTAAAGAACATAAAACATATGAACACTATGTAAAACTACATTCTTACAAATGAATAAATTCTCATTCTAATTTATCTGTGCGACAAACAAAGTCAAAAACTTGTGAAAAATGTAGAGAAATTAGAGGAATTTATGACAGATTCAGAGATCAACCATAAGTGTAACTTACAAAACGCACTAATTAGCACAAAACCCCTTCCCAAAACATTTACTAACAGCTGGTGGTCTTAAAACTAACAAACTGCCCAAAAAACGGCATTTACAAAAACATTTGGGTACAACTTCGACACTGTACAGAGTAAACACGAAATTAACACAAAGACCAAATCAGGGTGAACCGGCTTTCTTCATAAGTAAATATTTGGAGAAGTCTAGCCATAACAAATATGAGGAAAACAGGTGGCGGTGACGGATACTTCGCCAAGAACTTTTATTACTATATGCACCTGTTCTGGTTACATAACATCGTGCTAAAGTCAGTCGAAAGTAATCAGAAAGCGTTTTATAAACGGCAGTTGACCGCAGGTCCGTTAAGTAAGAAGGAATCCTTGTAAAAGCGAAACTTCGATAATAGCTGTTTATAGGTGTTTTAGGTCTTCCTCACACACACTTGTGTTTCGAGTTCATCCATGGATAATTCATTTTAGTTTTAATTAACATTGACGCACAATTCTTTGAACTACTAAGGTGTAAAAGCGAGGTTTAAAAGAGTAGTTTTTCCTGCATTCGCAGGAGACAAGACCCTTCTTGTCTCCTGCGAATTGTTTAGATTTGCGAAATACTAGGGCCAAGTGTGGAAGTTGGTTTTTAATGACAGCCTTTTCAGTAAACAAACAAGAGTCGTTTCTATACGAGGTTCGCATTCCACTTTGGTCGCCTTATATCTTAACCTGTGTGTCTTGACACCTTATGTGCTGAAGAAATTCTGCTAAACTGACAAAAAAGAACACCTGTCGAATCTATGCATGGTGTAAACAAAGTCGCTTTTCGTGTGTCTGTGGTATCGCTTAGATTTTGATGCAGTTTTTACAATCATTTAGAGAATTTATTTCGGTATATTAAATTTTTTTTGTGTTACCCCTTGCTTCGTTCTCTCCGGTCGAGTCGAAATGTCGTCCCATCGGACAATGAGAGTGAGGGAAGAAACAGTGCACCAGTGTCTGCGCACACACTTGTGCACTATAATAATATCGCCCGCGCCGCTGGTGTTCGCTGAGATCGCCATGGCGGATATTGATCTAGAGGACTTTTTATTTCATAAAAATATCTCGATTCTTTGGCAAGTAAAAACCATGCGAAGCAGAGGCGGGTCGCTAGTTTGAGATATAATAACGTTAGCATCTCCAAAGGTTAAGTGAGCAAGATGGACCGTTGAATCAGGTTTATTCCCAATTCCCTACCCGACAAAGAGTGGGAGGGTAGTTTACACGCTGCGTTTATAGGTCACAATAATAATTCCAAGCCTTCACCTTTCATATTGTATTACCTATATATCATCACGGCAGAATTCCCTAAAGGTTGAACCCATATCGCCGAAGACGTATTAAGTCTAGTTAAATCGGAGGCAAGCTTATTTCCCGGACATATTTCTAAGCCCCGGGGATTCTGGTACGGATTTTGGTGTTAAAAATCTACCTTAGTCTGTGCCCATCTAAGAATTGGGGCAAGGGAAACAACAGTTCTAGGCCTTGCAATACATAATATAGATAATTGTAAAGGTCTTCAATAACATTGGTCTAGAGTTCTAGACTAGACGCAACTTCAAGACATGGCTATAATGTCATCGAAAATGTGTTACGAATATGAAATGAGACAGACTGAAAGTATTCTAGCGATGAGTCTCGGTTATAAGATAAACAAATTCTGGTCACGTAGCATAATCAGCCTATAATGTTCCTGCTACTGGGACACAAGCCTCCTCTCTTCGAGAGGGACCAGGCTATAATCTACCACGCGTGCCCAGCAGGTTGGTAGATGTCACATGTCTTAGAATTTTTACAGACTTAAAAAAAAATGAGGTTATCAATTCGACACGTATGTATGTAATATTATTGGAATTGCATTATATTCAAATATGACAATCTATTAGAGCTTCCAAACAAAATACCAAATTTTATAGACGTATGTATGCATGTATGCTTGTCTAGGTCTACGCATTTCTCCGCAACTATTAATCGGATCGTGACCATTTTTTTTGTATTGGCTTAGATTTACTTCAACTTAGGGATTTTAACAAGTTTCATCAAATCGATTCAGTAATTTTCAAGATATGGACTAATACGTGTAAGTGTGACGGCCCGGCTTATTGATACGAGCTACGGGTGTAGTGTCTAAATTCTAGTGCAAAAACTAAAAATTACGAAATAAAAAGTAATTTAAAAAAATTAAACCGACATCAAAAAGAAATTAACTCAAAATTATGAAATAACTTTAATTTCGGAAGTCGGTGGCAAAAAAACTACAACTATAAAATACAGATCCCAAAGACACCGACTTCCGAAATTAAAGTTATTTGATAATTTTGAGTTAATTTCTTTTTGAAGTCGGTTTCATTCGTCCTAGGACATGCCGGTTTCCTCACGAAGTTTTCCTTTAACGTTTTGAGAGCATTTGCGATGAAATAATTTACACAAAGTAAAGCACTTGGTCTGGGTTTGAACCCACGACCTACAACTCGTAACTCGGGGCCGTTACCACTGAGTTACCACTGTTCTTAACGAAAAATCTCTAGCAGTTCCTAAGCCAAAACGCAATTACACTTCGAAAACCTAGCCATTTAAACCAGGATCCAACAACCTGAAGAACGACCTGAAGACAGTAACAATTTTGCACCTTGCTCTGAGTGGAATACCTCTATTTTAGTACATGGTCGAATAAAATAAACATGGAAGCAATTCCAATGAACTGGACCGTAGGCCGTAAAGCTTCGGTAACATTTGATGGGCAAACTAGGAGGTTTCAGGTTCCCCAATTTAGCGGAGAAACTTTGGAAGACGTGTTTGGGCACAAGTTTAAATTCCGTACGTGTAAATTGTGAATGACCTGAACGAATTATGGGCTGGAAAGGGCTGCGGATATTGTGGGGTTTGCAAAGGTAAAGGCTTCCATAGGGTATTGTAAGGGGTTATCATTCAATACATACATATTTTTTATGGCAGCGAATCGTATTTAGCAACATGCAAATTGCAAAAAACGCAAGAAAATTTGAATTTCGCGAGCTACCCTTCGCCATAATATTAGACGGCGTTTGAAAAGGGGAGACAGTTGAGAGTTATACTCTTTGCTGGTGCATTTATGTTTGGATCATGAGCGTCCAGAAGGTACCCGGTACCCATGTACGGTCCAGAACCACAAAAATACCACCGGGATTAACAAGTGACTCTTAGTTTCGTTTCGCGTCTTGTCACACTCGTTAGGTGCTCACTAAAAAACACAGAAGACCACGTTTATAAGCATGCTAGCTTTTGTCCGCGGCTTCGCCCGCGTGGAGGTCGAAAAATATTCCACGGGAACGTAATAACGGGAAAAAGTATCATATGTGTTAATTCAGGTTACAAACTGTGTGTCAAATTTCATCCAAATCCGTGCAGCCGTTTTTACGTGATTGAGTAACAAACATACAAACACACACACAAACTTTCGCCTTTATAATATTACTAGCTACGCCCCGCGATTTCATCCGCATAAGTGTCGATCCAGTGGGAATATCGGGATAAAAAGTACCCTACGTATTAATCCTGGGTGTCAGCTACCTCCATACAAAATTTAATTAAAATTGGTCCAGCCGAGCGTGAAGAAGTAACAAACATATAAACACACACACACTCACAAACTTTCGTCTTTATAGAGATTAAGCGTGATAGTAGAAAAGTAGAAAGAAGGATTTCTACTAGTCATTTCAAATAAATTGTTTGTCTAAGGCTAAAGGCATTATTGCCAAGAGACAATGGCGAAATAACTGAAAGAAGGCATTACATGCCAGACACGACCTTCAGTAAATAAAGACGACGCGAGAAAAGAATCCGCTCGCGAAATAATAATATTGAATGGTATCGAAAATTGCAGACAGAAGCATTTTGCCAACGAAGACATTTCCACTTCATATTTATGTATTTTCAGCGGTCAGCTGGAGTGTCGATTTCATTCAGTGTTGCTTGCAAAATTGAAAAGTTAAGGATGACAGATTCGAGCATTTAGTTTTAGCATTTGTAAAACAGTAGAATAAACGTTGGCAGACCAATAAATAGCATAGCCGGCCTACAGAATATCCTGGAGAAGACGTGGATGAGACTTGGACAGACCAGAGAAGCATGGCACAAAAGGAAGGAAGCGTATACGCAGCAATGGGTAAAACAAGACTGCCGGTGATGATGAATGATGAATTGATATAATTATAGAGGTATGAGGAACAGCGTGTAAAGTTCGCTCATACTCTATAGAAAAGGGAGGATCCTCCGACCAGACGGGTGTTGTGTCTGGCGGGCAACTGCCCAATGATTCATGTCGGGCCGTTGTATCTATGCTAGTTGCGCGGTAAACTCTGCTTGCGAAATGCAGGATTTTGCGTGACGTCAGTGTGACGCGTTGTTCGCATGTGGCGTTTTAGATCACGCTACATAATCAACGCAATCGAAAATAAAAATCATAGTAGTGCCAACAACGGAATGTGTTAATTAAGATTTCAAAAGTCATAATCAGCCTATAATGTTCCCACAGCTGGGACACAGGCCTTCTCTTTGTGAGAGGGAATGTGCCACAATCCACCACGCGGGCCCAGTGCGTGTTGGTAGATGTCACATGTCTTTGATTTTTTTGGTTCTAGGACATGCCGGTTTCCTCACGATGTTTTCCTTCACCGTTTTGGGAGCAGTGGTGATAAAGTTATTTACACAAAGTAAAGCGCCTGACAGGGTTCGAACCCACGAGCTATAACTTGCAAGTCGGAGCCGTTGCTACTGGGCCACCATTGCTCCAAGATTTTTAAAGTAAACTTGGTAAATTTTCTGTGAACTTGGTAAACTCATCATCATCTGCCGAGCCTTCTCCCAACTATTTTGTTGCCAACTTCCAAATTAACCGGATGCAGTTGAATACCAGTATTATACATGGAGCGACTGCCTGACCTCCACAACCCAGTTACTGGACAATACAATACTCCTTGGTAAATCTGGTTATCAGACATTCTGGCTTCTGACGACCCGTAACAACGAATGGCAGCCCGGACCAGCGGCTTAATTTGCTTTCCGAGACAAGGAGGGGTAAAGATGGTCACCCATCTACGGACCAACCGCGGCAAGCGTGGCTTAACCTGATCGATCGTCCCATACGGTTGTTATAACTTAGTCACGAGCCTCTAGGTAAACTATGAGTGGAAATTGGTAGCAGCCAAGTTTTATTTGATGTACAGACGCCAGCTCATCAAGCTACCCGAAACTGTCAAATTTTTCCAAATAACTTTAAACCTTATGCTTTAGTGATAAAGTTGAAAATCTATTGAAGAAATTTGACAGATTGTAGTAGGTTGATGTGCTGGCGTCTGTACCTACTAGCTGACCCGGCAAACTTTTTGCCATATAAATTATTTCTAGCTGCCCTACCCTACTGGTGTCCTACCCCTTACCCTACCCTACTCCTACCGTACTCTTACCCTACTCCTACCCTACTCGTACCCTACTCCTAACCTACTCCTACCCTACTCCTTTAATAAAAATAAAAAAGTTAAAACTATCCTATGTCCTTCTACTGGTTCTAAGCTACCTCCCCACCAATTTTCAGCCAAATCGGTTCAGCCGTTCTTCAGTTATAAATAGTGTAACTAACACGACTTTCTTTTATATACGAGTATATAGATATTGTATACCATAGAATTTTACGACAGCACCGAAACACGTTACGACAGCATTATCTAGATCCAAAACTCCATTTCTAACGCCACAAACTACAAATAGCTACATTCACAAACAAATAGCAACCAAATCTAACTTTCAAAGACTTACGACTTCTACAACTCCATATATCACCTTTTACAGCCGTACCGAAATCTTTGTGGAGTTCAAGGAACCACGTAAGTGCCGAAACTGGATACGGAAAGCTATTAGCCTTGACCCCCGAAGTTACGTGCTTTCCTTGGAAACATAAAATTAGGACCATTAATGCCACTTTGGCAAACTTCAAAGAAGTTAGATCCAAGTGACCTATAAAGATAATGTGTGACGACACGTGTGAAAACATTACCCTCCTTTTGGGGTATCTTAGAACTTATTTATTGTTTTCTTTCGTGTCGGTTTGGAGGATTACGAACCTGCGTGGTAGTTGACACACTAACAGTAGCAATGGCTTTCATTTTGACAGTTCAACAACATTCATTGCGTTGTTTGCATTGTTGAACAGACAATTTTTTCGAACATAAGAAGCAATATCCTTCAAAATTATTTAGATTATGTAGTTTCTATGTCTGCTCAGTGACGTGGCTTCAGAAGGCATTAAGTATGTGTCCTGACTTGGTAAAGATAATAATTTTATAGAGGTATGAGAAACAGGGTATAAAGTTCACTCATCCCATAGAAAAGGGAGGATCCTCCAACCGGGTGTTGTGTCTGGCGGGCAACTGCCCAATCATTCATGTCGGGCCGTTGTATCTATGCTAGTTGCGCGGTAAACTCTGCTTGCGAGATGGAGGATTTTGCGTGACGTCAGTTTGACGCGTTGTTCGCATGTGGCGGGGTAGATACCGCTACAATTTGAAAGCTGACGATATATTTATATCTAAAAGACTAGATCGAACTTCAGCAGTTACCCCAATTTGTTTGAGGTCGGCGCGCCATGTCTTCTTCCATACATATCTATCAGCTATCATTATTCACACATTCGCCCCTTTATAGCCAAATCATTTTTCACACAATCCATCTTTCTTGACCCTCTTTTTGAGATATAAAAAAGAGCCTTTTTCCGGCTTGGCCCGCGTGGATGTCGGAAAGTATCCCACGGCTACATACTACCGGGATTAAGTGTATCCTAAATGTTAATATGGGTTATAAACTATTCGTGTGGGCCAAATTTCATTTAAATCTATTCAGCCGTTGTTGCGCCAATTCGGAACATACAATCAGTCAAACTGTCTACAGTTTTAACTTCTTTACTCTCTCTCTTCTTTATATTAACCTCCTTCATATAAACGTTGTATAGCGTCTGTATAGTTTACACAACGCTTTGTCTTCTTCTTTCGAAAGTCAAATTACTTACGACTGAAAGAGAGAAATCAATGTGTAACTATTCATCTGCCGGTCGATTCTGTAAAAATTTCACCGTGAAAACTTAGGTGAAGTGAGTTTGTTTTTGCTAGGAATTGACACTATTGACAGCTCACTCCACGCTCACTTCACCTAAGTTTACACGGTGAGATTTTTACAGAATAGCACCGTAATAATAATATAATACGTTTGTTAGTATGGGGGTAATGTATAGCTGATAATTATAAATATTTCTATAAGTACTCTGCCGAATAAAAAATAAAAAAATAGGTTTTGGTTAGACTACATACAAAAATATTTAGACAACATTATATTTCGATTTCTGGAGACTTCTAACCAAAAAGTTTTTGGCTTAAGAAATGATTCTGCAGACTTTTCAGTAGGTGTCCGTGTTGTTGTTCCCTTTGTTCTGGAATTGGAAACGTCGTCCCAAATAACAGTAAATCACAATTACCATCTTCCGTATTTTCAATTTTACCTTTTTGGTAAGCTGAAGACAAATCTTAATTAGTTTGCTCTCCATCCGAGGCTATATTTTCTTGGATACTTTCAAGGTACAACATTAAGATGATAGGGTTTTTCCTAAGGATCCGAAAGCGCCAGGGTACCCCGCGAAATTAAAATTTACTTACGTTTTTTACAATTTGCAGGGCAGTGTCAGGTTGACATTAAGACTTTTGTACATTTTGACACTAGGACTATGTTGGCCATTGATTTTTTGTCTTTGTAACATTTTTTATCCGGCGTCATTAGAATATGGTCGCGAGCGTAACATTATAATATTAAAATTTTATCAATCGTCGTTTCAGCCGATAGACGTCCACTACTGGACATAGGCCTCCCCCAACTTTGGGAGGGTTTGCCATAATCGCCACGCTTGGCAGGCGGGTTGGCGATCGCAGTATGGTATGATGGTGGAATACACAGAGCACGCTTCTGCCCATTCTCCGGTACGCCCCTTAGTCGCCTTTTACGACACCCACGGGAAGTAAGGGGTGGTGCTATTCTTTAAGTCCGGCACCACACAGACAAATTATCAATACAACCCTCTAATCTAAGTTCATAATTATAATCCTATTGAATGATAATCAAGAAATAGTAATTACAGAATTATAATCATTAAAATCATCAATACAACCCTGTAGTTCATATAATGCTATTGATTGATTTTCATGAAATAGTAATTCGTTGTATTAATGAATTCAATTATTATTATTTCTGTAATGACTATATCATGACATATCATTCAATAGGATTATATGAACTTAAGGGTTGTATTGATGATTTTAATAATTATAATTCTGTAAATACATACGTGTTACGGTCGCGAATCATAATTTGTTCAATATACAACCTGACATCGATCTGCAAATTGCAACAAATGTAAGAAATAATAATAAATTAATAATAATAATCCTGTTGACAGCGATGCGGAAGAATTTTTTGATGCCCTATGATTATTTTTTCATATAAATGTACATATTATTATTATTATTTTAAATATTAGCATAGATTATGTAAATGTAAGAAAATTTGAATTTCGCGGGCTATCTCGCGTATCCCCCTTAATTAGTTTTCCGATGCTATATTTTTCTTGGATACTTCCAAGGTATACCATTAAGATGACAGGGTTTCTCCTAAGGATCCTTTACAGTATCTTGGCAAATCACGGAGAAAGGAAACGTGCTTTATCGCAGTTTAAAGTTAGTTAGGAAAAAAAACTGTCTGGTGGCGCTTTATAGTTTGCTTTGTCTGTTGTTTTAAGTTTGCTACTTTATTATTTATCGGGTTTAAATTGTAGATGATTATTTTAATTAGGTTCGGCCCTAACTTCACCCGAAACTACGGATTTTGGCCTTCAAGTCAGGCAAAGTGTTATTAAGTGTTTCCATCAGGAATTTCTGAGAACCAGTCTGGATTTGAACCTGGTTGATGGCAATAGACTCACCCCTATTACTTACATGGGAATATAACTGGCGAATTGTGTTTTTCAAAGTCAAAGCATTTATTTCAAATAGGCACATAAAAGGGGGGTATTCCACTCAGAGCACTGATTTGAGAACGTCAAAAATTATTACAACAAAACAGAATTGATTCTAGTCGCCCATTCCAAAAGGTACCTAGTTTACGTATGGAGAAGAATGGGCAAGAAACTCCACCGCTACTCTTTTAAAATGTTTTAGAATATTTTGCATACATTAATTATATAATAATAATATGTGAAGACGATGCACCTAAAATAAAATTACTATACCACAACAGGTAAAATAATTAAAAATGAAACCTTGACATATAAATTAATTAATTACTATAGTTATACCTCTGCTTAACCATTCCGTGATTACAGCCGTGATGTTATGTTGAGTGAGCTGAAGATTGGATTAAGGATAACGTCACGTTTCAATTGGACTTTTACGTCCCATCACAATTTCTTTTAAACAAAACAAAGCGAAAGTAAATACAAATACCTCTTTAATTCCATAGAAATGTTTCTCTAATTTTCTTACGTTCGGTAAAAAAGGTAAGGTGCGAGTCGGACTCGTACACGAAGGGTTCCGTACCACAAGGCAAAAACGCCGAAACAAACAGGTTTTTTGTATAGGAGCCCCCGTAAATATTTATTTTATTTTGTTTTTAGTATTTGTTGTTATAGCGGCAACAGAAATACATCATCTGTGAAAATTTCAACTGTCGTAACTATCACGGTTCATGAGATACAGCCTGGTGACAAAGAGACAGACGTACAGTGAAGTCTTAGTAACTGGGTCCCGTTTTTACCCTTTGGGTACGGAACTATAAAAAGGTCAGGTGCTTGTTGGCCTTGCACACGAAGGGTTAAGTACCACCGTAAAATATTTAACACTACATAATTGTTAAATACGTTTCTTGTATGGGGAACCCCTTATTTAAACTTTATTTTTATTATTATTCTATTTGATGTTTTTATTTATTTGTTATTAAAGCGGTGTTACGCACTGCTGGAATACAGGCGTCTCTCTCAATTAGAGAAGGCTGGTGGAGTGGGTGGCGGTGAGTGGTCTTCTCCAAACGAAACTACCTTTTGGAAAATTTATAATCTATACATATAATAAAATTGTAGAAAAGTGGTGTCTGTACAATGGAAATATATTAAAAAAAAGTAGCAGGGGTTGTTATTATATCGATGCCGAACCCGAAATTGTAATAACATTTTTTTTTGTCTGTTTATCTGTTTGTCTGCTGTGTTTGTCACGCTAATATCAGAAACGGCTTATTCGATTTAGATGCGGTTTTCACTAATATATTGTAGTAAGCTTCACTTAACATTTAGTGTTTATTTCATGTCAATCGGTTCATAAATAAAAAAGTTATGTCAATTTAAAGAATCACGGCGAACATTTGTTAAGGTATTCTATCAGAGTACGTAAACGCCTCGCGCCTGCGTGTCCGTGGCTATATATACAAGGTGTAACGGAAAGGGGGTATCAACCCTGAAGGAGGTGAATGAAGATGAAAAAAAAAATTTGACCTCCCATAGTAATAGCATATCAATGATTTACTATTACTATGGGAGGTCCAAAATTTTTTTCATATTTCGACCTATGTTCTTTGGGGAAATTTGTTCAGTTTCATGAGCACATTCACCTCCTTCAGGGTTGATACCCCCTTTCCGTTACACCTTGTATAAAGCGCGCTGAGAGCCGCGCCGCTGCCATAATTCCGATCCAGCCTGTCCCTTGCTGCCCTCTCCCAGCGACGCCCTAAGCCGAGGTCCGTACCCCACAGGGGGTGCCCTTAGCGTGTAGTCGCTTAGTTTTTAAGTTTATATTGTGCAGTTAAGTTGTGTATTATGCCCTGGCTGGAGGTCTTAATTTATTGAGGCATCCACAGGAAAGCCAGGTTAAGCAGTCGACAACCCCTCAGGTTGAACTGCGAGATGACCATTTCAAAAGAAAACGCGCCGCTGCCATAAGGATTCAGTTATTCGTAGCGAACGCACGTATTCTGGAGAGTATAGGCGAATAGTTGGATTCGATTGTTGCGATTCACTTGAATACTGACTGTTTGCATATTTCATTTATTTATATTTTAGGGTTTGTAGGTTAGGTTCTTTTTCTTAATTTTATTTAAAATTTTGTAAGTATTTGGTATAGGTTAGGCGGTTCTTTCCTTGATTTTTGGGTATATACATAACTTAATTTTTATTTAGGGTTTTGTAAATAAATATTGTAAGCATTTATTATTGGTTAGGCATTTCTTTCCCTGATTTTCGGTATACTTATCTTAATTTGTATTTAGGGTTTGTATATAAATATTATAAGTATTTGGTATAGGTTAGGCATTTCTTTTCTTGATTTTCTTTATTAAGTATAAGTTCATTAGCTTAGGTTAGTAATTATTTTTTCTAGCAATTCTTTTGTTTTATAAAGTTATTACGTTTGTCTGTGTAGAAGAATAGCACCACCCCTTACTTCCCGTGGGTGTCGTAAAAGGCGACTAAGGGTCTCGCCGGAGAATGGGCAGCAGCGTTCTCTATGCATTCCACCACCATACCATACTGCGATCGCCAACCCGCCTGCCAAGCGTGGCGATTATGGCAAACCCCCCCAAAATTGGGGGAGGCCTATGTCCAGCAGTGGACGTCTATCGGCTGAAATGATGATGATAATGACGTTTGGTTTACACGTCTTAACACTTATTACTTAAACTGTGATAATTTCAGACTGTATTATAATCTGTAAGTATTTATAATTTAATTGTTTACGATAGTACGTGTTTACTAAATAACTGTGTGTTAAGTAGTAAGTACTATTTTATTGTAAGAATGCCTCGAAGAAGATCCAACCTCTCCCAATGTAGCAGAAATGCTAAAAGGATGAGATTAGTTCGATCACAGGAATCTGAGGAAGGTCGTGAGGCAAAAGGCTCTCTGCACCAGGCTAGGTTTCGTGCTGCAGAAACTTCGACTCAGCGAGAATCTCGACTGAGTTCAAATCGTTCTCGAATGATGACAACTCGAAATAGGGAAAACGGGGAACAACGAAAGGCACGTTTATCTGTCGATCGCGAAGCTCACGCGCTATCGCGTGAGCCTGAGACTTTTGCTGTCAGGGAAACCCGCCTGAGCTCCCAGAGAGTACGGACAACAAATGCTCGATCCCAGGAGACACAGGACGAACGGGAAATACGTCTCACTGCCGATCGTGAAGCTCATACACTATCGTGTGAGTCTGAGACTTTCACTGATAAGGAAATTCGTCTGAGTTCTCAGAGGGTTCGGACAGCAAATGTTCGGTCTCAGGAAAACAGGAAGAACGAGAAATACGTCTCACTGCCGATCGTGAAGCTCAAGCACTAGAGTCTGAGACTTTCACTGAAATTCGCCTGAGTTCTCAGAGGGTTCGGACAGCAAATGCCCGGTCTGTAGACGGTATATGTAATTTAAAATATGCTGCCCGAAAAGTCACTATTCCATGCGGACGAAGTCGCGGGCACAGCTAGTTATAAAAATAAAATTGATTCTAGTCGCCCTGACTAGAATGAATTCAATTTTTATATAAATTTTGACGTTCAAATGTGCCTCTTATGTGACTTTTGTAGTAGTACGATCTGTGAAAATTTCAAGTGTCTACCTATTACGGTTTAGAAGATACAGCCCTGTGACAGACGGACGTACGGACAGGGGAGTCTTTAGTGAAAGGGCTCCGTGGACACTTTAGGTAAAGAACCCTAAAAAGCAAAAAGGACATAGCAAGAACACGTTTTTCCAGATTACATCAGCCAAAAGTTGAGCTTGTAAGCTATTTTACATTTTTGCCCAAGGTTTTCTTACGAGATTATTTCTGGTACTTTTAAAGGTAGTTTGACTCCTAAGTAATCTTTTTATGATGTTTTTGGATTTAATAAATGGGCTTCTAGAATATTTTATGGTTGCTAACGTTCTACTGTCTTTTCCAACAAAAATGAAACTTGGATTTTTTCATAGAGTAAATTTCAGGAAAGAGACAAAGTTAAGAATAACAGAATACTGGTTTAAGGCTCTTTCCGTAGAAGGACCACTTGATTTAAATCGTAAAACTAGACGGAACTTTTAGAATATGGTCTGCAATTTCTTTTTTTAAACGTTCTGTACAGGTTCAGAGCTGCAGTGGCACAAAGGCACCGCAAGTCGCACAACGAGCGGTGCTTTTGTGTCGCGCGCGATTATATCGCGTGTCGCGCCTATTTGTAGGAGCCTTTAGATGTTTCATATCAAGGTTTTTCGATGGCAGCAGAACGTAGATTCTGCCCGCGACCTCGTCCGCGTGTTTATCCGACTCACTCTGTCGCATCATCATCACCACCGAAAAGGACGTATGCAAACCTGGCTTTGTTTCCGTACGTCCTTTTCGGGTGACCACTGAAAATCAGCGCTGTGCTGTGGATCCCCTGAAACACAGCATCATGCTGAGTGGAAGCCTTCTTGTCAGTCATGACGTGCAGCTTTCAACTATTCCTGTTTTTCGCTCGTGTTTTTAGTATATGCGAAACCTGAATATGATTTGTTCAGAATAACTAACTGAATCGATTCCAATAATTTTTAGCCCATGTTATACTCGTATTTTGTCCCAAAAATATTTAAAAAAGATTAAAAGTTGGATACCGAGCGACAATAAGTAGGTTATCCAATCTCCGCGCCGAACGGTTAGGTACTATCCACGCCAAAAGTCCATACGCAACTTCAAAACTAATTGCTTAACACGTTTAGTTTGACTTACGACCTTCTTTTAATGAGTAATTTGACACACACACCCGCATATTACTCGAATAATCACGCTTTTGAATATAGTTCCGTGTCATGTTCGTCTTGTTCACATAATTCGTAAAACTTTTGAGTATACCCACAGAAATCTAAATAAATAAATTAGGTATGGTAGACAGATGCAGGTAACTTACGGCTCATTCACCGCGTCTAATAGAATGTTGTTCGTTCTTGATTGGTTTTTGATATTGTGGGTTAGTGACGTGTGTTTAATCTATTATAATAGCTGTGTAATAGTTCATTTTGAAATGTAAGCTTTGAGATGAAAGCGGATATTATCGCGCAGCGTAAAAGTGGTTTTAATATATTATTATATCACAAATAATTGATGAAACCGGACTGACTGTGAGTATTATGATTTAATTATTTTATCTAACATTTAGCTAATTAAAGTTTAACTGCTGATCCTTGTAGTTATTTTATTAAACGTTTTGTATTTACCATAGGGTCTAAATAGAAGAAAAAAATAATATTTCCAAGAGTTTATTTATTTACTTTTGGAATGATGAATATAGCATTATGTATAAATTATAATATAATTATTTTGTAACATTTGAACTATTTTCAAAATAATTTTGTTTAAAAAAGTAATAAGTAGGTATCTACTTAATATTTTATAATTTTGCTAGTAGCCTTACAATATTCCTTTTTTGTTTTAGAGAAATTACCTACTGTGAGTCGGAGGGTCAAAAGATATAAGGAAGAGTACAGTCAGTGAATAAGAAACAAGTGGTTTTAACCAACCAGTGACCTACCAGATGAAGTTGCATTGCAAGGAAATATGAAGATATATGTTTAAACATTACAGGATCCATACGCCAGCGTTTACTTGATAGCATGGATAATAATGGGGGTTATACAACGTATTAAGTTATAAATTACAAATTGATTTTAGTAATATTAAATAAAATATTATTGTGTCATATCCGTAATAAGGATTATTTTGAGGTTTATAGTTTCAATCTTCTTTTCAAAATGAATTTTGAAAATGAATACTTAAGCTATATCCGCAATTAAAGCACAATATTATTTTATTACTAAGATAGTTACAATATTTTAAGTCTAATGGTCGTAGCTCACCGATTACCTGCTTTACTTCAATAAATTGTTCTTTATGAGAAAATAAACTGTTTTAAAAGTTTATTTATCAAATTATAACGAATAAAATTTTTGAAATCACTTAATTTTTTTTTTTTTTATCCCGCATATTTCAATAACAATATAATAATACAAATAAAACAAATATTACATTATTATTCTCGTGTATTAATTTATCGAATAATAAAAAAAGATAAGATTATTGTTGAAAAGGTAATTCAAAGTTCCATCTCGAGATTCGAACCCAGGCCTACGTGTTTACTAATCCTATACGCTACGTTATCCGCTAGCAGCACTTGTTATGAAGTTGTGAATTTTAGCAGTGGTATGAACCAACCAAGGTCATACGTAATTACGCCGCGCGTGTGAAAAAGCGATGACGATATGTTTTGTTTCGTTTGACGTTAGCAAGTGTACACACACAGATGTAAATACGGGCCTGCGGCGCGGGCGCGGGGACGGCGCGAAGCATGTTCACAGAAATTTCAACCATAGCGCGCGTAAGCACTTTTGAGGCGTACTGTACCTAGGTACTATTATCAATGAGCGCAAGACGGTTCGGCGTGAGCGGCGCGGGTGAGCATGTTTTTGTACGGACAAACACGTAACTTAACAAGCCTTTAACTTTGTGATTATTCATGATACAGTTTTGAAGTTTTGTACATAGATTCTTTACATAAAAATACTAGATACGTGTTTCAGGTTTCGCATATACTAAAAATAATGTTGTATAGGTAGATCTATTTTGTTTTTGTTTCTGTTGCTGAATGGGCCCGCTCTTGATCACGATCACGCCTGATGGAAAGCGATGGATGAGGTCTATGATGGAACAAGCGTGCCCAGAAGATGCCTAAGGCACTGGAAGTCCCACGCATCGACGAAAACACAGCAGGCTGCTTGACGCTGGACTCCGGTGGGAGGGTGGTCGCAAACCAGGCGGGCGTTAGCCCTACCACCGCAAGGGAACAATTGGCCAGTCAAATAAGGTGTTGGGTGTGACTGTCCAGGATGCGCCGAGCGTTCGGTTCATTTGAGTAACTGGCGGAACAAACTGCACTACACGAGGAAGCTTCTTCATGCATCATCATGTTTGTATTATACGAGTTATTTATCTTTTTGCAGGAATAATTTTCTCTGTTTTTCTGTCTTTCTAATTAAAATCGAAGAAGTTTAAAGCACCATAGGACATCAAAAATGAAACACAGTATATTCCATTCGTGGCAGTAGGTACAGCTCTGTATAGTTAGTTCGCGTGCCCGTCATGCGTCCGTCTAATTAACATTTTTGAAACAGTAGTTCCGTGATAATGCGATACCAGGAAATATTGTTGCTGCAAAACTTTTGTTAAACGTTGTAGTTTGTTTGTAGTTGTTTTGGTATTTTGGAAATTGAAATAAAAGGTTCTTGCACGTATTTTCAGTAAATTTTATAAGCTGGGTTTTATTTTGATTTGTGTGTGGCTTAATATGAAATACTGTGAGTTTTTATTATTCGCATTTAATTTGCATACGTGTGTTAAACATTTTTGTGACATTAATTTGACCTCTGCCTAACCCTTCGAGACAGTGGTGGAACAGTGGTGATGACCGCGACTTACGAGTAGTTACGAGTTGTAGGTCGTAGGTTTGAACCCAGACAGGTGCTTTACTTTGTGTAGACTATATCATCACCACTGCTCTCAAACGATGAAGGAAAACATTGTGCAGAAACCGGCATGTCCTAGTAGAACCAAGCCATGTGACATACACCAACCCACACTAGGCCCGCATGGTGGATTATGGCCCACTCCCTCTCACCGAAACCCTGTGTCCCAGCAGTGGGAACATTATAGGCTGATTTTGCTAACCCTTCGAGGGTTACTGGCGCGATGTATGTTGTATCACTTATACTTTGACTCAGGGCTGATTTTTCAATAGTCACATCGACAGTCAGACACTAGACAGACAGACAGACAGTTGACAGATTGACAGTTTCGTGTAGAAAATTTGTCAAACTGCCATATTTATTCTTAATTCAATAGTTACTTGCCTATCGAAATTAAGCCATAAATTAAAGATATTCATAGACAGACGGACAACGCTGGCGCTGTCATCTTTTAAGCTATGTTGTTTAATACTTTGAGGTTCACTACGGAACCCTAAAAATAACCACACAGGGAATCCTCAACCTAATATTTGTATAGCCAAATCCGTCGTGAGATAAAACCTGATATTTAAAACAAGATTATGGAAGCCTAATACACGCGTAACTTTCACAAACTTTCAAATTATCATAATATTCAGCCCGAAATTTAGGAAGATAAATGTTACCTACCTTACCAAAATAGTCTCAATAAGCTTTTGTACAATATTAACTTTAGACTTAATCCCTCGCCTCTCCGTGCCTCGGAAATCACGTTAAGTCGTTGGTCCCGGCTGTCATTCGCAGATCTTCCGACAGTCGTTACGGATCGTCAGAAGAACAGAAGTCTGGCAATCAGTTTATGCAAGGGGTTCCGTGTTACCCAATAACTGGGTTGTGGAGGTCAGATAGGCAGTCGCAACAAGTGAAAAAAAAATACTGGTACTACGCTGCATCCGGTTAAACTGGAAGCCAACCTCAATTTAGTTGGGAAAAGGCTGGAAAGATTGATTTACTTTACTAACACCAATTTTCGTAAACGTTTTGTTTTTACGAAAGAAATTGTTTTACTTGTAGTAGGTACAGTCACCTGGAAAGTTTTCCGGGAGTTTTGAAAATTGGTGATTTATTGATGCCGATGCGACGTGCTCTTTTTTGAATTTTCACTTTGCCGCTAGCGCCGCCATATTGGAAACATGGCGCCCAAAAACAGTTTTTTTTTTGACAAACACTCCTTTTCGCCTCAATTTACAATTATAAACAGTAATAAATTAAACTGGAAAAAAAAATCCTTTAAATTATGCAGTAGGTAGGTAACATTTTTTTTTTAAATCATAGTTTCAACGTACCTCGTGTCTACGAATCTAGACTTTATCATACCTTGTATTATTGTTTGTTGTTGAGTAACAGATAGCCGGAATAAAAGTACCTGAAAAAAAGTATTAATCGTTAATCGAGGTTTTTAAAAAAAAAAAAAAACAAAACCGATTCATCACGCTACCTTTTCAGGTTATTGCTGTACAGGTATTTTCTAAAAACATAAATCAGGCTTAGCAAGTCATTCATAATATTCAGGCTACAAAATGATTCCACAATACTACAAAGTTAAAAATGTATGAAACTGACATAAGCTTCCAAGAGTAAGAGTAAACCTTGTAGATATCATTGTAGAAATACGAAACGCTTTGATAGCGATACCCACTTGTCTAGGTCCTATGCGGGGTAATTGTGTAACCCACTATAATAGGAATGGCTTCCACTTTGACAGCTCGACAACATACATTGCGTTGCGTCGTTGAGCAGACAAAGACAAGTTCAGCTTAGCCAAAAGACGTGAAGTCAATCCAGAAAAAGAAAACTACGCCGTGACTATTTGTTATCAACAATAAACTAGTCAATTAAGTTTGCATTAATGATGATTATTTTGCCAGACTTCGATAGGAAATAAACTTCATTTGATAAAACTTAGTAAATTATTTCGTCGGTATCTATCACGGTGACATAAGTAGGTTTGCTTAATAATTCCATCAACAATTTCCTCGCCATTGTTCTTTTTCGAACATATTTATGAAGCAACGGATTAGCAATATTCTTCAAAATCATTCCGATTGTGATTGATAGCGTGTTAAGGCTCCTACAAACAGGCGCGACACGCGATATCATCGCGCGCGACACAATGGCACCGCTCGTTGCGCGACTTGCGGTGCCTTTGTGTCGCGCGCGATTTTATCTCGTGTCGCGCCTTTTTAAAGGAGCCTTCACGCTATTAGGGTGATAGTTTTTTAAATATCCGGAGATGCAGAGAGCTGAGCGAGAACAGTGGAATACCACATGATATCTACCAAGTCATGACTTCAAAATCAACAGTCATTTGCGGCTGTTTGTCTGTGTAGCGCATTCCTGAATGCACAGGAGTAGGTAAACAGAGCGAACCGATCGCTCATACATGCATAATTTTAGTGGAACGTACTATGAGCGATTGTGTGAAGATTGGACTCTGTTGGATGTTACTCCTTTGGTATTTGGTACAAACGTTTGTACAATGGACTAAGGAAGTTCTTGTTATCACTAGCGTAGCGACCCGCACCCTCGACATAGACCGAAGAATTGCCAAACTTAAGTGGCAGTGGGCAGGGCACATTGCTCGCAGAACAGATGGCCTATGGGACCGAAAGGTTGAGAGTGGCGACCGCGTACCGGAAGACGTAGCGTTGGAAGTCCTCCACAAGGTGGTCCGACGACCTTGTGAAAGCCGCAGGAACCCGTTGGATGCGAGAAGCACAGAACTGGTCGAATTGGAGGTGCTTGGGGGAGGCCTATGTCTAGCAGTGGACGTTTCTTCGGCTGGAATGATGATGATGATGACCCGCACCATGCATTACGTGGTTCAGTGCCCCGTAGTCACCACGGTAGGCATGCCGGTTGGTGACCGCAGAGCTAGATAGAAATTCTCCAGAGCGATGACGGGTAGCAGCCCGTCATCGCTCTAGAGAATTAAGGTCTTTTTTTTTTTGAGGTTGGTAAATCATCTAATTACTCCTCCCGCTCTGGGTGGAGCGGAAGGGAGTGTCAGACTCTTACTGACTAAAACCCACCCGTGTTCCTTCCTTAGCCCTTTATGTTCCGTGGCAGCAGTAACCCTTTCGGACAATCCCGCTGACCAGAATTTAGGTCTGTCTGATGGCTGGGACAGATGCGGAAGGCGGAGGACTGGGTGTTGTGCCACATCCTGGAAGAGGTCTATATCCAGTGGTAGTCTGCGATAGGGAGTTGATTGATTGTTTGACCCGCCCCTGTTTCGCACGGTTTTTTCGACTTCACAAAACGTCGTGATCTCTCTATAATATGTTAGTTTTGATTGTATTTTACACATTAAACCTCCCGGAATAAATTCTCTAATTGCTGGTAAAAACCTCATCAAAATCCGTTGCCCATTTTAGAAGAGCGATGTGGTCACAAAGAAAAACATAAAAAGCAACTTTAATTAATAATATGATATAGATCTAGCTACAGCTAAACATGGGTCTCATAATGAACGAAAGGAGGTGGAAATTGTCAGAATGGCCACGCTTGACAAACAATAAAATTGGTCATCGCAGTTTAGTATTATTAACGTATATTCCGGAAGTTACAACAGTCAAAACTACATTGTTTTTGTAAATGACTGTGGGAAGATACTAGAGGCTAATTCCAACAAAATAAGACACTGTATCAACACAATTACCTGTACAAATATTATCTGCCTAGCCTTTTCCCAACTATGGGGTCGGCTTCCAGTCTAACCAGATGCAGCTGAATACCAGTATTTTACAAGGAGCGACTGCCTATCTGACCTCCACAACCCAGTTACTGGGTAATACGATACCCCTTGGTAAGACTGGTTGTCAGACTTTCGGGCTTGTGACTACCCGTAACGACTGTCAAAGATCCACGAATGACAGCCGGGACCAACGGCTTAACGTGCTTTCCGAGGCACGGAGGGGTCTCGGTATGTAAAGATGGTCACCCATCCTCAGAACAACCACGGCTAGCGTAGCTTAACCAGATCGATCGACCTGTGCAGCTGTTATTATTTAGCCACGGGCCCCTCCTTATTACTTACTATTACTAATACAAAAAATTGGACCAGGCTGCAACCACGACCATAATTGCCGCGAACCACAATAAAAGGATACAAACGGAACAATTTCGGGACTCAGCATTTTTCTGGTCCATCTATTTATTATCCATTGTGGCCATGGGTCATTGTTGGCGACCATTGTTGTACAGATATTGGACCAATAACTCAGTTGGGCGGTTTAATATCTTTTGTCTGTGGTGCGATCATAAAAATATGCGACACTACGACACTTGGATGCGGCTGTTCGGGGTTTTTTTGTGAGGTTTGAGGCGAAAATAATGTACTGTACCTACTGGTTTATGAGGATCTGGGAAAGTAGGGTTGCGAACTTGCGAGTTATGTTATTAATCCAATCGTTATTTGTGTGTGTTTGCGGTTTGTGTTATAATTCAGACTATAATTTCTCCACTATAGGATAAAATCTCTACTTAAACGGAGGGGGAACGAGCGATAAAAGCTATTCGAGCTTTATAAATAAGTCCTTCATTTCTACACATTACGTGTGTATCGATAATTCGAAAAGAAAAGTCAGGGGTATAGAAATTTAACTTAGGCATCTGTATAACAAATATCACGTTGGTACGGTCAGCAACAAAGGTCGATTAACACAGATTCTTTTATACATCATGTAAATTGATACAAAGTGATTTAAGAATCTCCTTTTTAGCGTTTCTTATAATAAGTGTTAACATTGTTTAAACTTTACTTCTGTTCCGATTTTAATTAAATGTCTTGTGCAATAATTATGATTTAGAAAACTGAAGTGTTAATCGACCTTTGTTGCTGACTGTACCACATATAACCCGTCAGCCTTCAAAGCAAGAGTGAAACAAAAAAAGAAAGACACACATAGGAAACAGACACCTTCATTACTTTCCTTTCCCTCTTGTCTTGTGAACAGACATTTTTTAGGCACGCTCTTTCCATCATAGACCTCATCGCTTTCCATCAGGCGAGATCGAGGTCAAAAGGTTTCATAACACCTCAAGAGGTAACGACTAGACGACGTACATTATTAGCAATTTGGTAATAATAGACACATTGTTATCCTAAACAGCACCACACAACACACACACTAAAGGCGCGATTCCTTCAGTGTGCTGCACTGTGCGGCACAGTGTACGACACAAATGTTTATTCTGGTCGACTCACACAAGCAAACAATAACAAATTGTGAGCGAACATAAGAAAGAAATGTTCGCGCACATCTGCATACTTTTGTGCGCGCACAAGTGTGCGACACTGTGCGCGTACAAAAGTTTCGCACAGCTTTGCCGGTGGAAACAGAGACTATTGGATCTGCAGCTCAGCACGCGCACTGTTGGAGTTCGGCACAAAATGTTTGTGAACAAATGTGCTGCACACTATTTTGTTGGAATCGTACCTTAACAATCTTAATCCGAATAATTTAGAAGGATATTGCTAATCCGATGCTGCATATGTTCGAAAAATTTGTCTGCCCAACAACGTAAATAACGCAATGTATGTTGTTGAACTGTCAATATGAAAGCCATTGCTATTGCTATACTGATACAAATTAACCCGCCGATCTCAAGCCACGAATCAATGGCTTTGCGACACATATTGTATAATTTAATGCACCATTAAATACAACAACTTACCGCTCATGAAACAATGATATTTACATAAATACGAGTATATCATAGTTGCTTCAAATTGAAGTGGACCTTTAAGTGGTGTAACGGAAGACAGATGTTATCAGAACATCCGCTTAGAATACAATGGATGGTTCAGGCAGGCCGCGCTCCCGCAACTGCTCCACATAGCGGATACGTTCGTGCTCCTAGAACGTGCTGTGTGGAGCAGTTGCAGGAGCACGGAGCGCAAGAGGTTCGCGAACATAGTGGATACCGGGCTATATATTTGAAGAATGATCTAAGGTTTGTAGAACTATTATTTCTGCTTTGTGGAGGGGCTCGTGGCTCTATGAAAACACCCGCACGGGTCTATCGAAGGATCGGAGAAATAAATTGGCTCCTGTTCTGATCCGGGAATTGCTAAGTTAACAGCTGGCTCAAATTCGCAGTCCATATGTCCAGCTGTGGACTGCTGGCTGAGTTCATTGATTGAATACTTTGAATTGGGAGTTTTAATAAGAATTTAAAACTCCCAAATCGCTCACAATGGGCCTTATAAGAAGGCTAAAGGTCACCCAAAGGGCAATGGAGAGGGCTATGCTTGGAGTTTCCCTGCGTGATCAAATCAGGAATGAGGAGATCCGCAGGAGAACCAAGGAAACCGACATAGCCCGAAGAATTGCCAAACTTAAGTGGCAGTGGGCAGGGCACATTGCTCGCAGAACAGATGGCCGATGGGGCCGAAAGGTTCTGGAGTGGCGACCGCGTACCGGGAGACGTAGCATTGAAAGGCCTCCCACAAAGTGGACCGACGACCTTGTGAAGGCCGCAGGAACCCGTTGGATGCGGGAAGCACAGAACCGGTCGAAGTGGAGGTGCTTGGGGGAGGCCTATGTCCAGCAGTGGACGTCTTTCGGCTGAAATAATGATGATGATGAATAAGAATTTATAAAAGAGTAGCCGCGTAGTTCTTTGCCGGCTCTTCTCCATAGGAAACTAACAATTGGAACCGACCAACTAGACAGCCGCCCACGTCATCCTGGAATGCGTGGCCGAGGCTTCTCAACGTGCAGAAATCCTCAGAACAATGAGGTCGCTCCGCGAAGCCTGTGAAGCTCCCAGGAAGCTTGTGTGCTTTTGGCCGGAGCTAGGCTGGCTCTGTTAGCCAGACCCCCCCCCCCGCCCCCACGCACAAAGGACCGCTTAAAAGGGAGTCCTATAATCAGCATCATCATCATCACCGACCAACTAGATGGACCGACGACCTTACGAAGGTGGCTGGGAAGACTGTTGTATTTTGTGGAAATACACACATAAACTTTAAGAGGAAGATCGGCTTTGCTTTTTCCTAAAGCTTGATTTGTTATATTAAGGGGCTTACATGACCTAAAGCGCGGTCACTGTCGGACTGCATAGAAAAGAAAGAGAAGCGCGATGACAACGCTGATAATTTATTGCAAAATATGAAGCAATTATTTAATTGCAAAAAATCTATTGTTTGGACTAAAAAATTAAAACACTAGTGCTTTAGTATGTTGCTTGTGGAATAATCTGACAAAAATCATAATGATTGTAATGTATATTAGCATGGTTTTTATTGTTAAAAGAAAGTTTTAGAGGTATCTTCATAATTTTTTTCTTTCGTATCAAATTAGTTAGTATTAAGTTTTCAAAACACTATCTACCTAGCATATACATACAGGAAAAGTTTTTAACCAGTGCGCAAATTTTTTTTGGTGGCTCAGTGTAAGCAATAGAACACATTTCCATTTTTAGTTTATCACTTTTTTTTTTTCATTTTTCCACTTTGTCCCAATTTGAAATAAGCAAGACATGGATATAATTTAATAGTAATACTATGAATGAGCATGAATGAAAACGCGAAGGCCGCTCGCCGGCCGCAGGACCACGGGGGCGCGGGACGGGGGTGCGGGGGCATGCGGCGCCGCGCCGGCGTTTGATAAACAAAACGCATGCACATGCAGTACGTCACTTGCGGAAGCGGAGGTCGGATGTCCGTTCGCCGTCCCTGCGCGCGTGCCGCGTACTAGACTAGCGTAGTGACAATGTCTCATTTTACTCACCGCGAGTATTATGAAATGGTGCGAGTGTATTTGTTAAGCAATGAAAATTTACGAGCAGCACGAAGAAGATACGAAAGGGAGAGCGTACCTCGTATGCGAGCCCGAAGGATCCTCAATCCCACGGTCCCTAATGAGAGGACAATTTTAGCAGCAAACCAAGGTGTATGAAACAAGTGAAAGAGATGACTTGAAAGAAAAAATAATTAACGCTTTCAATGAAGTAAAAAGTGGTGTTAGTGTCCTAAACAAACTAAATGCTTACTTATTTAAACGTGCACGTTTATGCCTTGAAAAAGGTGGAGGTCACTTCGAACAATGCCTAAAATTATTGTGATTAATAAAATGTAGAGGTAAGAAGAAATTATAAACAATCTTAGTGTCTTAGGTTCTCTTTGATTAGACATTGACGCAAATTGTATCATGTCGTACCTATCATACCTAAATGTTTTATTTTGAATGGACTAAAACGTATTACTTTCTTACTTATTATGATTTATTTTCTGCATTTTGATGGTCCTAAGCCCATGAAAGTATGAAGGATAAATTGGAATTTACGAAAAATTACGTTTACAAATAACTTTACACAGTCTAAACTTAAAAAATTGTAGCGCTAAACTGGGGTCAATAATCCGCCGTCGCATACAGCGAGCGCGCGTGAGTAGGTACTTCGATAGCAGCTGGCGCGTCAGGCGACCGGTCGACGCGCGGCGTGAATCGGGCGACCGGTCGACGGACTGGCAAGCGACGTCCATAAAATAAATTACTGAGTAAACAAGTCTCGTAAGCGTTAACTTAATTTTTTACTATTGAAACATATCAAAACAAAAAATACGTGTTTATTAAAATATATTCAAGTTTATTATGTCAAAATTTGCGCACTGGTTAAAAACTTTTCCTGTATAATAAAGAATATCATATATTTTTCTGATTTTGTTTACTGTAGTCGATCATATACTTTCATTGTTTCTAAAACATGCGTTTTTTGCGTTTAGGTCCTGTAAGCCCCTTAACGCCCCGGTTCTGTATGACTTCAACCACTTCAATAAAGCTAAGGTATTGAAGTGAACCTAGGCGGGTATTTGTCAATAGAATAGCGTCTCGTTTTTCTTAAAGGCGGCTCGCGACCTTTCCAACGATCGATGTCTTCAATTCTGCTATCATTCTTACTCACAATTCTGCGAATTTTATAGAGCAGATCGTGCCATCATGTAACTGGTTACTTCATAGTTAGAAGCCACATTTTTGTCGCAATTGACTACAGTTATTGTGGGTAAAGTTAGTTTCAACGAGTTCACCCAAAAGAATACGCAAACACATCATCATGTAACTGGTTACTTTATAAACAGTAGCCACATTTTAATAACAATAGACTTTAAAGTAATTGTGGGCCGACCGTGTAGTAACACAAATATTGGATTATGGGTTTTCGTGGCTAAAGTGAACTGGTTATCTAGGACTATGGAAAACTATAGCCCCTGCATGACCGATGTTCTATATAAATTACACAGATAAAACGGCAGGGGGTGACTTGCACACTCAATAATGGGCCCCCGAAAACGGTCGCTAGCACGTAGTGTCGTAGCGACAAGGGGGCAACATGTCCTGAGGTGCTTATGAGGAGTGGAGAGGTATTCCTCGGCTATCAGGACAATCCCGGAAGTACGGTCAAGATCCCTACCAGCATCTTACTGGAATACTTCCTTCCTCCGAGCACGTTTGCTCTTGCGAATCTCCACTTAATCCGGCCAAAAGTGTTCCTCGTCATTGTTCACTCCAGCCGGCCAATAAAGGCAAGCCAGCGGTGAGGAACAAGACTTTTCCCTGGAGATAAGGTCCGTAGGGTCGCTACTGCCCAACAGCTCGCCACATGCTGCCCTTTATTATTATTATTGCTGGTTATGAAAAAAAAAATCAGCTTTATAGACAAATGCAATACCTACGCAGTCAAAATGTATGGACCCTTAGCCTAATTGAAATAAACAATTTGACTTTGACTTTGAAAATAAGCTTTTGGGCATGGAGTTGACATCTGATCTCAACTTCGGCTCAACCATCGAATCAAAAGCTCAGACTGCAGCCAAGAAGCTGGGCATCCTACATAAGGTGAACGGTACTTCACATCAGGACAGCTTTTAAGTCTGTACAAAGCACAGGTCCGTTCCTGTATGGAGTATTGCAGCCACTTGTGGGATGGCTCAGCAAAATACCAGCTTGCTGCACTTGACTCGGTGGAACGCAGAGCTAAAAGGCTTATAGGCGACGAAACGTTGGTAGCTACGCCTCACAGCCTAGCTCATCGGCGTAATTTTGCTTGTCTGTCGGTCTTCTACAGACTGTACTTCGGAGAGTGTGCGCAGGAGCTCCACGACCTGATCCCACCATCGCCCTTTTACCACCGGACAACCAGACGTACTGCAGCGTACCATCCGCACTTGGTTGATATCCACACGAGTCGTAGGTACTCAGCGCTTCTCCTCCACTTTTATTATGCGCACAGCCAAAGTGTGGAACTCTCTGCCCGGCTGCTGTGTTCCCTCCCACATATAACCCGTCTGCCTTCAAAGCAAGAGTGAACAGGCATCTTCTGGGCACGCTCGTTAAATCATAGACCTCATCTATCGCTTACCATCAGGCGTGATCGGGGTCAAAAAATAATAAAAAAAATAAAAAATAAATAAAAATAAGGCCATAATTTGCTACGTTTTGTATCATCTGAGCCTTCTCACACAAACCTCTCCAACGGCTGCCAATATAAACGACACATCATTTGGTCACGGTTGGTTCCTCTGACAATCACGCGCATTGTTACACAAAGTACTCTCAACTAGGGTTACTGACCTATCTCTATAAGAATCAATTTAGACATTCTTGGAAAAGGGAAATCAATTCTGTTATTTTTATCTGTTATATTTATGCTATTTTTATCAGATTGATAGTAATAATGGCATTCGTCTTTGCTTACAAAATTTTGCAGGGCGTTGAACTCGTCTTAAAGCCAAAAACACATTACGAAATTAGTGACATAATTTATTTTTTTTCTTAGACATAATAATTTATTAACCGACTTCAAAAAGGAGGAGGTTCTCAATTCGACTAAGTATGTTTTTTTTTTTAATTATTACAATATTACAGACAGGATTGGTCTACACTAGCTCAAGACAGGGAGGAGTTGAAAAAAAAGGGAGTGAGGACTTTGCCATACAGTAGGACAACACAGGCTAAAATAATATTATAATAATCATCCACGGGACATTGCTCGCTAAACAAAGACTTCCACACAATAGGCATAACGGATATTTCTCTATTCAGAGCTTGCATGGAGGCTGGGGAAACCGTTATTCATGTCCTCTTCGAATGCACAGGCGTAACCCAAATTAGGACAGAAAGAAACCCTCGGGGCACCCAGATCTTACACAGATGTTCTTAACAGACCAGGAGATGTAATCAACTTCTGGGGGAGATGGGCTGGTTGGAATAACCACTGTCGGCCGCCATTGTTCACGCACGATGGTCCATCTGAAGGACTAACTGCGGAAACCAAACCCTCTAACAAAGAACATAATAATTAATTACACAATCTATTGCATCATTTAACATTCTATGTATTTACAATGTTAATTACAATAATAAATCTTTGTTTTTGAAGTGAAAACTCCTTTAGGCGCCGTTGGGCATTTCTTGAGATGGGAAAAAACCATTGAACTCGCGCCACTGTTACCGTAAGCGACACCGCGCGTGTTTTGTTTGTAAGACGATTATTATGTTTTTGAGCATGTGAAATCATCTAATGGGTGGTAATCACGCTCTGGGTGGAGCGAAAGGGAGTGTCAGACTGTTACTGACTAAAACCCATAGCCCTATATATTTTGTTTCCATGTTCTGCAATAGTCCTACACCAACCGGGGGTTGGATTCCTTGGGTGCACTTGCATAGTGCATCAGGGATAATCGTCGGTTGGTGCCTCATTTGATTAAAAACGTCTAACTGGCCTCTGCGAGTTGGCTTCGACCCCTCGTACGCCTTCCAAAGATCTGGGACCCCAGGGTTCCGAGAAATGTCAAAAGACGCAAAAATTCTTAGTGAAAAATTTGAAATAAATAACTATATTATCTATTCAAACAAGATGTGCAGGCAGTTCGGCAGTCGTTTGCCCGCGAGTACCATGAGACTGTCACCAACGAAAAAGTCGTCCTACAATTTTATGCCAATTCATGTCACTCACTTCGTAATGAAAGGCTTGAAAAAGAAAAATCGAATTTAGCGGGTAACCTTATCACATCACACCACGAAGAACGTTGAATGAATATAAACTATATCAATATTGTTTTCACCAGAAGGTACAAAAAAAAAAACAGTAGCACTCCGGGAGTGTCGTCTTATAAACAAAACAGAAAGAATACTTTGCCAACACTGACAGCCGAACACATCCGAATGTAGCGCGGTGTCGGTTACGGTAACAGTGTCGCGAGTTCAAAGATTTTTCCCATCTCAAAAAATGCCCAACGCGTTCAATGAAGTTTTAACTTCAAAAAGCCTTTCAACAAAATACTGTCCAAAATCAACGACCTGTATTAAGCTATAAACCTATAACATATTGAATACGCAAGTTTAAAACGTAAACAACGTCCGACCCGGGACTAGAGTCCCCTGATTCTCGTCACACTTCACGAATAAATTGCTTCGGACATCGAATAAAAACCTTCAATGGTACGCCACTATACAGAAATAGGGACAGAAGGACCGATTGTACAAAAAGCTCACACTGCAACTGGCACGAAACCACAATCAGTCAACAATTTTCCCACTGCTGGACCACTGGCCTCCTCTTTTCGAGACTAACTACCACGCGGTTGGTAGAAGTCAGATGTTGAATTTTTGGTTCTAGGACATGACGGTTTCCTCACGATATGAGGATCGAGATCACATAAAGCATTAGGTACTACAACAAAGGGATCCTCCAAACAGTATTTCGGCCATGACGGCCAATCTCAACGGAGACTACCCATCGGTGGGGGAGATATTATAGTGCACGGGTGTGTGCACACAAACATATGCACTCTCTCTTCCCTCACTCTCATAGTCCGATGGGACGGCAATCCAACACGAACGGAGAGAGATCAGGCGCAGGACCAGCGGCTTAACGTGATTTCCAAGGCACGAGGGTAATAATAGGTAATAGGTACTAAGGGCTGGTGTCCGCAACTCCACGTCAATGCGCGTATTTTGCGTACGGGTGGGAAAATCGACTATTCGATCCACCCCAGCTCCTCAAGGAAGGCCAGCAACGCCTTGATGTTACTGACCGTCTCACGTAGGGTACCTGGGTTACCGAAGTACTTTGCCCTGTTCGTGGCGATCACCAGGCAGTTTAGAAGCACATGTGCCGCTGTCTCGTCGTCCTCCATGCAGGCCCTGCACAACGGACTGTCCGTTACTCCTCTGTCAAAGAGGTGTTTATTGAATGACCCGTGGCCAGTTAAAGCTGCGGTAACTATACGCAGCTTTTGTTTTGTTAGACGGAGAACCTGTTTCGTGAGGCGGCGGGCACGAGGGTATCACACCGCCAACTTCCAAACTCTGGGCAAATGGTTATAGTAGTACAAGATAGTAACATTAAAAAAGTTTTGTAAGCAAATAAGTTCCAAGAAAATTGTGCCTTCTATAAACTGAATTCCCACCGCCACTCTCAAGAGCCCAGTACTGAAAAGATTACAAATTACAACGACCCCCGCTGGGAATCGAATCTGTGGCCTCGCTCTAAACACCTGAGCTTATTTAAGTTTACCGCAGTCAAGGGAACGACAATTTGTCTACTTATATTTTTTATCCAGATTTGTTTTTTGGGCCTAAAGCGGCAAAAGGTTTTGTTGTCACGAACGCCTAATTACGAAAGACTCTGGGCTTAACGGACTGAACGCGGTTAAGCGCAATGCGAAAGTCTTAAATCAAATCTGGTGGAATCATTTAGCGAGAAACAAAGCGAGATGGCTATAGTTTTGGGCGTTTTGTACTTTAATCTAGGATCAGAAGTAAGTATTAATGAGCGGTTTTCATGGTACCTCAAGTATCTTTGCCCATTGATTCGACAGTGTTTTAAAACGTATTGTAGATGTAAAACCAATTACAATATTGAAGATAAAAACTCCGTTTAAGAGCGTGTATTCGATTCGCGACGAAAACATCGCGTTTTCGAGCTTTTTCCAGGGCAATATCGCAGATTGTTTGAAGAACATTACGGTTTTAGAAAGACTAAGTCTTAATTTAGTGCACTACAGAGTAAAAGTGTAATTTTTAATGACGGTTTTTGAAAGCTAAGACAATCCCTGCATGTTGTTTTATGAAAATAGACGTCAGAGTTATCTTTCAGGACGAATAGAACCATTATAATGTGCCAAAACATTTTATTTTATGCGTTTTTCCAACAGGACATATAGTCTCAAAGTGCAACACAGAGCTAAAATTACGAAAATATTGCTATTAGATATTAAAAAACAATATTTAAAAATTACAAAATCGATTCACTTTAACAATTTTTTTTCACCAGTAGTTGAATAGAAACATAACTAATATATTTAATTTATGAAAATAAAGGTAATGCTAAATATTCTGAATTTTTTTCAGACCATTATTTAAACTCATTTATTTTAGACAATTATTTAAAAAAACACTATAAATCATCGCGCGCAATCCTTTACCGATCAGTGTGTGCCAGCGACAGGACGTATCACTTTTTGTTTTAAGTTTTTAGTTTAAGTTACGTCGTAGTAGTAAGTAAGTTTAAGTTACGTCGTTCTAGCAATCGTGTAGATTTTGTCTTGCGCTAAATCGAATACGCGCTCTTAAGAACGCCACAGAATCAGCCTAGCCTGTTTCCAACTATTATATGTGGCGTAGCCTTCCAGTATGATCGGGTGCTGCTGAATACCAGTATTTTACATAGAGCGACTGCCTATGTGACCTCCACAACCTAGTTACAGGGTTACACGATACTCCTTTGTTAGACTGGTTGTGAGATTGTCGGGCTTCTGACTATCCGTAACGACTGTCATAGATCTTCGAATTATATTATCGAGCCGGGACAAACGGCTTTACGTGCTTTCCGAGGCACGGAGCGGTCTCGATATGTAATGGACGGTCATCCATCCGCGAACAGACCGCGGCAAGCATAGCTTAATCCCCGCATAGCTTTAGCCCTTTGATCGACCCGTGCGGCTGTTATTATTTAGTCAGTTCTGTAAACCAAACTGATAAAACTACCACGTGTACCTCAAGGATAACAGTTCCCTAAACCAACGAAGCGTGAACTGGCAAGCAAATTAGACCAACTTTACTTAATCTAATACCGTTATCACTTAGATCCAGAACATAAAGAGTAAACTCCCCAAAGATAAACAAACTAACCTTGTAACTTAAAACGTTAAGTAATTACTCCGTTTAACTTCCAAAGAAATAGGAACTGTTTAATTTCGGAAGCTGATCAGGGAATTAAACAAAAACATGGAGTTATCTCTAATTGGGTCTCAAGTCGAGCCAATTAAAGAAAATGGCAGCTGTTCAAGCTTTCTTGAAACGTTTGCATGGACTATTGTAGCCTTTGAGAGTCTGTAACACTCGTTGTGTGTGCTTTGATGTGAATATTATATTCGTATTTGCATATAAACCTGCACTTTTGATCCCTGAAGTATCAAGGAAGTTGGATTTTGCCATTAGTGCTGCAGGATCTTTATGACCAAGTTTGCCTCGAATATTGTCGATGAAAGCGAGCCCAGAGCACCAATATGTGCTCTTTGATCTTTGTTATACTAGGTGGGTTATATTTTTATTTCCTGCAAAGAATATCCTACCTCCAGTGGTAGTGAAAGATTGCGAACTTTAAATCCATTATCGTTTATTGTTTTTGTTCGGGGCGAATGCTCTCTGCATACAAAGATCCCGGACATTCCCTGGTTTACGAACTATCTTTTTTCTTCTTTTCAGTATTGTCTAAGATTAACTTATTATTTATTATTAGAATACAACAAACTGTTCCATCAATAAAATAACAGACGTCACTCGGAAAGGACGAACAGCCGGCAATAGGGAAAGGCAGCGATCGAGTAGCCGACCACACTTACTGCATATACTGGCGCCAGGCTATGGACACATGCCGCATGTTAAACGATCAATGGGCCAAACTTACGACCTAGTGGATCCCGTTTAATGGCAAACGACGTCGCAGCAGGTCCAGACGGACATGGCGTGATGAGGTGGACTCCTTTAATAAAGACCGCTCCTTGGCAGCTCTTGACAGAGAGAGGTGGAAGGAGAGTAGATACAGGAACACCCCTGCCTAACCAGTATTCCCATACGGGCGTGAGATTTAATTTAATACTGTTTTTATTTCGTAGAAATGTTCTAAATGTTATTTTCGATAATAGTTCCAGTATAAAGCCACTTGATATTAACATACTAATCTACACACTGATCCATTTAACCGAGTCAATTGTGCTATTAGAGCATGAACTTTCTGAAAGTGCATTAGCACTCAACTTTTGTGCCAAACGCGAGTTTTTAGAAGTTTATTATTGCAGTTGTTGTGTTATTATATTATATATTATTATATAAATAATAAATAAAAGTTTTGTTTTCACATAATCCATAAAAGACAATTTACAAAATTCAATAGTTAATACAAAAAAGAAATATAATAAAAAATTGCATAATTATGTGCCTTTGAGTATTAATGCACACAAACATAAGACTCACGATTTTCTTCTCATGAACATAAAAAAACAATAATTTATGCGGCTATTACCAAGTAACGCTTGTAGGTCTTAATAGCATACATGACCAAGGTCCTTAATTATAACTGAATGAAGTGTAGTATAGAACTGTATTTTAATGAAGGCACCGGAGTTTCCCAATGCATTGAACTTTCGGTGACTTATCTCGTTCCGAACGAGATAATATAGGTTTATGACGAACTTCTGTAAGGTCGATTTTACAAATCATGTCTTGTCCTGCTGATTGCATATAAATATAGCTGGAATAGACTAGAAGGATAAGACAGTAGATCAACACCCCAATTGTGTAACACACTTTCCATCACAAGTTCAAAACCCGAGTGTTTTGAAGGAAATTCCTAATCCTTTGCTTCTTAGGTTTAAACAATTTGTCTACTCAACAACTTAAATAAAGCAATGAACGTGCTAGATGGGTCAAAATGAAAGGAATCGCGATCAATTGTCAATCTAGGTGTTACGCAATTGCATAAAAAGATAGCTGAAACAGACTAGAAGTATAAGACAGTAGATCAACACCCAAATTGTGTAACACACTTTCCATCACAAGTTCAAAACCCGAGTGTTCTGAAGGAAATTCCTAATCCATTGCTTCTTAGGTTTAAACAATTTGTCTACTCAACAACTTAAATAAAGCAATGAACGTGTTTGATGTGTCAAAATGAAAGGAATCGCGATCAATCTAGGTGTTACGCAAGTACCCCGCAGTATTATATATGACTCAATTTTAGGTTAATCAAACAAAAGACTGGAAATTACCAAGAGACACATATAATGAAGTTTTGGAAGCGAGTTCTTGGGGTCGACTTTAACAATTTTCGCAACATGAAGAACAAAATATCATTTACGAAAGTAGGTTGACGCCAATTAGTATTTTCAGCCACAGTAGTCGAATAATAAAAGCAAGACACGCGAAAACTCTTCCACACTTCCTAGTATTTTAACTGGTATCTCCAAATTATTTTAATTTCTCGGAAACCCTATCGTACATACTTATGCTCGTGACAGTACAAAATACATATAGCCTTTATTTTGTACAGTCACGAGCATAAGTATGTATACACTTGGCTTTATTCAAAGGCGGTTTTCTTCTTTATTTTTGAATGAAATTTTATGTTATTGTGAACATAGTATTTTCGAACCCATAGGTTATGTAAGGTACGTGTTACGTAAGTACCCCGCTGTGGCTCCTACACCTAACTTGGCCACTCTCCTTTGATTTTACAATTATTTACAGTTTATCAAAGTCATATAAGCGGTAACTTAATTAATAAAACGTAACTACGTTCTACGTTTTTACGACGATGTGAAAACCAAGTTAAATGCAAGTTGGGAAAGCATCGCAGAATGTTGTAAAATTTAGCATATTAAGTAACCGACTACTTAGCTATTTCATAGTTCATTTGGAAGTTTCGTAAGGAGTGTATGTTGTATTAGTAGTAACGTAAAACTTTGTAACTGCAAAAGTTTGGTCTGCGAGCCGAGATTTTGCGAACGCTAGCAAGATTTTGCAGGAAAACCTTCAATTTGTTTTTATGGATGTCGTTGGAAGGTGAAGAAAATGCTTGTCGTGTTAGTAGAAAACATGGCCGCGAAATTTAAGTTTTCTAATGTTTTTTGCAATTTGCTGGTCAGTATCTGGTTGTATGTTGATCTAAATATATAGAGACTTGTAATCATAAAAATCATCAATACATCTTTCTAAGTTCATATCACCTTATTGAATGATAACGGGAGTATCGATTATTTCATGAAATCATGACATTTGAGGCCAATTCTAACTTAAGGAGTTGTGTTCCTGATTCTAAGGATTATAATTTTGTAAAACCATATTTGTTACGGTCGCGAATCATATTTTCATCAACATACAACCTGGCACTGACCTGCATTCGCAAAAAACCTAAGTAAATTTGAATTTCACGGGCTACCTTAGCCATGTACGACTAGAAGTGTTCTGATAAAATCTAGCAAAGAAATTTAGCTGTAAAACAACGTCAAAAAAGCCCTGCAGCGCTGATATGATCCTAAAATCGGGTAAGGATATCGCTCTTGATGTAGGAATCCTAATTAGAACCCTCATTAGTCATCCAAGATGGTATTTGCCTGTCCTCTCTTACCTTCCTAATTTCAAAACCCCAGAGAAATGCGCCACCTTGCAGATGAAGAAATTAATACCAACTCATCGGGCAGTATCCGTTCGCCATTTCAATTCCGAATTTTCAATTTCACTGTCCAAGTTAGTGAAACGTTGCTCGCTATACTAGTTACGCTGAAGCCTAAACTTCGAGCCATCGGGGAATACTCTCATAAAGACGAAACTAATATCAATTAATACCAAATTAATATCGATGACGATGAGTTTGCGACGAGCGGGTCCTCCGGTATTTGCTATTTTAGTAACTTGTCGCCAGAGAGATTATTTGTTGATTAATTGTCGCTAGATAGAAGGGGTTCGTGGCTAAATGATCACAGCCGCACTGGTCGATCGGAGGTCAAGCTACACATGCCGCAGTCAGTTCGTGGATGGGTGACTATCCATTACATACCGAGACCCCTCCGTGCCCCGCAAAGTACGTTAAGCTGTTGGTCCCGGCTGTCATTCGTAGATCTTTGACAGTCGTTAAGCCCAAATGTCTGTCAACCAGTCTTACCATGGGGTATCGTATCAAGTTGTCCAGTAACTGGGTTGTAGAGGTCGTGTGGTCGTGTCGGATTGCCGTCCCATCGGACTATGAGAGTAAGGGAAGTGGGAGTGCACCAGTGTCTGCGCGCACACTTGTGCACTATAATATCTCCCGCACCGAAGGTTAGTCTCTGTTGAGATTTTGAGATTGGCCGCCGAGGCCGAAATACGGTCTGGAGGACTTTTATTTTTGTAGAGGTCAGATTCAGCTGCATTTGGTTAGACTCGAAGTCGACCCCAACGTAGTTGGGAAAGGTAGGTACTCGTATAGCCATCGACTTCAGACTTAAAGACATCTAAATATCGAATGTAAAAGAAATCTTAGTCATAATTTGTGGCTGTAGGTGTAGATACAGACGTCAGCACATCAAATTATCCGAAACTGGCACATGTTTCCAATCAACTTTGAACCTTACGCTTTAGAAATAAAGTTTAAAATCTATTAAAGAAATTTGACAGATTGTAGTAGCTTGATGTGCTGGCGTCTGTACAAGTGTATGTTTTTTAGGGTTCCGTACCCTAAGGGTAAAAACGGGACCCTATTACTAAGACTTCGCTGTCTGTCCGCCTGTCCGTCTGTCTGTCACCAGGCTGTATCTCAAGAACCGCGATAGCTAGACAGTTGAAATTTTCACAAATTATGTATTTCTGTTGCCGCTATAACAACAAATACTAAAAACAAAATAAAATTAATATTTAAGGGGGGCTCCCATACAACAAAGGTTTTTTTTTCGGGGTTTTTGCCTTGTGGTACGAAACCCTTCGTGTGCGAGTCCGACTCGCACTTGGCCAGTTTTTTTTATATTGTTTGGGCCTAGTAGGTGGTTTCACTTATTGCGGCGGCAGATGAGTTGTTCAAGTTGTCAAGGGTGCAGGTGAACGAACATTTTGGACATAGTAATTTTATTTATTGACAACGCCATTCATGGTTTTACACATTTACAAAAATGCATGAAACCCTCGGGCCATGGGCTCTGAGTGCTCATTGTTCAATGAAATCTCCAAAAGGCTTTTACGTTGGCCGGAGGCTAAGCATTGTCATACAACGTGGCAATGCCGTCAGTCTCTTGGTATATTACCAATCGACAGCGATGCGGAGGAATTTAGAATTTTTTCGACGCCATATTTTAGTTTGTTAAGGCGATTACATGACCTAAACCGGTCCCGACCGGTCTTTTATGTTATTTTATGACCGGTCTTTGTCGGACTGCATAGAAAAGAAAGAGAAGCGCGATGGCACAACGCTGGTAATTTATTGCAAAATATGAAGCAATTATCTGTTTACAAAAAATATATTGTTTGGACTAAAAAAATTAAAACATCAGTGCTTTAGTATGTTGTTTGTAGAATAATCCGACAAAAAATCATAATGATTGTATGGTTTTTATTGTAAAAAGAAAGTTTTTAGAGGTGGTTTGATAATTTGATTTTTCTATCGTATCAAATTATTTGTATTATGTTTTCAACACTATCTACCTATCATATCTCCTGAAGAATATCATATATTTATCTGATTTTGTTTACTGTAGTCGATCATATACTTTTATTGTTTCTAAAACTTACGTTTTTTGTTTAAGTCCTCTAAGCCCCTAACAGCTTTACTTAGATTAGGTTATTTTGTCTTAATTAAAAAAGCCCTTTTGAAAAATCACTATTTAGCCCGTTTACATTTATCTTCATAAACAAACATGAACAGCAAAAATCCTAATGTCTGGCTACCCCGAAGCTTAATTAAAGTTAATTTTCACCTCTGTGAGTGTAAGCCCCGCATTAGTCGCCTTCCACGGTTAAATAAGCCAGTCAACATCGCTAAACCACACGGTAATAGTACATAACATATAGCACATAATTGAGCCCGTTTGGGATCCAACACGTACAGGAAAATTGTTCTAATGGGCCTTTTACCTTTCCTCGAGCTCCTTAATCTGATAAGGGCCAGCTAGGGCTCTGTAACGGTCCATCGATTGCCAGAAATGGGGATGGTAGTAAACGTTATCACCAATAAACTGTTATGGTTTTTTTTGGACTTTGTCCAGACTGAATGAAAGGGGTATCTAAAATTTTTGCAGGCCTTCTAGACTCATAGATGCTTCGATTTGTTGTCGGGGGGAAACCTTCAAGGGAGATCAGGGAGTGTGGCATTTTTACCTTACTAAAACCACTCCGGTGACCACCATCAGCACATAGGGGTGGTCCCGGTTCCTCTTAAAAGACCAATTCCGGAACCCCCCCGTGCAACGCCTGTAAGGCACATCCCTGGAGAGACTGTAAAGGGCCTCCCCTGAGCCTCGCTAAGTAAGTAAGTAAGTTAAGTACTTAGTACTTGTTGACAGGCCTCCCATACCTATTACTTAATGTAAATGTAATTTGAAAACATTGTAGGTAAAAGCCAATTATTTTTAAAAGGGTAACCGTAAAGTTTCTTGCCGGCTCTTCTTCATAGGGAAAAGACCAATTTGAAAAGTGCACCTAGCTGCTGACGTTTCATTAGTGCCTATGTAGGTTTATGTGAAATCCTCACTCGGATCATTCGTCTGTAATGTAACGTTACAGAGTCGAGCATTAAATTGTGACGGAAGAGAACCAAGCATTACAGTGCGCAACTTGTTGACACAATGGTTGATTATTTGTATCCAAACGGCCTGTATTTCGTCGGTTTTAAAATAATTCATGGCACCAATATCGTTTCTTCTGTTTTTTTTTCTAAATAACAATTTCGCAGCAGAACGAACGCTTCGTCTGAAATTGTGGAATCAACTTAATGCTCAAAATCGAAACTAATGTTACATTACAGGCGAATGCTTGTCAGTCAGGGAGGCAGTATTGTAAAGTAATGCTCAAAATCGAATCAAAATTTTACATTACAGGCGAAAGCTCCAGGTGATGAGCACCTTAAGACAGATGTTAGTTGCACTACTTTGGACAGTGACTCAAGTTACTGGTGGTGTCCTTTTGAAGGATATTACTTATCCATTGCTACATATGTTCGAAAAATATGTATGCTCGACAAAGTAAATAACGCATTGGATGTTGTTCAACTGTCAATATGAAAGCCATTGTACTGTTAATGTCTTAACCAGCTGGGTAGTTGCCACTGGCTGTATGATCCAATGCGATGTGGTGTGGTTCTCTATGTTCTATGGTTATAGGGTTTGGTTTCCGCACTGAGACCTATAGAGGTATGAGGAGAACAGGGTGTAAAGTTCACTCAAACTCCATAGTAAAGGGAGGATCCTCCGACCAGACGGGTGTTGTGTCTGGCGGGCAACTGCCCAATGATTCATGTCGGGCCGTTGTATCTATGTTAGTCGCGCGGTAAACTCTGCTTGCGAGATGCAGGATTTGCGTGACGTCAGTATGACGCGTTGTTCGCATGTGGCGTTGTAGATACCGCTACAGACCATTTGTGCGTGGGCCATGGTGGCCGTCGCTGGTTATTCCAACCAGCCCACCTCTCTCTAGAAATTGATTAAGTCTCTTGGTCTGTTGAGAACATCTATGTAAGATCTGGGTGTCCCGAGGATTTTTGACCTAATCTGGGTGACGCCTGTGCACTCAAAGAGCACATGCGCAACGGTTGCCTCAGCAATGGCATCTTCAGATGTGGTGTGATTGTGGTACGTATGATGGGGCCCTTACATGAAAATCTTTAGAAGCAAGTTAAGACAAGGACGGTCAAGAACTCAAGACAAACGTAACAGATTCAATAACGATTTGTGTTAAGGAGGGTTTCACTCTCGACCTCTCTTCACTTTGACGTAAGTTACTTTGATATTATATAATTTAACCCAGATCTGCGTCGGTATGAGCAGGAAATTATATTATCAGTAGGGGCTTTTCAACTATTACGTAAACAGATTTTTTGGAATTATTAACGCCCCCGTCCCCCTCTTCAGCAAAAGTAAGCAAAGCTCTTACCCCACCCCCGTCCCATGCTTACGTAAACATTGGTACTAGGTATTCCTAGTACAGACAACAGTCTCTCACAAACTAGTGTCTAAGCTTGTCTAAATTTATATGATACTGTTACGAGCTTCGGGTTCGTGACAATAAAAACTGCCGATTTAATAACCAAAAATTGACACTTTAATTAACAACACTAATTACAACTCAAACACACTAATTATTACAAAACACAATTGCACTACTGATCGCTTTAAGTCGCACTTGAAGATCGCTTCGGATGTTTTCGCTTCGATCGCTGAATCCAAACTGTGTCTGTCGTGGCGCGTCTGGGCCTTAAATAGCGCCAAAGAGAGTTCTAGAACCTTCCATTGTAGAAACATCTAGAATGTTCGAGTACATACAGGCCCCGATCGACCAGATGTCGATAGTTCGGGAATGTTCTAGAAAGTTCTCGCATCGAAATTTCTAGAAGGGTCTTGACTACTAGTTCCGCTACTCGATACTAGATGCCGCTAGTGGTAACTACTGTCGCCATGTACTAGGCATGAATTGTGGCGCGCAACAATACCATTATTTGTGAAGAGAAAATAAATTATTTGAATTTGATAATGTCAAACGATCAATGGGCCAAAGTTAAAACCTAGTGGGTCTTGCTTAATGGCAAACGATATCGCGGCAGGCCCAGCCGGAGATGGCGGATGAGCTGGACTCCTTTAACCTTTTAAGCGCTTGGCTAAATATCAATTGCCTTGGCTAAATAGAAATTGCCTCGCACGCGGCTACAAATCGATAAATAATACCTACAATAAATAAGGAGGAACAATCGTTGAATAGAACTAAAAAATCATGCATGTTCTCTGTCGGAGAAATACGACATGAGCGGAAGGGGCACGGACATATGTGTCGCATAGCGGTGAATGGATTAATAATGATTGGTCCTTGGCAGCTCTGGACAGAGAGAGGTGCAAAAAGAGTAGAGAGGCCTTTGCCCAGAAGTGGGACATTAATGGCTCATCATCTGCCTAGCCTTTTCCCAACTATGTTGGGGTCGGCTTCCAGTCTATCCAGATGCAGCTGAATACCAGTATTTTACATGGAGCGACTGCCTATCTGACCTCCACAACCCAGTTACCGGGCAATACAATACCCCTTGGTAAGACTGGTTGTCAGATTTTCGGGCTTCTGACTACCAGTAACGACTGTCAAAGAACCACGAATGACAGCCGGGAGTAACGGCTTGACGTGCTTTCCGAGGCACGGAGGGGTCTCGGTATGTAAAGATGGTCACCCATCCACAGACCAACCGCGGCAAGCGTAGCTGACATTCATGGCTAATAATAATAATAGGAGGCAAGCCATCAACCGGGCAAAGACTCCGAGAAAAAAACAAAGTACAGTACTTACAAAAAGTCTTCACTGATATATTATCTGAACCATAAAAACCCGCAAAAAATACGAGAGAAAATACTTTCAGTGGAACTTATTCACTTTTCCGCCATTTTGCTAATAACAATAGTAATGTCCGGGGAAAAAAAAACTAAAATGTACCTACTGTACAAGGAAAAGATTTGTCGTTTAAATTGGACTGGTGCCTGTTTTGTAGCTTTGATGTGACAGATGAACACGTTTGTGAACTAACAATCCACCGTCTGTCTTTGATCATTATATGTATAATATTAATTCCTGTTAAGGAAAAGTTGATCGGTATAATGTATGAAAATGTTTTCACAGTTAGACCTACAAACTAGAAAAAAATTTAGTGTTTTGAGAAAAGACTTGTCAACTCTGTCTTTCTGTCTGTCTGTCTGTACGCCTAAAGCACTGAACGGATTTCGGTAAAATTTGGCAGAGAGATAGATTGCATCCCGGGGAAGGACATAGGATAGTTTTTATCCCGATATTACGAAACTTACACGGGTGAAGCCGCGGGGAGCTGCTAGTATTTCATAAAAATAAAAGAGCTCAACAATTTTGTTTCATCGCATATTAAATTCTTAAAATTTTGAGCGTTAACTATCATATTTTATGTAATGATAATAAAGGGAATTCAGTCAACTAAAGAAATACCTAAAAATTATTCCACTGGGCCGGGCATTTATTTTTAATTTAATTAAAACTGTAAGATTACTTTTATTTTTGTGGTCACTCGATTCAACTAACATCAAACGCATTGCTGTTTGAACCTTATTAAATTGTTTGATTCTGCGTTTTATGTTTTTATTTTAAACATAAAACGCAGAACCGAACAATTTGAATTCTGTAACCGTCAGAGACAGAAATACGTATTTTTGCCACGGTGTGTAAGTACCACATTACGTGCAGTTTTTCATCTGAATATCGATTTTACTAAAACTACAGATTTGTAAGTTTGCCGTGGATGTGACGATTTGTTGCCTGCCGCGATGCGCTATTGTCAATCACCTAAAGGCTCTTTCAAACAGGCGCGACACGCGATAAAATCGCGCGCGACACAAAGGCACCGCAAGATCGCGGGCGGTGCCTTTGTGTCGCGCGCGATACCGGAATTCGTCGCAAGAAGCAGTATTCCCTGTAGGTTCTGTGAATTCTGAATCACACACAATAATAATGCCTTTGAAAACCATCCCTATACAAGTACGCTACTTAACTGAAGTCAACGACCCCGCAATCCTGCCATACCTCATAAAGGTACGGTCGGCAACAAAAGTAGTAAGCATTATATTTTATTACAGCACTCTGGAACGGAAATAAAGTTCACACGCAAAACCTGGAGTACCTAAATTATTAACATTTGGTGAAATGTGGCTGTACTAAACATTTTTGCTTAACTCCTCGGGGAATACAGGCTTGATCTTATTTCCATATTATTGTTACGAGCTTCGGGTTCGTGACAATTAAAAACTGCCGATTTAATAACCAAAAAAATGACACTTTAATAATCAACACTAATTACAACTCAAACACTAATTACAAAACACAATTGCACTACTGATCGCTTTAAGTCGCACTTGAATATCGCTTCGATGCTTTCACTTCGATCGCTTTATCCAAACTGTGTCGGTCGTGGCGCGTCTCGGCCTTATATAGCGCCAAAGAGAGTTCTAGAACCTTCCATTGTAGAAACATCTAGAATGTTCGAGTACATACAGGCCCCGATCGACCAGATGTCGAAAGTTCGGGAATGTTCTAGAAAGTTCTCGCATCGAAATTTCTAGAAGGGTCTTGACTACTAGTTCCGCTACTCGATACTAGATGGCGCTAGTGGTAACTACTGTCGCCATGTACTAGGCATTAATTGTGGCGCGCAACATTATGTTATTTTATGGAAATAAGTTGTCGTTCCTGACTGATGTTATTTTGGCCTTACTTATATTGAGCGTTGTAGGCCTTGTAGACTGTAATTTGCTGACCATTTTCTACCTTGTTAAGTACCAGGGGCCATATTACGAAGTATTAATGCCATCATGATTCCAGTCCGAAAAAGGGATGGTGCTATCGGTCATGTGTAGCTCCGTCTCTCTCTTACACTGGAATCACAATGGCATTAAACCGTCTTAATACGGTATCTGGTTTGTTTGCCAAACAAGTAGATGAATTCTGGGCAGAGTCCATTTAAATTGCTATCGACACGCTAAGAAGAAGTACCAAGTACATGTTGACAGGCCTACACTGTCCTCCCATACCTATCAAAACTGTAATTTGGAAACATTGTAATTATTTATAAAAGAGTTACCGTGGAGTTTCTTGCCGGAGAACCATAGAAAACGACCAAATGGAACCGTGCATCTAGCTTCTGACGTTTCATAAGTGCCCATGTAGGTTTATGTAAAATATAATATTTTTGGAATGGGGTTCCAATACACAAATATTGGACACTGCTGCTGGACTAAAGTGGAACTGGGCTGGCCTTATTTGTCGCATGTCGGAGCAGCAATGTGCAAAAGCCACCACTCAGTGAATCCCCAATGGCAGGAAACGACTCCGCGGCAGGCCCAGAAAGAGATGGCTAGATGAGCTGGACTCCTTAAAGAATTGGCGCACAAGCGCAGTAGATCGGGAAAAGTGGGAAGGGAGTTCTTTGCCCTGGAGTGGGACAACACAGGCTTATAATAATAAAATAATATTTTGATTGACTGAATTGCTCATTCGTTGTATTACATGGGACTCAAAAATAACTGGTGAAATATGGGTGTGGTATAGGTACTGGCTTACTCTTCGGGGAATTCATGCGTGACGTTATTATGTATGGAAACAACATAAATTGGACATCGTAATAGGAACGTCATATGAGTAAGCTCTTTTGAAGCATCATCATCTGCCTGGCTTTTTCCCAACTATGTTGGGGTCGGCCTTCCAGTCTAGCCGGATGCAGCTGAATACCAGTATTTTACATGGAGCGACTGCCTATCTGACCTCCACAACCCAGTTACTGTGGTAATACGATATCCCTTGGTAACACTGGTTGTCAGACCTTCGGGCTTCTGACTACCCGTAACGACTGTCAAAGATCCACGATTGTTTATTCTGTTACACCTTTTATAGAAGATCATATTTTATCCTTATTATTTTTTTGCCGACCGTACACAGTCGTGAGTCAGTACTGCCAACATTGCGGCACAGTCCAGTCCGTTTTGCAAGCGATAAGGCCGCTCCCCTCAAAGCACATACTGTTATCACGTTATCTCTTATCAGGACGATACCTATGCCTGTCTTCAAGAATAAATCGATACTGGGTACGATTTTATGTCGTTTTGGTAACTCGGTACTTTCAACAGGAGTTATTTTTCGCAACTTGTATCATTTTGGCAGTTGGCACTAAATTATAACAACCGCATAGGTCGATCGATCAGGTTAAGCTATGCTTGCCAGGGTTGGTCTGTCGATGGGTGACCATTTTTACATACCGTGACCCTCCCGTGCCTCGGAAAGCACGTCAAGCCGTTGGTCCCGGCTGTCATTCGTGGATCTTTGACAGTCGTTACGGGTAGTCAGAAGCCCGAAAGTCTGACAACCAGTCTTACCAAGGGGTATCGTATTACCCAGTAACTCGGTTGTGGAGGTCAGATAGGCAGTCGCTCCATGTAAAATACTGGTATTCAGCTGTATCCGGTTAGACTGGAAGCCGACCCCAACATAGTTGGGAAAAGGCTCGGCAGATGATGTATCATTTTGGCAGTTGAACTGTTGGGACACAGACCTCCTCTTGGTGTGAAGGAGTGGGCCGTATTCCACCACGCGGCCCCAGTGTGGATAGGTATAATGTCACATATCTTCGAATTTTTGGTTCTAGGACATATCGGTCTCCTCACAATGTTTTCATTCACCTTTTTGAGAGCAATAGTGATGAAATAAAACACACAAAATGCCTGCCTGGTTGTCAGACTTTCGGGCTTCTGACTACCCGTAACGACTGTCAAAGATCCACGAATGACAGCCGAAACCAACGGCTTAACGTGCTTTCTCTCTCTCGGTCTCGGTATGTAAAGGTGGTCACCCGTCCATAGACCAACCGCGGCAAGCGTAGCTTAACTTGATCGATCGATCTGTGCGGCTGTTATTATTTAGCCACGGGCCCCTCTTTATCCAGGGGCCCCCAGCGTCAACAAATTTAACCGACGAGAATAACGAGGCGGTTCTAGACGTAAATTTGTTTATTTTTTCTTTCACAAGTACCTGATGTTGGCACTTAATTTGTTTTGCGCAACTTATACATTTAAGTATTGCTCTGGGCTCGAGTTGAGATTTTGACAGGCCCTCCGGGCTGTAAATAAGGAATTTAGACTTGCCGCTAATTCAAGAAGTGCCTGAGGCGTCGTCCGCGTTTAATTTTCCGGGTCAATTGAATTGAAGGACCTGCCTATTTCGGAGTGTTTTTATTCCTTAATTTTCCTTTCGATGGCTAATTCTTACCTGGAACAAAAGTAAAAATAAATTAGTACATGATTAGCTATACATCTATACTAATAATAAAGCTGAAGAGTTTGTTTTGCTAATCTCTGAAACTACCAGTTGGTTTTTAGGGTTCAGTACCCAAAGGGTAAAAACGGAACCCTATTACTAAGACTTCGCTGTCTGTCTGTCACCAGGCTGTATCTCAAGAACCGCGATAGCTAGACTGTTGAAATTTACACAAAGTATGTATTTCTGTTACCGCTATAACAACAAATACAAAAACAAAAACAAAATAAAATAAATATTTAAGGGGGGCTCCCATACAACAAACGCGATTTTTTTGCCCTTTTTGCTCGATATCAAAAATGGCAACAGGTAGGCACTTGAAATATTCACAAAATACTCAGTTGCATTTTAACTTTAAAAATAAAATTAAAATAAAATAATTTTTTAAGGGGGGCTCCCATACAACAAACATGTTTTTTCGGCGTTTTTGCCTTCTGGTACGGAACCCTTCGTGTGCGAGTCCAACTCGCACTTGGCCAGTTTTTTTTTCTCATTTGATAGCCTAATTCTTAAGGAAGGCTAAAGGCTATTTAACATCACGCTAGGACCCTTAGGAGCCAAGCAAAAAGAACAAAAGTCAGAAAGAACGCTAAGCGATAACTAAGTAATAGTGCGAGCAAGTGATGCGATACGACACGACGTCGTACAGTCGCCGGCACGTAACTTGGCAAGGTTTTGGCCACAGATATAGATATATGTACCTAGATAACGCAAGTATCACGAACTGTATGAAAACCAAGCGTGCCATTTTTTGACTACCTACTAAGACGTCACAAGCTCGCGCTCTCGCTCACACTTACCCAGCCAGCAGTATAAAGGACTGAGCGCGAAAGGGGCGGCTTACGATTTATAATCATAAGTTGGTGCAATTTTTGGCACGCGAAGTAGTTACTCTTGCGTTATCTAGGTATATCTATATCTGTGGTTTTGGCGTAGTGGGAGTAAGTTTGCGCATGTACACTTACCCAAGAAAATGGTAACTTTTATTGTTTGTCATTACTATGATTATTGCCATAGATTTTTTTAAAGACATCTGTTTACAAGAAAAGAAAGGAAAAACGCATTTCTAACAACTTTTGCCTAGTTACGTGCCGGGGACTGTAGGTCGGGGGAAGAACAAATTTCACTCGGACGAAGTCGCGGGGAGAAGCTAGTATTATCACATAAATTACAGTCGTTTTTTGTGTTTGTCTGTGTGATCGCGATGTTCTTCTCAATTACGCAACATTGTTTTGCATATCATATATTTACTTTATTTTTTAATTTCCTCTTTGCGTTGTTTGTCTTTCGCGTTGGCTGTATGAATTGGGTAATTCAAACATTTCAAACACGCTCAGACAACGTCCAACAACAAATAAATGATTGGGCAAATCGCCCAACAACAAATACTGAAACAGCCCAGGCTCAAAAAACTGGTCAAGTGCGAGTCGGCCTCGCACACGAAGGGTTCCGTAACACAAGGCACAAACGTTGAAAAAAACACGTTTGTTGTATGGGTGCCCCCCAATATTCATTTTACTTTGTTTTTAGTATTTGTTGTTATAGCGGCAACAGAAATACATAATTTGCGAAAATTTCAACTGTCTAGCTATCGCGGTTCTTGAGATACATAGCGGCAACAGAAATACATAATTTGCGAAAATTTCAACTGTCTAGCTATCGCGGTTCTTGAGATACAGCCTGGTGACAGACGGACGGACAGACAGCGAACTTGCACGGACGGACAGACTTTGGGTACGGAACCCTAAAAACAACAAAATAGTCTCATAATGAGAATAGCAGGCAAAATCCCAAATTCGAAAGTAACTCTGTCTGTACGTTACCTTTTCACGCCTAAACCACTGAACGGATTTCGATAAAACTTATCCGATAGATAGATTGTATCCAGGGGAAGGACATAGGATAGTTTTAATCGACGCACCTCGCGGGCGGAGCCGTGGGCGGAAGCTAATAATATACATGAAAAAATGAGTTTGTTTGTTTGTTACGCTTTCACGCAAAAACGGCTGAACGGATTTGGATGAAATTTTGCACACAGATAGACCATGACCTGGGTAAGGAAATAGGCTACTTTTCATCCTGGATCGCAGAGGAAGTCGCGAGCAATAGCCAGTTGTAATAACTACAACATCACAATAACACTTCTTATTACAAGTTTCAAGTTCTCTTCCGAAGAACTACAAATTAGCTTAAGTGAGTAGGATACCAAACACTCACTTAGATTGTCTTAATTCACAACTTGAGTAAATCATAGCAGGTACTTAAGTATTCCTAGACGAAATCTGAGCTATTTCAGAAGTCTGTCTGCAGAATACCTAGTATAAACCGGTTAATAATATTAAATCTGGTGGAATTATGAGAACTAGTGTGCTATTCACAGCGTTTCATGGAAAACGATAACGGTATCTAAGTATCACGTTATATGAGAAGGGGAAGGTAAGGGGGATATTATGATATGTGAGGATACTGTGCGACTGTAGGATCATTAAAGGTCTGATGCGTCATTGGCATCAGGGACTTGAAACGTTGCTCAAAATAACGTCACACGTAGTCCCGGTACAAACAATAACATCACTCAACTATTTTCTTGTGAGAAAATAAAAAAATGTCATACAAAAAATGGCCAGAGCCAGTCTAATTGAATAATCTCATACAGAGTGAGTGGCATGGACGACGCGCAAACACGTGCGAACTCGAGACATAAAATCAACATTTTGAGAAATGGACAGTTTGTGTACTAGAACGCCGTTCAGTCACGAACAAAAAACACCGAAAATTTGTAAAGCCACTTTTATAAAAAGCTCCTCAAATCAGACAAATTAAAATAATTTGAATTGTAGAAGGGAACAACAATCCATACTAATATTACCTATAAATGCGAAAGTCTCTGTCTGTATGTCTGTTACCTCTTCACGCTTAAACTGCTAAACCGATTTTGATGAAATTTGGTATAGAGATAGTTTGAGTCCCGGGAAAGGACATAGGATAATTTTTATCCCGATATTCCCACAGGATCGACAAGTACGCAGGTGAAACCGCAGGGCTCTGCTAGTAAACTATATAGGCAAATAACAACAAACAAACAAATGAACCACGGCCTAATAACCTCGTGGTCTTAATAACATTCACTATTGAGCGCAGGCGCAGGTAAAAATGAAAGGTACACGCATATTACAATGGAATTTGTATGCCCCGAAGTCAAGAGTTACTTATTATTAGCTGCTCCCCGCGGTTTTACCTGCATAAAGGGAATCACCAGTTTCGGCTAAGCGTGGACAAGATGCCCGGTAAAAATTATTTTTACTAAACAATATTATTTATTCTAAATGAAATATTTTTGCACATCACATAGTAGCCAGGTATACGAAAAAAAAGTCGAAATAAAGATTATTTAAATTGTATCCTACAGTTAAAAAGCATAGCCATTTGTTTGACGCAGTGTTACCAGCACGGAAATAAAACATCAATTTCAGTTTGTAATCGATTAGATAATCAATAATTATGGCAAAAAAAAAGTGTTTGTCTGCAAAACGAGTACCGGTCAAATATTGTATGAGAATATTATACTCATTTACATTGTTTTAAAATAAAACAATCGAAAACGTTACTAGTATTGTGACATATTTTTTTTAGATTAGAATAACGGTTCTATAAATCGATTATTGTCAGATTTTTTTCCTGGCAACTCCTACTGTATCGCTTTTAGAGATGATCGATCCTGTTGCTTTGTATCGATATTCTGCTTCGCAATGGCTCATTTTGATCCGAGTATCGATACAAAATCGCTTTTAATTAATATTTTTTAATATGATCGCCTTTAATTCCATTCAATTTCTTACAAACAGACAGACAGACAAACAAAGCAGAGTCCCGATTTTGCCCGAACTATTTTGCCAATGTCAGTTGTGTTTGAGAAGAGTGTTTTTGGAAAATAACGGCCCGCCTTAATAGTATTTTTCCTGAGATTTTCATTTTTTCTCATTTAACTTTCACACACAATAACCTTTATCAATTTACTGTAGTGGATCGTATCGTAGTTGAACCGATGTGAAAATCAATCAAATTCTGTTTTACCGACCCACTTGAGTATCGATTCATATCGAACATCTCTAACGTCAAGTGAAATGACATCTGACAACTGTAACAATGAAAAAACCATTCGCTTTGTTTTCATGCACTGTGGATGTTGTTTTGTTTTCTCGTTGCTTCGAACGTTTGTTTTTCTTATCAGATTATATCAAAATACTACTGGCAAATAATATATTATATAAAAGAATAAGCTTATTATAAAGATTTTACCCGGCAAGGTTCCAATTTTTCACATGCCAGTTGAAGCATATTCTTGCATCTTGCTACAACTTTATTATAATATTTACTTTCCTATAGATAAGTAATTTTTGAAATGCAAGTTATTTATTAATAAAGATCTTGTCCACGCTTAGCCAGATCACCCTAACAAAGTGAGCAATTTCCCCTAGCCCTAGCCCTTTCTCCCCTTTTACGCCATTCTTTCTTGCCTTGTGTCAAGCTTATCCCAGTTCAATAATGGATTCTCCGGTTTGAGTCACTCTACTTTCAGCGATCAGTGATCTGGCCAAGATCAAAAATATCTATGAAATTATTTTCAATCTGCCTTTTCCCAAATATGTTAGGGTCGGCTTCCAGTCTAACCGGACGCAGCTCAATACCAGTATTTTACATGGAGCGGCTGCCTATCTGAACTCCACAACCCAGTTACTGGGTAATACGATACCCCTTGGTAAGACTTAATTGGTTGTCTATGAAATGTTCTGAGTCTAAACGTTTTTAAAGGTCATTTTATTCGTCTACTCGTGCCTGCTTGTTATTTTAGGTTGATATTATTCTTCATCGTTTATTTTCGTCCGTTATTTATAGCCTGTCGGTTTGTTATTATGGCCTTATTTGAAAATGAGGGCCAATTGTTTTACGAAAACATTGCTTTGGCATCGAGATAATCATCCCTTATACCGAAGCCTTCTAAGACAATGATGTTCCGGAATTTTTAACCACAGCTTAAGATGGAACACAATCTTGAATTAACTAAGCCTGTAATCCTATATTCTTGTCTAACCCTGACCTTTTAAAGAATGTAGCTTAAATTATGCGCCGCGGCTTTCGTCACCTAAGACAAATTGATCGCAGTCTTGCTAACCATCCAAATTTTCTCCTTTATTATCGAGAATGTGTCCTGATATAGCTTAAAATTTATTACCACCTCTAAAACTGAAGACTTAAGATAATCAAAACATACTTTACGTAATCTCTTTGAGGTTTTCAGAAAGATCTTTCACACCAATATCACGGCTTATTAGTCGATTCGCAAGAATTTACTCACCCGAAATGGGCAAATAAATATCTATCTAAATATATAAAATTCAAAGGTGACTCACTGACATAGTGATCTATCAACGCACAGCCCAAACCACTGAAGGGATCGGGCTGAAATTTGGCATGCAGGTAGATCTTATGACGTAGGCATCCGCTAAGAAAGGATTTTGATAAATTCTACCCCCAAGGGGATAAAATAGGGGATGAAAGTTTGTATGAAACTTTGTCAATTTTAAACCGATCGGGCTGAGACTTCGCATGCATATAGCTACTATGACGTAGGCATCCCCTAAGAAAGTATTTTGATAAATGCAAACCCCATGGGGACAAAATAAGGGATGATGGAGGATGTAAATGTATTAGTTTTTTTTAATAATACTTAACGCGAGCGAAGCCGCGGGCAAAAGCTAGTATTGCATAAAATTCGCCCGATTCTGACGAGTAAATTTCTGCGAATCGACAAATAAGCCAATATCACATTTCGTTGGGAATACAGAAAGTTGCAAATTAAATGCTTATTGCAAAACACGTGTTTCGGCGGTTACTGGTTTCTCTCTGGTTCATGAGATAAAAGAGCTCAGAACTGGTTTGGGAAATAAATTGGGTGTGTATGTCAATGGACTCGGGTCTGAGGCTAGGTGGAGTACCGATCTTAGCAAGGTAGTAATATTGTATCGGATGGATAAGACTGGTATATGCACACAACACAACAAACTTCGATAACTTTTTTGTGTGCAATTGACGGCTTTGAATACAAATTAATAACAATCTTGAAGCGATGAGGCGGGTTGTTCGTCCTTTTTCGTTTGTGAGAAAAATAATATGTTAGGTTTCTTTTGATATCCATTTCTGACATTTTACTTTAATCAAGTGCTGCTTTAGATTCTGTCGTTAATAGTAATATAGTTACTACGTAAGTAATATTGAAGATGAAGAAGATGGCGGGACGAACTAGAAACAAACGACCAGTGGTCCATTTTAGAAGATGAAGAAGAAGATGGCGGGACAAACTGGAAGCAAACGAGCAGTGGTCCTCTTTAGCCCTGGATCGAAAGAGCTGGAAGTCATGGGGAGAAGCCTTTGCCTAGCAGTGGGATGATGCAGGCTAACAGTAACATATTGGGATGGTAGTATGTAGGAAAGTAATATAGGAAAGTAAACTAAAATAGGATTGGGCGGGTCACAGAAACCGGTGGCGAGATGACCTGGACGCGTACCGCGACGGCTGGTTCGAGATGGCGCCGGAAAAGAGCTCCTGGGAGGACTTGGCCTTTGACCAGCAGTGGAACAGAAAAGGCTACAAAAATAACATTACTTACATAATAATTGAAGTAATATTATTTATAACACTTGTTTCATATTAAGACTCGATTTCTGTTTATTTCGTTGCTATCATTGCATTGACCCAACAACCTTGCAGAAGTTTTATCACTTCCGCTATATTTCGATATCGTGTATCGGCTTTCTTACCGAACAAGATCCATTTGCCCCGTAGGGCTCCGTAATTATTACAGGTAGTTGTAGGATGAAGATAACAAATTCATATTTATTTATTTTGGAACAACTAGATCCACCGACCAACATGGTTAGTTTAACTTTTTCAATTGAAGGATTCTCAGGAGAAAAGAAGCCTTGTATGTGCTTATGACTATATATCACGATATATATCTATATGACACGATAGAAGTTAAAACTAATATGAGCCGATTATAGGTGATTCAGCGTCACCGACCGATTGTAGCCGAGTATACCCCATTCAGCGTCACCGACCCGAACGAGACATTCACTGATCAGAAAGAGCGCAAAGTGCGCCTTAAGAAGTTTTCACTTGAAAAAACTATAAAAAACATCAATCAGTATATTAATAAAACTAAAGAAAAACTCGAAAGCATTTATTTCAATTAAACCACAGGCACTATTGATTGTCAAGAAGTCGGTCAGTCAGAAATATGAAGCTATAAGTTGCCCATTCCAAAGCGCAGTACCTATGGAGAAGAACGAGCAAGAAACTCTATGGACACTCTTTTAAATTATATTGTTACAAATGTTAACTCAATATACTCGTAAATCGAACAAGAACCAGAAAGTAAATTGGAAAGAAATTGAAGTGACAATAGTCGAGTTTGTAAGGCGTTGACTAGCAATTGAGTTTAGAGAGTTCAAATGAACTATTGTGAAGACAAATCTTCTAGTGCAAGCGTGTGTGACTACGTTGCATAGATATACGAATGAATATTCGTCTTACGCTGTAAGTTATTATAGAGTGGTTGGAAGCGGAGATGTCTTACTTTTCGCTTCGTCGATTTAGACTGTCATAACATATTCTGAGTCGAGAGTGTCATATGTGTCTCAAGTCTCAACCTTTTTAGAGTTTTAGTTTAACCCAATTTAGTCTGACTATTAGTAATATTACGTTTATTAGACTAAGCATCTTTGGTCTGGTGGTCGCAAGCGCTATTGCTGAGCATGAGGGCCTAAAGATCGGGATTTTTCCATCTAGAATTTCTGTGTGGCAGCCCCGTGTCTAGATTTAAGGCAATAGGCTCGTCCCCGGTTAAATGGGACTCAAAGAAGGTGAAATGTGGGTGTATTATAGGTACACCTTTACGTTACCCGTCGGGCAATACATGTTATGTTATGATTTACTTTTCCGAACAAACGCTGTTATGAGATCTCTACTATGATTTGGAGAATCATTGGCGAGATTCAGACATCCAGGTAAAATGCGAGTGTTATTCCGTTGATAATGGCAACATCGATCCTTTTCTTTTTTCCCAAATACAGAATCCCGAAACATTTTAACTTCCTGCGTTTTTGCAGAGTGCGTTTAAAATTCTGACACGTCTTTTCGCTCCGATTTCTCCCTAGAGTATAATTAATTCCCACATCGATCAATACAACGGCACATTGAAGACAACGCTTTGTCGCCAATGTGCTTAACATAGTCGGATCACCAAACTGTTTGACTCACAAATCGGGTACCGTTGGTAACTTTAAAATGTAATTAATTCATGCGCTCAGACGGCGAAAGTTAGTGGCAGGCTGACGCCGGATTAACTGAACACCTTGTTTGTCTTCAAGGCTTGTCTCCGTTTACAGGATGAGCAGAAAGGAAAGCAGTATCAACACTGTTAAGGTATTATAATTCTGTTTGAATTTCAGAGAAATGTAACTAAAGATAATTCAGACGAATTTTGCCTATCCTGGTTAATCCTTTAGGGATTAAGTTAGTCTATCTGTCAGTTTCGTAAATTCCTACGGATTAAATATCGAACTGCGGGGTAATCGCGTGACACAGAAGCAATGGCTTTCATTTTGACAGTTCAGCAACATTCATTGCGTTATTTACGCTAATGAGCAGACAAATTTTTCGAACATATGAAGCAATGGATTAGCAATATCCTTCAAAATGATGCAGATTGTTACTGAAAGTGTGTTACGGTTTTGAAGAGGCAGGGATGGTGATCCAGTATCTGAAAGAACATGGCTACTTTCTTTTTATCTTTGAACGCGGGTTCTGTCGGTGCCATGGCTAGTTTAAGATACATTGGAAGACTTAATTATGAGCCCTTTTAATAAATGATTTTATTCCTGTAAGTAGATTTGTTGAAACACGTCTTGTATGCGTCAATTATATTTTGAAAACTAGATGAGGTCGGCGTTTCCTATCCGACTACTCTGAGATGAAAGGCCGAAAAAAACTCAAAGGTCACAGCCCCTTTTAAAGTCCAGACATAATCTTGGTCAGATCATGTAGATTGGTGTCTGAAGTGGTCTTTTGAAGAAAGAACAGTACAAATTGAATGGACCTGTCCAGTCAGTGCACGCATTTGTCAACTATCGTGCAGCTCAACTCAGAACTTAGAGACCTCAACAACAATATCAAAACTGATCGGTAATACTGCATAGTATTGTTTCAAAGGAAACTGTCAGTTAGTGAACTCCAGCTATCAATTTAGCCCGCCTTTTCGCAGGTTTGTTCTTACTACCCGTAACGAAACGGGTAGTCAGAAGCCCGAAGTCTGACAACCAGTTTTACCAATGGGTATCGTATTACCCAGTAACTGGATTGTGGAGGTCAGATAAGCTGTCGCTCCATGTAAAATACTGGTATTCAGCTGCATCCGGTTAAACTGGAAGCCGACCCCAACATAGTTGGGAAAAGGCTAGGCAGATGATGATGATGATGTTCTTACTGCCCAGGCAAAATTACAACTAATGAAAACACAAAATTTTCCTTCTATTAAATTATAATCAAAAACATTATTAGATACTTAATAAAAGCTTTATATAAGGGTACTGTTGACAATGATCCCTAGCAGTTTCAAGGGACAGAATTGCCAATTAAACCAGTAAAAGTGACCCTAACGGACTAATAATGTAGAGAGTAATGCGTTTAATAATGAGCATTATTTTATGGCGGTCAGGGACTGAAATGGAATGAAAATTTTGGGACTGAAAAGTAGGTAATACACAGGGTCAAATTAAAATAGCTAGCGAAACTCCGCACACGTGATAGGTATGGATATCTAAACACGAAAAAATTAAAAAGATTTGATGATTTTTTTGGGGTTATTCGTTGACCGAAAAAAAAATCATCGTCAGAGTATTGTTACTTGAAATATGAGCTGATGGTCAGCGGGATTGTCCGAAAGGGTTACCGCTGGTGCGGAACATAAAGGGCTAAGGAAGGAACACGGTTGGGTTTTCGTCAGTAAGAGTCCGACACGGGACCTTCCGCTCCACCCAGAGTGGAAGGGGTCATTTGATGACTTCCCACCCAAAAAAAAAAATTTATGAACTAACTGCGGTTGAAGATTTAAAAAAATAAAATTATCGTATTAATATCTTTTGAGGTTTATCAAGTCTGGGGAGTTTCGCTATTGAATTTAACTTGACCCTGTAGAGCAGTTTATCTTGTAAAAGATTGAAGAAATTGGGCCACTATGTTAGGAAGGGGCTTGTCATTTTTATCGCACTGATAATGGTAGTAGATCTTGTTAGGAATCAAAGAAAATATGAAGTACTGTAAGATAATAATGTCGTATATTGCAATTTCTGACAGTCAATCGATGGAAATAGAATGTTTGAGAAGTATATGTATAAAGAATAAACGAGTTTTGTCACAGAAAAATGCTTTGAGAATAGACAAGTATTAGGTAGGTACTGTGAAACTCCAGATGGGAGCCTGTGATGTGAGCTTCACTATATAATTAAAATGCTTTGACTTGAATCAAAATATATAAAACTCAAAGGTGACTGACTGACATAGTGATCTATCAACGCACAGCGCAAACCACTGGAGGGATCGGGCTGAAATTTGGCATGCAGGTAGATGTTATGACGTAGGCAACCGCTAAGAAAGGATTTTGATAAATTCTACCCCCAAGGGGATAAAATAGGGGATGAAACTTTGTATGAAACTTTGTCAATTTTAAACCGATCGGGCTGAGACTTCGCATGCATATAGCTACTATGACGTAGGCATCCCCTAAGAAAGGATTTTGATAAATTCAACCCCCATGGGGATAAAATAAGGGATGATGGAGGATGTAAATGTATTAGTTTTTTTTTTTATACTTAACGCGAGCGAAGCCGCGGGCAAAAGCTAGTAAAATATATGACTACAATATCATGTTATTTCTAGCACTGCCTCTACTAAACAAAAATACCTTATTTAGAATATTTGACACTTGCTTGAACGTTCGAATGGAACACACTGCTAAAGGTTTTTTTATTTATTTTTTTGGCTGGGAAATCATAAAATGACCCCTACCGCTCTGGGTAGAGCGGAGGGAGTGTCAGACTCTTACTGACTAAAATCCACCTGTGTTCCTTCCTTAGCCCTTTATGTTCCGGGCCAGCGGTAACCCTTTCGGACAATCCCGCTGACCCGGCAGGCTTCGGCCCTAAGGGGCCCCTCAGTTCATGCTGACATCTCTTTGAGGCGCGGGTGGAACACGTACGCGCCGTCCGGCACGGGCCTGGTCCTGATCAGCCTCTACAGTACTCCACTATGGGGGACACGATTTTCTTTTTGCTTATTTATTTTCATTTGAGTTAGGCCACGGCACGGTTTCTTTACGGTATGGCGAATAAACCAAGCCGTAGAAAAAAATATGATTGACTTGTAAAAGTGTTGGTACAAACCTACTTACAGAAATAAAATCATTTGTCATTTACCAGTAGCGCCCCGCGGTTTCACCCGCATAAGTGTCGTTCCCGTGGGAATATCGGGATAAAAACTATCCTATGTCCTTCCCCGGGATGCAATCTATCTCTCTGCCAAATTTTATCGAAATTCGTTCAGTGGTTTAGGCGTGAAAAGGTAACAAACAGACAGACAGAGTTACTTTCGAATTTGTAATATTAGTATGGATCAACAGTGACGACTGTGCCTACATTGTTACACACGGCGAATAAACTGTCGTTTTTCACGGCAAGAATAACGTGTGTGTACAACACAAAGGGCGCGAAGGAAAACATTTTAAGAAAACCTGGTCTGAAATTGTGATCACGTTTGGAGCATGTTTTCAGTGTTTTTAGGGTTCCGTACCTAAAGGGTAAAAACGGAACCCTATTACTAAGACTTCGCTGTCTGTCCGTCTGTCCGTCTGTCTGTCACTAGGCTGTATCTCAAGAACCGCGATAGCTAGACAGTTGAAATTTTCACAAGTTATGTATTTCTGTTGCCGCTGTAACAACAAATACTAAAAACAAAATAAAATTAATATTTAAGGGCGGCTCCCATACAACAAACGCGATTTTTTTGCCTTTTTTTGCTCGATATCAAAAATGGCAACAGGTAGGCACTTGAAATATTCACAAAATACTCAGTTGTATTTTAACTTAAATAATAAATAATAAAATTAAAATAAAATAAATATTTAAGGGGGGCTCCCATACAACAAACATGTTTTTTCGGCGTTTTTGCCTTATGGTACGGAACCCTTCGTGTGCGAGTCCGACTCGCACTTGGCCAGTTTTTTAGGATTCCGTTGCCACGTAGCCAAATGGCAAAAATGGAACCCTCATAATTTTGTCACGACCGTCTGTTCGGATGTTACACAGCCACTTTACTCGGTGACTACTTAGGATATTGATGAAAATTGGAAATAAGGTTATACTGATGTACTTAGTCAAATTACGGGATAAATAATACATGCCAGAGCAGAAGCGAAGGATCGATTTTTGTAAGAGGTAAGCCGGAGTAGATAAAATTATACACATTTAATATGATTATATTATTTGTTTAAACTTTAAAGAATACTGAGTGTGCAATTTTTCAAAGGGGAGCCGGTAGGAACCTTCGCTACTGTGCCACAGTGATACTACATTCAATTTTAGGGTTCCGTACCCAAAGGGTAAAAACGGAACCCTATTACTAAGACTTGTCTGTGTGGTGCCGGACTTAAAGAATACCACCACCCCTTACTTCCCGTGGGTGTCGTAAAAGGCGACTAAGGATCGTACCGGAGAATGGGCAGCAGCGTTCTCTATGTATTCCACCATCATACCATACTGCGATCGCCAACCCGCCTGCCAAGCGTGGCGATTATGGCGAACCCTCCCAAAATTGGGGGAGGCCTATGTCCAGCAGTGGACGTCTATCGGCTGAAACGACGATTACTAAGACTTCGCTGTCTGTCCGTCCGTCCGTCCGTCTGTCACCAGGCTGTATCTCAAGAACCGCGATAGCTAGACAGTTGAAATTTTGACAGATGATGTATTTCTGTTGCCTCTCGTATAACAACAAATACTAAAAACAGAATAAAATAAATATTTAAGGGGGCTCCCATACAACAAACGCGATTTTTTTGCCTTTTTTTGCTCGATATCAAAAATGGCAACAGGTAGGCACTTGAAATATTCACAAAATACTCAGTTGTACTTAACTTTAATAATAAAATTAAAATAAAATAAATATTTAAGGGGGGCTCCCATACAACAAACATGTTTTTCTCGGCGTTTTTGCCTTGTGGTACGGAACCCTTCATGTGCGAGTCTGACTCGCACTTGGCCAGTTTTTTTTAATTATTACTCATTACGATAAAACGTGATATGAATAGGAACTAATTGTATCATAAGGTGCGTATTTTATTCTGTTACCAAGCAACTGGGTTGTGGATGTCAGAGGGGCAAGTTTTTGACAATGATTGTCGCTGAGATGAGATTACGACTAGATTTGAACTTTTTAATTGCGGAATTTAACCTTCTGATGAAGGAAAACATCGTGAGGATACCGGCAAGTCTCAGAATCAAAAATTTGAAGACATGTGACATCTACCAACCCGTACTGGGCCCGCGTGGTGGATAACGGCCCACTCCCTCTCTCAGAGAGGAGGCCTGTGTCCCAGCAGTGGGAACATGATTATGAAACCTGATAGGCAATAGCTTTATGTAAAATATTGGTATTCGGCTGCGTCCGGCTAAAGCCTAGGTAGGTAGGTAAGAAAGGCTAGGTAGATTGATTGAACCAGACAAAACAAGAACGGAAATGAAGGTTGTCAACAGACTGTCTAACAAGTTTTCATATTAAAGTTAGCATGTTGAAATGGTAGACTATTACATATTCTGAGAGTGTCGTCTAAACCTATTAGAGTTTTAATTTAAGGGGCTTACATGACCTAAAACGCGGTCCCTGTCGGACGGCATAACACACCGACACAACCCTGGTATTTTTTTGCAAAATATGAAGGAATTACCTATTTACAAAAAAATATATTGTTTGGACTAAAAAATTAAAACACTAGTGCTTTAGTATGTTGCTTGTAGAATAATCTGACAAAAAATCAGAATGATTGTGTGTATATTAATTAGTATGGTTCTTATTGTAAAAAGAAAGTTTTTAGAGGTATCTTCATTTTTTTCTATCGTATCAAATTAGTTGTATTATGTATTCAAAACACTATCTACCTAGCATAATAGCACGAAGAATGTCCTATATTTTTCTAATTTAGTTTACTGTAGTCGATCATATACTTTTATTGTTTCTAAAACTTGCGTTTTTTGCGTTTAGGTCCTGTGAGCCCCTTAAAAATAGCTGGTGAAATGTGTGTCTAGGTACAGTAGGTACCTACTCATATTTGAACGTTAAATAATATCATAATCAATAAAGTATAAATAAACGCGATAAATAATCTTATCAGTCTTGTGATATTTGGTCACGTCTGAAAATGATAAGTTCTTTGCTGTTCTTTGATTATAAACATCCACGACGTGATACACAAAAATACGCCAATAAATAAAAACTGGCCAAGTGCGAATCGGACTCGCACACGAAGGGTTTCGTACCACAAGGCAAAAACACCGAAAAAATCGCGTTTGTTGTATGGGAGCCCCCCTTAAATATTTATTTTATTTTGTTTTTAGTATTTGTTGTTATAGCGGCAACAGAAATACATAACTTGTGAAAATTTCAACTGTCTAGCTATCGCGGTTCTTGAGATACAGCCTGGTGACAGACAGACGGACAGACGGACAGACAGCGAAGTCTTAGTAATAGGGTTCCGTTTTTACCCTTTGGGAACCCTAAAAATATCAAAATGTTGAAATAAACTAGAGTTCGTGCCTAAGTAATAACAGCTGCAGGGTCGACCGAAGCTTGCCGCGGTTGGTCTGTGTGTGGGTGACCATCTGTACATACCGAGACCCCTCCGTGCCTTGGAAAGCACGTTAAGCCGTTGGTCCCAGCTGTCATTCGTGGTTCTTTGACAGTCGTTACGGGTAGTCAGAAGCCCGAAAGTCTGACAACCAGTCTTACCAAGGGGTACCCAGTAACTGGGTTGTGGAGCTCAGATAGGCAGTTGCTCCGTGTAAAATCCTGGTATTCAGTTGCATCCGGTTAGACTGAAAGCCGACTTCAATATAGTTGGAAAAAGGCTAGACAGATGATGATTTAAGTAAGTATATTACTTTTGTCGTAATGAGTTATTAAAGTTTAGTCTGTGTGGTGTCGGACTAAAAGAATAGCACCACCCCATACTTCCCGTGGGTGTCGTAAAAGGCGACTAAGGGTCGTACCGGAGAATGGGCAGCAGCGTTCTCTATGCATTCCACCACCATACTATACTGCGATCGCCAACCCGCCTGCCAAGCGTGGCGATTATGGCAAACCCCCCCAACTTGGGGGAGGCCTATATCCAGCAGTGGACGTCTTTCAGCTGAAATGATGATGATGATGATGAGTTATTAATGATATATACAGGGTGGTCAAAAAGTCGTGGATCAAACGTCCTTTATCTCCCGATAAAGGAGGTCCTTTCCAACGATTTTAAAGTGAGAAATAATTTTTGGTAACGCTTCAAAATTTTTGGAAAAAAATTAACTGCTCTTACAGAGCCGCAATAGAACTTTTGTAGTGCTGATACATTATCTAGTAATAATACAACACCGTTTGTTTTATCGTTTTTTATCACATTTTTTTTTTATTAGTCTAATTGTAAAAGAACTCGGTATACAAAAATATTCATAACTTTTAGGGCAACTGAATTATGGCCATGCTGTAGAAAGATTTTTTGTTGGAAATGACCTCCTTTATCTACCTATTTCGTTTGATCCACGACTTTTTGGCCACCCTGTATATCTTATTATACAAAGTGCTGAAATAAACTAGAGCTCCTACATACCTACTTAATAATTAACATCCTGCATAAAATTATTACTTAGAAATTCAGAATTCTCTTTGAAACGAAGTTGAATAACATCAGAATATTAATATTAAATTCTCATTCTTTCCTTGACTTTGATGCAGGGAAATTGTATTTCCTTTTTACGTGTATCTGAGGGTTTTTTACTTCCACATGTGCTCGTAAAATCCTTTACAAAGGTGATTTATTGTTACTTTCTATTTCTTGTGTCTTGGTAGATAAATTTTATATTTCGTTGAAAGAGAAAACCAAGTGCGAGTCGGACTCGCGCACGAAGGGTTCCCTTCCGTATCTATCGTAATATTAGGTTGTATGGGAGCCCCCTTAAAAATGTATTTTATTGTTTTTAGTATTTGTTGTTATAGCAGAAATATATCTATCACGGTTCATGAGATACATCTTGGTGACAGACGGACAGTGGAGTCTTAGTAATTGGGTCCCGTTTTTACCCTTGGAACCCTAAAAAGTAAGAAAGAAAATACGTTTAACATAAGCATAGCATACAGCCTATAATGTTCCCACTGCTGGGACACAGGCCTTCTATCTGTGAGAGGGAGTGGGCCGTAATCCACCACGCGGGCCCAGTGCTGGTTGGTAGGTAAACATGACATACAGAACACAAACACAAAAGAACAAGTTGGGGAAAGTATGAGTCACATCCACGCAAAACATCGCCCGCGATTTTATCGCGTGTCGCGCCTGTTTGTGGGAGCCTTAATTCAATAACACGGTGTATTATGTATACCTTCAGGTTATAAAATATCTAAGTGCCAAATTTCATCCAAATCCGTTCGGCCGTTTTTGCGCTAATCCGGAACAAACATCCATACGAACGGTGGAGCAGTTGTGGCCCAGTGGTAACGGCTCCGGCTTACAAGTCGTAGGTCGTGGGTTCGAAACCCAGACAGGCTTTACTTTGTGTAAATTATTTCATTACCGCTCTCAAAACGGTGAAGGAAACCATCGTGAGGAAACCGGAATGTCATAGAACCAAAAGGCATGTGACATCTACCAACCAGCACTGAGCCCGCGTGGTGAATTACGGCCCACTCCCTCTCATAGAGACCCGAGGCCTGTATCCCAGCAGTGGGAACATCAGTCTGATTATGCTATGGACAAAAATTCAAAACACATCAGACTTTTTAAGTTTTCGTTACCATTTTATTATAAGATTACTAGATGATTTATTATGTTGAAGGTTCCATACTGTGGTATTACATAATAACCTTGGCGGTTATAAATGTTGCCGTTAATTATGGGTTTGTAGTTAATGTAATAAACTATCAGGTTATTTACAGCCTAAATATTCACCTTAAATAATACCTATATTTTTTTTACTAGAATTCATTTGATTGGTTACAATTTGTGTTCCTTTTTACCAGTGATCGGAATAGGCTTGAGTATATTTATCTAAAGTTTAAAGAAGAGAGACAGAAATCGGAGACTTCCATAGGACAATTATTTTTTACCGGTAAATTTACCAGAACTTTAATTATGTAACTTTCAATATCTTATTTTATCATTCACATTATAAATGCTTTAATAAATCGTAATCAATGTTTTGATAAATAAAATAACCAATATTAAAAATAGATATAGTATTTTTAATATTGGTTATTTTTTTTAATTTAACATTTATAATGTTAATCATAAAATAAGATATTGAAAGTTACATAGCTAAAGTACCGGTAAATTTACCGGTAAAAAAAATTTTGTCATAAGAAAGTCTTCGAGTTTCGTCTCTGTTCTTTAAACTTTAGGTAAATATACTGAGGCTATTCCAATCACTGCTTATTACTGATAAGTTAGTAATATTATATAGTACGCGTCCCGCGGTTTCACCCGCATAGGTGTCGATCCCGTGGGAATATCGGGATAATATTCTAATGTATAAGCTATACCTATTACTGTAAAGTTTCATCAAAATCCATTGAGTAGTTTTGGCGTGAAAGAGTAACAAACATCCATCTATCCATAGTCACAAACTTTCGCGTTTATAATACTAGCAGAGCCCCGCGGTTACACCCGCATAAGTTTTGATCCCGTGGAAATATCGGGATAAAAGTATCCTATGGTTACAAACGGTGTGTCAAATTTTATCCAAATCCGTTGAGTAGTTTTTGCGCGAAGAAGAAACAAACATACAAACACACACAAACTTTCGCCTTTATAAAATTAGTGTGACATTAGGAAGTAGGCAATTAAGCACTTGATTCAGTTTGAGTAAACTATTTCAATTAAACCATTTCCAGGCACTTTTGAATTGCCAACGGAGTCAGTCATTTAGAAATATGAAGCTAGTTGCCCATTTCATACCGCAGTCAGGTTTCTATAGAGAATCGATCGGTTCCTATAGAGATCGAGCCAGAAAAACCATGGATATTTTTAAATTAAGGCTCCTTCAAACAGGCGCGACACGCGATAAAATCGCGAGCGACACAAAGGCAGCGCAAGTCGCGCAATGAGCCGAGCGGTGCCTTTGTGTCGCGCGCGATTATATCGCGTGTCGCGCCTGTTTGTAGTAGCCTTTATGCTTTGAGTTTGAATCCTCCATGCGGGCCCAGTGCGGCTTGGTAGATAGATGTCAAATGTCTTTAAATTTTTGGTCCTAGGACATGCCGGTTTCTTTTACACAAAGTAAAGCGCCTGTCTGGGTTCGAACCTACGACCTACAACTCATAAGTCGCGGCCGTTAGCCAACTGATAATAACTGATATTATTAAGGTTTTATGGTAGATATTAAAGTACGAGGAGGGTCTGTGGCTAAATAAAACAGCCGCACAGGTCGATCGACAGGTTAAGCTACGCTAGCCGCGGTTGGTATGTGGATGGGTGACCACCTTTACATACCGAGACCCCTCCGTGCCTCAGAAAGCGCGTTAAGCCGTTATTCCCGGCTGTCATTCGTGGATCTTTGACAGTCGTTACGGGTAGTCAGAAGCCCGAAAGTCTGCAAACCAGTCTTACTAAGGGGTATCGTATTACCCAGTAACTGGGTTGTGGAGGTCAGATATGCAGTCGCTTCATGTAAAATACTGGTATTCAGCTGCATCCGGTTAGACTGGAAGCCGACCCCAATATAGTTGGGAAAAGGCTAGGCAGACGATGCTGGTAGAAAGTAAAGTAATAGTTTTGGTGGTATTGAACCATTACTGCATGAGTCCAGCTTAGAACACTTGGCCGATTTTGCAAAAAAAATCTGCCTTTACTAAACTGATAGACACCGTGAAAAAAGTATTAAGTAATTACAATTAATTAGCTCCTGTAATCTAAACCCAATTAAATTCGAACATACTTTTTAGCTCAGGTACAAAATAAATATTCCTTTGGGAAAGTAATTTTTGTTTTGAGGTCTTTTGCCCTTGTTTGTTCGGTCCTTTGTTTAATGTAACCTTTCTAATTAATATGTGCCCGGGAATATTTGAGCATTAATTAGGCCCGTTCTACACACACGGTTTTTAAGAAAGATAAATAGTTTTTTGTGTCACAGAAACACGTGCATTGTATAACAGATAATTAACTCGAATAATAAAGAAAATCACACTAATATTATAAAGGCGAAAGTTTGTGAGTGTGTGTGTGTTTATATGTTTGTTACTTCTTCACGCTCAAACGGCTGGACCAATTTGGATAAAATTTGGTATGGAGGTAGCTGACAACCTGGATTAACATATAGGCTACTTTTTATCCCGATATTCCCACGGGATCGACATTTACGCGGGTGAAACCGCGGGGCGCAGCTAGTAAAAAATAAAACAAAATTGCATAAATAGTCAACAGCTGCACGTCATGACTGTGACAGAAGGCTTCCACTCAGCATGATGCTGTGCTTTAGGGGGACCCACAGCACCCCCCGTACACAGTTACCCCCGAAAAGGACGTACGGAAACCAAGTCAGGTTTAATGATTGGTTGTTTCTTGATTTACGCCGTGAAAACACGGCACGTGAAGCACGGTCGATAGTGTTGTATGGATGGATCACTAAGGAAATGGGAGCTTGTTGACAGCGGGTCTACTCTTTAAGGCCGTCAACGAAGATACGGGCCCGTCTGAAAGATAGGGACAACAACTGTCAATACGTATTGTCGATCTTTCTTAATTCGGATCCCGAACTAATCTTATGTCCGTGTGTGATACAGAGTAGGAACTGCCCGTAATTTCGGCCGAAGCTACGTGTTCCCAGCTTAGAGAGCAGACCCCAGACTTGGTGACGTGTCGATGATGACCAGTCGTGCGGTGGTTTGCCGTGTCATACAAGCTCTCACAAATTTTATTCCACGGTGCGGCTAGGTCGCCGTTAGGAAATCGTGCCGTGTGCAACAGGCCTTATATTTTAAACTTCTTACTTACTTTCAGATTTCTATGTGTTCTAGATTTTAACATGGATGGGTGGAACGTTTTATTTACTTTGAGATTTCTATGTGTTTTGGATTTTAACTTGAGGGATGGATGGGTGGAAAGTTTGTTTTTGGTTGAATTTAGTTGGTAATATTTGAAGTCGGTGTGATGATTTTTAAATGAAATATGATTTAATTAGTCGATTCGTGTCATCTTTGATTTTGTTATTCAATGATAATGCGTTATATCTAGTTACCTAACAAGAATGGTTTGAATATGGGCAAAGAAAAGATAACCAATGTATTGAAATCCATGTTCAACCCCCCAGGGGTGAACTTGCAAACATTTAAGGGTTCAACATGGTCGGGGGTAAAGATTGTGGTGGTTGAACATGGACAAATAAATAAAATGTATCTACGCAACAGAAAAGTTTTAATGGTTTACATTAAAACTTTTCTGTTGCGTAGATACATTTTATTTGTTTTTATCAAGTACTAGCTGACCCGACAGACGGTGTCCTGTTCAAAATTCCGTAGAAAATAGGGGGGTCAGTTTTCCCTAATTTGTAAATTTTCCTGAAAACCTTTAAATTTTTTCTTTCCCTAAAAACCTAATTCGGACCATTACGAACATTTTAAAACATAACAGACAACTCGATCCATTCGTTTAAAAGCACTTTATTTTTATTTATTGATACATATATGCATACAGGGTTATTGGTAAAACATTAACAACTTCTTAAAAGGTCATTGTACTCATTATTATGAACAACTTTTACTATGGGACCAAACCTGAAAACGCGAAAAAAAAATCAGCTGTTCCCTACATTTATGTTTGTATAACTCGTCAAAATGTAGGGAACAGCTGATTTTTTTTTCGCGATATCAGGTTTGGTCCCATAGTAAAAGTTGTTCATAATGATGAGTTCAATGACCTCTTAAGAGGTTGTTGGTGTTTTTCCAATAACCCTGTAGATTCGCCCAGATAATACCGTTTTCATCGAAAAGCGTAATAATTAAGCAGTACTAATTAGAGCCTGATAGTAAAACTTCATTCAAAGTATTGTTTCGCAATTCCACGTAAAAACATTGGCGATAATTCGGCAAAATTCCAATACCCAGTAGCTGACCTTACTTACTAATCTAACTGTGTCATATAGATTTTGATACTACCCACGAGTTCTTGAAAATGATAGCATTTTAGGAATTGACGCCACGCTATCTAGGCTGGGCTGTGTTAAGGCTCCTACAAACAGGCGAGACACGCGATATAATCGCGCGACGCAAAGGCAACGCTCGTTGCGCGACTTGCGGTGCCTTTGTGCCGCGCGCGATTTTATCGCGTGTCGCGCCTGTTTCAAGAAGCCTTAATCCGGCGTTAAAAGGCGAAAAGCCTTTCCAATAAATGGGAGATGTTTTAATTAAAATGCGACTACGGAGTGATAGCAACATATTTCCATCGGTTTAATGAAATTGATAATTTAAATACCATCGCCACTGACCTGGAAATTGCAAAAAAACGTAAGAAAATTTGAATTTCGCGGTCTACCACTGCGCATTCACCATAATGATAATAGCCGTATTGATATGTCAGAATTGCGTTCTAGAGTGACTGAAAATGAAGTGGCTTAGAATGAAAAGTATATATATATTTTGATTCACTCCAACACCGCGATCATCATGAAGAATTGAATGTATTTTTGGTTTTCTGCAAATTTTTAGTTATTGAACTTTGTCACATTATTTAATTCTGAGGCGGTACGAAGTTCCGGACAGCTGGTCAGTAAATATAAATAAATTCACAATCCCTTCACGACACTACATAATTTACCAAAAACTTCAGTTCCACTCCAACATAAATGATATATTCGCGTTTTCAACACCCTGTCCCATATTAGTTTACCAGCCTAACATTAAACTGTTTGTTCACAAAACTACTGAAACTTTCCCCTGAATTTATTCAGACGGGTGCTGTAGGTAATAATTTAATGCTATTCATATTAATTTGCACTTAGTTGTTGGATGATAATTCATTATGAGTCTATTTGGAAATTATGGTGTAATTAGTAAGTGTTTACGAGGTTGGCTTTGCGTTTGTTGTTGAATTAATTTTAACTGTGGGTACTGGGTAGATCAACAGACGGTATCGATTATTAGCAAGAATTTTGATAAAACTTACTTCTATTACCTGGGGGCCTAAAAATGCCACTTTGGCAGAATCATAAAAGGATAACAATATGAATCATAATATGGCAAAGACAGTCCGTGTTTTTCTTTTTTTCGCTGCACTGCGTAGGTATTTTAGCACGGACAAAAAAAAATGAAAAATCCTACACCAATGGGATTTGATACGATTATTTTAACAGTTAACTGTCCATTATGATTCCTTTGCTTCATATGTTCGAAAAATTTGTCTGCTCACAATGTAAATAACGCAATGAAAGTTGCTGAACTGTCAAAATGAAAACCATTGCTGCTGTTAGTGTGTTACGGAATTACTCTTCTGATAGTGGCTAACACATTTTGTATTAAACTAGAAGTCCCGTATCCTTCTTGGAATAGAGTTAATCGAACCGAGAAACGACTATAAAAGACGAATTTTCTAATGGAAAGTGGCTACTGCATGCAAAACCAAGGTAGTGCCTTGTCACCTTGGCACTTGGGAGACAGTCCATAGGTATGTACAGACGCCAGCACATCAAGCTACCCGAAACTGTAAAATTTTCCCAAGCAACTTTGAACCATATGCTTTACCGATAATGTTGAAAATCTATTAAAGAAATTTGACAGACTGGTAGTAGCTTGATGTGCTGGCGTCTGTACCAGCTGGTCTATTCTGTAAACATACCACTGAATAAGGAACAAGGTGTAAAATTCACTCATCCTCCATAGAAACGGGAAGATCCTCCAACCAGACGGATATTGTATCTGGTTGGCTACTGACCGATGATTGATGTCGGGGCGCTGTATTTAGGCTAGTTGCGCGGTAAATTCTGCTTGCGAGATGCAGGCTTTTGCGTGACGTCAGTATGATTCGCATGTGGCGATGTAGATACAACTGTGAACACTTAGATGAAGTGAGCTTAAAGTGAGTTGTCGTTTCCTAATGTCAGGACCCAGGAATTGACCCTATTGAACAAGATTACTTTAAATTTTCTCGGTGAGATTATTACAGAATATATCGGCTGTACCTACTTTCACTGGAATGCCAATGCAGTGTGGTACCAAAAAATGAGAAGGGTATAGTAAAAAACAAGGAGGACCCTCTACCATTACTCGATAATAATACTCCACATTATAATAATGCATACTAATACAACGAATAATAAATAAATAAACACGAAATGTCGTGTGTCCGGGTCGTGAGTTCCTTCAAACAAGACAATAGGTAAACTATACACATGACAACAAACGGTCTTCCTTTGAGCGAGCTCCTCAATACAATCACAAGTGAGTGCTTATGTAATGGCCATTTTACCCATTCAATTGTCATCAGGGCAGGCGCCGTAGAGGTGTGTTATGATGGATGTTGACTAGTGATTTTATCGTGAGAAAATCGGCATGTCTTATAACCAAAAATTCGAAGACATGTGACATCTACCAACCCGCACTGGGCCCGCGTGGTGGATTGCGGCTCACTCTCCCTCTCACAGAGAGGAAGCCTGTGTCTCTATCCTGGAACACAGGCCAAGACATTATAGACTGATTACCTTCTGATTACCTACCAGTAATTTCATAAGACCTGAGAATTAAATGACTATATCATATGCATCAAATCCAGTCATATCTTTATCCCCAAACCTTTATCTCCATCACCAAGACGCTATCCTGATGAACTTCAGCTTGAATCAGTCTACGTTGGGGTGTGCTTTCAGTGCAATCGGATGCAGCTGAATACCAGTCCTACTTTACATGGAGCGACTGCGTATCTGACCTGCACAAACCCTTACTGGAGAACATAGTGTTACGAAATACTCTAGCCCGAAAAAAATGCTAGTGTGAACCACCCCAGTCTCGTCAACAGATGAATGAATCCGCAAGGTAGCTGAAGGACATCATCACCCACAGCGTGTCTGCACCCATTGCTGGGATAGGCTCTCTTTTCTTGTGCCTGCCTCATCCAGGTTTTGCCCGCGATGACAACAATGTCGTCTGCCGATCTCGCCGCCGGACGACCGACAACTCATCTTCCGGTCCTTGGAAGCGCTTACTCCTATTCAATGTTTCGAGGTCCACTTAACTCCTTACTATTTAACCTTTTCACCGCCAAGCACTTCTATAGAAGTTCGGGATTTTCGTGCCACCAGCGCCACAACTTCTATAGAAGTTGTTCATTTTAACTATCTTATTAAAATAAATTTACTGTGATTAAAAGCTTTGTTTCATTTTATTATGTAAGATAGCACTGTCTACTACCCTGTTTTTTATTTTTCTACACAAAATAAGCCCTAGTTTGTCCTAAAATCGGCAAAAACAGAAACTCCGAATTTTGTTACTTTCCTCAGAACGCCAATCACTTCATATCAAGTTGGCCAGTGATGTGCCGTGAAAGGTTGATTTCACCATTGAAATATTTATAAATACAGAAAGTTACGAATATCGAAAACAATTTGAGGTCAATAAAATATGAACTTAGTTATCTACTTCATTACAAAGGATAGTAGATGAATTTCGACCTTCATCGTAGATGCCGATACGTAATTATAAAGTTGTTACCAATTCTTGTCGATAGTTATTTTCCCATCTCTACAAAACAATTGGTCGTCTATGCCCCTGTGCGCCACCGAGTGCCACGAACTACTATAGAAGTTGGTCAGTGACGTCATAGGCGTGCGGCTGTCAAGGTCACTTTGGCATAGTGCAGCACAAAATCGAATTCGCGCGCACGCATCTTTCTTTCTTTCACTTGATAACAAATAGAAATATGAGTGAAGAACTTGATTCGGACGAACTTCTTAAAATTTTGCAAGGTGTGGAATCGGACTCGGAGTATTTTGTGGAGAACATTGAACCAGAATATAATTCTGAGGTACATACCTATGTCTAACTGGATGATAATAATAATGTTTATTCATCAAAGAGTAGGAATTCAATAAGTGTGTAAAATGTTCGGTGAGCCCTGTATCTCCAGATGCACTGTAATTACAGTAGATTTAGGTACTGTTTTTGTACTCTATACACTATTATGGTAAATACAGTGTATGAAAGCACTGTAATTTTAACTTTTTTAGAAATTCTTTTCAAAGAAAAAAAAGGAAACCTAATTGCAATTCGTATAAAAATCTACTAAAAACAATTAAAAATTCTGCCACTTAGATACCTACGGTAAAAAACGTTGACTGAAGTTATTAAAAAACACAGGAATAAACAAAAATAGAAGAAAGAAAGACCATTGACCCCATCCCTGATCAGAATCGAATTCAACGTGCCCTCAGTGCCAATAACTTGATATGAAGTTAAAGAATGAGATTATGAAACAAATAGAGATGTACCCCATTCCTTATAGTTCTAATTGAGTTATGTATTAGTTTCTTTGATACTCATAATTTATACTGTTTTTTCTTATTAAGGATACTGTGAAATAAAACAAATCTGGAAATATTTCATCAGTTTTTATTTATATTCGTAAAATCAACTTTAAATCTTAACTTTACGCGTACAAATCTTATTCATCGATATGACGATATCCCCATCACTACTGTTTACTGTATATTTAGTTATACATTTATAGCTTGGCGCTCGGCGCGGCATTGCGTTTTGTGTACGTTGGCGGCGAAAATGTTAATCACTTAATTCAGTACAAACGTGTTCAATTAAATTTATAAGATAGTGGATTCAAACTAGAACACTAACGATTTCTGCCAAGTTAAGCGAGTTTCCAAGATTTACGCGTGACTTCGAAACTTTCGACTTTGATACCGGGTGTAGGTATATATGTCAAAGTTATCTTGTTACAGGAGTTACATCATTAGAAGCTAAGTGTCCAGCTGCAGTCTAAAGTCATTCTACCTTCGAGATGGTGCCTCTTCTTTGTCATCTACAAAGAAGAGGCACCATCTCTCTTAAATATCTATCTTACATCTATCTTTCTTCGTTTTCTTACTTTCTTTTGATATCCATCTTTGTTTTCTTTGTCTCTTGTTTGTGTTGTTTTATCTATGTAGATCTACGTATTTTTTATTTCCTTTGCAGGTACTGTGGGGTAATTGCGTACATCGTATGGCCCTTCATTTTGCCAGATCACCAACATTAATTGCTTTATTTACGTTGTTGGAAAGTCCTTATGGAAAGTGCAACAACTCGAGTTTTGCCCCAAATTGAGATAAGTACAAGATTGGAATCTGCAGAATGAGATCTAAATATTATTTTTAGACACTTTTTACGTATCCATGACGTAGCCGGTTTTAATACTAAGCATAATATAGTGATGGAGATACATACAAAACAAAACAAAAATCTTTAACCGCGTTTTTCTCGAAATCAGGTTTAACCTATATACTGCACTTTTCGTTAAGACGGCAGATTTAGGGGTGTAGGATTCAACGCGTTTTCATCCATAAAATTTCAAAAGTTCCCATGAACAACTCAATTTCCCTGCCTATTTTCGTCGACCAAATCCTTAATAGACACGGTCTTTAACATACTCAACCATAAATCTATTTCCTTCATATCAGTCGCAACACCACAAGACCTCCATATCAAATGTAAGCCTCTTCTACGCTCGACAGATATTGAACCGCTTCAGAACATAAATCTGCTCCACCTAGGGTTACCATTTAGAAATTTTGAAAAGTCCTGACAAAAAGCCTGATATTTCAATAAAAGTCCGGACATTTTAGTCACAAAATCCCAACATTACCCACTTAGTTACAGTGGTATGGTGAGCATGGTAGCAGAAGCTCGCAAAGGATAAAAAAAAACCTATACCAGAAACTAGCGTAAGGCCCCGGCGACACGCGATATAATCGCGCGTGTCGGAATATGTAGAGTTATAGAATGTAATCTTGAGTTATTTTCCTAAATTGCATGGAATTAGTATGTACTGTATTTTGCCAAACTGTCAAGAGTATTTCTAGACGAATTAGCAACGATTCCGAACGAACCGGTGATTTGTGAGTTGGTCTAAATAAATACAATAACTTATTTTACTTTCACCTAAGATTTAAGGATAGCAGAATTACACATTGTATTTGAAATATTTTCTTAATTTTATGTGCTATTTTGATGTTTATGTGGTTATAAATAATTAATTATAGTATACTCAGTGGAACGTATGTTTAAGGGACTTCATCTAATTATAGCCTGATAAATTGTTATAAAATACATTGAATATCTTCTAACGTTTTAAAATAGTTCTGTCAAAATAGATTTACATAAGACTCTCAATATCAAAAGTTATTTGGTCAAAATGTATGATTGTTAAAAATGGCGGGAATGTTAGATATGTACTTGAGTAATATTGGGGGGCTTTTAATAATAGAAAACATGTGAGACCGCCAATTCTGATCCTTTTGGATTCAACTGTGGTGAAAGATGGACTACTGTTCACGTAAGTTAATTAATATTATTGCTGTTAATTGTGTTGTCCTTTAGGTGGTCTATTATAATAAGTCTGATATTGCTTTTGTGTTAAATCGAATTACTTACGGAATATTCATGTCCTGTTTCTATCCATTGTTAATTTGCTATAACTTTGAGAAATGGTCCAAGAGATTAATCATTGATGTGATAACAATAATTGTTTATGCAAATGTACCTACAATGTGTTGATCTGATCCAATACTTTAAAACAAGCTGCCATGAAGTTTGCTTGCCCTTCCTTCTTCATGATGACCTAGTTTTGGGAACGGGCAACTAGTTTTCTCATTAACGTATTTATCTGACAAGCCTAATTAAAATAAATGCCTAGTCTTGTCTTTCTGTGCTTTTCTTAATAAATCCCTTTCCCTACACACCATATTCATAGGTACTTCATACAGTACCTAAATAACTAGTAACACCACCAGACACAGTCAATGACACCAACCAACCACACTAAAAGCTGCTAATTGAGCTGATATTATTACCTGTACATATAGTACCATTCACCTTTCTGACACGCGCGACACAAAGGCACCGCTCGTTTCGCGTCTTGCGGTGCCTTTGTATCGCGCGCCATTTAAGTTTGATTGATTATTTTACGTAAAACTATTTTTATTTTGAAGAAAATATTTTATGTTTGAAGAAGTTGATTGCAGCAATACCTACAAGATTTATTGTTTGATCTCGGTAAGTTGATTGATAAAGAAGTATAGGTATTTTGTTTTTAGATGAATGAGAAGTTAATAAATATTAAAGACTTATTTGGTATTACTTATATAAATTTTATTACTCGTATTCCATCTAATCGTGTCTGTGTGGTGCCGGACTTAAAGAATTGCACCACCCCTTACTTCCCGTGGGTGTCGTAAAAGGCGACTAAGGGTCTTACCGGAGAATGGGCAGCAGCGTTCTCTATTTATTCCACCATCATACCATACTGCGATCGCCAACCCGCCTGCCAAGCGTGGCGATTATGGCAAACCCCCCCAAAATTGGGGGAGGCCTATGTCCAGCAGTGGACGTCTATCGGCTGAAACGACGATTCCATCTAAGCCAAAAAATCCGGACAAATTAAAGAACCGGACAAAAGTCTAAGCCCGGACATGTCCGGACGGATGGTAACCCTAGCTACACAACTATTGAGTGAGACCTTTCACTGTATACGATAGTTTGCTACTTCTTTGGAAATTGAAATTCAGAAGTAACAAGGATGTGCTTACATTTAGAAGTTTAGATTGAATCCTTCTTGCAGCAGCAATAAAGATTCAATCTAAACAGCAGGGTAATGGCTTTCAGTTTGACAGTTCGACAACATACATTGCGTTATATTTACGTTGTTGAGCAGACAAATTTTTCGTATATATGAAGCAATGGATTAGCAATATCCTTCAAAATGATGAATCAGATTGCGATGGATAGTGTGTTACACAAGGGTCATGGATACCGATCCAAAGACAAAAATATTGCATACTACTTAGCTCTTGCCCGCGACTTCCTAAAACTACTACTATAAAAAGCATCTTATGTCCTGACCCAGGACATGGTCTATCTGTGTGCCAAATTTCATCCAAATCCATCCAGCTTAAAGAGTGAAAAAACACACAGACACAGTTGCTATCGCATTTAAGTATAAGATTAGTATATTTAGGGCTGATTTTTCCAACGCCAGATAGTTTTACCGGAGGAATAATTTTGAATTTTTGACAGTTCTTCCATACAAAATCTGTCAGACGTCAATTTTATTCTATGAATGAAAATTATCTGTTGAATGGAAAATCAGCCCTTAGCCACTAACTTATTGCACGCCGATCGGTTGTATTTCTCAAAATGTGGAACATATTTTTTTTCTCATAATTTTCATCTAACATCTGTATCATCGCACTTCGTACATCTTAACCCACCTAAATCAATGCAACATGTATCTAGCTTCAAAATACATCTTGAGACGTTCAGTAAATCACATTGGTGACAGCTGTGACAACCCAGTGTTGCATCCTGGCTATGCATTACTAATATGTCAACTGCACCCGTGTGCTCTGATGCAAGACCACTTGAGGATATTGATACAGAAAATGGACTCTCTCAAGTACTCGTAGATAGTGATGTTGTTTTTATTTACTTATGCTGTAAGTATCGGTTTCAAGTTCGATAAATCAATCGTGTCGTTGTTTATTTTTCTGTTGACTGTTCTGGTTGATGTGAGTACTTGAAAATAGGTTTTCATTTTCGCGAAAGTGATGTTTGTCATTGTACAGACGCCAGCACATCAAGCTACTACAATCTGTCAAATTACTTTAATAGATTTTCAACTTTATCGCTAAAACATGCGGTCCAAAGTTGATTGAGAAAATTTGACAGTTTCGGGTAGCTTGATGTGCTGGCGTCTGTACATTAAGGAGCTTACATGACCTAAAGCGTGGTCACTGTCGGACTGCATAGAAACGAAAGAGAAGCGCGATTACACAACGCTGGTAATATATTGCAAAATATGAAGCAAATCTATTTACAAAAAATCTACTGTTTGGACTTAAAAATTAAAACACTAGTGTTTTAGTATGTTGCTTGTAGAACAATCTGACAAAACATTAGAATGATTGTATGTATGGTTTTTATTATCCAAAGAAAGTTTTTAGAGATATCTTTATGATTTTTTTCTATCGTATCAAATTAGTTGTATTTTTTTTTAACACACTAAGTATCTACCTAGCATATGTCCTGAAAATAATCATATATTTTTCTGATTTTGTTTACTGTAGTCGGTATGATCGACTTTTATTGTTTCTAAAACTTGTTTTTTTTGTGTTTAGGTCCTGTAAGCCCCTTAAGTTGTTACTTTATTTAGTTCTTCTGTCTGACGTGCTTCTTCATTGATTTCCGAACTCTCAAACGACGTATGCTTAATTTCTTTTTTTTTCTTCTTATAGTAGTTTTTTTTTTCTGTAGTTGATTTTTAATGCAGACTTTACACAGGTGGTAACAGCTGCACGATTTTCGCTAAGGACCTTCCCGTTCAGAGAAGGAATGTGCTTGATCACGACGCTTGCTCAGTACACGGGGTAAATGATTTTATTTTTGTAAGTAGGTTTATACAAACACTTTTACACGTCAATCATGTTTTTTTTTAAACTAGATGAGGTCGACGTTTCCAATCTGGCTAATATTAATTTAACTGGGTATTTTATTGCGTAACACGCTATCAGTAGCAATGGGTTTCATTTTGACAGCTAAACAACATTCATTGCTTTGTTTACGTTATTGAACGGACACATTTTTCGAACATATGAAGCAATGGATTAGAAAATCCTTCAAAATGATTGAGATTGATAAGTGTGTTACGAAATCAGGGTGCGGGTTGGTGGTTCCGCACATTACAAATTTAACTTCATGAGTTTTTTGTCTCTACATGCCTAACAGCATGATACAGAATTCAGAATTGAGCAGTTATACTCTTAAAATTCATCACAACTGAACTCAAAACAGTGCAGGAAAACATCGTGAGGAATTCGGCATGTCTTGGAGCCAAAAATCGAACATCTAACATCTACCAACCCGCACTAGGCCCTCGTATTAGATTATAACCCGCTCCCTCTCGAAGACAGGAGGCCTCAGTCCTAGCAGTGGGCCACATTAAAGGCTGATTATGCAATGTATGCTACATAGCCCGAAGAATTGCCAAACTTAAGTGGCAGTGGGCAGGGCACAGTGCTCGCAGAACAGATGGCCGATGGGCCGAAAGGTTCTGGAGTGGCGACCGCGTGCCGGAAGACGTAGCTTTGGAAAGCCTCCCACAAGGTGGTCCGACGACCTTGTGAAGGCCGCAGGAACCGGTAGAAGTGGAGGTGCTTGGGGGAGGCCTAAGTCCAGCAGTGGACGTCTTTCGGCTGAAATGATGATGCAATGTACTCTTGGAATAGCTAGCTAGACCATTTCTCACCCGTAGGGCTATCGTGGCCCCTTAATCGATCACGTTGTAACTTTTTGAACCTGTTGCTCTATTGGGCTTCTAGAGTGACATAAATTACACTTTATAGCCCTAAATAACAATGTAAACGATGATATATTGGACCCGCTACGGACTAGACAACTTTATAAATCGCCTGGAAGTCACGCAATGTCGCGTAATATTTCAGCCCTAATTCGAATAAATAAGGCCTGCTGAAATCTGGTTTTTTATTCTTAAAGTGTACCTAATCTATATAAGTATATGTATATAAAAAACCCAAGTCCTGACTGACTGATATATATCAACGCACAGCCTTAACCGCTGGTCCTAGAGACATGAAATTTGGAGGGTGTGTTCTTTGTGAAGAGTACCTAAGTATTACCACTAAGAAAGGGTTTTTCGAAATTCCACCCCTAAGAGGGTGTACGGGGGGAGGGGGAAATTTCACGCGGCGAAGTCGCCGGCAGAAGCTTGTTACAAAAAACATACATAGGTATAATAAATCGAAAAAAATAATTAAAATTAAATCCCAAAAAGAAGAAAAAAATATGTCATTTAGTCAAGTCTCATTCCAATAAAAAAGCCAAAATATTTCAAAGGTTGAAAATTAAATCCCAACAAAAAGGAGAGCATTTACCGTCGAAATTATATTTCGGTCTGATTAAAATTTTAGTTATAAAATTTACTTGTAAAATTACACTCACAAATAGAAACTCTCCACAGCTTAAAAAATAATTTCGTTTCAAAATTACTTGCAGTTCATTTAATTTAATTCCAATCTTCTTCAACGCCACCAAATTAAGTTAGAATCAAAAATTCATGATTAGGAACGCCATCTTTGAAGCCTATTTTAGCGAGAAGTTAATTCAAAAGTTTGGCCCTTAAGGGGTGCTACACACTTGTCCGGGTCGGCACAATCTATACGGCGGTATTTGTTGAACAACAAATCCGACCCGAAGCATGGCCACAATATTCAACTTACATTCGGATTATGCCGATCGACAAACTCCGTTTGGCCCTAGCTGAATCGTGTTCAGGTCGGTTCGGCATAAGTCCTCGTAGCCTGGATTTTAAAAATCCACTGTTTAGCGCCGTAAGTTGACAAACAAATCGTGTTTTTTTTTTGACACGCTGGGAAGCACTTGTTGGATTCCAATGATCGACAGTTGAAAATCCAGTGCACCATAAAAAATCACCGCGTAAAAAAAACGTCCGTGTGAACGGGAGCTAATTCGAGCTAAGCCGAGAAGCCATTTCTCGAATATATTATATCTAACTAGCTGCGCCCCGCAGTTTCACCCGCGTAAATGTCGATCCCGTGGGAGTATCGGGATAAAAAGTAGCCTATATGTTAATCCAGGGTGTCAGCTACCTCCATACAAAATTTTATCAAAATTGGTCCAGACGTTTGAGCGTGAAGAAGTAACAAATATATAAACACACACACTTTCGCCTTTATAATATTAGTGTGATATTCAATTTCGCCGCCCGGCAGTGCCGAATCATGCCAAACCGGACAAGTATGTAGCACCCTTAACATGTAAATTTCGCCCCCAGAATTCTAAATTAAGTCAAGTTTTTTGGACAAGAAAGAAAGGGGTACCTGAGAACATTTGAGAGGGCGGTGACACCACTATCGGTACTTAAGCACGTCGTGCTAAGGACCCTTGAGGCTTTCTGAGGGGAAGAGTACGATAGACTAGCTGGCGCCATGTTTGGAAGCCAGAAAATTGGGTGGCACTTGAAATTTATTAACACACTTTTTCTGCAAGTTAAGCTGTTTTTCTACTTGTTTTTTTTATCCCTATGTAACAACGTACGGGAGCGGACGCTCTAGGAGGACATAATATATAAGTAGTAACATTATTGGTGAGGTTATATAAAAAGATCAGGTGCGCAGTACTCGTAAAGGTACGATTCCACCAAAATAGTGTGCAGCACATTTGTTCACAAACATTTTGTGCAGAACTCCAACAGTGCACGTACTGAGCTGGAGATCCGATAGTCTCTGTTTCCACCGACAAAGCTGTGCGTAACTTTTGTACGCGCACAGTGTAGAACACATGTGCGCGAACATGATGGAACAGGACAAATAAATGTTTTCACTCCGGTAGCAGAAGCAAGACTGAGTTCGCGAACATGTTAGTGTGTACGCGTCGACGCGAGTCCACTGCTTGCATTTGTGCGCGAACAAAAGTATGCAGATGTGCGCGCACATTTCTAATGTTCGCGCACAATTTGTTATTGTTTGCTTGAGTGAGTCGACCGGAATAAATATTTGTGTCGTACACTGTGCCGCACAGTGCCGCACACTGGTGGAATCGCGCCTTAACCGGCGCGCGGCGCTCGTGTATGACCAGAGGGACAATTGCCGCAATTTTAAGAACTTTCACAGTCTGATCTCAGTCTTAATCTGTCAAAAATACATCTAATTTTTCTACATCTTTGTCAAGTTTTTGACATTGTTTGTCGTCAAGATGAGATAGCAACTAGATTTTGAACGACTTTAATTGCGAGAATTGCCCCCTCAGATGTGTGAACGTAAACAAAACAAAAGGAGTATGGAAGGATCGAAGCAGGTGCCGTTCTGTAGATTCTGCCTACCCCCATGGGAAGAAGTGTGAGTTTATGTGTGTCACAAATTACTGATAAATTCCATAAGTAATAGGAAAGTAGTCGAAGCAAAACAAGTTGTCAGTTTGCTGCAATTTGCAATAAAAAAATAAATCTATATTACAATTACCGGCACGTAACTTGGCAAGAGATTTTCGTAGTGGGGGAAGTTCGCGCATATAAAAATGTATGAAATTGTGCGTGCGCAAACTTCCCCCACTACAAAAACTCTTGCCAAGTTACGTGCCGGCAACTATACTGACAAAGGCCGCAGGTGAACTGGGCGGGCTTAAGAAAGTGACACAGTTAATTACTTCCACATGCGAAAAAAGAGAGCGCCATAATGCACTGGAACCAGAATAAAACAACGTAAGCGCCAAACCAAATAAAAATTGTTTTCCAAGGGAGCAAACAACTATCTAGAAGGCGAGAGAGTTTCTTTGAATCCAGGGGGCAGCGAGGGATTCAAAGTACGTCACTCAAGCTTACAATAATGTTGGTCCCGAGGTGGACACTCTACTTTTTATCACCCTCTATGAAAAAATCATCATCATCATCATCATCATTTCAGCCAAAAGACCCCCACTGCTGGACATAGGTCTCCCCCAAAAAGGAGGGGTTTGCCATAATCGCCACGCTTGGCAAGCGGGTTGGCGATCGCAGTATAGTATGGTGGTGGAATGCATAGAGAACGCTGCTGCCCATTCTCCGGTACGACCCTTAGTCGCCTTTTACGACACCCACGGGAAGTATGGGGTGGTGCTATTCTTTAAGTCCGGCACCACACAGACAGAAAAAATAAGTAAGTGCAACTTATGAATAAGAATAGGACGTTTATTTATTTACATACAATTTTGAGTAAACAGTTACGAACGAAGGCAAAAGGCTTTTCGCGCGCGTCTTACTTTATGATACAGCCTGTTACTTGTTCATAGAATGTTCGTGATTGATCTCTTTGGTGATTGGAAATTTTACTAACAATATCCACATTCCAAATTCAAATCACTTTTAGTCCCTAGGGGTTAAAGATTTAAGTCCCTGTTGTCGAAGAATACACTAGCTCTTTTTGAATAGATGTGATAAAAAATAAATTAAGCTGTGTATCAAAAATATTTTCAGCCAGAGTTTTCAATTACTTACCTATTACGCACATTTTAAATACAATTTTGTTATGAAAGGATTTTAGAATTACAGAAAAAAATATAAAAAAGTAGAGATCTTTTCGGAATTAAATTCTACCGAGGAAATTTAACCCAATTGCGTTTTTCTTCAGTCAGAGTATTAATCAAATAGTCAATAAACATACTCGTATAAGTAAAAATTCAATCCATAAAATGCTGTAATAGTGAAATAAATGGTAACGAAAAACCCCCAATTTATTTTAGTATCGCCTTAAGTGTCTTTGATAAGCTAATTCATGTTAATCAACTTTCCACCATTTACCGGTGAAAAACCATTACAAAACCAGCGTGACTAAGCAGAATTAATGTAAACGATGGCGTTTCGCGTGGGCGCAGTTTCGCAATATCTTTTCTTAGTTTACAATAAGGTACAAAAGTATCGAGTTTCTTGTTATGCACCGTAGTCGATTATTTCAAATCGTTCTCGTGTTACAACATGTTATTTCAACATACATCTCCATTTCCACAATGTTTTCTTTAGCAGGATTTGTTACAGCAGTTGTAACTCCAAATTGGAGCTTTGCCCAATTAAAATTGACAGGTCTTCCCTTTCTGTGTTCCTAAATCCAGCGATCCGAAGGTCAGCTTTAGTCACATTTAACCTAGAATCACACTGGTTTTGTTTTTGGAGTTTCAACTCGGAACTGCCAAGGTGACATTGGAATCTAATCTTTATGAAACGATGAATCAAGTTCTAAAAAGAAAAGATTACAGTTTGTCGGTGTTTACGCGAGTGCATTGATGACCTCATACTTAATGGATGAATTCGCATGTTTCATACATCATTCGGACGATAGCAGTAAACAATGCAAGTGTCGCAACCTTGCAACAAAGGAGGCGAAGAAAAATACGATTCTTTTTCCACTTCTTATCAATACAAGGATTCTATTGTAGAAAACCGAGTGTTCTTGATCTAAAAACCTTGAAAACAGTAAACGAGCAGGGCTGTGATCCGATTTTGCACTGGGGAAAGGAAACATGGATGAGATAAGGCATAATATATCGTAGTTTTATACTCTCTACACGTTCAGAAAGAAAACATTTATTAAGTATATCCTTGGTTAGTGTTGACAAGGGAGTAAGTTATCGACGAAACGTTGGACTAGATATTCTTTTGTTGTATCGGCTCTAGTTATATGAGAGAAGCCCATGTGGTAGGGAACATATTAAAATGTCAGAAAGATTGGTAGCAGGGCTGAATCGAGACCAAATCAAGCAGAATACTAATTAAATTGTATAATTTATAATTTTCAAGAAATTGAGTTGACATTAATGTGATTACTTTGACTTACACTGCGCTGACTGAATTATTACTTGTTATTTTTTTTTGAATATTATGTACTTTTACAATATTTGTAAGTACGTACATATGAGCACCATATATCTATCACATAATTAATTTACTTGTCGTTGCTTTATTTTTAACTATTGTGTTATATTCTAGGTGCATCATCTTCACATTGATAGTGCCTATTTGAAATAAATGATTAACTTTGACTGCTCAAGACTCGCTGGACAAAATTAGGTCATCTCTCGTTGAGGTGAACCCCATATCGTCGCTGGCATGACTAAAAGTTCTATCTCATTTTTCTCATTTTTTAGCTGATTTGAGTTAGGACAACCACATTTTTCTATTCGTGATTCTTTATATTTTTCAATAACTGTCGTGTATGTTATTTGGATCTCAAAATATAACCATTTTGAAAGGCAAGAAAATGTAAAGAATCACGAATAGAAAAATGTAGTTGTCCTAACTCAAATTAGCTAAAAAATAAGATAGGACCTTTAGTCATGCGAGCGACGCTACGTGCATGAGTGATAGCTTCTGCCCGCGACTTCGTCTGCGTGAAAATATACCCTATGACACTAGGCAATAGTGTAGCTTCCTATCTGTGAAAGATTTTTTGTAATCGGATCTGTACCACAGATTATCTCTTACAAACAAACAATTTTACCGTGTCATAATATTAGTTTATATTACCTAGGGCCGAATTACGAAGTATTAATGCCATCATAATTCCAGTGCGAAAAAAGGGATAGTGCTATCGGTCATGTAAAGCACCGTCTCTCTCTTACACTGGAATCATGATGGCATTAAGCAGTCAACTAATATGGCCAGGTATTAACCTGGCCATATTAGTTATTTTATTAAAATACGATACAGACTTTTAGATAGGTCATGCTTTAATATTAATTATGTGGAAAGCATCCTATTAAAGGCTCCTTCAAGCAGGCGCGACACACGATCAAATCGCGCGCGACACAAAGGCACCGCAAGTCGCGCAACGAGCGGTGCCTTTGTGGCGCGCGCGATTATATCGCGTGTCGCGCCTGTTTGTAGGACCTTTACCCTTCATTACAGTAACATAGATCCAATTAACAAAACAGAACTGAACAACGTTATGAATCTCACGCTGATCAAGTTCAATTTCTGTTTTGATTAGTGAATGAAGCTCATGAGATGAGATGTGTGAGAGAGTGATGCTCTTGTTAACCCATTAATTATCGTGACTGCGCCATCGACAGCCAATCTATGAGAATATAATGGTATTCAGACTCCAATGAGAGCTAAATTAAATGCTAACTTCTGATTAAAGACTTTATTATTAAACCTTTGTGCTTTTCCGATGATACGACTCCAAGTAGTTTTTAAATGATATTGGATGGAGGGGCCCGTGGCTACATAATAACAGCCGCACAGGTCGATCGATCAGGTTAAGCTACGCTTGCCGCGGTTGGTATGTGGATGGGTGACCATCTTTACATACCGTGACCCCTTCCATGCCTCGGAAAGCACGTTAAGTCGTTGGTCCCGGCTGACATTCGTGGATCTTTGACAGCCGTTACGGGTAGTCAGAAGCCCGAAAATCTGACAACAAGTCTTACCAAGGGGTATCGTATTACCCAGTAACTGGGTTGTGGAGGTCAGATAGGCAGTCGCTCCATGTAAAATACTGTTATTCAGCTGCATCCGGTTGGACTGGAAGCCGACCCCCAAATAGTTGGGAAAAGTCTAAGCAGATGATGATTGGATAGTTTTATTGGGAATTGCCTCCTACAAGGTGGACCGAAGACCTGGTGAAGGCCGCAGGAATCCTCTGGATGTGAGGAGCGCAGGCTGAAGTGGCAGTACTTGGGGGAGGCCTATGTCCAGCATTGGACGTCTTTCGGATAAAACGATGATGATGATTAGTCATGGACTCATGGCAGGAAATGGATATTAATTATATCTTCCTCTATATCAAGATCCAAGTGTACATACATTAATTTATTACAAACTAGCTGCGCCTCGCGGTTTCACCCGCGTAAATGTCGATCCCGTGGGAATCAGGATAAAAAGTAGCCTATATGTTAATCCAGGTTATCAGCTACCTCCATACAAAATTTTATCAAAATCGGTCCAGCCGTTTGAGCGTGAAGAAGTAACAAACATAATAAACACACACACTCACAAACTTTCGCCTTTATAATATTAGTGTGATTAAGTAATCAATTGGAAACTACATAGAGTCGAATCACATACATGCTACCTAGCATTATTTGTATAGATAGAAGAGAGAGAGATATGGAGAGATAGCGAGGGAGAGAGAGAGTATTAATAGAGTATTAATAGAGTATTGAGTAAGAGTTTTGAGTTGAGTATTGTTTTGAGAGTATTCTATTCTATTAGTTTATAGTGTTCCCACTGCTGGGACACAGGCATCCTTTCTTCTAGAGGCCGTGGGCAAACTACCACGCGAGCCAAGTGCGATTTGTTGGTTCTAGGACAGCCCGGTTCCCTCACGATGTTTTCCTTCGCCGTTTTGAGAGCTGTGGTGATGTAATAGTTAACACAAAGTAAAGCGCCTGTTTGGGTTCCAAGTTTCGAACACATTACTTGTACGCCTACGTTCAAATTATAAGACATTATTTCCCTACTATGATTACGGAAATAATTATTATATCTACCTCTGGGAGATTGTTTGTATTAAACCTAAGCATCCCCCAAACAATTAAGTTCTAATCCCTGTTACACCAACTGTGGAGGAAACCTAAACTATTTCCATTATAATTTTGTTGATGGTTATGTTACGACTACGACGTAGAAGTGAACTCAGAAATATACGCAGATACCATACCTTTTAAGAGGTCATTGTACTCATCATAATGTCGCTTAAAAAAATCAGCTGTTCCCTACATTTTGACGAGTTATACGAACATAAATGTAGGGAACAGCTGATTTTTTTTCGTGATTACTAGTTTGGTCCCCTAACAAAAGTTGTTCATAATGATGAGTACAATGTCCTCTTAGGAGGTTGTTAATGTTTTACCAATAACCCTGTATTATTTACAGAAAAAACAATAATTTCATTTCATTTAGCTTAGTTCAGAGCTGACACAGTTTAGACATGGTCAGAAGAACAGTATGGTTAACCGCAAAGGGGAAGAAATTAGGCACCACAGGGTCTAGACAAGAGGCAATCTTTTTCACAGCGTTTCGTATTTCAACAACTAGACATTTAAGCTTTTCGGTAGCTTTTGTTAATCCAATATATTTTTTTTAGTTTTCCATCGCTATCGCTGATGGAATGAAATTTTGTTTAGGGTTTCTGGCACTCTTACGTGACTGACGAGATTGGGACGGAGTCTCTTGAAACGAAGTTCTTTAACGCGGCTTGTGGCAGGAGTTAACTGGTAGGAATCGTCACGTAACGAAAAAGCTTACTTATGTTACTTTCATGTTAGAACGAGAAAGAGAGAGACAGATATTATTCATGGTTTTCGAGTTGTTGCCATCTTGAATTCTCATAATGAGAATCCGAGATGGCGACTACTGCCTTAGAGCTTCTAAAAACTTATACTAGATGGCTCTGTAATAAAAAACGCGTTTAAAATTCACACTTTATCTCCCTCTCTGACTCTTTCTATCAGCAGTTCTGTTTTTATACTCTGGAAGTTTGGTATGCCAATGTTCAGCATAGTTTGTACGTGCCTTACAAGGTTCCAGCAATACAACATTTTACTGCGTAGGTAGCCTGCCCCAATATCCTCGCAGTATGTCGCATGTGGTTTCAAGCGGCATCCTTTATTGCTGTATGCAGGTGAAGCGCCAGTTCCACAAGCTTGCACCTTTAAATTAAGGTGGGTATTTCTAGCTTAAAATACAACGTGCTCTGGAGTTTCACGGTAGAGAGAAGTGAGAGGATTTACCGAGGTTTCAACTGGGAATAAAGGTAAATTAATTTCAGCAGGATAATTGGGTAACACACTATCAGTAGCAATGGGTTTCATTTTGACAGTTCAATAACATCCATTGCGTTATTTACGTTGCTGAGCAGAGACATTTTTCGAACATATGGAGCAATGGATTAGCAATAAGCTTCAAAATTATTCAAATTGAGATTAATAGTGTGTTTACAGAATTAGGGTGCTGGCCTTGATGTGGCTATACAAGGCTCTCTATTCTCATACAGTTAAGGACTTTTTAACGTATATTCAAAGTGGTCAGTCAGACTGCACTAGCGGGTGCGGGGGCGGGCGCGGGCGGTATTTTTTCCGTGTGCATGTATCTAATGTATGTATGTATATTTCTTTGGCACGCTCTGTAGCTTAAACGGCTTGATCGATTTCAACTTGAGAGGTGCCGTTAGATTCGTCTTAATTGTGAGAGTGACACTGGGTATATCAAAACTGAAAAAGTAATAAAATCGCCGATTTTTGGCGCCGTATTGCCTTCAAAAAAAATTTTTTTTTTTCAAAACTTTTCGAGTGGGGTATCAAAATAAATGGTTTTTAATGGTGGTTACAAAAATGTATTTAACATAGATGGTTAAAAGCAATTCGAAGTGACAAATCGTAAAAAAACACCTACCAAAAACTAAATCGTCTGCGAAATCTTTCACATTTGTAAACTAAAAAGCTGGAAATAAAAAAGTTATTTAAAAAAATAAAAAAAACCCGACTGCGGTAAAAAACTTAAAAGAAACTGAAAAGCTAAAAACAAGTCCATTTGAAATTAAATAAAAGTTGGAAGCAGGCCCCGTATGGTATACCATTTTTATTATATTTTCCAAATGGTATGGGTCCCGCCTGCTTCCAACTTTTATTTAATTTCAAATGGACTTGTTTTTAGCTTTTCAGTTTCTTTTAACTTAAGTTTTTTACCGCGGTCGGGCTTTTTATTTATTTAAATAACTTTTTTTTATAGATTTTTTTACTGTAGATAAATTAAGACATATATACATATAAGTGTATGCACTAGGGTAGTCCGCAAAATTCAAATTTTCTTACGTATCTTTTACATCAACGTACAAATATTGACCTGCAAATTGCAAAAAACGTCAGAAATTTTAAATTACGCGGGCTACCTGACGCTTTCGCCTTAAGGGGATTACAGGACCTAAACGCAAAAAACGCAAGTTTTAGAAACAATAAAAGTATATAATCGACTGCAGTAAACAAAATCAGAAAAATAATATAATTATGATATTCCTCAGGGACCTCAGGATATATGCTAGGTAGATAGTGTGTTGAAGACATAGTACAACTAATTTGATACGATAGAAAAAAGTCATGAAGATACCTCTAAAAACTTTCTTTTTACAATAAAAACCATACTAATATAAACACAATCATTCTGATTTTTTTTCTCAGATTATTCTAAAAGCAACATACTAAAGCACTAGTGTTTTAATTTTTTAGTCCAAACAATAGATTTTTTGTAAATAGATAATTATGATTTTGATTTTAATTTTGATTTTTTTTATGATTTTTTGTATGTATGTATGTATGTATGTATGTATGTATCTATGTATTAGTATGTAGTCTTGTATTTTATAATCATTTGACATTTCATATGTTGCACCTACCATGTTTTGTCTCTGCATCACCCTAAGGTTGACTGGTAGAAAATGCCTCAGGCATTAAGTCCGCCTTTGTACAGTATTTCTTTTACTTGTGCATAAAGTTTTAATAAATAAATAAATAAATAAATAAATAATTGCTTCATATTTTCCAATAAATTACCAGCGTTGTGTCAACGCGCTTCTCTTTCTTTTCTATGTAGTCCGACAGTGACCGCGCTTTAGGTTATGTAAGCCCCTTAACGTCACAAAAACTCCCAGTATACATATAATCCAATGACCAACTCCGACAGCCAACTAACAACAAGGGAGGAACTATTATCAGATAACCTAGTTCCTTGATTAATTTATCATCAAATTCCATAGAGAACAAACGTATAAGTACTTAATTAGTTAGTTAAGATGCAATTTGAAATTGAAATGTACAGACGCCAGCATATCAAGCTACCCGATACTGTCAAATTTTCCCAATCAACTTTGAACCTTAGGCTTTAGCGATAAAGTTGAAAATCTATTAAAGAAATTTGACAGATTGTAGCAGCTTAATGTGCTGGCGTCTGAACATCAGCTGAATGGGGTAGTTAAAATAGTGAAGGATATATTGCAAGTGCATTCAAAGCGGAATTAGCAAAACAACACGTGGCTGGCTTTGCTTTCATAGATAGACGAATGATATCTTTAGTTTATTGCTTATTATTCGAGTAGTGGGTTGTGGATTCGAACCCGGGTAGGCGGTTTACTCTGTGAAAATAATTTCATCACCACTGCTTTCAAAATGGTGAAGTGAAACATCGTGAGGAGTCTTCAGAAATCTTTGTATCATCGTCTATCAATACTGAGTCTACTGTGTAGATACATATTTAGTAACAGATAATGGTAGACTTTGATAGTATGGCATTAGTTTGCTTACCTAAGTAAACACAGTGTAGTACCTACTGACAATTATTTTGATATAAATATAGGATGTGGCGGTGAAGGAAAACATCGTCAGTTCGGTGTTCTAGAAACAAAAATTCAAAAAATTGTGACATCTATCAACTCGAACTGACTTTTTTTTTTGGATGGGAAATCATCAAATGACCCCTCCCGCTCAGGGCGGAGCGGAAGGCAGTGTCAGACTCTTACTGACTAAAACCCACCCGTGTTCCTTCCTTAGCCCTTTATGTTCCGGGCCAGCGGTAACCCTTTCGGACAAGCCTGCACTGGCTCGCGTGGTGGATTACAGTTCACTCCCTCTTGAAGAGAGGTCTGTGTCCCAGGTCTGATTATGCTATTCAATGGTCACATCACGCTACTACAATCTGTCAAATTTTTTAAATAGATTTTCAACTTTATCGCTAAAGCCTAAGGTTCAAAGTTGATTCAGAAAATTTGACAGTTTCGGGTAGCTTGATATGCTGGCGTCTGTACATTTCAATTTCAAATTGCATCTTAACTAATTAAGTACTTAGTCGTTTGTTCTCTATGTCGTATGTGTTGATCGTGTAAAAAGTAGGCCATCATCATATCAGCTCGTATATTGTCAAATAACTATGGGCCTCCAATTGACATCCAAATTACCATCGCAGTGAGTCAATGATAATTGCCATAATCACTACGCCTGACAGACGGATGGCCAAACACATTAAGTCAATCATAATTGCCATAATCACAAAATCACAACGCTTGACAGACGGATGGCCAAACACAATGTTCTTAGTTAGATTCAACCTACCGCGTCAAAACATGGTCGCGTTTCTGTTTCGTTTTGACTTTGACGCCCTTGGCATGTCGCAGTGACTTGACTTGAATGATACGATTACGATTGACATTTTTCGCCGAAGGCAAATCTAACGATTAAAATCTTTGGTTCTGATTTGCAGACAAAAGAAAATCATTGCCCTTGAATATTAATTCTTGTTATATTTGATCATATGAAATGAGTACTTAACATAAATACTTTAAGTACTAATTTCATACGCCACCCACAAATGGGGAATATATTTTTTTTTTTGCGAAAGACTATCCGGCACTATCGTGGGACTGACCTTTTACAAAGAGCCATAACAACGGTTATGAAATATTCGGGGAACAACGTTGAAGTAACTTTTCTTTGAATGCAGCTTTTGTCTAAAAACAGAGGGGCAATTTTCGTAATTTTCAGAACGTTCACAGTTTGATCTCAGTCTCAATCTGTCAATTCTGACAAGTCGTTGACATTGATTGTCGCTGAGATGTGAGTGCGACTAGATTTTGAACGTCTTTAACCCTCAGTCTGCCGGAACGTAGATCTACGCGAGACACAATGGCTTTTTAATTGTGTCTGTAATTACGGCACACAACCGGTTAATAACGGGAATTGGGATTCTATGAATAATTTCAGTTCTGTTGGATGCAGTACATCCTTCATTTAATTAGTTAATAACTTGGCCGGTAGTACTTACATTCCATTTATACTAAGTTGAGAAAATTTATCACATCTCTTAAGAAGTAAACACATGGTTTAAGTCTCTTACTAAAGTAGTAAGTTGCTCTTGCAAGTTTATACTTCGTTTCCTTCCATTTTCCCAGTTTTCCGCAGCCGGATTAGCAAGGAAATAAATAACAATTTAACCGAAATTTCCGACTGGAACTAAGAGCTATTCCATGCTTTAAAATTCTTAGAATAGAAATACTTAGTTGAATGTATGGCCCCTCAGCGCCGTTGCCGCATTTTGCTGGAATTTTGGCAAAACAACGTAATGCAGTACATGCTTATTAAAAAAAGTACCGACTTTTTTACCGTATTACGGTACCCCAAGTAAGATATCTGGCTAAATAGAAAATCACCGTTATCATCTCGCCATCGAAATTTTTTTTTACAACAAATCGTTATAGCTGTGCAATTTTTGAGGTAAATAAATAGAATCAATAAACTCCTATCGTAGTCCCCTGCTGCTCCCAGGCTGCGCCACAACACTGTCCTCCGCCTTCCGCGTCCAGTCAGTCCCAGGTCACAGCCACCTTCTTAGATCTCCGGTCCATCTAGCAAGGGGGCGTCACACAATAAGCTTGCGCATATGCGGTCTCCACTCCAGAACTCATCTGCTCCACGGGTCACAGGTCCTTCGACAGACATGGCCAGCCCACTGCCACTTCAGTTTGCTTACTCTGCAAACAAAGTCGGTAACTCCGGTTCTTTTCTGGATAATCATGGACCATAGTCGCCTTAATCATGATGTTCTTTAGAAAAGTCAGAAACGTGGTACTCGCAACCAGCGTTCGTGTATGAACTACACTGACCACATATTGTTTAACTTGAAAATAAGTAAGTAGTTAAGGCTTCATTACCCATTTGAGTTTGAAAATATAATAAAAAAATGGTATGGGCCCGCCTGCTTTGTAATTTAAAATGGCCTTGTTTTTAGCTTTTCAGTTTTTTTAACTTAATTTTTTTACCGCAGTCGGGTTTTTTTTATTTAATTACTTGTTTTTTATTTCCAGCTTTTTAGTTTACAAATTTGAAAGATTTCACAGACGATTTAGTTCTTGGTACACGGTGTTTTTTACGATTTGTCACTTCGAATTACTTTTAACCATATAAGTTGAATATATTTTTGTAATCACCTTTAAAAACTCTTTATTTTGATACCCCACTCGATAGGTTTCGAGAAAAAAAAATTTTTTTGAAGACAATATTGCGCCAAAAATCGGCCATTTTATATTTTTTCAATTTTGATATACCCAGTGACACTCGCGCTACCAAGACAAATCTAAAGACGTATAATTTATGCAAATCCGTTCATTCGTTTAGAAGTTACGAGGGAACAAAGAAACGGACATACATACATACATACATACAGGTCAAACACATAACCCTCCTTTTGGGCTTCGCCGCAGTCGGGTAAAAATTTAAATCAATCATCGTTCACCATTCTTATTAAATCAAATTTCCTGAGACATATGCTTTTAAAACGGGACTATTTTGCGTCCCGAAGCTTTGTTTGGGGACAAAGGGACAGATGACTGAGGAAAGGGACAGTCCCGTTCAAAACGGGACGTATGGTCAGTTTATGTAGGTATGGCCAGATGTATGAACACAAACAAAGCAAATAATTATTACTTATAGTATATAGGAATCGTAGCAGGGGACGTTCAGTAGTTTCTGCCTGCCCACATGGGTAAAAGGCGTGAGTTTATGTACAGACGCCGGCATATCAAGCTACCGGAAACTGTCAAACTTTCCCTATCAACTTTGAACGTTATGCTTTAGCGATACAGTTGAAAATCTATTAAAGAAATTTGGCAGATTGTAGTAGCTTCATGTGCTGGCGTCTGTACGTGTTTAATATTTCTGCTTATTATGTGGAAACCCATCCAAACTCCCTAATGCATATTAATTATGTTTCAAATCAAAGAAGAGTTCCGAACTTCAGATGTTGACTTTACATTACATGTGAATTTATATCTGTTATTAAGGAAACCCCATTGCTTCTTATGGGGTGCAGTAAGGGATATTATGTGTTTATTTATGTTACAATAACTTTCTTGCTTGGCTTGTTATTAAGGCTATATTCGCGTTAACGGTTTGTGTTGTGTTGTAGATGTTCTGATGTTACTACATGATGTGCAGTGTTGGTTGGCAACAAGACGGTATTGTAATATTTGCTTACGCTTATTAAGTAATAATTATTGTTATTGAACTGCGGGGTAAAATTTCAGTAGCAATGGCTTTAATTTTGACAGTTCAACATTCATTGCGTTCTTTACGTTGTTGAGCAGACAAGTTTTTCGAACTTATGAAGCAATGGATTAGCAATATGCTTCAAAATCATTCAGATTGAGATTGATAGTGTGTTACGCAATAAGGTTGGTGGCCATGTCTAGATTCTGGATGGGAACTATATGAATATATATATTCACTTAGAAAGGTTCTGTTCTTCTCGCATCTAACGGGTTCCTGCGGCCTTCACATGGTCGTCGGACCACCTTGTGGCAGGTCTTCCAACGCCACGTCCCAACCTACCAACCTTTCGGCCCCATCGGCCATCTGTTCTGCGAGCAATGTGCCCTGCCCACTGCCAACTGCCTTAAGTTTGGCAATTCTTCGGGCTATGTCGGTTACCTTGGTTCTCCTGCGGATCTCCTCATTCCTGATTCGATCACGCAGGGAAACTCCAAGCAAAGCCCTCTCCATTTCCCTTTGGGTGACTTTTAGCCTTCTTGTAAGGCCCATTGTGAGCGACACCGTTTCAGTGCCATAAGTTTATCACCTGAGGTGGTAAAACTAAACTAGAGTTAATGGAGGGCTACTAGATTGACCACCTTTTTTTTTTGCGGATGGCAAATCACCAAATGACTTCTCCCACTCTGGGTGGAGCGGAAGGGAGTGTCAGACTCTTACTGACTAAAACCCACCCGTGTTCCTTCCTTAGCCCTTTATGTTCCGGGCCAGCGACCTCCTTGAGTTCTATGTTGAATTACGAGTACAAGATTACTGAGAAATGCGTGCACTGACCGGACAGGTCTACTCAAATATGTTTGGTTCTTTGCTCAAAATACCACTTGACTCTGCATGACCCTCATATGGCCTGATCAAGATTATGTCTAGACTTTAAAAGAGACTGTGACCTCTGAGTTTGTTTCGGTCTTTCGTATCAGAGTAGTCGATTAGGTTAGGTTAGTTTTAAGAGATAGTTTATTTTTGATGTGTGAAAGTGTTTTTCTGAACCAATTTACAGAAATAAATATTATTTATCATTTACTAGAAACTTCTTTTAATAAAGAAACACGATTTCCAAGCTAGCGTATTACAAGTTTTCTTATTTGGGACCGTATGTGTTCCCGAAATGTGTCTTAAAGTTTTATGTGGGTATCGATGAATGGTTAGCAAGCTCTATCAAGTAGCAGAACCCAAACATGTGCATTATTTGGTTTTAAACTTTTAAAGATTCAACCGACCGAAGCGATGTTAAGTATAAAGTACTAAGGAATGTTGGAACAGCCCCATATTCACATTTTCAAAGCTAACCAAAAGCTCTTTGTATTCTACACCTAACAATGCAAGATATTATTACGTCTATTATGTCATATGACATCCGTTTCGGATGCAAGTACAGCCGAATTAGCTTCAGTGCCAATTTGGCACTACAATAACACTGGCGTCACTAAGGAAGGAGGTTATCTTAGGATCTGGGACGTAAGCTGACTATACATTAATTTGTTCTTGGATTGCCAACTGGCAGACTGTCATTTGTTTTATTATGAGGACTGTTTATGAATGGACAAGGATGGGTCGTAGCGTCCTTCTGTCTGATGCTGAATTGCTGATTAATGAGTTTACAAGGAAGCTCTCATAGTATCTGGATAATCTGGAACGTATAGCAAGATGCTGGTTATACACGAATTTGTTCTTGGATTGCCAACTGGCAGACTGACATTTGTTTTATTAAGAGGACTGTTAGTTAATTAATGGACAAGGATGGTTCGTAGCGTCCTTCTGTCTGATGCTGAATTGCTGATGAATCAGTTTACAAATAAGCTCTCAAAGTATCTGGATAATCTGGAACGTATAGCAAGATGCTGGTTATACATGAATTTGTTCTTGGATTGCCAACTGGCAAACTGACATTTGTTTTATTAAGAGGATCGTTAGTTAATTAATGGACAAGGATGGGGGTCGTAGCGCCCTTCTGTCTGATACTGATAAGAAATGCCGATTACCAAACAGTTTACAAGGAAGCTCTCATAGTATCTGGAACGTATAGCAAGATGCTGGTTATACACGAATTTGTTCTTGGATTGCCAACTGGCAGACTGACATTTGTTTTATTAAGAGGACTGTTAGTTAATTAATGGACAAGGATGGGTCGTAGCGTCCTTCTGTCTGATGCTGAATTGCTGATGAATCAGTTTACAAATAAGCTCTCAAAGTATCTGGATAATCTGGAACGTATAGCAAGATGCTGGTTATACATGAATTTGTTCTTGGATTGCCAACTGGCAGACTGACATTTGTTTTATTAAGAGGATCGTTAGTTAATTAATGGACAAGGATGGGGGTCGTAGCGCCCTTCTGTCTGATACTGATAAGAAATGCCGATTACCAAACAGTTTACAAGGAAGCTCTCATAGTATCTGAAACGTATAGCGAGCTGCTGGTTATACACGAATTTGTTCTTGGATTGCCAACTGGCAGACTGTCATTTGTTTTATTAAGAGGACTATTAGTTAATTAATGGACAAGGATGGGTCGTATCGTATCGTCCTTCTGTCTGATAACAAATGCCGATCACCTAGTTCTTTCTGTGTACAAGTGAGATTGTGATGACAACCACAAAGATAGACCATTTCGAGTAAGTACTTCAGAAAGATTACACTTCTTTGAAAAAGATAAATATGCTATCTGTGGTATGGACGAATGATATTTGGCGCAGCCGTGGGACACACAATACTATTAGTTTGTTTTCTGTTTTTGTGTGAATATTATATTTTGTGCCTTAAATCTAGGTTTTTTATTTTCTTTGTTTACTTTAGTATGGGTAACAATCAGACAGGGTCCTTCTTTGTAAATGGTACACCACAGACTACCTACAGTATTTGTCTGCCCTTCCCCTTTTCAATCCATCCAAAGGTTGTCTTTAAAAGATCGCTTTTAGCGATAAGACCGCCCATTGTGTCACCCTTTGTACAGTTTCTATAATTATGTCTGTAATTAATATGGTGTACATAATGAAGAGTACCTATTCTATTCTATTCTTTGCTCCTCGTATGCTAAAATTCTCAGCTATTCTAACAACTGAACCATTTAAGTATGAGGAAGCATTCAAAACACGTTTGGCTTTTCGGTGCCTTAGTAGATACGATCAGACCACCATACACCTGATGGTCTGGTAACCATTAAAGGAAAGTCATCGTGGATATTCATTATTCATAGCTAGTTCACGTTCAAGATAAGAATCTCTGACGTTATGGATGCGTGAATTCATTGAATAAATTATGTGACACTAAGTAGGTTCGGCGAATGAGGCTGCGGATCAATTTTTACCCGACTACGGCGAGGCAAAAATGATTGACCGGTATGTATGTAATTATGTTCATCTGTTCCCTCATAACTTCTAAACTACTTGTCATAATTGGACAAGTGAGGTATCGTTGGAAGCGTTTTGATCGTCCGCTGGTTGTAGGCGATGAGCTTATGTGACGTCACAATAAATTGAATATGGCGCCCTCTAGCGGACATAAAGTCATTCAGACCTAAAAGATTTTTTTGAAATCATGCCGTGTTGGGTATCAAATGAAAGGACTTAATTAGCTCATTACAAAAATATAAATATTACTGAAATAAGCCCCAAAATAATTAAATAAAAAATAAGTTTAAAAACTAAAACTCGACTACTGAAAATGATAACAAATAATAATATTTTTTATTAAAGTACGAAAGTGTGTCTGTCTGTTACCTCGTCACGCTTAAACTGCTAAACCGATATAGATGAAATTTAGTATAAGGATAGTTTGAGTCCCGGGAAAGGACATAGGATAGTTTTTATCCCGATATTCCCACGGGATCTAGACTTATGGGGTGAAACCGCGGGGCGCAGCTGGTAAGAACATAAAGTTAACTGTTGAATTAGCAAAAGACCAATGTGCTGTATTATCCATCCACTACTTCGTGGTTCGTGCCAATACCAAACTTGGAGTCATGCCATTTTGAACTCTTAGGCACCACCTCCACGAGCGAGAATCGCGGCGATAGTCTCGCCGTGCCATCAAATTTTCGCCCCGATGATATCGCAGTGTGGAGAGTACACACGTTCTAAGAGTGTACACTACGGCCGGAATATCTTGGCGAGTCTGAACTCTGAACATAGACACGAAGAACTTTCGCGCATGTTCTCTCACTCACACTCGCCTCATAACACCATTTGGTTCCTAAAAAAATTACTGCGCAGCCTTCTGCGCGAAGTTCGGACTCGCCAAGACACATCGGTCGTATTATATACAGTCATTATTTCCCAGAATTCGATCCTTACTAGCGACACTATCGAATGGTGTAATAATACAGTGTTTTTTTTTTACAAAATCAACGGGTTCGATTCCTGGCTAGAAATATTGATTTTTCAAAAATCCAATGATGCAGTTTTAGTTTTCATCAAAATCGAGCCCGAGACTCCTTTGAGTACTTTTCGCTATTCCTCATTGTTTAGGATTTGGCCATCCACGCCCACTTGAAAAATTCACTCTGTATACAAATACGTGGCACGACGATAATATCGCCGCGATTCTCTCGCTCGTGGAGACGAACCCACTAAGGGTTCGTCTCAATTCCTAACTTGAAACTATGATTCTCCCTAACTTATTATTAACTCAGACCGACTTCGTAAATGAATGGTCAAGGGACGCAATGAGATAATAATTCCTGCTTACCCCCAAAGGAAGGCGCGAATTTATGTAGGTATATGTATGTAATATTAATTAACATTTCGTAATCAAGTGTTTAACATAACAAAGGCGCCAGTTATCAGCGCACTTGGCACTGAGTAACTGCCTAGTTACAGCAGTTACTAGTTAACAACTTGAATGTTTGATGCAACCTTGTAGCTGAGCTGTGTACCTGCTGTATAAATATAGGTATTGTCTGTGGAATAAAAGCCCCGCAGACAGGCGCCACGCGACACTGGTGGAGCAATTTCTATGAAAATTTTACGGAAATTGTTCTACCGGAGTCGCGTCGCGCCTGACTGTGGGAGCCTTAGCAAAACAGTTGAATGTGCAGGTAAGTTTTCAGCGTCAAGATACTTCCACTACTACAGAAACAAATTAATGAGTACGGTAAAAAATCTCCAGTCACCAGTAGTAATGTCTTTCATTTTGATAGTTAAACAACATTCATTACGTTATTTATGTAGACCGGACACATTTTTGAACATATGAAGCAATGGATTAAAAAAAAAACTGGCCAAGTGCGAGTCAGACTCGCACACGAAGGGTTCCGTACCACAAGGCAAAAACGCCGAAAAAAACATGTTTGTTGTATGGGAGCCCCCCTCAAATATTTATTTTATTTTAATTTTATTATTTATTATTAAAGTTAATACAACTGAGTATTTTGTGAATATTTCAAGTGCCTACCTGTTGCCATTTTTGATATCGAGCAAAAAAAGGCAAAAAAATCGCGTTTGTTGTATGGGAGCCCCCCTTAAATATTAATGTTATATTGTTTTTAGTATTTGTTGTTATAGCGGCAACAGAAATACATAACTTGTGTGTAAAATTTCAACTGTCTAGCTATCGCGGTTCTTGAGATACAGCCTGTTGACAGACAGACAGACGGACAGACGGACAGACAGCGAAGTCTTAGTAATAGGGTTCCGTTTTTACCCTTTAGGTACGGAACCCTAAAAAATGATACAGATTGAGATTATTTAGTTTTGACAATTCAAAAGTGCCTGTACAAGGTGTAATTGAAATAAAAAGCTTTGAGTTTGAGTTTGATTGATAGTTACGAAATTAGGGTGCCAGGAATAGCCGAAGAAGGAAGGTGTCTTTTTACAGAGATAAAAAACTCACTTGCACTAAAACACAAGAGACAAGATCTGTAGATTGTTTGGTGCAAGAATTGAAGTCGCGACCCACATCTCAAAAACCAAGTGCTCGGCAACAGGGTCAACCATGCCACTTTAGAAGATGTCATCGACTTTTCCTATCTTACGTATAATCTATCAAACAAAACAAAGGCAGAGGTCAAGGTCACTTAATCGCAGTTCAGAATGTTCACAACGCTATCGCTACAAGAATCATTTGGCGTGTGGCCAAAATCGGAACTAACGCAGTCATCTTGTTTTATCAATACAACTAGCTTGTGCCCGCAAATTCGTTTTACGCGAAATTTCTTGTTCTTCCGACCTCGTCGCATCGCATTGTCTGCCTGCGCTATTACTTACTTCACTTTCGCTAGAGGGGCCCGTGGCTAAATAATAACAGCCGCACAGGTCGATCGATCAGGTTAAGCTACGCTTGCCGCGGTTGGTCTGTGGATGGTTGACCATCTTTAGATACCGAGACCCCTTCGTGCCTCGGAATTCGTCCCGGCTGTCATTCATGGACCTTTGACAGTCGTTACGAGTAGTCAGAAGCCCGAAAGTCTGACCAAGGGTTATCGTATTACCCAGTAACTGGGTTGTGGAGGTCAGATATGCAGTCGCTCCATGTAAAATACTGGTATTCAGCTGCATCCGGTTAGACTGGAAGCCAACCCCAACATAGTTGGAAAAAGGCTAGGCGGATGATGACTTTCGCTTAGCGTTTTTTTTTTCTGTTTACTCGGCTTCTAAGGGCCTAGTGTTAAATAGCCTCCTCAAGAATTGGGCTACCAAAAACAAAAACATTCTTTCAAATCCGATTAAATCCGATTGGTGGTTCCAGAGATTAGGCCGTTCAAACAAACAATATAGATAGATATAGTTCTACTAGCTGTGCACCGCGGTTTCACCCGCATAAGTGTTGATCCCGTGGGAATACCGGGATAAAAACTATTCTATGTCCTTCCCCGGGATACTATCTATATCTCTGCCAAATTTTATAGAAATCCGTTCAGTGGTTTAGGCGTGAAAAGGTAACATACAGACAGACAGACAGAGTTGCTTTCGAATTTATAATATTATTGTGGATGGGTCAATTTCTTCAAATGTGTACCAAACAACGCCTGTCAATGACCTTCAGGCCCCAAAAGATGCTTGTAGCACTCTAAATGACTATGACAGTAAAACCATGTCGAAGGTACACAATCATACATAATCAGCCTATAACTTTGAGTATTAAACCAACCGGAGACGCCACGAGTACTAATATCTATGGAAATAAGTCTGTCACTTTCATCGCGGGGGACGAGGGAACGCAATAATACACTAATGCAATTAGTACTGTTGTTACGCACGCACACAAAACAAAAAACAAACACAAGCATAAATTATACGCACACATGTATAACCGCTATGACCGGCGGTCTCGTACCTTTAGCAGCGGGGATCGCCTAACAATGGCGCCTCCAGTTGGTTTAATACTCAAAGGCCTATAATGTTCCACTGCTCCAGTGTTCTGCTGGGACACGGTCCTCCTCTCAGTGAGAGGGATTGGGCCGTCGTTCGTAACCCACCACGAGGGCCCAGTTCATGTTGGTAGATGCCACATGTCTTCGAATTTTTGGTTCTAGGACATTTCGGTTCTTCGCGATGTTTTCCTTCACCGTTTTGAGAGCAGTTGAGCGAAGGTACACGCGTGAATAATTACAATTAACAACTGAATCAACGTCTAAGTCACACGGACAGAATTCTTGATAGACGGCAGGAAATAAGAATGACGATAAAGTGAGGTGGCAATTGGCATGATCAAATTGCGCGCAAGCATGTGTTACGGAAAGAAACTGGACGTTCGTTAGTTATCGAGTCAGTATCGTGTAACGTGTTGTTTTGCACGTGGTCATTATCTACGTGTTACGGTAAGTTTGATTAATTAATAATTATCCATCATTATTAATACTTACCTCATGATTTGGTAAACGTGAATATAAAATTGAAATTCATTACTTTTAGCTGTTTTTATTAATGTAATTCACAGTCTCGTCGATCTAAATAATAAAATAAAACAAGACTCGAAGTTATTTGTCCAGTAGGTATTTATTTATAATGCCACAGTACTAACAAATACATAACTAAAAGAAACTTACATGCGAAATCGTTCATTCTTTGGTTTTGCTTAAATCAAACAAGAACAGATAAAATAAAAAGTATACAATCATAGACTCCGTAAAATCAACATTAAAAATTAAAGTATTTTGTTTATTTCTTTGTTCAATAGGTATTTATATTATTAGTAAGTTATTTTTGACAATTTATTACATTTATCGGTAGTAAAATATCCACCGATAAATGTGATTAATTTCTTACATTTACCTCGACTTTCGGTAATTATTAATATCATCTGTCTAGCCTTTTCCCAGCTATGTTAAAGTCGGCTTCCAGTCTAACCGGATGCAGCTGAATACCAGTATTTTACATGGAGCGACAGCCTATCTGACCTCCACAACCCAGTTACTGGATAATACGATACGCCTTGGTAAGACTGGTTGTCAGACTTACGGGCTTGTGACTACCCGTAACGGCTGTCAAAGATCCACGAAATGACAGCCGGGACCAATGTGCTTTCCGAGTCACGGTAGTAATGATGGTCACCCATCCACAGACCAACCGCGGCAAGCGTAGCTCAACCTGATCGATCGACCTGTGCGGCTGGTATTATTTAGCCACGGGCCCCTCCTCGGTAATTATTAATAATGATGGACAATTATTAATAATTTTCAATCACAAACGTAACATAAATACACTAGTAATAAAGTATTACCTGCCAAACAAAACAAACTAAAGACCTGTGCCACTTACAATAATTAAGTGCTTTGATTTGTTTTTGAAGTGAAAACTTATTTAGGCGCGTTCGGCATTTCGGGAAAATACCTTTGAACTCGCGCCACTGTTACCGTAAGCGAAACCGCGCGTTTTGTTTATATGACGATTAAAAAAATACCCGCTTCGGATGTGTTAAAACCAATCCTACTGTTAATGTTACGCAATTACCCCGAACGACCAGATTAGTGTCTGAAATGGTCTCGAGGAACGCAACACACCGATTTGGTTTGTAAAAGCATCCCTACTTTCAAAGTTACATTTATACCTTTAGCTACTTATAATCTCTACTAGGGATGTTCCAGAAATAGTCACGTTGATGGATGTCGAGATAAATAGTCAGTCAGACACAGTACACGCCTTATTTAGCTGCTGTCTAGTTAGGGTGTTTATTTTAGGAAAACAAGTCGTGTAGTTGTTGAACTAAACAGAACTCAACTCGACTAACTAGTTTGTAATGACGTTATGGAGAGAATAGCATGGCTGTGATGAGAATTTATTTACATACAAGATTTGCTGTTAAGGGATTATGTATGGCTCTTTATGTGGTATATGACTGGTGACACGGTTGGTGTGGTTTCCATAATAAGACAATCATGTCGTTTCTAAATCATTATCTCCATCAGATGATGTGATTGATGCTTTAGACTATGTTGGGGTCGGCTTCCAGTCTAACCGATGCTAACCTTCATAACACAGTTACTGAGTAACATGACGACGACCCTCGACGAGACTGGGTGATCGGACTTTCGGGCTTCTGACTACTCGTAACAACTGTCAAAGATCTACTGTATATATGATAGCCAATGGGTTAACGTGCTTTCTGAGGAACGGAGGGGTTTTCGATAAGTAATGACATATGATTATTGATCACCTAAAGTAAGTATTTGACCTAAAACATTTTGAAAGGTTTTCGAATCCTAATCCAATAGAATAGGAGTGACGCGCAAAATCCAATCTTCTTTGATTCATGCGATAAGTAATCGCTTCCATTCAGTGATTCGGTGAGGCAATCTCCTCAAGTTTTTGGTCTAACTTAGACTTGCAAATTAGCTGTAGGCGCCTTTTGAACTGGTATCTATTTTCTTTTATCCACGCACTTTGAAAGAAGAAAACAAATTTAACTTTAATAATATTACCATAGATATCCGTGAATATTACAGGTGAATCACCTGCCTAGCCTTTTTCCAACTATGTTGGGTTCACCTTCCAGTCTAACCGGATGCAGCAGATTATCAGTATTTTACATGGGTCGACTGCCCATCTGACCTCCACGACCCTGTTTCTGGTGTTTTACGACTACGATACCCCTTGGTAAGACTGGTTAAGCGCAAGACGGCGCGGCGCGGGTGAGCATGTTTTTGTACGGACAAACAGGTAACTTAACAAGCTTATAACTTTGTGATTTTTCATGATACAGTTTTGAAATATTGTACATAGATTCTTTACATAAAAAATACTAGACACGTGTTTCAGGTTTCGCAAAAAATAATGTTGTATAAATGAAATGAAACCCCATACTTCCCGTGGGTGTCGTAAAAGGCGACTAAGGGAGACCGGAGAATGGGCAGCAGCGTTCTCTATGCATTGCACGATCATACCATACTGCGATCGCCAACCCGCCTGCCAAGCGTGGCGATTATGGCAAACCCCCCCAAAATTGGGGGAGGCCTATGTCCAGCAGTGGACGTCTTTCGGCTGAAATGATGATGATGATGATAAATGAAATATCAGGAATTGAATTTCGACACATAAAACTGTTCCTTGATAACAAATTGCAATTATTTTATCTGTGGCGACTATTGAAGGTTTACTTACTAGTCATACAACTAATTTTAGATGTAGAATGATAATGACAAACCTAATTAACACACAGCGTGAGACCAATGAACTGATATGAAGTTTTAATTTACTTTTAATTTGTTGATAAGACACCGTATCTTGGTACACAGCAAGCTATAAATAAAACCAGTATAAGTTGACTTCTGATTGTACGAAAAATCTATACTTACCTACAATACGTGAATGCGAGGTCAGCTAAAACTGCAGTGTAATTGCGTGACATACTTACTAACAGTAGATGGCTTTCATTTCGACAGTTCAACAACATCATCATCTGCCCAGCCTTTTCCTAACTATGTTGGGATCGGCTTTCCAGTCTAACCAGATGCAGCTGAATACCAGTATTTTACATGGAGCGACTGCCTATCTGACCTCCACAATCCAGTTACTGGGTAATGCGATACCCCTTGGTAAGACTGGTTCTCAGATTTTCGGTCAAAGATCTACGAATGACAGCCGGGACCAACGGCTTAACGTGCTTTCCGAGGCCAGAAGGGGTCACGGTATGTAAAGATGGTCACCTACCCACGGATCAACCGCGACAAGCGTAGCTTAACCTGATCGATCGACCTGTGCGGCTGTTAAAAGAGTGCTAGCTAACACCACATTCAACTTTAACCTATTGAGTACATAAGTCCATAACATAAGTCCAGTACATGCAGCTTCTAGTTTCTCACACGAGATCTACAGGGATCTCGTTCTCGTGTAATCAGGTGTAGGGTAACTAAGTGGAGCATGAACGAAGGCCTCCCATTTCCTTAAGTATCAGTGTTGCGTTTTTCCTTCCGTATTTTCACGCCCTTTTGCAGTTACGTGATCGGCAGAAAGTGTGTTAAGACATTGTTGAGAAGAGGTTATTTTTGTTACGAGGACATTTAATGTGACTTTTTTTGATTGAATATAATCTAATAGAATACAGTTCAGTATTTACAGGCCGTGCTATAAGGGATTTTTAACGAAATATGATTAAATCTATTAGGTACCTAGGTACTAATAATAAAACTGCACGTTACAAGAACTGCCGGTCGATTCTGTAAAAATCTCACCGTGAAAACTCAGGTGAAGTGAGTTTGTTTTTACTAGGAAATTGACACTATTGACAGCTCACTCCACGCTCACTTCACCTAAGTTTTCACGGTGAGAGTTTTACAGAATAGCACCGCTAATAGACGCTGCTGACGGCGCCAAACAAGTAGCCGAATTCTGGGCCGAGTCCATTTACATTGTTATCGACACGCTAAGAAGAAGAAGAATAAAACTGTAGAGTTTGTTTGAACACGTTAATCTCTGGAATTACCAGTCGGATTTGCAAGAAAATCGTTTTACATTTGATAGTCCTATTCTTAAGGAAGGGTCGGCTATTTATGAAGCTATAGCCTATTTATGAAGCTATAGCCTATTTAACATCACGCTATGACCCTTAGGAGTCGAACAAAAAGAAAAAAAAAACAAAATGAACGCTAAGAAAAAATTACGTAATAGCGCGGACAGGTGATGCGATGCGATATGATAGGGTCGGGGGGAACAGAAAACTAAATATGTATAATTTACTGATTGAATGACTGAACTAAACATAATTATTGATCGGTCAATATATTAAGCTATTATTTCAGTTTTTAAATAAGATGTTTAGAATAAAGGCTCTTACAAACAGGCGCGACACGCGATATAATCGCGCGCGACACAATGGCACGCTTCGTTGCGCGTTTTGCGGTGCCTTTGTGTCGCGTGTCGTGTCGCGCCTGTTTGTAGGAGCCTTAAGAGCCTATCTATACTACCTCAGCTAAAATTCACTCTTTATTTCGCTCGCACGATACTGCTCGCGGACTGTGTGAGAGCGAGACAGAGTGAGGTGCTGGGCGGAAGGCAGCGCCAATAGTTTAGGTATTTGCTTTTTACGGTGAAAATAAAGGTAATTCAAAAAAACTAAATAACATAAGACCTGCTTTATAGTTAGTTCAGTTAGTATGCAAAGTTTCATGATCTAATTTGAAGTATTTTTGAATACCAGCGGTTTATTGTTCGGTTTGGAGGTAACTTTGGAATTTTTTTCTATCGAGAAAATATTATGGAATCGTGTTTTCGTCTAACATAGTACTCAACATTAATCCTCAACTTTAGCATATATTTATTTCAAAATTAATGCTGCGGTATTTTCGACATAATGGAGGATCATGCTAAGCCATTTGAGGTAGTATAGGCTCTTAATAAAGAGCTGTCAACTTCTAATGGGAAAGTTAACAACCAAAATAAAGAACTTCTCAAGTTAACAACCAAATAATTTGAACCGAGCATGTTAAGATGGTTTGTTTGGTCACGTTGAGAGGATGAATGGAAGGCTACTAATAAAAGGTATTTACAAAGCAGATGTGAGGAAACGCCCTGGAAGGACATAATAGGGACCTTATTGACGATTTTCTTCAGAAAGATCAGGTGCGTACCTAGTACCGGCAACCAGTGTGCGTGTGTAACCAGTAGTAGCTTTAGTGTGAGTTATATCGTCTAACGTGGGATTGCGAGCTCGTTAGAATTTTGTATGGGAAATTAGGTTTCTTCTAGTGACCACCAGGTGGCGCTATAACTTTTTCCCATATAAGTAAAATTCTAACGTGAATGAAAAAACTCACACTCAAGCTTAATAAAACTAATTGAACAGATGTATGCACGTAAACTAAGCAAAAGGAGTATAAGGATCGATCGTAGCAGATGGTTCTGTGGTTTCTGCCTACCCTCATGCGAAAAAAGCGTGTGTTAATGTGCCTATGTCCAGCAGTGGACGTCTTTCGGCTGAAATGATGATGATGATGTACAGTGGGCTGCATCAATTGAGTACCCCATTTATATGAAAATTTTAATACAACTGGGGTACCCAATTGATGCAGCCCACCGTACCTATGTATGAAATCAATTTCAACCTTCAAGCCCAAGGGCAGAGGGCCCAAACTGGAACGGGCCGGGGCCGCCTTCAAGCGGCTCTTGCCCAACCTGAGGGGGCCAAACGCCTCCTACCGGAGGCTTTAAGCGGGGGTCGTGCGATCCATGGCCCTATACGGGGCCCCGGTGTGGGCGCGTTCACTGCGGCGGCGAGCCGCCCACTACGTGAACGCGCCCCAGAAGGTGGTAGCCATAAGGGTTATCCGGGGCTACCGCACGATCTCTGGCGAGGCGGCAAGCCTCCTTGCCGGACTGCCGCCATGGGATCTGGAGGCGATAGTCCTCGCGCGCCTGTATGAGTGGCGCGCGGAGGCACTACGCCGGGGGAAGGGTCCGCTTCCGCGGCAAATCACTGCGGAGCGGACGGATCTCCGACGCGATCTCATGGCGGCATGGAAAGAGCGACTGTCGCAACCCAGCGCAGGGCACGCCGCGATAGCGGCGATAAGACCCCTCTTTGAGGAGTGGCTAGAGAGGCGCCACGGCGCCCTCACCTACCGCCTGGCGCAGGTCCTCACCGAACACGGAAGTTTCGGGAGGTTCCTGCACATCATCAGGCGGGAGGAAACGCCCGGGTGTCACCATTGCCAGGATCGCCCAGAGGACACGGTGGAGCACACGGTGGAGGTCTGCCCCGCTTGGGCGGAGCACCGCCGTGTCCTCGTAGAGGCTTTTGGCAGCGACGGCGACCTCTCGCGTCCGGCCCTGGTGCAAGCCATGGTCCGGGGCGAGAGGGAGTGGGAGGCAGTCACCTCCTTCTGCGAAGCAGTCATGCTAGCAAAGGAGGTGGCGGGACGGTTCAGGGAGAGAGCCTCCCGTCTCAGCCGCCGCGGGGGACGCCCCAGGCGTCGGGAGCCGCGTGACGACTCCCGGCCACCGTAGGCGCGGGCCTGCGGGCGGAGAGTAATGGGTAGCTCACCGTCCGATCAGGACCAGGCCCGTGCCGGACGGCGCGTACGTGTTCCACGCGCGCCTCAAAGAGATGTCAGCATCGAGGAGGGGCCCCTTAGGGCCGAAGCCTGCCGGGTCAGCGGGATTGTCCGAAAGGGTTACCGCTGGCCCGGAACATAAAGGGCTAAGGAAGGAACACGGGTGGGTTTTAGTCAGTAAGAGTCTGACACTCCCTTCCGCTCCACCCAGAGCGGGAGGAGTCATTTGATGATTTCCCATCCGCAAAAAAAAAAAAAAAATAGCCCAATGGCAGACAGAGAACACTTAAACCGAAAAAATTTAAAGTTGATCTCACCCTCGCCTTTAATTATCCAGATTCCTTATTCTATGAAATATGCTCTGTGCGGCCTATCAGAAATTTCCGAAAAAAAAAACGTTTGAATAAAATGAAAAAAGCCGAAAAAAACACGTTTGTTGTATGGGAGCCCCCTTGAATATTTATTTTATTTTAATTTTATTATTTATTATCAAAGTAAAAATACAACTGAGTATTTTGTGAATATTTCAAGTGCCTACCTGTTGTCATTATTGATATCGAGGAAAAAGGGCAATAAAATCGCGTTTGTTGTATGGGAGCCCCCCTTAAATATTCTTTTATTTTGTTTTTAGTATTTGTTGTTATAGCGGCAACAGAAATACTTGATTTGTGAAAATTTCAACTGTCTAGCTATCGCGGTTCTTGAGATACAACCTGGTGACAGACAGACGGACGGACAGACAGCGAAGTCTTAGTAATAGGGTCCCGTTTTTACCCTGTGGGTACGGAACACTAAAAAACCATACCTCCATCTTAGAAAATGTTTACTAGATTAGATGCATGTTATTCCACGAGTCTGCGCCCTAGCTCGCAAGTTTATTATCTAATACAGCTACAATACACATAATTACACTATGTAGTATGTATATGCTATCCAACTAGTGGATGTAAGATAGTGAGGGCGGCGTCCTTAAGAGCACGCAATGAATGTAGTAACAGAAAGTTTACTTTGCGACCATCTTGGATTTTTTTTTGCCTTTCAAGGTTTTGATGTTGTCTTGCAGTCCGATCACGGGTATTAGCCTAACACGCTAACAATTGCATAATCCATACCAATAGCATAAATACGAAAGTAACTCTGTTTGTCTGTATGTTACCTTTTCACGCCTCAACCACTGAACGGATTTCGATAAAATTTGGCATAGAGATAGATTGCATCCCGGGGAAGGACACAGAATGGTTTTTATTGACATACCTCGCAGGCGAAGCCGCGGGCGGTAGCTAGTCAGTAATGTGTACTGCTGGAACACTAGGCCTCCTCTCGGTGAGGAGTGGTAATCTTCTGTAATCGACAACACAGGCCCAGTGCTGGTTAGTAGCTATCACATGTCTTCGAAATTTTGGTTCTAGGATACGCCGGTTTCCTTACATTTTTTTCTTTCACAGTAACTAATAATAAATTTAAAAAAAAGTATGGGTAGTTATCAGTTGGCTATTTTTAGGCAAGGCTTTACAGTCAAAAAGATGTGAGAGTACATCGACAAAAATTAATTTAATTGTCTACAATCTCTAATTGTTCTGAGAGCAGTGGTGATGAATTAATTTACATAAAGTAAAGCGCTTGTCTTGTTGTGCGCTTGTGGGTGTCGTAAAAGGCGACTAAGGGTCGTACCGGAGAATAGGCAGCAGCGTTCTCTATGCATTCCACCACTTTATTATACTGCGATCGCCAACCCGCCTGCCAAGCGTGGCGATTATGGCAAACCCCCCCCCCTTTTGGGGGAGGCCTATGTCCTGCAGTGGACGTCTTTCGGCTGAAATGATGATGGTGATGATGAAAGCGCTTGTCTGGGTTCGAACCTACGACCTACAACTCGTAAGTCGCGGCCGTTACCACTCCACTGCACTAATTGCAATGCCTTTCTATTTGATAACATTCGTTGCGTTGTTTTTACGTTGTCGCGCAGACGAATTTTTCAAAGATATTCATGAAGCAATGGCATAATGGTTCTAATTGTTGGTATAATCAGAAAACTACCTTGGTGCCACACCAAGGTAGTTTTCTGATTTTACGTTCTATAGGTAACTTATTCTACTTTAGTAGACTTCTGAACGTTTCTTTTACTGCGTCCATCGCATCTGGATCGTATTGTGTGGAAAAAATCTAATTTTCTGTAAGATAGGTGGCTTAATCGACGGTTCAAGAGCACTCCGACTAGATTGTGTAGTCGGAAAGTGTGTGTATTATTAACCGTTGAGTTGTTTCTGTGTAGTTCTTGAACTAGTAATAATACCAGGCTGTTACTGTTCAACTGCAGGGCAAAGAGCTGGGGGCCTAAAAAGGCCACTTTGGCAGAATCATAAAATGATAACATTATGAATCGTAATGGACAATTAATTGTTAAGTTGTCCGTATCAAATCCCATTGGTGAAGGATTTTTCAGTTATTTTTTTTTGTGTGTTTTAAAATACCAATCAATCCAATCCAAATCTCTTTCATTATACCTATCTACGTAGTGCAGCGAAAAAAAAAAAAAACACGGACTGTGTTCGCCATATTATGATTCATACTATTATCCTTTTATGATTCTGCCAAAGTGGCCTTTTTAGGCCCCCTGTTCTCACACAGAAAAGTAAAAAGCATATCATCATCATGATCTTTCATTCCAGCCGAAAGACGTCATCGTTCATCCAGCAGATTCTTGAATGAGCATAATCAGATTATAATTTGCCCACTGCTGGGCCACAGGCCTCCTCTCTCAGATCTAGAGAAAACGCATAGGTTTAAACCTGACCTAACAGCGCCTGTCACTCAAATTTGAAGGACCTTTATCTTACTGAAACAGTAATCCTTCTTTGATACCTACCTAGGTTTCCAGGTAATAGATACCTACGTACAAAACGGTGAAGGAAAACATCGTGAGGAAACCGGCATGTCCTAGAACCAAAAAAGACGAAGACATATGACATCCCAATCCGCACTGGGCCCACGTAGTAGATAACAGCCCACTCCCTCTAGAAAAGAGAAGGATCGACTGTGTCCCAGCAGTGGGAACTTTATAGGCTGACTGAAACTTAACTCCTAGGTTTCTTCATGAAGTTATATTAGCCTTTTTTTTTTTGCGGATGGGAAATCATCAAATGACTTCCCGCTCTGGGTGGTGCGGAAGGGAGTGTCAGACTCTTACTGACTAAAACCCACCCGTGTTCCTTCCTTAGCCCTTTATGTTCCGGGCCAGCGGTAACCCTTTCGGACAATCCCGCTGACCGCAGGCTTCGGCCCTAAGGGGGCCCCTCCTCGATGATGACATCTCTTTGAGGCGCGCGTGGAACACGTACGCGCCGTCCGGCACGACCTGGTCGATCGGACGGTGAGCTACCCATTTCAAGTTTTGTTTTTTTTATCAAGTTTTATTAGCTTTCAATCAGGTATTTAGTGAGTAAAAGGCTCCTACAAACAGGCGCGACACGCGATAAAATCGCGCGCGACACAAAGGCACCGCAAGTCGCGCAACGAGCGGTGCCTTTGTGTCGCGCGCGATTATATCGCGTGTCGCGCCTGTTTGTGAAAGCCTTAAATCATTACATTCAAAAACATTATCCTACACACACACAGACATGCGCATTTACATTTTGATGCAGTGTTTTGTATTTTGAATATAGCCAACTAAAGTTGCTAACAAAACGGTTGAATTAATAATATTCAACGCAAAATTAGGTACTAGACTAATTAGTCAGCATCAGCATTAATTTAGCTACCTAATATTAATATAATGGTGGCTATTTATAACGGCTAGTGTTATTTTTCAAGCTAATGGTAACGTTATAATTACATTACACATCAACTGAATGAAAAGAGTACACATAAAAAGGTGTTGACGACTGTTTCGAGCAAAAATTGAGCACCAAATGAACAAAAATGCTAGTAAGCTAACGACTAGAATCTCTTAGTTTTTTTTTATTTTAGAAGAGAAAATTTCTTTAGTTCATATTTTGAGATGGGAAAAAACCATTGAACTCGCTCCAGTGTTACCGTAAGCGACACCGCGAGTGTTTTGTTTAGACGATTAAAAAAAATACCCGCTTCGGATGTGTTCGGATGTCCTCGGGATGTACTTACTCGGTTTTAATGTATATCCGATGTGTCAGTGAGTGATGGCAAAGTATTCTGTTTGTGTTTTGTTTTCACTTCTGTCGGCACTCCCGGAGTGACACTGTTTTTTTTAAACATGCCACGTGCTTGTTGGGCAACACACAAGAAGCTACAAAAATAAAAAACTTAACTTTGTAATTGAAAAAATGTTCTCCCATAGCATACATCGATATTGTCACAGTCAATTTTCCAACTGCAAATGTAAGTTTGTAATAACAATACAAATGTGATAACCACAAATTAGATTTTCAAACTTTTACCTTTACTTGTGCTGTGAGAACTTGCTTCTTGCTTTCATGATTCTAGGCCAAAGGGAAGTACACCATAGGTTTTGATTGATTTATTAGTGAGTATCAAAATGTGTCCCTAATAGCAGGATTCAAGGTTTTTACAAACAAGCAAATGGCGGTAGGTAATTACTCTCGGTGTCGAATCGGAACCAAATTCCGTGTCGTCAACACTCCTACAGACCGTAGTAAATTGCGCGGTCATTGAACTGCCACAAACGTCAAACTGTGCTAATGTAGCCTTGCCTTTAGTTAGCCTTACTTTTTAGGGTTCCGAACCCAAAGGCTAAAAACGGGACCCTATTACTAAGACTTCGCTGTTTGTCCGTCCGTCTGTCTGTCACCAGGCTGTATTTCAAGAATCGCGACAGCTAGACAGTTGAAATTTTCACAAATTATGTATTTCTGTTGCCGCTATAACAACAAAATACTAAAAACAAAATAAAATGAATATTTAAGGAAGGCTCCCATACAACAAACGTGGTTTTTTCGGCGTTTTTGCCTTGTGGTAGGGAAACCCTTCGTGTGCGAGTCCCGACTCGCACTTGGCCAGTTTTTCAAGGCACGAGCAAAGCAAGTTGAACAGCCGTGGTGAAGAGATTTGGTAGTCTGCAGTCAGCAGAGTTCTAAGCGGGGTTAATTTCCCAACTACCCAGCCCAGCGGGGTAACAGCGTAACACACTATCAGTAGCAAAGGCTTTCATTTTGACAGTTCAACAACATTTATTGGGTTATTTACGTTGTCGAGCAGACAATTTTTTTGAATATATGGCGCAATGGATAAGTAATATCCTTCAAAATAATTCAGATTGTGTTTGATAGTGTGTTACACAATTTATAGTAGGTAGATTTTGTTTTGTAGTTTGTTCCGGCCAATCTCCGAAACGGCTGGACCGATTTTGAAGGGACTTTCACTGGCAGATAGCTGATGTTACAAGGAGTTACTTTTATTTTAGGGATCAGCGCAAAAAAAATTAAACCCATGAAATCCAATATAGGTATATTGTATATTAACTAACTTCCGCCCGCGAGTTAGGTCGATAAAAACTATCCTATGTCCTTCCCCGGGATGCAAACTATCTCTCAGCCAAATTTTATCGAAATCGGTTCAGTGGTTTAGGCGTGAAAAGGTAACATGCAGACAGACAGACAAACAGACAGACAGAGTTTCTTTCGAATTTATAATATTATAGTATGGATGGACCTTTTCACGCTTAAACCACTGAACGGATTTCGATAAAATATGGCAAGAAGATAGATGGCATCCTGGGGACGGACATAGGCTAGCCCGGTGGCACGCTCCCTTGGGATAATTTCCTCCCACAACGCGGGCGAAGCCAGTAACAGAAGATAGTCTGTTCTCAAATCAAAATGAAGAATTTATTCACATCTTCCCACAAGTTCTATAATACCCACCCACATTAATCTAATACCTTAACTAAACTAAACCTGTAAATGTATACCCCGGAGCAACACAAAACACCCAGTGTTCATACCAGTGAAGCGAATAGTTCATAAAGTCTAGGCTAAGTTGAGATCTAGCCTAGATATGCGATACTGTCGACTGCCGAGCAACTATTATATACCTAGGTAGTCCAGGTACTGTATGGTTGTCCAAAGTCAACCTTATGCAGGCTGGCCATAATTTAGCGCGGGTTCCATTCAAAGCAAGTTTAGAACGAGTGTCAAATATTTTATTAAGTTTTTTTGTTAACAGTTGTTTAGTCGGGCCCCATACTTCCCGTGGGTGTCGTAAAAGGCGACTAAGGGGCGTACCGGAGAATGGGCAGCAGCGTTCTCTATACATTCCACCACCATACCATACTGCGATCGCCAACCCGCCTGCCAAGCGTGGCGATTATGGCAAACCCCCCCTATTTGGGGGAGGCCTATGTCCAACAGTGGACGCCTTTCGGCTGAAATGATGATGATGAGTTTAGTCGGGAATAATATGTAAATACCTACTGGTCAAAACGTTCAGTCAATATAAACGTGAAGAAATCGTATCGTTGTTTGATTTCTTTGAAGGTTGCGTGTTCATATCACGTCGGGGTTACTAGTATAGAGGGAGACGTATGAGGAACAGGGTGTAAAGTTAGTGAACTTTACAACCTCTATAGAAAAGGGAGGATCCTCCGACCAGACGGGTGTTGTGTTTGGCGGGCAACTGCCCGATGATTCATGACGGGCCGTTTGTATCTATGCTAGTTGCGCGGTAAACTCTGCTTGCGAGATGCAGGATTTTGCGAGACGTCATTATGTATGACGCGTTGTTCGCATGTGGCGTACAGGCTCATCAGTCCTTCACAGTAACTAGGCTACCTAGGTAGGGTAACCATATCTCAGGATTTGTCCTGAGCAGCACAGCATAGCATAATCAGCCGATTATGTTCCCACTGCTGGGATACAGGCCTATTCTCTGTGAGAGGGAGTGAGGGTTGGTAGATATAACATGTCTTTGAATTCTTGGTTCTACGACATGCTGGTTTCCTCACGAAGTTTTCCTTCACCGTTTTGAGTGCGGTTTCTCCTGAGATTTTAGGATTTTTAGGTTCCTGTCGGAAATTTTAATTTATTTCGGGATTTTTTAATATACTTAATATTTTTAAGATTTTTTTAATGAATGGTACTTACAATCAATACAAACAAAAAAGTAATCTTCTTTGGATAATATCACAAATGAACATAGACATAATTAATGAAAACATTATGATCTAATTTTTATTTGGTTTTTAAATTCAACGTTTTTTTCCACAATGTTGTGAATTTCGTTTAAAACCTTCCTGACGTTCTCTTCTATGGAAATCACGGCTCTTTGGTAGGACTTTTAAATTTTCTATCTGGTAACCCTATACCTAGGCAATGCCGTGTACCCTAGGTATTTATATTGTGAGATAGAAGAATGGCTAACAATGCAGAGCGTTTTGAATAAAGGCTAAGAAACACGATGCTAGATTTTGGAGTAAGGTAAGTGGTACGGTTGATATCTCTGAGGAAAATATTGTGTTGTGAAGTTTGTAGTTTACGGCTCTTCGGTATATTATGGTCGACGTGTGAGCTACAATTTTATTTTTGCGTATAGATTTCTTCATGTAGCAAGGCTTTTGTAAATGCCCAGTTTTCGAAAAATGTATTTATGTAATAAAATTAAACAGATATTCTACAAAAAAAATTGCTACTATAAAAAATTGGCCATAAAGTACAGTGCTTCCTACCTAGCTTTGACATTTTAAAAGATGTTTTGTGTTCCTTCAGGCCTGTAAGTGGTTCAACCAAAGACTAAAATATCGCAACCAACTGGTTAAATGTCCCGTTTAGTTAACTGCCTGGCCTTTGGAAGTAGTGCTCGCTTCGCTTCGCTCTCTCGGCTCTGCTCGGCTCGCACGCTGTTGATCACAGTTCTAACCTAACCCATTTGGTCGGAGTGATTTCGCGCGTGATTTGATTACTTACAGTTCCAACCTAAACTATAATTGAATATCATTCAGGCCGTTAGTCGAAGGGCCGCCGTTTAGTCAAAAGGCTAGGCGGTTGACTAAACGGCTAATTAAACCAGTTGGATGCGACGTAACCACGGTTACATTCTCTTTGGGTTCAACGATAGAGAACGCGACTAACCTACAAAAACAAATCTGTTGACAAATGAGGAGGTCAACCATTTTTCTTTTCTTCAACGCGAGCTATGGTTATTATTATTCAGCCATTGGACCTTGAAATATAATGATAATAAGTTAGCCAAGGTTAGCCAAGCCATTGGTTTCACATCGTACCTATAGTAGGCAGGTAAGCGTAAAATCATTACGACCGGAGCGAAAATTGGCTTTCGGATCATTAACCTCTATTCTAGACCTGACTATTATGATATCCTATAAAGTCAGTTACTTTTTTTGGGGCACTGGTCTCTGCCGATCCGGGAAATACAGGAGTAATTGTTTGTATTTGGTGTATTGTAGGACCTGCACAGTTGCATACCTATACATTGCCAGTTCAAACTTCCTAGCCTTTTTCCCCAACTACGTTGGGGTCAGCGTCCAGTCTAACCGGACGCAGTTGAATACCAGTATTTACATGGACCGACTTTCCGTGCCTCGGAAAGCACGTTAAGCCGTTGGTCCCGGCTGTCATTCGTGGATCTTTGACAGTCGTTACGGGTAGTCAGAAGCCCGAAAGTCTGACAACCAGTCTTACCAAGGGGTATCGTAGTACCCAGTAACAGGGTTGTGTAGGTCAGATAGGCAGTCGCTCCATGTAAAATACTGGTATTCAGCTGCATCCAGTTAGACTTGAAGCCGACCCCAACATAGTTGGGAAAAGGCTAGGCAGATGATGACATGGACCGACTGCAAATCTGAACTTCACATCCCAGTTACTGGGTAACACGATACCCCTTTGTAAGACTGGTTGTCAGATTTTAAGGCTTTTGCCTACCCGTAACGACTGTCAAAAATCTACGAATGACATTTTACCAGTGACACTTATAGAGTAGGTATTTTGCTGGTCAACCTCCCGTAAAGACTTGCCTAGCTGATGCTAGGCAAGTCTTCAGTCAGGCTTCTCTCTCAGGCTTGTTCCCATTCCCCACTGCTGGGACACAGGCCTTCCCTCTACGAGTAGAAGTGGGCTTTAATCTACCATGCGGACCCAGTGCGTGTTGGTAGACGTCACGTCTTTAAATTTCTGGAGGATTACTGTTTCAGTAAGATAAAGGTCCTTTGAGTGACAGGCGCTGTTAGCTCAGGTTTAAACCTACGCGTTAGCCCTAGATCCTTCTGAATTTATTCTAACATTATTAAAATACTAGCAGCGCCACGCGGTTTCACCCGTATAAGTGTCGATCCCGTGGGAATATCGGAATAAAAACAGATCCTATGTCCTTCCCCGGAATGCAATCTATCTCTTTGCCAAATTTTATCGAAATCCGTTCAGTGGTTTAGGCGTGAAAAGGTAACAAACATACAGACAGACAGATAGACAGAGTTACTTTCGAATTTATAATATTAGTATGGATTATTGAGTAGGTGTATTATTTTATTACATGATATTATTTTCGCACAGACGTAATTAACGCGATAAATTAAGATCGTATTCAGAGCCTGTTTGAGTGTACTGTGGATAAATAATTAATTAGTGTGGATAAGTACTAATACAAGTTAGGTTGACAAATGGGACAGTATTTGTATCGGCTGTCAGATAATGAGATAAGTTAACTCAAACTCAAAGCGGTCAGTGGGTCGTCTTAGGGATTGTCAAAGATCAGTAAGTCAGAAAGTTGAAGTCTGTTGCCCATTCCAAAACGTAGATCTCTATGAGGCAAGAAAGTCCAAGGACACCGGAGAATACTAGGTAACTGGAGTTTATCAAGAGTTAGGCCCTTACTGAAACAATGTTTTTTTTCTTTTGTTTTTCTAAACCTATAGGTATTTCTTTCCGATTATTTCACATACTTACACTATTTATTTTGTATTCTGCATCATCGAATCCCTTAACAAAAAAACAACAACAGTGCTTTTCCTTCTTATTGCAATTTCGCGTTTTAATTTAATTTGCACTAGTGTCGTAAAATATCGTTTTATTGTCTATTTCATTCTGATTCATTCATACGTATTCGTAATAATAATAATAGTTGCTGTAGTCATCAGCTGCCGGCCATCCGGCGCCATGTCAGTATGAATCAAGCAAAGGAAACAAGTTATTCTGCCTCTTTAAATTGTTTTTAAAACCTGTTTAGAAAGAAGTAAAAAAATTGATTTTTAATACTAACCGTCACATTACAGTAATACTTTATTATTTAGGAAATGCTTGAAGAACAATTAAAATTAATAAAAAGCTATTTCAATTTTGACTAAATCTCTGAACGTCGGTCGTCGTCTGATTCACATTTTTTAATTAAAAGTTATAAAGAACAATTTTATTACAGTCGACTCCTGGTGGTTTCACCCTAATTTACTTTTTGTTAGTCTCTGGTACACTCACCGTAGCCTGTTGCGGTTCTTAGAAATTTTAATCATTATGATTAAGTACCAACAGATATTTTAATACTTAGACAAAGGCGTCTTATCTCTCTTATCCTAAAGAAACGTAATTTTTAAATGGCCAAACATTCCGTACAATATTTCGGACGGCAAACAATAAAATAAAGGACAAAAGATTACTTATTCAGCGTATTCCTATGAGCGCTCCAATTACAAAAGAGACAAACTTACCTTTTTTATCGCCCTCAAGTGAAATTCCACTGCTTAAGTTTTCGAAGAAAAAAAACTAAGTTCACTCGTACTCGCCACACATAATTTTACTAATACATCCACAATGCGACACTGTAGGTACACAATTTCTTGTCACGAGATGAATCACCAAAGAATGCACTCGTTTTTACACAGAAACTACCACAATAAATCACTCAAACACATAAAACATCACTTTTTCGATTAAAATTCGTTATTCGGATCGATTTTGCGCTATTTATCGACAATATTTGACACAAGATAAAAAGTTTTCGACGATAACAGCGCGCGAGGCAGCGACGCGACGTCACACGCTGTCTTTAACTGCACGACTGACATAGAAGTATAACCTAACAAAATCGAAGGAGGCGACGCGCGTGGTGTATACGAGTAACAAACTGTTGCTCTCCGTAACTCGGTCAGGTTGCAGCGGCGATTACTATAAACAAAACTCGGAAAAACTTTACTTGGCGAGTTGTTGTAACGTTACAATTCACTGTTAGTACGTTTGTTTTGGGTTTTGTTGTTAAATTACGGAGTGAGTGCGTGTTAAAACTCGGTTTTGTGCGTCAATAAATCGTTTGTTTTTGTTTAAGTCACGAACAGCGAACGCATAGGCCGCTGCGCTCTGCGTTCGCCTTGAAGTTCGCGTACTTCGCCTTGCACAGGGCGCACAGAAAGTGTTATCAACTTCACTTCGTACGCTAGGGAGGGGACACTACTTACCTGCGTAACCGGTTTTTTGCCGAGGTTTTTTTCAATAAAAAACCAACAGCGATCTTTTGTACAATAATAAAGTCGAACGGCAGCTGATACATTTATCTAATTCACGTTAAGTTAAGAATAAAATACTTCTAGGAAGAATAAGTACCTACCTACCTATTTGAGAATTTAAGTAGATTATACCGCGAAGTTGGTATTGTAAAGTATAACTAGTATTTGTCATTTTTAGGACAGGGTGCGATATGACATTTTCATTAAGACTGATGCGATAGGTATGATGAGTTCTATAGAAAAAAGATTAGCTTTGATGTTTTAATGTTTTTTCATATAAATCTAGGAGGGTCAAACTTCTTCATTAATAGGTACCTACTTACGAGTGGCGGATTTACCAGCAGGCCAAGTATTCTTGAGCCTAGGGCGGCAAAGGAGATAGCCCATCTTCCCTATATCTCGGGGCCTACATGTTACAGTCATGAAATTGGTGTTATTTTTTAAGATAGCACACCTAGTATTATGCCACTTAATTTCAATGAAATTGACAGTTTGTATTCTGAGATTTTTGAATTTGAATTTATGGCTAAAGTGAGGTTAGAAAACGGATTAAGTGACAAGCAACTATACAATTAAATCAGAGATCATTCTTATTTAACTGGTTTGTTATACAATTACAGTTACTGGTAATCGTTTTACGTGTGATTATAACCGAAACCTGATATTTTTGTAGTATGTATCTACTCACTAGATCATGTTTTCAAAATACGTAAGTATAACACTGTGCAACAATGTCAAAGAATTGTAATTGCCTGCAAACATTTTTATTAATTAGTTTTATGATATTGAGTTTGCAATGGTCTGACTAAGAGTTTAAAAGTCTATGTATATATCAACACTTAGTTAGGTGCCTACCGTCAGATTCCAGAAACAAGCCAAAGTCGTTGGCAAGATCACAGAAAATACGAATTTCGTAGCAGAACACATTCACCGGCGCAAGCACAACAAAGCGAATGAATTGACGTTTGAGTTCATGTTTGACAAATGAAAAAATACATGACATATATTTTTAAACTTGGCATAATGTCTTTTTAACTTAGCTAGTGAGAGTTGTAAATAATATAATAAAATGCATTTTTCACAGTTTTATAACTGTATTTTTTTTTCTTTTTTGTGTTTTCGGTATATGATAAAATGACGATAATTTTGCAATACAATAATTGACTGTAACGCGTAGGCCCAGCAATGGGCATTCTCCTTTTGGGAACCGATTTTTTTTTTGCCGTAAAAAATAGAGCAAAAAGATTTAATACGGTTTCTAATGTCTTGCAAAAAGAAATCTACAAGAATAAAGAAGGAAAGTCTATACTTAGGTATAGAATTTTCTTCGTATGTATGGTAGGTATTACTAAGTACTTTGAAAACTGTCTAAAACATGACTAGACTTAAAATTGAGCTATAAACATTGACGTATAAAAGCTGTAAATTATGAATTTATGAGGTAGGTTCTTAGGTGTCTGTTCATTGTTCATTATAAAGCTTCTTCCAATAGATGAACTTTAATATTTGGGTATAATTGACTTCTACTGTAAGTAAATACCTACCTACTTTATTAGATTTTAATAGGTTCTTTTAATCTAGGTTTTAGGTAGGGTTTTTTATTTAATCTAGCTTAATATATTTTATCTTTTCTAAGGAAACCTGCTCATAATACATAAATACATTAGTAGATGCATCAGTGATTCACAAGAAAAAAAAAACTAATAATTAAGTAAGTACTTACTTGCTTGTCTTATTAAGACAACGTTGTCAATCAACTCAGCCTATCACAGTCCACTGCTGGACATAGGCCTCTACCAGGCAGCGCCACAACACCCTGTCCTCCGCCTTCCGCATCCAGTCTGTCCCTGCCACTGACACCGCTGTGTGTCGTTGTACATAATAATTATTCTATTATCATTGTAACTAGGTATGAAATGTATGTAGGTTGTCTGTATGGTGACTTAAAGAACCACCCCATACTTCCCGTGGGTGTCGTAAAAGGCGACTAAGGGTCGTACCGGAGAATGGGCAGCAGCGTTCTCTATGCATTCCACAATTCCACCACCATACCATACTTCGATCGCCAACCCGCCTGCCAAGCGTGGCGATTATGGCAACCCCCCCCCCCCCTTTGGGGGAGGCCTATGTCCAGCAGTGGACGTCTTTCGGCTGAAATTATTGATTGATTGAGGTATGAAATGTATTAACACCTAAGGCCTGAGGCCCAGAAGTACAATAGAAAAATCTGTAAATTGGGACATCAAATCAGGTGTCGGAAACCATCATTTGAATTTGTAGAACCACTATCTGCTTGTCCGTAGGTGTGTCCGTGGGCATCACAGCGAGCCTTATCAAAAGACTCGCGTTGCGGTATTCATTTTTTAGATATCGCAGCGTTATGCTGAGAAAGGAGCCTTTTTGGCCTCGCACAGGTTATTCTTGTTTAACCCTTAGTCTGCCGGAACGTAGATCTACGCGAGACACAATGGCTTTTTAATTGTGTCTGTAATTACGGCACACAAGCAGTTATTATTGTTTTTTGGTGTGTTTTTAATGCTGATTTTGTTAGTTTAAAATACTTACACTTTTTTCTCTATTTTACAGTTTGTATTTCCTGTGCGTGTCAGGAATAAAATATTTTTCTTTTTTTCTTGAAGTCTAGAAAAGTGTGTCAGTCTATTACCTAGCAAGAGTCCTGTGATTGGCTATTATTAGGCACAGTATTGAAATAAGAAAAAATGCGAATCAAATTTACGTTTAAAAATAACTTTTTTCTGAACTTTAACCGTCATCCTATAAAACCGTAAAGAATGACCCAGAATATGACGACACAGCCCATCACTTAATGGCTTCTTTTGGCATAGAGGCGAATAAGTTTGAGTTTCTCTAAAGCGAAACACCTCTTTAAATTTGGACACCATACATTCACATATCGATAGAATATTACCGCACCAAATAATAAAGACTGGCTGGATAATTATTATTTCTTTGATGTTTTTTTTGTTTTAATAAAAAAATATCCTATGACACTTGGCAATAGCTTTCCATTAGTGAAAGAATTTTCGGAATCTTACCTATTGATAAGGTCCCAGGGTGTAATCTTTGGAACTATTGTTCCGAAGATTACACCCTACAAACATACAAACTCACAACTTCACAAGTCTTAACTCTTTACAGTAATAGGCAGTATAGAAGTGATAGGAGAACGTGAACTTTGGCATATTCATTATTGAGATAAGCAACAAACTAAATGTAAACCAACAGTATACCAATTTTCAAATAATACCCTTGCAAAGAGTAGTTATTGATATACTTAGTCTTACAGCCGAACCCAATAACCTATTTTCAGTTAAAGACAGATCGCTACTGATGGTAGACAGTATAATCATAACAGCACGTATAATATAATCATACAGATCGTTACTGATGTAGATTATTGTGACGATAAAACCTTAGATGGATAGGTTTTTCTACCCCCAGTATTCCAAAACTGGTGATAGATAGATAGGGTTCGGCCGTTAATTACACGAAACACGATTAATAGTGGGTTGTATTTTGTTTTATTTATGTACTATTATTTTGATAGGAAAAGGTTGTTAAGGGAATTTAGCTTAATATAGTTATTACTTCAAGTGAATAGTAATTCCGTAAGTATGATGAATGACAAATTAGCTGTGTTCATCAAAATCTTTATTGGTAGGTTAACTAGGCTTGTAGAATACTCAGCCCATTTCTTGTCTGCGGTTTAATATACTGCCTCGCTGGACTAGTCGTCGCAAGGGCTATTGCTGCGCATGAGGACCTGGGTTTGATTCCTGGGTTGCACAGTGTTGTTGGATGATTCCATTAGGAATTTCTCAGTAGCAGCCCCGAAGTCTGGATTTGTGATTGGTTGATGGCAATACGCTATAACTCCCTAATACATCGGACTTAAATATAACTGGCGAAATGTGGGTGTACAGCTGTAGCTTCCACCCAGAGGTGGTATTCTCTGAAGGGTAAGGCAGACCTTACCCTTCAGAGAATACAGGCGCTATGTTATCTTATCAGTGTTGTTGTTGAACATACGTCCCTTCGTCTTTCATTCTAAGTTAATTTTCATACCAATGACGCCCAGAAAGACAAGACCTTAACGCCACTTACAGTTGACCTTTAGGGTCACCCATCTTCTGCTTGGAAACAAGGCTGCTAACCGTCATAGATTAGGATAATTTATACTGATAACTAGAAATTCATAACACAGTTAGCCGTTAACTAGTTACTCGCAACGGCACCCGAATTGCGTAACACACCATCAAACCACAATCTGAAAGATTTTGAAGTATATTGCTAATCCATTGCTTTATCTTCGAAACATTAGTATGCTCAACAACGTAAATAACGCAACGAATTAAAAATTATTTATTAGTCACAATTTGTACAAGGAGAGAATAGACGATTACCCCCAAACTAGGCCTTGCCTGTATCTTGGGAGTCAGATATATATATTATGGAGTCAGATATATATATATTGAACTTTCAAAATGAAAACCATTGCTACTGTTAATGTGTTACGCAATTAGCCTGCAGCTATACCTACATGCTTTTTCGATGATTAAAGTAAAGGAAACATGTTGATATTAATACGCAAAATCTATAACTTGCAACGAATTGCTGTGCATTACTACATTGAAACATACAAAATGGAATATGTAAAGGCCACTAATGATACAATCTCACTGTATGTAAATTAAAGCGATTAGGATCCTAATTACAACTTATTATTCAAAACTGGTTTATGGAAAGAAGGATCAATTAAACAATATATTGACAAACAAACAATTAGTCGTAGTATTATTAGATAGTAGAGCTTTTTAATAAAGAGTTTTTTTTTGTATGTTTGAACGACTTTTAGGAGCTGACCAAAACAGATAAAGTCATAAAGAACTCTTAGCAAAAACGAAGTACAGTACCTACAGACAGCGCCATCCACGAAGACGCGCCCCACTCATCTTCCTAATCGCTTACACTGGCTTACAGTACAAGTGTGCAACATACCGCTAGTGTTTTAGTTTTGTTGATACACAGTAATTACTTATTAGTAGGTAATTAGTGTGTATCAAAAAACTAAAAAACTAGCGATAACCACTAGCGACTAGTAAGAAGAGTGGGCACTATCTATAAGAACGCGGGCACCATGCGATGCGACACGGCGGGTTAGGGCCGATAAAGTTTTATAAAAGAAAGAAAGAAAGAAAAAAAAGAAAAGGAAAAGAGAAAAAAAAGAAAAAGAAGTCTTGTTTTAGTGTTATTTTAGTATATTGGGAATCTTACGATTTCCACGCGAACGAAGTTGCGGGTAGAAGCTAGTTTAATATAAAAGCAAAGAAATCAGCTCATAAGATGTCGCGAGATTGAACTGGGCAAACCAGGGCAAACGATAAACAAAATATAATTATCTACCCCAGAACATTCTGCATCAGATCACTAATTTATTAGTGAACCCATAAAGATCGTTGCAAGTTCTCTATAATATCACCGTCAACCTAGATAATTATGCTGAGCGTTCCAAGTAGCGATCTGGTAGTGGGTCGTTGATTGCAATTAACTGTAATTAATTTGAACTATTAATGTTATGTGCTACTTGAGGGATGGGCAATTGATGTTCATTGCCTGATTTATTACGCAAATACATATTAGTAGATGTATAAATATAATTTACAGGTATATCGTACAATGTAACAGCGTTTACTGCAGCTGCGGTTTTAGGTTTCTCCATCTAAATTGCTCATTATTTTTATGTTACAAAAATTAAATAGAAACAAGAGTAGGTAGAATGACGTACTCTCAAGGGTTCATGTAGGTATCACAGTTTGTAAAACCCTCGCCTAATGGAACACCAAAACACACTTAAAGTTTAAACATTTTTGGTTCATGATTACGCAAAAATTAATTTGGAATTTAGGAATTTCTGAACTATGCCTCATGCACTATACAAATATGAGTTGAGTCATCCTTTGGCAGAAAATTGTTACGCGTCACAAAAACGTAATTTAGTATCTACTTATCTCCATACCTAATTTTTACCTATTTAGTTTTTTCTGAGTTTAACCGTTTTTGAAGCTCGTAAAGGACAATGCCCATTTTGTTAGGAGTTTTGGGCCCCTAAAAAACTTCGCGTGTCACGGAGGTTTTAACGTGGTTTTGTAGACCTAGAATTACCTTTTCATATCCTGAAATCGATTTTCAATTTTTCACCCTAGTTTAAGAGAAATGTATATTTTTTTGAATGCTGAAATTGAGGTTATAAAACAAGTTTTTTTTTTGTTTTAAACATATTTGAAATTAAAATAATAATAAAGTGGATCTTGGCATTTTAAAAAAGTTGACAGTCTTTGATTACTGTCACCTGTTCCGAGTTTTACTAAGAATAAGCTGAGAGCAACAGAAGTATTTGGAAAGTGATCATAATATTATAACATATGTTTACAATTTAGAAGCTCATTGAATTGCTCTGCAGTAAGTACCAAGTTCCCAAGCAATAATGGCATTTAAACAAGAATGCATCGAGTTTATGTCGTTGAAGTCTGTCTCTCAGTAGCTTTTTCAAGTTTTGTGAAAATATCATCTACTTGAAATCCAGTTAAATCTGAATATGGGGCTTCTAGTTTCTACGCTCAACTCGGAAGCTTCAAATTGTAACGAACAGAAGTAAATACGGAGGAATAAATTAATTCAACTCGACGCAAAACGAACGGCACGAAACAATTTGATTGATGCATTGATTTGACAGTTAGATTGTCTAAGTGTGACCATGTTAAATATTTTGGTAATCGATTTACCAAATCGATTTGTTATAAATAATATTATTTACATAATTAAAAACATAATTATAAGCGCTGTTTAGGTATGTATGGGAGGTATTAACCTGAGCACTAAACACAATGCTGAAGTCTTGCAAATGTGAGCTACGGATTTTGTGAATTTTTATTTTTGTACGGTTTTATAACATCTAGAATCTGGCAACCCGAATCAGATTAGACAATCGAATACGTGTGTGTGTGCGCCCACTCGTCTTCACAGAGCACTTATAATACTGCTTCTTCAAAAAAGTGTCAAAAGGCAAAACCGGAGCGTGTGTGCAGTTAATCAAATTCGATAGTCCACTTAGACAATCGGAAGGGCAACCAGAGCGTCTGTTTCCGCCTTAGCTCTTCGCTATAGAACAGAGGACCTCCACATCATTTAAGGACCGTACGTTAGCTTCAAGCATCGCAGAGCTAAGACCTAGAGAATCTCCTAGTCATCATATTATATGTCTGTGGGTAGAATATACACTCCCTCAAATTATAATTCCTTCGTGTTTTATTTTATTTACTTCTTTTATTTTCTTTATTTTAGCCCGCCCGTCGTCTACTTCGCGACTAATCAGTTACATGAGAGTATTAGATAGATTACGACGGGGGAAAAGCTATTGTAGCCTATCTCCGGTCATTTTAGTCATTTTAGTCGGCGGATTAGTAAAATATCGATATTTTCAATCGATTACAATTATTTAATTGACATAGTCTGTCGTCTGGCAACATTCAGGTTAAGTTTTAATGGCGGAACTGATATAAATTCAATAAAATAAATATTAATTAGGTTTTCCAATGCTAGGGTAAAAGAAATCTTGATAAAAAAACATGAACATGTAAAAATACGACTTAATTTTTGAGAAGTAAATAGTCTTGACACGACACCAAAACTAAAGGGCCCATTGGTGGTCATTCTCCTTTCGGTTTTAACCCTACAAACATCATGCTTTTGTGTTTGATCAGGTAGACAGATTCTAAGATACTTGTGTTATTCCGAGAGATGCCTATCTACCGTATGGCAACTGCTAAACGGCTAACATGTGTCACAACGTTACAAGACCCTAATTAGTCAGCCATGTTTGATTTTGAGCTTACATACCCAAATAGGTACCGGAAAGGGTGAGATTTCCGATAACTAGTTCTATGGATCCTACGATAAAATTGTTCCGGATCTTGTTGTTTATGTGCTTGCTAGCTTCTGCCCGCGACTTTGTTCGCGTGAAATTTCGGCTCCCGACCCTCCGCGTCGCATTGCATCGGTTTCGCTTAGCGTTCTTTCTGAATTGGGTTATCACATGCAAAAATATTTTTTTGAATCCGACTGGTAGTTCCGGAGATCAGCGCGTTCAAATAAACAAACTCTTCAGCTTTATTATTAATATAGATATAAATAAATTAGTAAAAATTGTAATTTGTGAACCCACGATTTAGAAATAAAATGCACGTGCTAGTGCTAAAACCTATTTAATATTTAAGAAATATGCGTCACGGATAATTTGCAAAGGTGAGGGTCCCGATTCGATTTTGATTATTTTCAACAGAAGATATTGTGTCAAAATCAATTAAAAACCTTGAAATTATTTCAAAACATTATTTTACACTACTCTCGTGACACAATGTTCATGATTGTTTACGGTTTTTGGTGGCACTTGCACATCACTAGTTTTTTTTATAAGTCCGGGCAGAATCACTCAGTACTTACTTCGTAGTCGTAGCTCTTTAGTGGTGAAGGGTTATTATAATTTATGTAAGTTTTTTGATGAGAAAGATTTTTCTAGTTAGTATATTTTTTGTGTTAGTATATCTTTTGCATGCCTACATGGTAAAATATGGCTGATCGTGTATTATTTTTGTTAACCTGTATAGTGAGTGTTTACTCATTGCAAAATAAAATCATCTTGTCTTAATAAAAATTTGTCGTTGTTGATTGAGTAGAATTGCTGTTCGGGGATAAATTCTACTCTTCCGTTTCTCTTCTTCTCTCTTTTTATTTGTTTTCTTTATTACTTGTAGTACCTATAATAATAATCTTGTGTTGTTTGCCTTGTATTCTGTGCTAAATAAATGTAACCGTAGGGTCCGTAGGTACGCAAAATACACGCATTGACGTGGAGTACACCAGCCCGAATTACCTATTAAAATAAATGTATTTTCTTTTTCCTTTTACAGTACAAAAGTAGGTATAAATGCAAATACTAAATCCATGACCACCCCTTCAGAGAGGCCCTTCGAACTACCTCATCAATCTTCAGTCCTCACGATTCAAAAGAAATCGGTCAGTCCTCAGAACATAGACTAATGTATTTCTTCTCATGCCTTCTAACTTAAGCGCTATAAATCTGATTTATTTGATATTTCCCTTACAAGTTACATTCCCATGTCATCAAGGAAATTGATGAGATTGCCACCGCTAAAAATATGTGGTAACTGTGGTAAGAGAGAGTTCCGTATAAGTCACGGAAAGAATTCAATAAAATATGATTCCTTGCTGATTATGCGTATTTTCGGCTTATTGGTTGATTCACACGAATTTATTCGCCCAAAACGGGCGAATCGACACATTTAAATACATACTTAATATTATTTTTTCTGCAGGCGATTCGCACGAAGTTAGATATTTTATTTGTGTGCGACAACTCCAGAAATACGTATTAGGCAACTGGCACATTTTTACTATACCTACTTAATGCATAGGTAAGTTCAAAAATCATACTCCTGACTAGTCACAGGTACCTACGAGAGAAGATTGCTGCTAATCAAGTTGCAGTTCAATATCGATCAACTGAAGACATGGTCGTCGATGCCCTGACAAAAGGGCTCCATCGTCCGAATCATGAAGGTCATCAATGGGCTTGACTTTGAAGCGTTTTCGTCTAGGAGAGAATGATGAAAGTATGGACGCCTGCACCAATTATTAAAGCAATCTGACACATAGTCGTGTCAAGAGGGCTTATTATTCCACACTCGCCTTATTTTTTCTTTAGGCGACTAAAAACAGGACACAGATGACAGAAACATAAACAAAGCCAAAGCTACATAAGGGTTCCTTAGCTGTCACCAGGGAACCCTAAAACCGGCGACGAAAATGTAAAACAAGACTTTAAATTCGCGTCTCGTACGGGGTAGCCCGTTTCCGCCATTTTGAGAATGAGAAAAAGTGATTTATGTACCGTGAGAAGGTTTAAAATTGAATTCACAAAAGTATTGAATGATAATAATTTATTTTTGGCACTGATATTTTCGTTTTGTGTAGTCTGGTTTTGAAGATTTTGAGTTCTATAGACAGGAAGAAGGTGGCTGGGTGGGGCAGACTGAATACGAAAGGCGGAGGACAGGGTGTTGTGGACAGGTCTATGTCCAGCAGTGGACTGCAATAGGCTGAGTTGATTGTTGATTGATGTAGGATAGGAAGAATACATATTCTATGCCTAGGAACGTGCTAAGACAAGACAAGAATTAAAATAATAATTATTCCTAGAATCGGTTCTATGGTTTGTACATGATGAGTTATGATGACGTAGTCTGTCAGTTCGCTAAGCTGATTACCTATTTATTATACGAAGAATCTAGAGTTTGTCTCATATCCTTACAGCATAATGCTTAAGCTTATAATGTTGACACTGCTGTGACACAGGCCTCTTCGATAAGGAGCGGGTTGAAATCTACCACGCCCGGCCCACTGCAGGTTGGTAGATGTCACATGTCTTCGAATTTTTGGTCCTAGGACATGCCGGTTTCCTCACTGTGTTTTCCTTCACCGTTTTGAGAGCAATGGTGTTGAAGTAATTTACACAAATTAAATAATTTACACAATTTACATATTTGTTACGGTCGCGAATCATATTTTAATCAACGTACAACTTACCTAATACTGACCAGCAAAATGCAAGAAAGGTAAAAAAAAAATGAATTTCGCGGGCTACCCTGGCGCTTTCGCCTTAAGTAATGTGTCTGAAAACTGCTTAGTTTGTAATGTAACTAATTACATACCTATCTAAGTAGAGACATAAATAATAATAATAATAAACCATTTATTTTCAGGTAACAAAGACCCATAGATACATACTTTAACCTAAGTATACCTACATAATAATACAGTACCAATTTGGTTAGTAAATAAAACTTAATAACTATGTTAGTATCGCTTACTTGCACTAAGTCTTTGTGCGTTCCGGTGGCACTTGTCCGCGAAAGCGGCGGAATACCACACCCTGCGGTCAAAAGCTTTCTTCCATCACCAGGTGCAGGTAGCATGTTGGTATGCGCACCACAAACGCCTTAAAGTTGACGTTGCGTTGCGACTCCAGCAGCTGCACCCTGGGCGCGTACTTCAACCTTTGGCGCACGTACGTCACGATGTCTTCCGCGTCAGTGGTGTAGTGGAGGCGGGAAATATACACCGGAGTATTCGGCTTCGCAGCACGCAGTTTATCGTTGGGCTCCGTAGGAGCCTTGCCGCAGCGGTTCTTACAGCTACTCTGTCGGCGCTTCCTCCTTAAAAGCAGCCTTCTTGTTTAGAATACATTGTAGTCTATAAAGCAGCCTTCTTGTTTAGAATACATTGTAGTCTCAACTCCTAACCCAAAGCTAAACCCGTAATCGTGAAAGTTGAAACCGTTGTCATATTTTATTTTATTACAAATAGCTTTTGCAAAAATAATATCCCACGGGAACGTACTACCGGGATTAAAAGTACTCTATGTGTTAATCCAGGATATAAACTATTTGTGTGCCAAATTTCACCCAAATCCGTTCAGCAGTTTTTGCGCCAATCCGGAACACACAAACAGACAAACGCACAAAAATTCTAAAACCGATTTTCGGCATTAGACTTGTTCCCACACCTCGTGTTTAAATTACTTTTTTCAAAAATATTCAATGTATGGTATTGAATTCGTAACTATTTTATTTTAGGTAAGCAAATTCACATAGACTACGCTACTAAAGTTGCCTATTTAAGGAAAACAGATCATTCTTAACGGAATCCTTCAAGGAAATGAGCAAAAAATAATATCAGTATCGTAAGCACTGTTCCAGAAATAAGAATATCGGTTCTGATTTAAATTCAACTCAAACACAGTATAATAAACGCGAACGCCTGGCTGAATCTGTATAGCAATATTACGGATATCAACATTACGTTGAGTGCTTTATTATATTCGGCGCTCCGGCAAGTGATACTTTCGTGGTATTACATTACTGACTGTTTTCGTTTGTTTTCGATTATTTTAAATTAATAATAATGCAGTTTTCTATCAGACAGTCTGATAGCAACATTGTAGTCTGATTCAGACTAAAATTAAAACAAAGAGAGGGTATTAGGTACCTACCTATGTTTCACGCCCAGACACAGACAGTTCCAGGATATGCCCATGTGCTCACGATGTTTCCTTTACCGTTTTGAGAGATGTGGTGATGATATAAAACACAAAGTAAAGCGCCTGTCAGCGTTCGAACCAGAGCGTAGCTATTCTGTAAAAATCTCACCGTAAAAACGTAGGTGAAGTGAACGTGGAGTGAGCTGTCAATAGTGTCAATTCCTAGCAAAAACAAACTCACTTCATCTAATTTTTCACGGTGAGATTTTTACAGAATCGACCGGCTGTCGTAGATAACGACCCTGGACCACGACTGGTCGCCTCCACAAGCCCAACACAAATTAGAAGTATAAATTATAATACTCAAAGTGTGGGTAGGTATTTGTTTTCATCTGCTAATAAGAAATTCCACACAGAACTGTAGAGAAGGCTTAGTTGAGGACAACGTTGTCAGTTGGTAGTAGCAAACGGCTTTTCATTAGATATTGAGAACATATTAAAATCATTGTATTGAGATGTCAGAGATGTCTACTTGGATGTTATTGTTAATTTATTACGGTATGCTACATTGTTAACTTAATTACTTACTAGATTTTAATTACGTACATATCTGTATTCGCAAAATTAATCTAAATAAGAATCGCGAACGCTGAAGGAAAATCATGTAGGACTTTCTTCAATTATATATTTTTTGTTTTCTTCGTACATTCAAAAAGCGTAACTTTATATAGGTTCGAGCTGTGACCCGCGGTTTCACCCGCATATGTCTCGATCCCGTGGAAATATCGAGTTAAAAAGTATCCTATGTCCTAATTACCCGACTGCGGCGAAGCCCAAAAGGAGGGTTATGTGTTTGACCTGTATGTATGTATGTATGTATGTATGTATGTATGTATGTCCGTTTCTTTGTTCCCTCGTAACTTCTAAACGAATGAACGGATTTTGATAAATTATACGTCTATAGATTTGTCTTGGTAGCGCGAGTGTCACTGGGTATATCAAAATTGAAAAAATATAAAATGGCCGATTTTTGGCCCAATATTATGTCTTAAAAAAAAATTTTTTTCTCGAAACCTATCGAGTGGGGTATCAGAATAAAGGGTTTTTAAAGGTGATTACAAAAATATATACAACTTATATGGTTAAAAGTAATTCAAAGTGACAAATCGTAAAAAACACGTACCAAGAGCTAAATCGTCTGCGAAATCTTTCACATTTATTTTGTAAACTAAAAAGCTGGAAATAAAAAAAGTTATTTAAAAAAAAAACCCGACTGCGGTAAAAAACTGAAAAGCTAAAAACAAGCCCATTTTAAATTAAATAAATGTTGGAAGCAGGCGGGACCCATATCATTTTTATTATATTTTCAAATTCAAATGGGTCCCGCCTGCTTCCAACTTTTATTTAATTTAAAATGGGCTTGTTTTTAGCTTTTCAGTTTTTTACCGCAGTCGGGTTTTTTTTTTAAATAACTTTTTTTATTCAGGTTATTGTTTACCCATGCGCCAAATTTCATCCAAATCCGTGAAATCGTAACAGGCACACAAATAAAAACATTAAAAAAAAAAAACAACCGACTTCCAAAAAAAAACACTACAAATTGAAAAATAACTTTTATTTCGGAAGTCGGTGTCTTTGGTTCCGCATTTTCGTTTATTGACACCGACTTTCGAAATAAAAGTTATTTTTCAATTTGTAGTGTTTTTTTTTGGAAGTCGGTTGTTTTTTTTTGTAAAAATGTTTTTATTTTTCACTTTTTAGTGGGTCACTTTGTAATTTATCAAAGTTACAATAGCCTAATGCCAACTGTTCATCACCTTTTACAAAATATTGCTTTTCCCGATCCTGGGACGTTAATTGTTGAGGAGTTCTCCCGGTAAGAACCAGGAGAACTCCTCAACAATCACTCATCATACGCATTGTGACGAGCATAAATTGCTTAGCAACCATATTAAAGTAATCGAATCGCAACCCGTGAAATATTTGTCATTGAGTTGTTCCGATGGCCATCTGTGGTCTTCATTATCAGCTCCACTTTACCAAATGATGATTTCCGAGAGCAAATAAAATGCTCAAGTTACTTTAAAAAATACCCAAATCGCTATAGCTTTGCCTATAAAATTTGAGGGGTTCCCTCGATTTCCATGGGATCCTCTCATGAGATTCCAACTTGATGATAATGAGACTACCTCGAGAGTATACCCTTTCAAATAAAAAAAGAACTTTTGGAATCGGTAAAGGCCGTCTTCGAGTAATCGGTGAACATACACAAGGTAGCTACTGTAAACTGTTGAGGTAGTTCCCTTAACTGTCCTTCGTCTTCATCATCAGACCCTTAATAACAGTCACAACCTATCTAGGTGTAAAGTTCACATCAATACAAATTAATCAAGCCCAAACACAAGGTAACTGCTGTAAATTGTTGAGGAGTCCCCTCGACTGTCTTTCGGCTCCATCATCAGATCGACTCCAGACCTTCATTAAATTGTAGTGCTTTAAAATACTTAATGAAAAAAATAACAAACGCACTAGTCGCTCCTACGATTTTCGAATGTTCCCCTCGATTTCACTGGGATGCCATCATCAGATCCTGGTTTCCTTATCATGGGACCCCCCTTGGCATATCTCCTTTCCAACAAAAAAAGAATAATCAAAATCTGTTCATAAACGACGAAGTTATCCGCGAACACACATAAATAAAAAAAATAAAATATATACGGTCGAATTGAGAAACCTCCTCCTTTTTTTGAAGTCGGTTAAAAAACAAAAAAATCTTTTCTCTTTACAATATTAGTTTAGATGAGGAACAGGGTCTAAAGTTTCTCATCCTCCATATAAAAGGGAGGATCCTCCGACCGAGGGGTGTTGCTATTGTGTCAGCATGGTAGGCTACTGCCCAACGCTTGCTGTTGGGTTTCTGTATACAGCGTGTACCTATCAGCACGCGTAGCATGACGACGGAAGAATAGACAAAATTACACATTGCCATGCTTAGACGCGTAGAATGCGTACTAATATTTCTACAATCTGTCATTTTGTCTATTCTTCCGTCGACAAAACCCGTTTCTACGGCGGTCATGCTACGCGTGCAGAAGTCAGCCGTTCCATATATTTGGGTCGATGAGGTATTGAAGTTTTGTGTGGCATGACAGTTAAAATTATTTTCGCAATTACGATGTCGGAATCCGCTTGGCGAAAATTGCGCTCGTTCCACTAAAATCCCCTAGATCAGTCCTCCAGGGGACTACACAGCACTCAGTGTTCCACTACGATCCCCTCTCTCGTCCATTTTGATGGTTTGTACCACACCCACACTTTTCTGATACACGCTGTAGAAGCTAATTGCGCGGATAACTTTAGTTGCGCGATGTAGGATTTGCGTGACGTAATACGTAGTTCGCATATGGCGTTGTAGATGCTGCCAGAACTTAACTTTTTGAAAGCCACGGTCGGGTATAGACTACAAACGAAAACGTGCCCAACACGCGTTTTCTTGTCGGCTGTAGACGACGGTGGCGTGTTGGGCACGTTTTCGTTTGTCGTCTATACCCGACCGTGGCGTTCAAAAGGTTAAACCCAGTGGGCCAGCCTGGCGATCAATGCCGAGTCTTTCTTCTTAGAAAAAGAACCAGGTGATTGCTCAGGACGTCCACTGTTGGACACATGCTCCCCAAGCGTTACATCGCTTCTCCTTCTTCGTCGTATCGATGATACTGTAGCGGTAACAACGCGACATACTGATACTGACGTCACGCAGAATCCTGCATCTCGCAAGCAGAATTTACCATGCAACTATAGCATAGATACAACGGCCCGACATGAATCATCGGGCAGTTGCCCGCCAGACACAACACCCGTCTGGTCGGAGGATCCTCCCTATTCTATAGAGGATGAGTGAACTTTACACCCAGTTCCTCATACCTCTATAATACGCTTCTATTAATTGTATATATTGTCTGCGTGGGTGTCGTAAAAGGCGACTAAGGGTCTTACCGGAGAATGGGCAGCAGCGTTCTCTATTTATTCCACCATCATACCATACTGCGATCGCCAACCCGCCTGCCAAGCGTGGCGATTATGGCAAACCCCCCCCCCCCCCCAAAATTGGGGGAGGCCTATGTCCAGCAGTGGACGTCTATCGGCTGAAACGACGAATTGTATATAAGCTTCGACCGGCAGCGGGCGGCGAGCGGCGAGTATATTAATAATAATAATATAATAATATAATAATAATATATAATGATATATATTATATTCCATATAATTATATATAATTATGCCATCAAAAACAAAACTTGTAAAAAAAAACCAAGTCTCGCAACTCAGTTCTTCTACCATAAAAAGTTGTGAGATCCATGTAATACCAAGTCGGTTAATTTATTCAGTCCCTACTTAAGGGACCTTCTGTCTTAAGTTATTACGTAATTAGCTAACCTAACGACATCTTGTAGTGACCATATCAATATTAAAAATCTTTTTTGTTTAAAATACATAGATTGACTTGGCCATCGCATGAAAACACAATGTATCTCACAGTGCGATTGCCAAGTCAATCTATGTATTTTAAACATAAAAGATTTTTAATATTGATATGGTCACTACAAGATGTCGTTAGGTTAGCTAATTACGTAATAACTTAAGACAGAAGGTCCCTTAAGTAGGGACTGAATAAATTAACCGACTTGGTATTACATGGATCTCACAACTTTTTATGGTAGAAGAACTGAGTTGCGAGACTTGGTTTTTTTTTACAAGTTTTGTTTTTGATGGCATCTCACTTCTTTTTGTAGATTGTCCTACTTTTTTTCCTTTCCAGTACCCTTTTAACTTTTTTTTTTAACCTAATCCGTTGACCATTTTACAAGTTACCTTTGAACATCTAGGTACATTCAATTATACAACACTATAGCTTCCGCTCGCGGCTTCGCCCGCGAGGTATGTCGATAAAAACTATTCCAAGTCCTTTCCCGGGATGCAATCTATCTCTCTGCCAAATTTTATCGAAATCCGTTCAATGGTTTAGGTGTGAAAAGGTAACATACAGACAGACAGACAGAGTTACTTTCGAATTTATAATATTAGTATGGATAATTGTTATTTTCCTCGCTAGAGAGCTCCGATATAAACGAGTGCGATCGCTGCTAATCATAAAGTGCTGTAGACATTTACACTCCAAATCGGAGTCGTCTATGAATCTCCACCTGAACAGGTTTTCCTTGCTTCCGAGAATCTGGGTATGGAGTCTGTTTAAAGACTTCCAGGTTACCCAAAGGAAACTCATGTCCAGGTGGGAGGTCAGCGGGTGGGACGAACGGTTTGGGTAAGGAAGCACTGTCTCGCCACAACTTCAGTCTCTCTTGTGATGGTTCGCCAGTGAGTGGAACGACACACTTTAAAAAACTGTTTCGACTTTTCAGCCTTTGTGGCACAAGGATGTTGTCGTGCAAAGGGTTTTGTGTGTCGGAGACCATTTTGGCTCTTTCGCTGGAGCTTGCCACCGCTCTGCGAGGCACTGGTGGCGCTATTCCTGCTAGTGGATACAGCATTTGTACCGGGGTTGGTTTTAGCCAGCCAGTGATGATCCGGTACGTTTTATTCAAAGCTGTATCCACCAGCTTTGCATGAGCAGAACGGCTCCACATGGGGCACGCGAATTCTCCCGCAGAAAAAGATAGCGCCAGTCCAGTAGTCCGCTTGATATTCTTGCAGTTTTTGCTATATATGTTAAAGACCTGGCCAGGGTAACACCAAGATATTTGGGGAGTTGCTGTGCTCGATGGACACCCCACCCCAAACGATGAGAGGTCGTGACTACTTAACCGGACTGTCCTGTGGTTGCCTTAAGTAAACTCACCAGCGCTACCGCTATGTTACATTTGAAATCTGTAATATCTTCGAAAATTTTCATTTAAATTACATGCTGTAAGGGCCAAATTGATCTATATTAAATGCACAATGTATTTAAGGTACTTAATTGGATAAGGATGAATGCTGTATTGCTTAAAATCGCTTCGTAAATAAGTCATTATTTCTCGTAAAAAGTAAAGGATAAAAAATGGTTATTGTGGGTTATCCCTAAGAGATAGACATATACTACCGGGGACTTTTTTGTAGACCTTTTAAGGTGTACAATACTGTAGTACATTATTTTGATCTATCTCGTAGGGTTCAGCTGACTTTTTGCAATATAAGCGGAAAAAATGTGTTTATTTACGACATCACATTAGAAACCTCTAAAATTATCAGTGTTTCTCTACTATATTATGCATGTATTATACATGTAAAATCGCATCAAATACCGTTGCGCAGTTTTAAAGATCTAAGCATACATGCGGACAGACAGACAGCGGGAAGCTACTTTGTTTTAAACTATGCAGTGATAAACAGATACACTGATTCATTAACTGCAAATGTAACTTTGTAATACTATATATTTATATAGGATTACAAAGTTATTTATGCAGTTGGTGTATCTATAAAAGTGGAACAAAATTCCAAAATATTTTAGTTTTACCTTGATTTATACACTAAATACTAATTGCATTCTAAATTTGAAGCTTCTATGTCTGCTAGAAGTGCCTTAGAGTTTTGATGATCGGTCAGTCAGTCAGTCAGTCAGTCAGTGAGTGACAAAATTAAGAAACTTTGACTAGTTATAATTCTTAAACTACTGGTTCAAATTGAATGAAATTTGAAATATAGCGTGTTTATACAATGCCTGCTTGATTACTGAAAATTCAGGTCTCTAGTTTTATCCACAACGAAGTTATAGGGTGTCGAAAATGGCCTGAACTGCTTCGAGAAAAGGATGGTACGGCCGTGCCCCTTTTTGCTCGACTTGGTGGGGGCACTCCCGTGCCCCCAGATGTAACACACTACCAGTAGCAATGGTTTTCCTTTTGACAGTTCAACAACATTCATTGCGGTATTACGTTGTTGAGCAGTCAAATCTTTCGAACTTAAGAAGCAATGGATTAGAAATATTCTTCATAATAAATTAATGCTTTATTTGCCAGAATATAGGTACAGAGGCCAGCACATCAAGCTACCTACCCGAAACTGTCAAATTTTCGCAATCAACTTTGAACCTTATGTTTAGCGATAAAGTTGAAAATCTATTAAAGAAATTTAACAGATTGTAGTAGCTTGATGTGCTGGCTGGCGTCTGTACATCGTTTACGGTAAAGTCACATAATTATGGTTTCACTATATTCGACTTTCTAGTCGTGAAAATTTTTAAGTGACTGTACAGAATAGAAAAGAATAGAATACTCTTTATTAGGCCCGTGGCTAAATAATAACAGCCGCACAGGTCGATCGATCAGGTTAAGCTATGCTTGCCGTGGTTGGTCTGTGGGTGGGTGACCATCTTTAAATACCGTGACCCCTCCGTGCCTCGGAAAGCACGTTAAGCTGTTGGCCCCGGCTGTCATTCGTGGATCTTTGACAGTCGTTACACGTGGTCAGAAGCCCGAAAGTCTGACAACCAGTCTTACCAAGGGGTATCGTATTACCCAGTAACTGGGTTGTGGAGGTTGATAGGCAGTCGCTCCATGTGAAATACTGGTATTCAGCTGCATCCGGTTAGACTGGAAGCCGACCTCAACATAGTTGGGAAAACGCAGGCAGATGATGATGATGTGTTACTCAATTAGAGTGCAGCATTCGGCCACATCGACAGCGTTAGCGTTAACCTCGCAAAGGCCTTCTGTAGTGCAGGTGTTTTTGCACAGAGAGTACGACAAGAGGTGAGCCATCGTTTCGCTGTAGGCGGTGGTGCCGGATTAGTCCATAAGCAAATTAAGCAATTGCTTAGGGCATCACGTCTCGGGGGTCACCATAAGGCAGAAACAGCACCGAAACGGATTTGCTAGCACATGAATGGCAAGGCTGTTTATCAGCAAGATATTACAAGACCCAAAAGTCACTCTAGAGATGTGCGCCGATCTTTACAAATCGCTCGTCGATGTTTTGGAAAAATACGAGGCGACTAGAGGATAGGCCTACAGGCGTGGATTGCTTAAGGCATTCAGTAGTCTTAATCCGGCATTGGCTGTAGGACAGTAAAGGTACGGTTACGTAAGGTACGTCCGCAGTGACGGTTGTCATGAAAATGTTGGCACCTCGGTTTGACATAACGATGTCAAAAAACGCTTTCTAGGAAAACACACCAACTTACATAACGTTTCAGGGAAGTTATTCGCCGTTAAATTGCGGACGCTACGTGGCGTCCACCGCTCTTTTAGGAAACCGTACCGTTATTGGATAATACCTCCAGCAAACAAACTATCGATCTCAGTCTGCATCAGTTTGAAGGATATTGCTAATCCATCGCTTCATAGGTTCGAAAAATTTGTCTCCTGAAGCACGTAAATTACGCAATGAATGTTGTTTGAACTGTCAAAATAAAACCCTTTGCTACTGATAGTATGTTGCTCAAATACCCCGCTGTTCACATTAAGGGGCTTACAGGACCAAAACGCAAAAAAACGCAAGTTTTAGAAACAATAAAAGTATATGATCGACTACAGTAAACAAAATCAGAAAATATATGGCATTCTTCAGGATATATGCTAGGTAGATAATGTGTTGAAAACATAATACAGAAATATAGAAAAAATCATGAAGATACCTCTAAAAACTTTCTTTTTTACAATAAAAACCATACTAATATGACATACAATCATTCTGATTTTTTGTCAGATTATTCTACAGGGTTATTGGTAAAACATTAACAACCTCTTAAGGAGGTTTGGTCCCGTATAAAAGTTGTTCATAATGATGAGTACAATGACCTCTTCGTCGTTTCAGCCGATAGACGTCCACTGCTGGACATAGGCCTCCCCCAATTTTGGGAGGGTTTGCCATAATCGCCACGCTTGGCAGGCGGGTTGGCGATCGCAGTATGGTATGATGGTGGAATACATAGAGAACGCTGCTGCCCATTCTCCGGTACGATCCTTAGTCGCCTTTTACGGCACTCACGAGAAGTATGGGGAGTATGGGATGGATGGTACGGGAAGTTTGTTGAAAATATAATAGAACTAATTTGATACGATAGAAAAAAATCATGAAGATAATTCTAAAAATTTTCTTTTTTACAATAAATACCATACTAATATGACATACAATCAGGGCCGGATAAACCATGTCGGGGCCCTTAGGCAATGCAATTGTCGGGGCCACTTTTCAGCCGTTTGTAGATCATCAGCTGTTTTAAAGTTGATGAAGGGATGTAAGTAACAGCATCTGCAGCATCACCGGACTGATGCTTAACTCCTCAGGAATTTACAGTAAAAGATTTGTATTTGGGCTCATCGAAATGGTCTTAACGAATAGGTTACAAATACGTGATGAACTGACGATCCAGGTCTTATTAGGAATAGTATATGAGATGAGATGAGACCTTATCACAATCTCATGATGTAGCAGGAAAGAAAAATAAGGCGTGGGTGTTTACATTTTAACTTTGTTCTTGTAAATGATTGTCTTCCTATCCCAACATTACCATAGATGGCTAAATGCGAACTAAGGAACGAATATAGTACTCCGCGAGTAATTCTAAAATTCCCAAAAAGTTGCCATTATGTTGAGAACCAAGAATTTCATCATCAACACGAAATGCTGAATTACTTTTGTGCGCGTCCTGAGCCCTTAGCAATGCGGGGCCCCCAGGCAGTTGCAGCTACTCTGCCTAATGGTTAATCCGGCCCTGCATACAATCATTCTGATTTTTTGTCAGATTATTCGACAAGCATCATACTAAACACTAGTGTTTTAATTTTTTTTGTCCAGACAATAGATTTTTTGCAATTAAATAATTGCTTCATATTTTGCAATAAATTACCAGCGTTGTGTCATCGCGCCTCTCTTTCTTTTCTATGCAGTCCGACAGTGACCGCGCTTTAGGTCATGTAAGCCCTTTAAGTTAAACCAATGGAACGCAAAGAAGAAGACTTTATTCTAATTATGTAATAAAGTAACCTAACCAAACGAAGACTCAAGCCTTTTCAGCACAGAATACATAAAAATTTAGACCACTATACTGAAAGTAGTTATGGGAGAGAAAAGCCCATAAAAATTCCTGAAAGTGCCGTTTCAGCGTCAACGGTTCCAAGACGGTATTATTGGCACTGTTGCATTCTTGCATAGTGGCATTACGTTTGCAGTTTCGTAGCTCTTGGCACTATTAGTGAACAGTATGGAGTTTTGTGAATTAACTATCCATAATTATTTTAGTAGGTACTGCCTTTGCAATATTGCACGACTAGAGAGGCTTTACGATCGAAAATTTTTGTTTGCTTCCTTTCTTCAACAGTTTCTATTGTTATACTCCTGCTAGTACACATAACCTCATAATTTCAGCCGAAAGACGTCCACTGCTGGACGTCCCCTAAGCACCTCCACTCCGACCGGTTCTGTGCGTACACAGAACCTACTTAATTTATAATTTATAGTACTTAGCAGTCGACTGACCGTGAGCTTGTATTTAGGATGCAAAAAAGATGTGTCAGAGCAATGTGTAATATAAAAACAACGGATAGCTGTAGACCCTATTTTAAGTCTTTAAAAATACTTACCCTTCCAGCATTATACATATTGGAAACTGCATTGTTTGTGAAAAGAAACACACAACTGTTTACAAAAATATCTTCAACTAAAAAAACTCCATTGCGTGCCCAATATGTAAACAAACTATGTAATCATAAATGTAAGACCGCATTGATGCGAAAAAGTTTTTTTGGTATGGCACCTAAAGTGTTTAATAAAATTCCCAATGACATAAAAAACTTGACATTGTATAAATTTAAAAAAGCCCTTATCAAATTATTAATTGACAAATGTTATTATAATGTAGACGAATTTTTGAATTACCAAATATTAGAATAATGCATTTTTTTTTTACTATTTATTAATTTTATTCTATTTAATGTATCTTTTTTATCCTTTTCATGTTAATTAATTTAAAATAATTTTCTTTTTTACTTTTCTTTTTATGACATAATGTACCTACCTAATGACTCCTAATGGGTCCCTCATAAATTTGTATGTCTTAATTATGACAAAACATAGAGCATGCCCTATTTATGTAAACACCTATGTATACACCTATGTTTCACAAATAAACTGATTGATTGATTGATTGATTATATACCATTGTCGTAAAACATATACCAAATTAATTCATTTTAAAAATCATTAATAACAGGATACATGTTTTTTTTTTGTACTTTTGTTTTTGATTAAATATTATTTCTATGATTTGAATTGAGTATTTTTCATAATCCATTTTATCGATATCGACTATTTTCCCTTAATGAAGTAGAGCAGCCCTAACGATAGGTATACCTACAAGAACTGACCAATTGCAGCCGCGCGTTCTTCCTCGTCCCCCGGCCCGCGGTAGTGAGTCGTGTGCTTCGAAAAAATCGGCCTATACGCTCTCTAGTGGTTATATTCTCTTTGATTAGTTCCCACGGGGGCACGGGGCACGTGGGCGTTTTGGTTGACCATGAGGCTGTCTGTGTGTTGGTAGATGGTTGGTAGAAGCGGGCGGTGATGTTATATTGGTTGGGCCGTGTTGTGTTGTGAGACGGTGTTGAACGGGGTGTTGCGGGGGCGGGTCGGGGCGGTGGCAGGGAGTGTAGCCGACGATGATGTGGCTCCCATGCTGTTGGTTCTAGTTTGCATTCTATGTGCAACACTGATTTCTTGCACGTGACTATTTAGCTTATCAAAAAAAAAACTGCAACATCCACCGTGCACTCTGATTCAAACTAGAACCAACAGCGTGTGGGAGCCACATCATTGTCGTCGGCGGAAGCAAATAACCGGTTGAAGTAGCGGTGCTTGGGGGAGGCCCAGCAGTGGACGTCTTTCGGCTGAAATGATTATATATTTGTAGAGGTATGAGGAATAGTTAAAAAGTTCACTCATACTCCACAGAAAGGAAGGATCCTCCGACCAGACCGGTGTTGTGTCTGGCGGGCAACTGCCCGATGATTCATGTCGGGCCGATGTATGTAGGTATGCCAGTTGCGTGGTAAACTCTGCTTGCGAGATGCAGGATTTTGCTTGACGTAAGTATGACGCGTTGTTCGCATGTGGCGTTGTAGATACCGCTACAGTAATGGCGACGATGATCTACCTACTTACTTACTAAAAGCTTTTATTATACATGGGTTCAAAAATCAAAAGAACGGAACAAAAATTCACAAAGGCTAAAAGATAATTAGATTACTGATATTCCATTATAATTTTGCAAACATTAGCTAAGACAAAGGCATAAATTATGCGAAAAATTTACATTTCCCGTGACGTTACGTAAATTACGGTCCAATTCGACCCTCGGGACGATGTAAGGGCGTGCTCTTATTAGCTTAAGCGGGGCGACTAGCGATTTGAACAAAGTAAAATAATAATAATATCAGCTTATTATTGTCCCACTGCAGGCCAAAGGCTCTTCTTATACAGAGAAGGCATGACCACTGGTTATCACGCCTACTCAAGACAGGCGGTTTCAAACTTATATTGAAATACTAGGGAAATAAAAACAGCATTTTTTTGCCATAGAAACTACTTACAGTTACTTAAAGTAAGACTAGGATAGTCTACCTCCCCCACGGTGGGTTCCCGCATTGTCGAGGCGGGGCACAGTAGTTGTCAGTAGCTGTGGCTTGGTCACCTACGATGAAGCGAAGAGGAACCCGAGGACGGGCCACTCGTCAGGGCTTTTGCCAGTAAGCCGACGACGTAGCTGCCAACAAGTAGGTTGCAGTGCCGCTTGGGCGACATCGCAACTGAGGCGGGCCGCGATGTGGTATGGGAGGTATCGCGGCTAAGGGTTGGAGGCCGCGGCGGGAGAGGATTGCCGGTATTGCGGTGCGCCGCTCTCGCTACCTTCCGCGGCCTTGACGGGGTCGCCTCCATCTGATGGCGGACGCGGTGGGGCCGCAGGGTAGGAGGAGTGTTGGTATGACGTTGGCCGCTCTCCCTATCCTCTGCGGCCGAACATTGGGCGGGCCCATGACCTGACCCGTCGCAGGGGGACCAAGGGTGCCCAGAAACAGGGTCGTCTGGCACCCATGTGCTGGTTTGGTCCCTGGGGTGGTCACGGCGTGCTATGTGTTCTGGTGCGCCGGTGACGGTCTGGTACTCCCCAGAGGAGGGTCCGGTGACGGACAGCCGCGGCGGGTTCACGGATAAGTGCTAACGCGTGCCCGTACGCCGTAATCGGCAGAGGAGGACACCGGTGGAGTTTTAGTGGGCTAGAGTTCCACATAACTGCACTATCTCCCCGTGATAGTGCAGAATGCATGAGCTTTTCTCCACGATAAAAAAAAGGATAGTCTACCTATTTCTCGACAGTTCGATGGTAGGAATGTATGGTTATTTCTTACTTCTCCAATTTTGCAATTGAGCAGTGGTGGCCCAGCGGTAACGACTTACGAGTTGAAGGTCGTAGGTTCGAACTTCAAACTCTAGACATGTGCTTTCATCATCATCATCATTTCAGCCGAAAGACGTCCACTGCTGGACATAGGCCTCCCCCAAGCACCTCCACTTCTACCGGTCCTGTGCTTCCCGCATCCAACGGGTTCCTGCGGCCTTCACAAGGTCATCGGTCCACCTTGTGGGAGGCCTTCCAACGCTACGTCTTCCGGTACGCGGTCGCCACTCCAGAACCTTTCGTCCCCATCGGCCATCTGTTCTGCGAGCAATGTGCCCTGCCCACTGCCACTTAAGTTTGGCAATTCTTCGGGCTATGTCGGTTACCTTGGTTCTCCTGCGGATCTCCTCATTCCTGATTCGATCACGCAGGGAAACTCCAAGCATAGCCCTCTCCATTGCCCTTTGGGTGACTTTTAGCCTTCTTATAAGGCTCATTGTGAGCGACCACGTTTCAGTTCCATAAGTCATCACTGGCAACACACACTGGTCAAAGACTTTCGTCTTGAGACACTGCGGTATGTGGGACGAAAAGATATTGCGTAGCTTCCCGAACGCTGCCCAGCCGAGTCGGATTCGTCGATTGACCTCTTTCTCGAAGTTAGACCTACCTAACTGGACGGTTTGTCCTAGGTAAACGTACTCGTCCACGACTTCGAGTGTGGCGTCTCCGATTTTTATGAGAGTGGGTGTTACATGGGCATTTGACATGACCTTCGTTTTGTCCATGTTCATTTTAAGACCCACTCTTTCGGAGGCTCTACTGAGGTCATCGAGCATTGTACTGAGGTCCTCCATAGTCTCAGCCATGACTACGATGTCGTCGGCAAACCGAAGGTGAGTTATGTACTCGCCATTGATGTTGATGCCAGCCCCTTTCTAGTCCAGAACCTTGAAGACATCCTCCAGTGCAGCGGTTAACAGTTTCGGAGAGATAACGTCTCCCTGTCTCACACCTCGCTGCAGAAGGATAGGTTTCGAGGCCTGATCCTGGAGTCTGACTGACATAGTGGCGTTTTCGTACAGACACTTCAGCACTTCGATGTACCGATAGTCGATCTGGCACCGTTGAAGAGACTGCAGCACAGCCCATGTCTCGATCGAATCAAACGCTTTCTCGTAGTCCACAAACGCTAAGCAGAGAGGCAGGTTATACTCTTCGGTCTTCTGTATAACCTGTCGCAGCGTATGTATGTGGTCTACGGTGCTAAAGCCTTTACGGAATCCGGCTTGTTCGGGAGGCTGGAAGTCGTCAAACCTGCGCGCGAGACGGTTCGTGATGACTCTCGAAAACAGCTTGTAGACATGGCTTAGGAGTGATATGGGCCTATAATTTTAAGGAGGGCATTATCGCCCTTCTTAAAGAAAAGTATCACCACACCCCTGTTCCATGCCTGTGGTGTTTTGCCCTCGAGTATGACGGAACCAAACAGCTTCTGAAGGGCCTTCAGAACGGGTTTTCCGCCGGCCTTTAGCAACTCGGCCGTAATTCCGTCATCACCCGGTGCCTTGTTGTTTATGAGCTGCTTCAGAGCCATCCTAATCTCGTACAGGCTGACGTCCGGGATGTCTTCGGTATAGTGCCGAGTCAATCTAGCTCTTGGGTCGTTCGCCAGATTCATAGCGGGGTTATTTGTTGACGTGTATAACTGTCCATAGAACCTCTCGATCTCTCTCAACAGCTCAGGTTTGTCGGATACGATCCTGCCATAATCGGTCTTCAGTCTCGTAAGCTGGCTCTGCCCAATAGACAGATCTCTAGCAAAGACCTTGGAGCCTTTATTTCGCTCTATCGAGTCCTTAATACGATCTGTATTAAAGCGGCGAAGATCGCTTTTCAAGGCCTTAGAGATCCGTCTATTGAGTTGCCGGTAATTTAGCGCATCATCCGTAGACTGCAGGATTATATCGCGCCTCTCCTTCATGAGCCGCAAAGTAGGATCAGAGAGCTTCTTTTTTGAATTCGTACGGCGGGTCTTGAAGATCTTAGACCCGACCGTATGGACAGTTTCCACGAACCCATCGTTATAATCGTCCACGGAGCTCCCTAGGCATTCGAAACGATTCTGGAGTTCGAGCTGAAAGCTCTCAGGGTTTTAGATCTGGATCGGTGCTGGACGGAGCGTAGACTTCATCAGTCGAGATCTTTCCAGCTTGATATTTAAGTTCAATGTGCCTCTTACCATACGGTGATCACTTCCGGTTTTCACCGCGTTGATCACAGAGACATCATTGAATACTTGCTTCTTCGTCGACATAATGAAGTCAATCTCATTTTTAGTTGCACCATCCGGGCTCTGCCAGGTCCACTTTCTATGCTCACGTTTTCTGAAGAAGGAATTCATCATAAAGAGGCCTTCCTTCTCCATAAAACTGGCCAGTAGATGGCCCCGGTGGTTCCGGCATCCAACTCCAAATTGCCCCACTCGCAGCTCATCATCGTTATGTTTACCCAGTTTCGCGTTAAAGTCCCCCATGACAACGGTAAAGTGAGTTTTAGAGCCATGCATGGCTCTGGAAATATCCTCATACATGGTCTCTACCTCATCGTCGGGGTGTGACGAGTTCGGGGCGTAAACATGTACGACCTTCAGCGAATACCTTTCGGATATTCTGAGTATAAGGTACGCCACCCTGGTCGACACACTCTCGATCTTCACCACGTTGCTCACAAGGGACTTATGGACGATAAACCCGACACCACCTTGGGACTGCTGGTTGCCCTCCCGGAAATAGAGCAAGTTTCCGGATTTGAGGATTATCGAGTCCTCCCCCTCTCTTCGGACTTCAGATAACCCCACTATACTCCATCGTATCTTGCTCAATTCTTCCTCGAGTTCGGTGATCTTCTCGTCGGTCCGGAGTGTACGCGTGTTGTATGTTGCCAGGTCCAGTTTTCGGTGATTGTGGTAGCCGGATCTCTTCCGGGGATTCTTAGCACCCCTTGCCTCACCGTGGCCTTGGCCGCTACCGTAACCAAGGGTAGGCGGGCCGCCGGGTACTAGGGGCCTAGTGTTTTTTGTGCTTGTCATTCTTGGGGGGGGTTTGCCATAATCGCCACGCTTGGCAGGCGGGTTGGCGATCGCAGTATAGTAGGGTGGTGGAATGCATAGAGAACGCTGCTGCCCATTCTCCGGTACGACCCTTAGTCGCCTTTTACGACACCCACGGGAAGTATGGGGTGGTGCAATTCTTTAAGTCCGACACCACACAGACAACATTACTGCCCACTCCCTCTAAAAGAGGAGGCCTGTGTCCCATTATAGGATGACTATGTGTGACATTATAGGATGACTATGCCATGTCTATGTTACCATTTACATGTCCTAAGAGATTTTAATATGAGCTCTCCCTTAAACCCAAAGGATCAATCACGGGATTCTTTGAGCTCCGGTCGCGCATTTGTCACGAGAAGAAAGCGTAAATGTAAACGTGTATACCTCCTGTGTATGTGTGCCTATGTATGTGTACATGTAGCGTAATGTACCTCTACTCCTTAAGTAAATGTTTGACAATGTACCTTTGCCTTTTGAAGGCTGTTGTTACAAATTGCAAATACTTAAGCCAATGGCGAAATTCCACCAGTGTGAGGCACTGAGCGGCACTGTGTCTGCACTGACACAATTTGTCGAAGTAGGGATTACAGACCCAACCAACACCCAGTACAGTCAGTACAGACCAGCACCCAGTAGTTGATTCCATTTTCCTGACGTATATTCAATTTTCATTTTACAAGAGGGCAATCCGCGCAATCTATAAAATGTGTCCTCGCGAGTCTCTTAGAAACAAATTCCGTCGGTGCTCCATGGACCAATTCAAATTTTTCCAAATCCATAAAAAAAATATGGATAGTCTCCTAAGACCATTTTCGTGTAGCTGCAACGGATAAGGTACTTCCCCTTACTGCCCCGCTGAAAGTTTCCACCCTGTATACAGACAATTCTAATTTTTCACCTCTTTATTAGTGGTTGTAATGGCACTTGGTTTTAGTAGGTTTTTATATTTTATTTTTTATTTATCCTTCTTTTGATTTTGAGTGCGAGTGCTGTGCTTCTGACCAGAATATGCCCCACTTGCTGGAGTGTCCTAAGTGCCTGTTCACCTGCACCTCGGATGACCTAAATAATGCCACTGATGCCGCAATCGACGTGACCAACTTCTGGGCACAAATTATATATAAATAAAACAACGAGTACGAGTGCCATCATCATCTGCCTAGCCTTTTTTTTTTGTGGGTGGGAAATCATCAAATGACTCCTCCCGCTCAGGGTGGAGCGGAAGGGAGTGTCAGACTCTTACTGACTGAAACCCACCCGTGTTCCTTCCTTAGCCCTTTATGTTCCGGGCCAACGGTAACCCTTTCGGACAATCCCGCTGCCCCGGCAGGCTTCGGCCCTAACGGCTGATCTTGTATTGCTCTTGCCTTGAAAAAAGTCATCATCTGCCTAGCCTTTTCCCAACTATGTTGGGGTCGGCTCCCAGTCTAACCGGATGCAGCTGAGTACCAGTATTTTACATGGAGCGACTGCATATCTGACCACAACCCAGTTACTGCGTAATACGATACCCCTTGGTAAGACTGGTTGTCAGACTTTCGGGCTTCTGACCACGTGTAACGACTGTCAAAGATCCACGAATGACAGCCGGGTGTTCAGAAGTTGTCAGACATCCGAACTGCTTTCCTATCCATACTTCCTCAAACATAAATATAGCAACCAGACCGACGGTTTAACATGCATTTCGTGACACAACAGACCAACTGGGTAATACGAAACCTTTTGGTAAGACTGGTTTTCAGACTTTAAACTTTTTTTAAACGAATAAGAGTATAGTTACCGGCACGGATCTTGAGCGCTCGACGGCAGAGTGGGAATCGCTTTGCGCATCGTACAGTTATGGCAAAATAAAACATAATTATTATATAATAATATTATTATTATCATAGTCACTGTGTGGACCCAATAACTCACTTTTGCGCAGGTGAAGGTCAGCGCTCAAGATCCATGCCGACAATTGTACCATCGATACGAGAAGAAGAAGCAGCACTGCAGTGTAAAGAAGCATAAACTTACACAGGAAAGGCTTTCATTTTGACAGCTCAAAAACATTCATTGCGTTGTTTACGTTGTTGAGCAGTCAAATTTTACGAATGGATTAGCAATATTCTTCAAAACGATTCAGATTGTGATTGATATTGTTTTATGCATTAGAGTGCTGACTACTCGTAATGACTGACAAAGACGATAATCCAGAATTATTAACACTAAAAATGTTGAATAGGTTACCTATCTACCTGCAGAACCTGAAGAACCTCACTCACTTAATTTTCATTTCCAGAACTTCTGCAACACAATCCAAATTGTAAATCCGTGGTTATTAGAAGGGCGAGCGAGTCCTAATTTCGGTACATTCCGTCCTTGGGTAACAAATGAGATGGTAACACCCTCGTCACAGCTCTGCTATTAAATAGATACGTAGGTAAATCGGCATAAAATGTATTTTTGTATTACTTTGTACCTAAACTGTTTTCATATTTGCGTGCACGAATGTGGCCTTTTTCTTGGCTGACGCACATACTGAAGATAGACCAAGGGTACCTACTATAGAGGTGTTAGAATCAGAGCGTAAAGTTCACTCATTCTCCAAAGAAAAGGGAAGATCCTCCGACCAGACGGGTGTTGTGTCTGGTGGGCCACTGCCCGAGGATTGATGTCAAAACGTTATATGGTTAAACCATATAACGTTTTGACATCAATCTAGTTGCGCGGCAAACTCTGTTTGCGCGATGCAGGATTTTGCGTGACGTCAGCATGATACGTAGTTCGCTTGTGGCGGTGTAGATGCCGCCACAGTAATAAGGGTAGGTACCACAACACAATATGCCTGCATGGATTAATAAAGTTTTATTGACTAGTTTCTCACTTCCCATTTCCACAATTAGTGTACCTTAATTGCGTAACAAACTTTCACAATCTGAATCATTTTAAAGGATGTTGTTAATCCATTGCAACTTAGTTTCGAAAAATTAGTCTGCTCAACAAGGTTAATAAAGCAATGTTAATAGAGTAATTTACGCGGCCTAACCAAATGTCCTTTCTTTGGTATTGTTCGTCGAATCGTTGAGCTCCTCAATTTCTGAGTTGAGCTGCACGATTTTTGACAAATGCGTGCACTGATTGGACAGGTCCGCTCAATCTGTGTGGTTCTTTCCTCAAAAGACCATTTCAGACATCAATCTACATGGTCTTCACACGATCTGACCAAGATTTTGTCTGGACTTTAAAAGAGACTGTGACCTCTGAGTTTGTTTCAGCCTTTCTTCTCGGAGTAGTCAGATAGGAAACGCCGACCACTTCTAGTTTAAAAAATATGATGACGTGTAAAGTGTTTGTAAAAACCTACTTACAGAAAATAAATCATTTATCATTTATAATTAATGTTGTTGAACTTGCTACTGTTGGTGCCCTGATGGATGTAGTCAGCGTTAAGAATGACGGAATAATCATCCGAGATCTGCGATCCGTATTAAGGTGATATGTTGAAGAAAATGTGGTTATTCTACATATTTCGTGTAACTTGTTAGGTATGTGGAATAGGGATTTAACATTTTGGTATAATATGTGTTTCCTGACTCTTTGGTCTAGTATCATGTAAAAAGAATTCACGATTCAATGAATTTTTCTCGTTACAAAAAATTGCAAAGTTATATCTATTTTTTTTACTTTATTCGACATCACGGTGTACGCCTAAGAAGTTATTCAATGGAATTTATAAAACATAGAGAATTATCATATCAAAGTTTACTCAAATAAGTTTTAAATAAAAAAAAGGAGTAAATTCGTTTTGCACATACGTCGTTTTATTCCGAACGCACGCACATCATAGCCATTACTCTTCTTTTGCGTTTCAAAAGTAATTGCATCACTTTCGCTCGCTTAGTAGGTTTTCGAGGATTTTAGATTTTCGTGGTAAGTAGGTTCACATAGCTCTGTTACGACGTAACACTGTTTGAGGGTACTTATGCCATACCACAGATTACTAAATAGTTACTACGTAAACCATACCATTACAATAGAATAATACGCACACGCAACGTATGGCACTCATGGGCTGCAGCTGAGAATCAGCGTCAGGCGGTGACCTTGTGTTGTCATCTGACATTATGCTGAGCTTAGGCCCTTTTGGCATAACAATAATAAATTGAGGAGTAACAGATCAAAGTGTTTTAACTCCATCAATGTAACTTTTAAGATACAGGCATAATCCATAATACTTTAAACAGAGCACACAAACAAACAACTTTTTTCTATAATAGGGTTTATTAGCAGTCAATTGCTGAATTGACTGCTAATAAACCCTATTATAGAAAAAAGTTGCTTTTTTTTTTTTTGGTTTACTGTTTTATTTGCTGAAATAAAACAGTAAACCAAAAAAAAAAACATAGATAGAAAAAAAATAAAAAATATAATATACAAGCTGTTGATTTGCATCCTCGTCAAATTTCAGGAGGTTGTCATAAAAGACATAAATAATCATTTGAAGTACGGTAGGGGGCAATAACTAGTAAGCGCTGCTTTTTTTTTGTTGTAGAAATTTAACAGTATTTCAGAATTAAACCCTTAATTCAATACAAATAAAACAGAATCACCCGACTATGCACACAGCGACAATGCATGCAACTGCCATGTAATTCCCCGCACCCGGCCACAGTGCAATGACCGGTAGCAATAATTTTACCTAATTTTATTTCGAAAATCACCTACATTATTGTCATAAATTTCGCTTGATAATTAACTCATTTTTGAGCATCATTGGAATACGGAAATCTTACTAATGACAGTAATACTAGTGCGCCAAAGAAAAGTTCACTGACCTGTTATCAGATGATTAATAATATCCTTCAAGCTAAAGTTTTCGTAGTGATTTTATTTTTATTTGTGGATTAAATTGGTTGATTTGAAACTTTCCTTCCTACTTAACGGGCTTAGGACCGGCAATAATTCTACCTTTGTTGGATCCACTAAGTCTAAAAATGTTTTCTACATTTGATGGAAATGGAAAGACGTTCTAGTTAAGTGTAAGTACGTGGTATACTTTCGACTCTTAGGTATTATTGGCGTAGGTAGTTAAAAATTTGAAATAACTTATTTACCCTTATGAAATTGATTAAGCTAACAACGTATTTACAAACTGTACAAATAAATAAATTACGTACCTATGTTACCGGAGGTAAAGTGGCCACGTACTTAGGTAGTACGTACTGGTTTTCCTTCAGCTTAACAACACTAACACATTCGTTTTTAGTGTCGAAAACGACAAAATGTAGGTAATCCGCACGGCATTATCACCTGGGTGAATGTCTTTAGCCTTGGGGTAGTGGAACAGGTGTTGCAGTTCACGCTTCAGTATGCGCAACACTGGTGTGGTGCATAGCAGCCAGCAAGACGCTTTGTGATGGGGGTTCCCGATCGGGAAACATCCGGATGACTCCACGTAGGCTGTCTCCACGGATGGCATACCCACCTGACCATCTCCACCAGCACGACATTTGAATTGAACGTCTCAACGATGTACCGAGAAGCGGAATTCGCAAAGCGCACGAACGCGGCGGCGATTTCAATTACACTGTTAGTTCCGAGGCCGCGGGGGCGTGGCTTAGGGTGCGCGGGAGACTAAGTACCCGTTTTGCCGCATCGTGATTGGGGGATGGGATTGATTACCTACGAATTTATCGAATGATAGATTCTCATGCGCATTTGAATGTGTGTGTTCATGAAAGCGCGGTTATAGGGCTAGTGACAGACGGGCCGCGTTTAAATACGTCTGGTTCACACTTGCGGATTTCCGTAAATAAGAAAAAAAATAAAAAAAATACCTACCCATTTTATTGTTGATTTGGGTCGAGAATCATTAGCATAATTACGTCCTTGAATTTGACTAGGATGCAAATCAACAGCCTGTATAGATAAAAAATCCGTTTGTACTATTTTTATTATGGTGGGTGGAGTTAATACACTTTGATCTGTTACTCTTGTTTTTAAGGTTCTTTTTTTTCTGTAATGCCAATAAACGCATTTTTCTTTCTTTCTTACATTCTGGTAAGTTATTGGTGTTACAACAAAGTTTAGTCCCTACCCACTTAAATACTGTTCGATCAGACGATGGTAGCTTAGGGGTACCTATCGTCATCGTGGGCGCGGGGCTGCGGGCGGAGAGTAATGGGTAGCTCACCGTCCGATCAGGACCAGGCCCGTGGCGGACGGCGCGTACGTGTTCCACGCGCGCCTCAAAGAGATGTCAGCATCGAGGAGGGGCCCCTTAGGGCCGAAGCCTGCCGGGTTAGCGGGATTGTCCGAAAGGGTTACCGCTGGCCCAGAACATAAAGGGCTAAGGAAGGAACACGGGTGGGTTTTAGTCAGTAAAAGTCTGACACTCCCTTCCGCTCCACCCAGTGCGGGAGGAGCCATTTGATGATTTCCCATCCGCAAAAAAAAAAGAAAAGGGGTACCTATCGTAGATTCTTCAAAAATCCTGGATGTAATATAATTGAGTTATGACTTTTCTGTGTCATAGGAATAACATCACACATGTAACACCACGCCTGTAAACTCCGAAGGGTTAGGCAGACGTGTACCGTTAATACCACTTAAGGCGAAAGCGCCAGGGTAGCCCGCGAAGTTCAATTTTTTTTACGTTTTTTGCAATTTGCTGGTCAGTATTAAGTTGTACGTTGATTAAAATATGATTCACGGCCGTAACAAATATGTATTTACAGAATTATAATCATTAAAGTCATCAACACAACTCTCTAAGACCAAGTAATCCCACTGAATTACTGACTGAATGATGAAATCTTCAGATTTGGGGATTATAATAACTTAACTAGTTGTATTACTGCATTGCGATTCTGTAACTATCTCACCGTGAAAACTTAGGTGAAATGAGCGTGGAGTGAGCTGTCAGTGTCATCCCACCTGATACTAGGGATTGACCAAGCATACATTTACAATCATAATCGAGATTTTAATAATATTTTTATGCTGATTATATTGATCATTTTATATAATTTCAAAGCTAGCATTTTAGTTGTTAAAACATTACTATTTTAAGGGGGTTTTAAATAAAATAGAAAAAAAAAAAACTTAGTCAGAATCTCAATGTTGTTTTTTTTTTTCTTTTGTTCCTAGACTAGTACTTATACTGAGGCGCGAGCGCGTCACGCACGAACAGTAGGTAATTAAAATAAACATTTCATAACATTATAAGAAAATATTATTAAAATCTCGATTATGATTTTACAAGCAAACATTTACATGTTTGCTACGGCCGCGAATCATATTTTAATCTACGTACAACTTAATACTGACCAGCAAATTGCAAAAAACATAAGAAAATTTGAATTTCGCAGGCTACCTTAGCGCTTTCCCCTTAAGTTTTCTACACACGTTTTTCTTTCCGTGAAAAGCTACAGTTTATTCGCCGTGTGTAGGCAAGGTCGTCAGTGTTGTAAGGGTCACTATGGAAGCTTGTTGACGTCCTTCAACAAGCTTCCATAGCTTCGTTTTTTCTACGGCGCGGTTTATACGCCGAACCGTAAAGAAATCGTGCTGTGTACAAAGGGATACACATAAAGCGGTACTTCCTGCTGTAGACCTGTATAAGCTGACTTCTGATTGTACGAAAAACCTGTAAAATTCGAGGCAAAACTGGATATGTATATTTGCTTGGCGTGTCGCCGTGTATACAGACGCCAGCACACCAAGCTTCCCGAAACTGTCAAATTTTTCCAATCAACTTTGAACCTTATGCTTCAGCGATAAAGTTGAAAATCTATTAAAGAAATTTGACAGATTGTAGTAGCTTGATGTGCTGGCGTCTGTACAAACGGCCTTAAATAACTCTATTCAACAAACAAACCTAAGTTCTGTGAGACAATTTACTAAGGGCAAATTTTCAATCGACAGATAACTTTTATCCGTTGAATAAAATTGACGTCTGACAGATTTTGTATGGAAGAACTGTCAAAAATTCAAAATTATTCCTCCGATAATATTACATGGCGTTGAAAAAATTTGCCCTAAGACAGCTCAAAAATATTTTCGCACTGCAACTTAATCCGTGCGCGAGTAAGAAGCTTAAAAACACCTTCTCAGCTCAACAGAATGGTACGGAGAATTTTTAATTTGAAGGTATTACTCGTAAAAGGCTCTCCGTAAAACTTGAGACGAGCTCATGTTTATTGTTTACGGATTCACTTAAGTCTGCTGAGATTTTAGCTGTCTGGGACTGAGTCGAAAGCAGAAAGTAACTAGGTACTGTCAGTAACTATTTAGTAATCTGTGGTACTGTAGAGGTTATCTATGTAGCCTAACCTTAAATAGTGCAGGCTGGCTATAATTTAGCGCGAGTTCCATTCGGACATTTGAATGTCCAAATAAAATATTTCATTTGAATAAAATATAAAAAAAATAAAAATATATATAAACATTAAATATTTGAATAAAATATTTTATTTGCGTATTTTTGTTTAGATAAGTCAGTAAGCTAGCTTAGATTGGAATATGTACCATTGTTCTAAATTTAAAGAAATAGGACTTCTTTAAAATATCGCGGAAAAATAAATCAGTTGTTCCCTACATTTATGCTCGCATAACTCGTCAAAATGTACTAAACAGCTGATATTTTTTAGGGTTCCTTCTCCGTTTTGAGAGCAGTGGTGATGAAAGGAGATTGACCAAAAGCAGTCTTGAAAAGTTGCACGTATGAAAACCAAATTAATATACAAATTATTTGCTTATTTTTTACAAGCTTTTCACTTCAGGAATTTTGTTTTCGTATCCGGAATTATGATTTTAAGATAAACAGTAAATTAACGATTGCTAGGTACATTTCCGTATAGTCATGATGGACGTTTCGTTCTCTTCATTTGTACGAGTTACGTAAGTATGCGCCTTTACATAAAACTTCACTAAAATGATATTAAACTCATAAATAGCAAAATAATTAGTAATATCATAATTATAACGTAGGTACTGTATAATATGTATTTCGTAGTTCCGTTGTGAAAATATTTATTTTTGTGTTTCGTCTCACGCAGATGCAACTGTCAAGGCAGATGACAGACGTACAGATAGGGATGACGATTATTCCTAAACAAGATCGATTTTTAAATCTATCCGAATGGCAGGAAAGAATCGATTCAGCAATAAATTGAGTTCTGATAGATCTGTTCCCGCCATTATTCTACATCGACAGATTTACTATAGATAAAATCACTTATTCGTTTTTGTGTTGCCAGCATAATTAGTCAACTGTAATGAATAATCGAATACAAAATAAATTAAATAATATTCTTGGTTACAAAAAAACAGAATAAAGAAACTGCGTATCAAAACTTAAAAGTTGCAATCCGCAGGAAAAATATCGGAACTCGTTTTCAAGTTTCTAAAATCGATTAAAAAAATCTATAAATCATTGTTTAAGATCGATAAAAAAAATCAATTTACTTGACCTATAAAATCGATTCTAGATCGCCAACCCTAGGCCGGCGCCGCCATTACTGTTTATGTGTCGATTGAGAATAGTCTCTCCACTTTACGGAAATTCGTTGGTGTTTGTTTTTTTTCACGATTATTCACGTTTTTTTTTCAATCAGCAGCTGTTCTCTTATTTTGTTTTTAACTATCTTTGTTGTTTTGTACCTACATGAGTGATCTGTGGTCATTTTTTAAGTTGCGAGTAGTGTAGACATAATTTTTAGGTTATCTCCGAATTTGTTTAATTACTTTAAAACTCGGATACTTGTGTGAAAATGAACACTTTTATTTAATAGTATATAACGCACCTACGGTGCAAAAACGTCACTTATGCAATTTTTCTCAAAATTGATCTGAGTATGAGAAAAAGTAGCTTATGTACCCCTTTACCTGGTGAGTAATTGTCATTTGTGTAGTGCGTATACTTTCCGCGAGAGGGCAGTGTTTAGTCAAGAAGAACTATACATTTTATTAGGATGTCGAATTTTCAAACGCTTCCCCTGAACAATTACATCATTTGCATAAGTGACGTTTTTGCACCGTAGGTGCGATAAAGCGTAGTCTGTAACAAATAAAGATTTATTGTGTTTCAACTTAAGACGGATTTCCATACATCGTTGGTCATGATCCTTAAGCACATGAAGTAAAATGCCTGGCTGGGTTCGAACTCACGACCTGATTTGTAAGTCGGGGCCGATACCTCTGGGTTACCCTATTCTTTAATTTATTCTTATGTATAAAACTACACATCACCCAGAGCAATACCTATTCAAAAAACACCTCGAGAAAAAAAGATAGGTAAAGGAAATATTTACATAAAGAAATAAGAAACAAAACACACACACTTATAGGTATTTATTTTGTACGAACATTCTACTATTCGTTAATATCACAGACATAGTTATTTTAGCTTCACGCTACCCCTACAAGGGGGCTTACAGAAATACAGACCCGTTTCTTACAGTTGTTTTATTCTACTCATAGGGAGTTACAATATTTTATAACAGCGCCATCTCTTGGTAACAAAAAGATTTACTTGAAGCAGGCGTACTTTTATAAAAGTTTCGAGGTACGTCGCTAGAGTGCCTTTGTCTCGAGAATTCGAGATGTCGACAAGTTGGGGCGTTACTATGTTAAATAATTGTTAACGATTTAATTATCAATAAAGTAAATAATCTATTATTATGTTTGTCTTCTTTAAATAATTATTTGTTTGTAAATAAACATTTGCTTAGATACGGCTTCTAAAGATTTTTGCGTATTCAAATTAGAGCGTTCAAAATAATAATTAGAAATAACAATTATCTACTAGTAGCTATTAATAGTTCAAGAAAGAGATACATCGGCATAATTATATTATCTCATCTCCTCATCCAGCGGAATAAATGCGTAACACACTAAGGGCTGATTTTACCAAAGTCAGACATCTTTTATTCGTGGAATAAAATTGACGTTTGACAGTTCTTGTATGGAAAAACTGTCAAAAATTAAAAAAAATATTCTCAGGAATAGACATATTCTAGGTATAAACGTTTGGTGGAATGCGCCCTAACCGTTGCAATGGTTTCCATTTTGACAGTTCATTGCGTTATTTACGTTGTTGAGCAGACAAATTTTTCGAACATATGGAGCAATGGATTAGCAATATCCTTCAAATTGAGATAGATAGTGTGTTACACAATTCAGATGCTGTAGTGAAACCTTGACGTGTAGCTTGATATTAGTATATTTTACAGATGACCCATAATTTTATATTTTTCTGTTTTTGTGATAATTTTTTAGGTGTTTTATCTCTGTAAACTGTAATGAACGAACGAGATGTAAACACTCTTTTACATGTCTGAAACTGAAAGATTGAGAGAGATACTGATTCGGATAGAAGTACAGTAGGGAACTTATTTGCGTCGGGTTCCAGTATTTTTTTATCATAATTGTTTTAACATTTTATTCAGTGTCAGGTTGACACTGAATTGCAAATTGCAAAAAACTGAATTTTGTGGGTACATAGAAAAACTCCCCTAAAACACTGGAACCCAACGCAAATTAGTCTCATAGGTACGTTCTATTACTGTACCTACCTATATCCGAATCAGTATCGGATTTTATTGATTATAATTCTGTAAGTACATACTTGTTACGGTCGCGAATTATGTTTTGTGCAACATACAACCTGCAAATTGCAAAAAACGTAATAAAATTTGGGTACTTCCCACGTAAGGGCTTGTATCTCGAACGCAAATTAACGCAAAATGAATGAATGATTTATCAACAGCCAATCGTAGCAATTTATGCGCGTTTGACAATTTGTCACATTAATTTTGCGATAATATTCATTCCAGAAACTGGCCCAATGCCATTGAATTAACATGACATGAAATTTGCAAAATGGATTATATTGTAAAGGCTTTCAGAGGCCTAGGATAAAGCCTCGTATTCACTGGGCGACATTATGATTCGGTAACTGTCGCCCGCATAGATATAGATAGACCAAGATAACGCAAGTACTTATCACGAACTGTATAAAAACCGAGCATGCCATTTTTTGACTACCTGCTATGACGTCACAAGCTCACGCTCACGCAGCCAGCAGTACACAGGACCTGAGCGCGAAAATGGCGGCTTACGATTTTTGAACGTAAGCTGGTGCGATTTTTGGCACGCGAAGTAGTTGCTCTTGCGTTATCTAGGTATATCTATATCTGTAGTCGCCCCTTTGAGTATTAAACCAACTGGAGGCGCCATTGTCAGGCGATCCCCGCTGCCAAAGGTACGAGATCGCCGGTCATAGCGGTTATATACATGTGTGCGTATAGTTTATGCTTGTGTTTGTTTTTTGTTTTGTGTGCGTGCGTAACAACGCGATCGAATTGCATTAGTGTATTATTGCGTTCCCTCGTCCCCCGCGATGAAAGTGACAGACTTATTTGCATAGATATTAGTACTGGTGGCGTCTCCGGTTGGTTTAATACTCAAAGAGTCGCCCAGAACATCGTGCGATGTTGCAGACGGTTTTGAACCATGGTAATTAATTAAGTAGCTTCCTTAAAATAATTAATGATAACTTACACTATAGGGCCGATATTGTATCGATTTCGATGCTTTCTCGCTTTTTTGTACCTACTTACTTAAATACAGTCAAACGCATGACTATGGGAACAACTTGACTTTGAGACCGCTTTTACTTCAAATCGCAGTAAGGGTGGTTTTCATAGGTCAAGTGTTACCTCTGACGGGTTACCGTATGCACATCAAGCTACCTGAAACTGTCAAATTTTCCCAATCAACTTTGAACCTTATGCTTTAGAGATAAAGTTGAAAATCTTTTAAAGAAATTTGACAGATTGTGGAAGCTTGATGTGCTGTCGTCTTTACATACTGTTGAAAAATCAAAATTTGATTTATAACAGTAGAAATTCAATTGTGTCTCAGAAGCCACAGTTGAGCTAGCACCAGTAAAAGAAATTGTCACTACGTAGTGAGCGTAGCTATCAAAGCTTGTTCTTTTTACCGACTTCAAAAAAATGGAGGTTATTACAGCAATGAGTCGATGTTTTGGCCTACATTGGGTATTAACCTTTTATAATACATTACGATACGTGTGACTTAAGAGGAAATGCGGTCGGAGAGACTTTTGAAAAAGCCTAAGTCATTATTCGAGGTTTTGGCTCTCGCCTATTTCCTCTTCCAATATTGGAATAAGAAGGATATACAGGGTTATTGGTAAAACATTAACAACCTCTTAAGAGGTCATTGTACTCATCACAATGAACAACTTTTACTATGGGACCAAATCATAAATCGCGAAAAAAAATCAGCTGTTCCCATACATTTTGACGAAATTTACGAACATAAATGTAGGCAACAGCTGATTTTTTTTTGCGATTTCAGGTTTGGTCCCATAGTAAAAGTTGTTCATAATAGAGGTTGTTAATGTTTTACCAATAACCCTGAAGACTGTGTCCCTATGTTTTTCTTTTCTTTTTCATTAAAAGTTGTCAAATTTGTACACTCGACCTCTGTTGACAGCGGTTTAAATCGGCTATTTTCAACATTTTTTGAGGGTTCTAGTGCTTATAAAATAATGTATCATCAAAAAGGAAAGCATAAGGACATACAAGCAGTTAATATTTATTATTCTGTAAAAAATCATTGCTTTATGGTCATTAACCAGGGGCCCAAGTCTGCTATTTTTATAAATTCGTCATTCCAACACCATCCCATTGTCATTTTGCTAAAAGTTCGTAATCTGCTAAATTCATAATGGTTGATCATTATTCGGTCAATGGCACAGAAATTATACGATACTCGTAACGAATTAAAAGCAATGACTGCACAATGACGTTCTAATGGTAGGTCACTGATCAAAGGAACTGACAAAATTTTTGCAGATTACCGCGTAAGTCAGTAATTCAATTTTCATTATGTACGAGATTACCATTCTATGCCATTTCTTTCAATGGAGTGTCAGTGGTCGACCATTGGAAAGTCATAATGACGCCATTATATTAGTAGATTACCAAACTTGTCAAAATAAACAATTATGAAATCAATGACACACCATTCTGGCACTATTGTAATAGCAGACTTGAGGCCCAGAAAGACAACAGGCGAGAGCGTTTCTATGGAGAAGGGACCACCCGGATTCACGGCGGGAAATTACCGCCCTAACGGAGCGAGGGTGCTAAACGCTGAACGACCTAAGGTACACGTATACTATTTTATAGCTCATGTGACCCAAACCCGCACTTAAGTCACGCTATTTTGTGTAAAAAAGACTACATAAGGGGCTTACAGGACCTAAACGCAAAAAACCGGGCAAGAGCGAGTCGGACTCGCGCACCGAGGGTTCCGTAACATCCGGGTTTACGCATAAGGTTTATGTTTATGAAATTAAATGGTTTTTTTTTATTTTTGAGTTGATTGAATGAATGGTAAATTGTGGTTTACGATTTATGACGTATTAAAAAAAAACTACTTACTAGATCTCGTTCAAACCAATTTTTGGTGGTAGTTTACATGGTAATGTACAGCATATATTTTTTTTAGTTTTATCATTCTCTTATTTTAGAAGTTACAGGGGGGGGGACACACATTTTACCACTTTGGAAGTGTCTCTCGCGCAAACTATTCAGTTTAGAAAAAAATGATATTAGAAACCACAATATCATTTTTGAAGACCTACCCATAGATACCCCACACGTATGGGTATGATGAAAAAAAAAATTTTGAGTTTCGGTTCTAAGTATGGGGAACCCTAAAATTTATTGTTTTTTTTCTATTTTTGTGTGAAAATCTTAATGCGATTCACAGAATACATCTACTTACCAAGTTTCAACAGTATAGTTCTTATAGTTTCGGAGAAAAGTGGCTGTGACATACGGACGGACAGACAGACAGACAGACAGACAGACAGACATGACGAATCTATAAGGGTCCGTTTTTGCCATTTGGCTACGGAACCCTAAAAACGCAAGTTTTAGAAACAATAAAAGTATATGATCGACTACAGTAAACAAAATCAGAAAAAATATATGATATTCTTCAGGAGATATGCTAGGTTGATAGTGTGTTGAAAACATAATAGAACTAATTTGATACGATAGAAAAAATCACGAAGATACCTCTAAAAACTTTCTTTTTACAATAAAAACCATACAATCATTCTGATTTTTTGTCAGATTATTCTACAAGCAACATACTAAAATACTACTACTGTTTTATTTTTTTAGTCCAAACAATAGATTTTTGTAATTAAATAATTGCTTCATATTTTGCCAGCGTTGTGTCATCGGGCTTCTCTTTCTTTTCTATGCAGTCCAATAGTGACCGCGCTTTAGGTCATGTATGCCCCTTAAGTGACAGAAAAGCGTGACGTATGTGCAGATTAAAAAGGACCTTTTTACAAAATAGCAATATTTTCGATACCGAACCAACATCAGCACTAGTATAAATAAATTCTAATACTTCTTCGTAAACTATAACTCAGTTTTGATGCCACACAGTGGGTAGAACTCCTTCTCTGGCAATAGGAAGTCCTTGGTCAACTCCTTGAACTTGTTGAAGCTGCAGTAACTGGAACTGTCGCAGCCCTTGATCCTCAGGAGTTTGGCGGAAGACTCGCCTGCTTTTGGGAGGTAGACCGGCTGGAAAGAAAGGAAGAAATGTTATATTATAGTTTTAAAATACCAAACAATCGGAAAGCTGTACGTTTAAATGGAATTGTGTTGGACGCATCTGCCGCATGTCAGACGATGCAGTGGGCCAAACTTACGACCCAGCGGGTCCCGCAAACGCACGCAAACGACATCGCGGCAGCTCTAGATGAAGATGGCGCTGGACTCCTCTAATAAAGATTAGTCCTTGGCAGCTCTGGGCAGAAAGAGGTGGAAAGACAGTAGGGTGGTCTTTGCCCAGCAGTGGGGCATTATCGGATAATAAAAAAGTAAGAAAAAGACGAAAATTCCTTTGGATTAAATGGCATTGTGAAGTTCTATAGCTATCTGCAACGTAAAAGGGGTTTCCGATGCGAAGCTGAATTTAAAGAAGTTGTTGGAATCTTTCCTAAAAATTTTACCGACAACTAAACTCTCATGGACACAGAAGATGTTTGGCCGCCGAAGAACATAGGAATGCTGTTCTACTGCTGTTTTTTTTTTGTAAATATTTAACTTTTAGTTTTCTGACATACCTATTTAACGCACGGTCTCTTTGAGAGACCGTGCGTTGCGTGCGTTTACGCGTTTCGCTTTTTGTTTTTAACGAAAAACAAAAGGCGAAACGCTTAAAATCATATAGCGCCCGCTAGAAAGAATGCTTCCTGGCGGCAACACGTTGGTTATTATTTTCTGCGAAGTCTTTATAGTGCATTTTTTTTATTTAGCATACAGTTTCGTACACTTTTCGTACATATTTTAGAAATTAGACTGAAGTTCGTACAAAGTAATGTCACCGCTAGAAAGTATGACACAGTTATTTAATGATTTCTAATATTTTTTTAAATCATTTTATGAGTGAAGCATTGTTTTAAGACGTAGGAAAAATAGTAGATTGTTATACAAGGGTCGGAAGGAATCAATTCCCATACGAGGCATTTAGACGCCCGAGCGCAGCGAGGGCGGCTATAGTCCGAGTGGGAAGTGATGACTTCACCCGCGTTAAACACTCTACTTTTCATTTCGAATTTAAGGAAAGTAAAAAATAGTAGTTTTTCTAAAATATTTATTGATAATAATTACATGAATAATAGGTACCTATTCATTAGTCTTTTTTAAATTTGAAGTATGGAACACACATCGTCACCGCCACATGAGTAGATTCTGTGTCACCACCGCAGCCCGTTCCGCTTACTAGGGCCCGTATTATTATAATTCTGTCTGCATTCTTACTTTTACCATTTTTCATAAATTACTTAGAAAACACGATAATCTTGATAAAAATTACTAAATTTGTGTTGCGACGTGACACTTTTTAGTGCTGACCGTCCACCCAACTTTCTTATTTCGATTCAAAACTTGCATACAGCCTAATCGATACTCGCAATAAAAAAAATGAAAAAAAATTGTAGAAACTGAATAAAAACTCTTTAAACTAACAAAATGTATTGAAAAGTAAAGTGTTTGCAGAATAACCAATCTATAGAATTAATTAACGATCATCATTCTTAAAAAAAACTTCCAGTAAGCCTACCTAAAAAATGTTTACTGGGAATTCTGTAGTAAACTATTAGAAAGTATCAAAAATAAAATCCACAATAAATAATTGTCCAATAAATTAAAATAATTTTAAACAGCGATCGCATTCCGAATATAAATTCAATTATAGAAGCATTTCGGCGCGAAATTTAGTAAAGGAGGTACCTATTGGCCTGTCTGTTATTGACATGATATTAGAAGAGATTGAAATGATATTAGAAACGAATTTATTGCTTTAAATATTTTTATTTTATTTAATTACTCGAGTCAATCGAAATAAAAAAAAAATTGTTTGGAATAATCGCTTTCACACATCACTGCAATAAAAAAAAAACAATAATGGTCGGCGATTTTGAACACAAATTGAGTAGTGGTAATGATTAATACGTATATTGAACCTGTGTTTGAATATTACGTTAAAACCTGGGCATTTTCGTGTGGTTTATAATATTATTAATAACATTTGTCACATTTTAAATCTGATAAGATTTAAAATGTGACAAATGATTTAAAATGTACATCGGTGTGTGTGAAATTTGTGAAAAGTAAAAATGTAAACACATACGATTGGCGCGAAACTTCGACATTAGATATCAAAAAAAGTTCATTACCACTACTTATTTACCTTAAAATATGGATAAATTCGTCAAATAATTAATGATGTATATTCACAGCCCCATTAAGGTAAAGTCAGGATGTTCGAAATCCCCAATTTTTATGTTTTTTAGCCTCGACTCGACCACAACTGACAATAAAATGGTGATTATCGTACCTATGTATGTTGAATTTATTCAAGGTAAATTATTAACTTGTGCGCTAAATCTGAAAGATTTAATGGCGTTAACATATGAGCTTTTTATCCAACTCTCCTAATTAATGCACATTCATAAGATTTGATGGGTAGCATAATAAATATTTACATAAGTAATCAATTAAGGGTGTCGTATGTCTGACTAAGCTGACTACCTAACTAAATTTAGTTCTATTTTTAAATTTCATTCCCGCCCTAGGGAGGGAAGCAATTACTATGAGACTTTCCCGCCCAAGGGTGGGAAGCAGCGTTTTCCACCCGCTATTCGGATCAAACAAACACTACTTTCCGAGTATGAGAGATGAAAAAATCATGTTTTCAACTGGATTTAAATCTCCCAATTTTAGATGGTTCACTCTTAGTTCCGTCATTACGAGTGAGTAATCGTGGTATACGATATCAACCCGCACTGGGCTAGCGTGGTAGATTAGGGCCCACCCCCTCTCACCGAGAGGAGGCCTGTGTCCCAACAGTGGGAACATTATTGGCTCAGTATGTAATCGTGGTATATATTAAGTACTCCTGTTTGAGAATAGGCTTTCAAACTCAAAGCATTTATTTCAATTAAACCATGCACAGGCGCTTTTGAATTGTCAAAATTAAATAGTCTGTCAGTTAGTCAGAAAGTTGAAGCTAGTTGCCCATTCCAAAACGTAGATCTCTATGGAGAAGAACGGACAAGAAACTCCATGGACACTCTTTTAAGTCCTGGGTACATTATTCTTGTTGCTTCTTTAAGTGAGAACAATGTAAAAAAAAACACAAATGAAGAAACAATCACACTAACATTATAAAGGCGAAAGCTTGTGAGTGTGTTGGGGTGTGTGTGTGTTTATATGTATGTTACTTCTTTACGCTCAAACGGCTGGACCAATTTTGATAAAATTTTGTAACGAGGTAGCTGACACCCTGGATGTTAATCCAGGGTGTCAGCTACCTCGTTACAAAATTTAGCCTATATGTTAATATAGGCTACTTTTTATCCCGATATTACTACGGGATCGACATTTACGTGGCGCAGCTATTTCAAAATATAAGATTTAAAATAAGCCATGGCAGTTACTTCGCCATGACAAAGTAACAAACTGATGTTATAAACTCACCAGCACACTGTAAACCCCCGTACTCCTGGACCTGTACATCTCCAACGCGAACACAGACCCATACTCAGGGATAGCCTCGTCATTCTTTACGCTGGCTACGTCCATCAAGGCTCCAATGTTGAAGTCGTGGGCAGAGAACAGGCGAAGTCGCTGAGGCACCGGCTTCCCGGCGATGAAGTCGTTGCCAGCTTGGGTGAACTGGTTTAGTAAGACACCTGGAAAGAAGAAAGAAGTCAGTAATGTTGAGAGCCAGATAATGATGGTATGGTTATTGCTGTCCTTTTTTTTTTTTTATTTTTTTTTTGCGGATGGGAAATCATCAAATGACTCCTCCCGCTCTGGGTGGAGCGGAAGGGAGTGTCAGACTCTTACTGACTAAAACCCACCCGTGTTCCTTCCTTAGCCCTTTATGTTCCGGGCCAGCGGTAACCCTTTCGGACAATCCCGCTGACCCGGGTTATTGCTGTCCTGCATGTATTTAATTAAGGTTTTCAAAATGGCGCCTGGATATGAAATCTTAAGTGAAGCATCAAAATGGACACGGATGATGATTTTTGACGATTTAGCAAAACAAGATTAAAAAACCAGCCAAGTGCGAGTCGCACTCTCATACGAAGGGTTCCGTACCACAAGGCATAAAACGCCGAAAAAAAACGTTTCTTTTATGTAACCCCTTTAAATTTTAACTTTATTTTATTTTTATTATTTGTTGTTATAGATAGCGGCAACAGAAATACATCATTTGTGAAAATTTCAACTCTCTAGCTATCGCTGTTCTTAAGATACAGCCTATCGAAAGACAGACAGACGGACAGTGGAGTCTTAGTAATAGGGTTCCATTTTTACCTTTTGGGTACGGAACCCTATAAAAGAGGAAAAAACCAACTGTGATGCTTAATACTTGAGGCAACAATAGATTTTAGAAAAACAGCCTTATTTTTTTGCTCAGTATAAATAGTTTTGAGATAAAAAAATCAGACAAACAAACACAATCTTATCGTATGCTGCACCGGTTGCCGTCATCAAATCAACGCCGGCTGTCGCTGAAAACTAGCGCTTGGGCTCTGTCTCGTATAGGGTCGAAGCATTATACTGAGCGATGGCCGTTTTGCGTTGATGTGACGCATATTTTCCCCTAACTTGTTTTTTTTAGGTTTCCGTACCTCGAAAACAAAAAACGGAACCCTTATAGCATCACTTTTTTGTTCGCCCGTCCGTACTCGGGAATGCGTGGAGGTATCGAGTTGAAATTAAAACCATATCACCTCGATTTTGTTGATGTTGAAGCACATAAGTCGCCCGCAATAAAAATCGAATAAACACATTGCCTCGAACGAGATTTAATTTTGTGCAACAATGACTTTAACCCACTTACCAATTTCTGCTGACGCAAAATCATATCATATGTGTTCAGCTAAGTTTTGAAGTGCAAGAAACTATTTTTACGCTGACTCAATTATTCGTGCTTTTTGTTATTATTTTTGTGTTATCTTTGAGGTAAATTTTATTTTATTTTTTTTATTTTTTAAATAGTATTTAAGTAAACTAGGTATAAAATAATTAATTAGTAAAATTTTGTCATTATTTTAAGACTACATGTTAAATATTGTTAAAAATTTTATAGTCCTACAATTACCATTAAGTATGCTCATGCCGCCTGTTATACAGGTTTATCCTAGTACAGGCATCTAACATTATTATACCTTTGTAAATAATTTCTAAGACTTTATGTAATAGTTTTACCAATTTTAATACTGAATAAAAAATTTTTTTTAAATATATTATTTTATGTATAATCAGGGCTGCCGTCCCTTGCAGCTGTTATAAAACCAACTTCTAAGTTAACGTAAAAAAAAGATATGGCCGTTTGTGACGCAAAAAACGTATATTTCAACACTCTCAAGGTTATCAAAATGTATTCCCGTTGACCTAGAATCATGAAATTTGGCAAGAAGCAAGGTCATGCAGCACAAGTAAAGAAAAAATCCGAAAACCGTAAATTTGTAGTTACATAAAAAAAATTAAGAAATCCCGTGATAAACTATTTACATACCTACAAATACGGAACCCTCGGTGCGTGAGTCTGACTCACACTTGACCGGTTTTTTTTTGTTGTGTTTGTGTTCTTTCTCTGCGTCATGTTTGCCGCAAAAAAACATACCTATTTTCTTTCTTTTTTTGCTTCTTTCTAAGAACTTTAATTATGTCGGTAAAGTATCATTTATAACTTACCACCACCAATCTTCTTCATCTCGTGATTTCTGAAGTACAGCCTGTAAGCGAGTCTACCAGCTTCGTTCAGTCTGGGTAGCAATGGCGTCGCCCAGTCTGGAATGTTTAGACCCAATCCGATCTGAAAAGAAGGAACGTTCTTGAATTATCATTCTCTTGTCCTTGTCCCAGTTTATTTGAGTTTAATAAGCTCTTGAATGTTGGCCATATTGATTACTTAACTAATAAAAAATACATGTTTTAAAAACCTTCAATACCATAGACCATTATAGATCCATCTATGTACAGACGCCAGCACATCAAGCTACTACAATCTGTCAAATTTCTTTAATAGATTTTCAACTTTATCGCTTAAGCATAAGGTTCAAAGTTGATTGGGAAAATTTGACAGTTTCGGGTAGCTTGCTTCTGTACTAACAATATAAATGAAGAGTTTGTTTTTAAGATCGCGCTGCGGGGTAATGGTAACACGCTATCAGTAGCAATGGCTTTCATTTTGACAGTTCAACAACATACATTCGTTGTTTATGTTGCAGACAAATTTTTCGAACATATGAAGCAATGGATTAGCAATATCCTTCAAAATTATTTAAATTTAGATTGATAGTGTTTTTCGCAATTAGGGTGCTGATAGGGGTTTAGTCTGGAATTACCAGTCGGATTTGGAAAAACATTTTTGCATTTGATATCCCAATTCTTAATGTTACGACGTTACATAATCACATTACGACCTTTGGGGACAAGCAAAAAGAAAAAAAAGTCACAGAATGCTAAGTGAAATCGAAGTAACAACGCAGGCATGGCATGCGACACGGTCAAAGTCAAAGTCAATGATTTATTTGATTTTTTTGAAGACTCTTTATTTTTTATTTGGCTTGTGGCTCGGTGGCCAAAATTTTCTCGCAGACGAAGTCGCGGGCAGAAGCGGGTACTACCATAACCATACTAATCTGACTATCTATTGGTCTACGATAATTTTTCACGTCATAGCACTGAGCCGATATTTATAAAATACTACCTTCCGCCCGCGGCTTCCCCGCGAGGCATGTCGATAAAAACTATCCTATGTCCTTCCCCGGGAAGCAATCTATCTCTCTGCCAAATTTTATCGAAATCCGTTCTGTGGTATATACGTGAAAAGGTAACATACAGACAGACAGAGTTTCTTTCGAATCTATACATATAATAAATCTGTAGAAGGGTCAATTCTGTACATTGAAAATATTGAAAAAATAAATAGCGGGGGGTGTTGCTCGATCGATACCAAACCCAAATATGTGATTAAAAAAATTTTTGTCTGTCTGTCTGTCTGTCTGTATATGCAGGCATCACATGAAAACTAACGGTTCGATTTCGATGAAACTTGGTATAATTATACCTTATTATCCTGGGCATAAAATAGGATACTTTTTATCCTGGAAAAATACGTAGAAAAAAAAATCTTATTTTTCGGTTTTATTCATAGACGTTGTTCTGTAGAACCGCGAACACACGTTGTATTACCCGTAGTGGATAATTTTCCATTTCAATTTAAGAGAATACAGTTTCCTGTAGCTTTGTGTTACGCCATGACAATAAATAAGGCTCAAGGTCAGACCCTAGGAGTTGCTGGCGTAGATCTTACCGCGAGTTGTTTTTCACACGGGCAACGTTACGTAGCTCTTTCCCGTGTGAGCAGTCCAAGAAATCTTCATGTTCATATTCCGGACGAGCTCACTAACAATGTTGTGTATGCTGAAGCTCTCAATTAACTTTCTGTCGCATTGTCACGATCACTTTTTTATTATTGCAAACTTTTCGTCACTGTCAGTAATTTACTGCTACATGCTACTTATCAAGGTCGGAATTACTATGGAAAAAATACTTACTACAGAACGCGAGCTCAACAGCAGTAGCTCAATAGAGGGATCTCCTTAATTATTATAGGCTTAGCTGTATTTGGGTCCAATAGATATTTATAAGATGTCATTGTCAGAGTTACTCAAAATGGAGAAATAAACCATCCACGCGAATACCGACATCCGCGCGGACGGAGTCGCGGGCGGAAGCTAGTTTATAATATTAGTATGGATGACAGATAAGCACGTTAAGCCGTTGGTCCCGGCTGGCATTTATGGATCTTTGACAGTCGTTACGGGTAGTCAGAACCCCGAAAGTCTGACAACCAGTCTTACCAAGGGGTATCGTATTACCCAGTAACTGGGTTGTGGAGGTCAGATAGGCAGTCGCTCCATGTAAAATACTGGTATTCAGCTGAATCCGGTTAGACTGGAAGCCGACCCCAACATAGTTGGGAAAAGGCTAGGCAGATGATGATGATGAGTATGGATGACAGATAGGTGTCCTGGGACCTGGAGAAGGTAAGTAGGTTAGGTTTCGTTTATCTTGGATATTTGTTTAACAAAATACACACCGACGAATGACGGGCAATAACTAAGTGTCTGAGTATTTTTCGATAAATTCAAGTGAGGTTGGGCATGCGCATGACTTTTCGCAATAATTATTGACTTAACTCACGTATTTGACTTCTCCTTGTTATTGGTAATTATTGCAGCTGAGTCAATGTCAAAATTATTATGCGCATTTTCGTAAATGTAGGTACGGCAATTGTTATTGAACATTAAATGTTTGGTCGAAAACTGAAGGTCACATTCATATTACTGGTTATGTGGCGACCTATCATTGCATCGTGTAGAAACTTAAGGGGCTTACAGGACCTAAATTCTTTCATATATTTGTTTAACAAAATACACGCCGACGAATGACGGGCAATAACTAAAGTTAATTTCAAATAAACTTGCGATAAAGTTTGTTCACCTCCTTCTACTAATGTATCCCAATATTTCCAAACCATACGAAAAAAATGTATGGGCAGTGTCGGTAACACGATCAAAACATTGACTTACTCCGTGTTTGGTATTATGAAACTCAACCGATGCAATGTTAACGACAGTTTTGTATGACGAACGATATCTATCGTAAGTTATTTGGACTTTTTGGTACAGGGTGGTTGAATGACACTTATCGCAAGTTTATTTGAAAAACACTTTAGTGTCTGTATATGTTTCGATAAGTTCAAGTGAGATTGGGCCATGCACGTGACTTTTCACAATCATTATTGACTTAGTATGGTATTCGACTTCTGTTTGTTATTGGTAATTATTGCAGTTGTGTAAATGTCAAAATTATTATGCACATTTTCGTAAGTGTAGGTACGGCAATTGTTATTGAAGATTAAATATTTGGTCGAAAACTGAAGGTCACATTCATATTACCTACTGGTTATGTGGCGACCTGTCATTGCATTGTGTAGAAACTTAATACCAATGTTTTTGTGCGGCCGAAGAAGAAGAAGAAGAAGAAGACGATCCAGGAGGGGATCGAGGTGGGGGGGTGGAGGGGGGGTTCAGGGGATCAGACCGGAATAACTCGATGAGAGAAATGCGTTCTTGACACCCGTCAGTTTCGTACAAACGAATCATCATCTCATCTGCCTAGCCTTTTCCCAACTATGTTGGGGTCGGCTTCCAGTCTAACCGGATTCAGCTGAATACCAGTATTTTACATGGAGCGACTTCCTATCTGACCTCCACAACCCAGTTACTGGGTAATACGATACCCCTTGGTAAGACTGGTTGTCAGACTTTCGGGCTTCTGACTACCCGTAACGACTGTCAAAGATCCACAAATGACAGCCGGGACCAACGGCTTAACGTGCTTTCCGAGGCACGGAGGGGTCACGGTATGTAAAGATGGTCACCCATCCACATACTTACCAACCGCGGCAAGCGTAGCTTAACCTGATCGATCGACCTGTGCGGCTGTTATTATTTAGCCACGGGCCCCTCGTACAAACGAATAATTTGTGAATTTGATTAGCTACAAGAAATGTTGCAGGTGTCAGGAACGCATTCTCTGGACGGGACTGTAATCCAAATGTTGATAGCGACACTATTGCCGAAATGATGTATTGTAGAATTCTCTTTTGAAGGCTATGGATGCTGGCAAAATTACGTTTTCCAATTTACCCCACCAGCAACCAGAATGGTGAAGCAAATTTGAAAATTGCAACAAAGTGTCATTGCAAGTGTGCAACCATGTTTCGCCTGTTACGATAATGAATTGTGCATGCAGTCTACTCTCTAAGTCCGTCAACGAAGATACGGGCCCGTAGGCAAGTGGTTCGAGATCCGTCAAAACAAGTGACAAATACACACATCAAAAGTGTCTAGGGATCAACATATATTTTTGCAATAACTTTTCTCCTGATTGATATTAATTAAAATTTTCTTTAAGGATTCATCAAATAAAGTGTTTTCGTTTGTCACAGTAACGATAAACCAAGTCACCTTTGCATTAATAAAGAAATTTGCCATTTTCCTAATAAAGGGATTTTTGACATTTGAACCACTAACACAAAAGTTCGAAAAAAAGACTGAAATAACAGTTTTCTTTAAAATTTTATTGGGTAACTTAAACAATTAATAATCCGTGTTTCTACCGCGAACACTAACAACACAAGAACATCGGTTTGGCATACTCAAAATGAGTTCATCCAAATCACGCTGTGGAATGGCCGCCCATGTTCGTTGCAACAACAAAAAAAGGTCTTCTTGCGACTGGATACCCTCCATATTCGGCAGAGCTCTTCTCTGTAGCATATCCCATGCATGCTCAATCGGGTTCAAGTCTGGCGACTGAGCAGGCCAGGGCAGGACATTGATGTTAGCTGCGGCGAGAGTCTGTCTTACAACTCTTGCGGTGTGCGGTCGTGCATTATCATGCATTAACTGAAATAAGGGACCGATTTGCACTTGTAGAGGAACGATGACGTCTGATACAATCGTCTCAGCATAAATTTGAGCGTTGAGGTTGCCTCTGATCCAAATCAACTCAGTTCTTCCGCCGATCCAAATACCCGCCCATACCATGATGGTTCCACCACTATAAGGATGGACTTTCTGGCAGGATTTTAATCGCTGTTGGCGTCCAGGGGTTCTCCAGTGTCGTATACGTCTTGTATCCGGTCTCATACCAAAACGAGACTCATCAGAAAAGCACACGAAACGCCATTGTTCTTCTGCCCAATTTCTGTGTTCAAGAGCCCATTGATATCGAATCCTACGATTGTGCATTGCTATAGGTGGTACCCGTAGCGGTCTTCGGGAATGAAGGTTCACTTCATGCAAGCGGTTTCTGACTGTTTGGTCGCTAATTAAGTTCCCTGAAGAGTGATGAAGCCTCACGGCTAACATCATGGCGGTTATTGTTGGAGTTCTTCGAGTTAAGATTTGAATGTATCGGTCTTGTCTCCGTGTGGTGCAGCGATACCGTCCTCCATGGCGCTCAGCCACGGTACCAGTGCTTCGGTAACGTGTCCAAAGTCGACTGATAACACTCTGACTTGTATTCAGAGCTAAAGCCACAGTACGTTGCCGGGAACCAGCTTCTATCATTCCCACGGCTCTGAGCATTTCTTCCCTGCTTAAATGACGTCGCCGCTCCATAATAACGTTGGTTTTAATCAGTAGTAGGGAAACAGTAGCACTAATAATGTCTTCAATGCGTTGTATGTTTTTATAGGGAAAATATTGACAGCTGATTTTCATCTTTTACTCGAATTTGATTCACAGTTCCTGATTCAAATTATGAAATGCACCAAAAAGGATCCATATAAATTTATAAAATCATAAATTTATTACAAAGCCACATCTCAATCTCAAGAAATCCGCATAAAAATGCTTGATCCCTAGACACTTTTGATGTGTGTATAATTTTTCGAACGGGCAAAAACACGTCACGTTTAGCTGTCAAATAGTATTGTCTTGGTTCGGAAACCGAACTAACTTATGTCCGTACGCCTGTAAGTTCGGTCGGACTTCGTGCAAAGGGAGTTGACCCTCTGACACGGGGATCGAACCCAACACTACACGGTCAGCTATCGAGGCCCCTCGATCAAAGAAACAGCAAGACAATGTAACTGAATGACAATGACCGCCAACCCGCACTGGGCCTCGTAGTGGATTATGGCCCGTTGCCCCTCACCGAGAGGAGGCCTGTATCTCAGCAGTTGGAACATTATAGGCTGATATTCTATGCTACTCGTATTATGATTCAAACAATGAAACCTACCGTACTCTTGTACAAGTCGAACAGCGCTTCAAACATCAAAGGGTTCTCAGCGAAGTCCACACCAGTCTTGTTCTTCAACAGAGGGATGAGGTCCAGGTAGGGAGCGAACTCTTCGTTCAAGGAACGCTTCTTGGCGTCGGCCATTAAAGCCTTGAAGCGCTGGCAGTTAGAGTAGTAGCGGAGCTGGAAAAAGAAAAATAATTGTTAGATTAAAAGTATAACATTAGGCTTTGTTTCATTGGAGAGCAGCGGCCCAGTGGTAACGGCCGCGACTCACGAGTTGCACAAAGTAAAGCGCCTATCTGGGTTCGCCAGATAGGCGCTTTACTTTGTGTAAAATAATTCAACATCACTGCTCTCAAAACGGTAAGGAAAACATCGTGAGGAAACCGGCGCGTCCTAGAACCAAAAATTTTAAGACATATGTGACATCTACCAACCAAGCCCCACTCCCTCTCGAAGAGAGGAGGCCCGTCCCAGCAGTGGGAACAGTATAGGCTGATCAGGTTAAGCTACGCTTGCCGTGGTAACAACCACGGCAAGCGTAGCTTAACCTTGGATGGGTGACCATTTTTACCCCTCCGTGCCTCGGAAAGCACGTAAAGCCGTTGGTCCCGGCTGTCATTCGTGGCTTTTGCAGTCGTTACGGTAAAGAAGTTTTGGTTCTAGGACATGCCGGTTTCCTCACGATGTTTTCTTTCAACATTTTGAGAGCAGTGGTGATGAAATTATTTACAAAAAGTAAAGCGCCTGTCTGGGTTCAAACCAACGACCTACACCTCGTAAGTCGGGGCCGTTATCATTGGGTCGCCACTGCACCAATGTAAACACAGTTTTTGTCAAATAAATCTATCTAATCTCTACCTTTATAAACAACTTCCAACTTACAGATTGTTTTATATTTAAGGAAATACTAAAACAAATCTTTGTTGTACATAAAAAGAAGGGTTAAACAAAGGTAGAATGAAACGGAATATTCCAGGAACAAACTCTTAGATTAAATACCGAGTTAACTTTGCGAAAGAAGGCGACCTTTGTGCGGTTGCTATAAATCTGAGTCAACCTAATTGGATCTTAGATTTGCTATTGCACAAAAGGAAAGAATTCTTCCGTAGCTGATATGGGGTTCTAACATATTTCTATGGAAGCTGGCATGTCCACACGCGGCCATTTTGATTTTTTTGAAAGTTTCCGCGCACAATTAAAGTAGTAAGTATATAAAGGGACACTTATACAACCAAAAAATGCATGTAATGTGGTACCCCGTCACGTTTCCGATATCATCATCATCATCATCATTTCAGCCGAAAGACGTCCACTGCTGAACATAGGCCTCCCCCAAAAGGGGGGGTTTGCCATAATCGCCACGCTTGGCAGGCGGGTTGGCGATCGCAGTATGGTATGGTGGTGGAATGCATAGAGAAGGCTGTTGCCCATTCTCCGGTACGCCCCTTAGTCGCCTTTTACGACACCCACGGGAAGTATGGGGTGGTGCTATTTTTTAAGTCCGGCGGCACCACAAAGACAATTTCCGATATCTTTGGAGGTAAATATCGCTATATGAGAACTATGAAAATCATTAAGGGACTACAGGACCTAAACGCAAAAAACGCAAGTTTTATAATGCCTAAAAGTATATGACCGACTACAGTAAACAAAATAAGAAATTATATATGATATCCTTCAGGATATATGCTAGTTAGATAGTGTGCTGAAAACATAATACAACTAATTTGTTACGATCGAAAAAAAATCATGAAGATACCTCTAAACACTTTCTTTTTACAATAAAAATCATACTGATATACATACAATCATTCTGATTTTTTGCCAGATTATTCTACAAGCAACATACTAAAGTTTTTACTTTTAAATTTTTAGTCCAAACAATAGATTTTTTAAAATAGATACCTAATTGCTTCATATTTTGCAATAAGTTACCAGGGTTGTATCATCGCGCATTATTTTCTATGTAATCCGACAGTGACCGCGCTTTAGGTCTGTAGTTAACAGATTTTTATTACTGCACCTCATCTAGTACCTATGCAAAGTTTTTATTATATTTATGTTATAAGCACTATATCATCATTCGCCTCCCCGTATTCCAATTTATTTTGGGTCGGCGCAACAGGTTTTTTCTTCCTTACTTCTTCTATTAGTCGTCATCTCAGTAGAAACCCGATTTTTGGCCATGTCATCATTCACACAGTCCATTCATCGTCTCCGTTGGTTGGTTTATCTTCGATATACGCATTACATGGAGTCACATATCGTATTCATTTTGCATATTTATCTCTTGCAAAATAAATGTTTAAAAAACATCATCAGTCAATCAAACTCAAACTCAAACTCAAAGCATTTATTTCAATTAAACCTTTAACAGGCACTTTTGAATTGTCAAGAAGTCGGTCAGTCAGAAAATATGAAGCTAGTTGCCCATTCCAAAGCGTAGGTACCTATGGAGAAGAACGGGCAAGAAACTCCATGGACACTCTTTTTAAATTACATTTTACAAAAATATTTGTTACATCATTACTTTTGAATTTATGATTATATAATGTGAGAACGATGTAAAAAACAAAAGAAGACGTCCTCGTTAAAAGCGTCCAGAATACAACAAATTGTAACAAAACAACAATCCAAAATTAAAACAATTAAAATAAGCCCAGGCGGCTAAGTGATGACCAGCCCCAACTGACGGCGCCCGTTCACGAACATGACGTATATACCAGCACCATTCAGCTCAACCACTTTGAAGGGAGCTAAATGATCCAACACACACGCCACCGTCAGCGAGACATTTGAGTGAGCATGACACACTATCAGCCGCCAGGGAATATTCAAGTCAATGAAATATATATTATTACCCGGTAAATGGTAGCTATAGGTTACATAGAACTCACATCTGTGCTATGCAATTATACAATACAAAGGAAATTGAGTTTATACAATGCAAAGATAGTCTTACAATCTTCAGCAGCTCCATCAGTATTTTCAAGTGTTAGTCAATTAGTTGTGGTTGTGGAGCAGGACTAGCATTGAGCCAGGCATTTTTGTCAGCGATGTAATCCCCTAACTTATAATATGCCTGACTGCATAGTGTGCGTTTTATACAAGATTTAAATTTTGTCTCATTCAGTTGAAGAATCTGGGGAGGTATTTTATTATAACATTTTAGACAGTATCCCATAAAAGATGAATCTACTTTAGCCAGTCTGAAACCTGGTTGAACTAATAGGTCCCTATTTCTAGTACTATAATTATGTCTTTCACCTCTTTTACTAAAAAGATGTAAATTTTTCCTTACATACATGATGTTTTCATAGATATATTGACAAGGCACCGTCATGATGTTAATTTCCTTAAACAGTTCCCTTAGAGAATCGCGCCTGCGGAGATTATATATGGCTCTGATGGCTCTTTTCTGCAGAATAAAAATAGAATCGTTGTCTGCAGCCCGTCCCCAAAGTAAAATACCGTAAGACATGATACTATGAAAGTAACTAAAATAGACTAGTCTCGCGGTATCTACATCAGTAAATTCACGGATTTTTCTGACAGCATAAGCTGCTGAACTTAGCCGTCCTGCAAGAGATGTTAAATGAGGACCCCATTGTAGCCTTGAGTCGAGCGTGATCCCTAGGAAAACAGTTTCATCGACGAATTCTAGTTTCTCTTGATTCAATATTATCTCACAATCACTACCCTTGACATTTGGTAAAGAAAATCTTATGCACTTAGTTTTTTTTCCATTTAATACTAGATTATTAGCAGTGAACCAATTTTGGACCTGCAGTAGGGCGTTATTTACGTCGTCAAAATTTGTAGCACGTCTATTTACCTTAAAAATTAAGGAAGTGTCATCAGCAAATAACACCATTTGTGGTTGATTTTTTAATAAATGGAGTAAATCATTAATATACACTAAAAAGAGGAAAGGACCCAATATCGAGCCTTGTGGCACACCAATTTTTACTATTAAACCAAGTGAATTGACACCATTTATTTGAACTTGTTGTTGTCTATCATTTAAATAAGAACTAACTAAACTGAGCGCAAGTTTTCCAAGTCCGTAATGCTCAAGTTTCAAAAGCAAGGTTTGGTGATCGACGCAATCAAATGCCTTGGAGAGGTCACAAAAGATTCCTATGGCATCTTGGGCCTCTTCCCACGCGTTAAAAATGTGTTTTAATAAAGTTACGCCGGCGTCGGTCGTACAACGTCCTTTGGTGAAACCGTACTGTTGATCGTGTAGGATTTTATTCGTGTTAAAATGATTGAGCATTTGATTAAGCATTATCTTTTCAAACACCTTGCTGAAAACCGGCAAAACGGATACGGGTCTATAATTATTGGTGTCTTTACTGTCTCCGGATTTGTAAAATGGTATAACCTTACTGTATTTCATTAAATCGGGGAAGACACCTTGATCCACACACGAATTAAATACTAAGGCTAAGTAAGGTGCAATAGTCTCAATTATGGAGGTACAGATCTTAATGGACATTCCCCAAAGATCTTCGGTCAATTTGATCTTAATTTGCTTAAAAGCTTTAATTACAATTAAGGGGTTAACATGCCTAAAGTTAAATTCAATCGGGCAGGCTGAAACGTTCGCCCTTACTAAATCAAAAGCGAGCGAGGGCGAGGAATTTAAGGTTTCAGTTGTTTTGAGTGGGATACTAGTAAAGAAATTTACAAATTCTTGAGCCACTTCTTTGTTATCGCAAATGAGACCGCTTGACGTCTGCAGTGTGTAATCAGAATTATGCTTTTTATTCCTGTTTGTTTCATTATTTATAATTTTCCAAACCGTCTTTATTTTATTTTCTGCTAATTTAACCTTGTTGCTAATATATAAGGCTTTAGCTGCCCTACAAGCGTTCTTAAAAGTTCTAGAGTAAGTAGCAACATACTTATTAAAAGTTTCCGTGTTAATATAAGGCTTAAGGCCATACAATTCGAAAAGTCTTTCCCTACTTTTCCTAAGCCCTTTAGTTGCCCAGTCACAAAATAAAAACTTGGGGCTGATACTTTTAGTGTTCTTCTTAAAATAATTATTGAACTCGGTTTCGACTATCGAGAAGAATTCATTATACAAAGTATTAACATTGTTCACTGTAAGGTTCTGATTACTTAATTTACAAATTAAAGTGCTATTAAATTTATTTAAATTAACTGATGTTATTGGTCTGGATTGGATCTGCACTTTTTGTATTGGCATGTTGTACTCAAAAGTTACAGTTTGACCACTGTGATCAGAAGGGAGATAATTAACAACGGCTTTATCTAAATAGTCGCAGCAACAAAAAACATTATCAATACATGTTGCAGTAGTCGTAGTTGTTCGGGTTGGTTCTACAAACACATTTGACAAATTGAATGATTTAAACAAATTTAATAATCTACTGGTATTTAAATTATTTTCTAAAATATTAATATTAAAGTCACCACAGATAATTACTGATCTATTACCAGTTGCAAGTTTTGCCAAAACATCTTCCATTACTGATTCAAATATAGAATAGTTTTGATAATTTGGGGGTCTGTAAACGCACACTATAACATGCTTATCTAGCTCAACACAAGACAGCTCAATGCTATGTTCAACTGATAGTTCAACTATGTCTTTACGAGGTTTGAACTTAATCAACCAATTAAGCCCTTTTATTCTGAAACTCCTTGTGCGAGTTTAATTGCTGTTATTTTTTTTCTAATTTAACTCTTCTCCAGTTTGGACCTGCTGTGAGATTGAGTTCGTCCTGCCATCTTTTGCGTTGTCGACCTCTATATTGATATAGAGGACAACCACGTTAAAAAACTTAACTGAAGATAATCAAATCAGTTCCAAATTCTCATTAAATTATTATAATAGAATTAATTTAGATGCCTACTGATTATTATCAAGACGTTCTTATCAGAGGCTAATGTTTGTCAAAGCTCTAATTATTACGTAACAGCGAACTTGAACTTTGTTTAATAACAATTGAGATACTGTAGTTATCTTTGTTTTTGATATTAGATTAGACGTAACTACTTGATAGATCTTGTGGTGACTCTTATAAGTAATTATCTCTTGTCTATAAATGGCTAATTAGTGGCGTCGTATCTACTAAATTGATAAACCCATTAAATGTATCGTTATTTGAGTTTACATTCATAACATTGGCTTAACAGCTGCACAGGTCGATCGAAGGTGACGCTTTCATGCCGCGGTCGGTTCGTAGATGCATTACCATATAGAGACCCCTTCGTGCCTAAATCTTATTTTATTGTATGACAAAGGCAAGAAACTTGTATCGTGTATATGGGGCTAATGGGATCCTGCCGTTTTTCCTAAAAGATTTTGGCAAAATTTCATTATCCAAACTAATTTTAGCAACCTTTTTTTATACCAATGCAATATTTGGAATGATTTTAGTACGCACATTTTCATTTGGTCAAATTTTCACTCGGCAGAATATTACCAAGGAGATAATGTCATTATGGCATTTGGTCTTTAATCAAATGATTTATTACAGCAAACAATCTTTAGACAATAAACATTTAGTCAAATGATTTGTTATGAAAAAATATATACTTAGACAAAAATATTTTTTTTTTGGGAATTACATGGTTTTACTTACATAATTACTTTTTTATTACATTGCATGGTTGCGGTCGGTCAATAGGCGACGTAGGATGCAAGAGCGAGCGAATATGAGAATACAAATACATTATACCTCATATCAAATTAAACAGGGGCAATTGAAATCATAGGCAGACAGAAATACCCGATGGTACTAAATATTTGGCTTATTTTATTTTGTGTAAAATACGTTATACCAACTGAAGTATTTGACTACATTAAAATTGGTAAAAGTATGTTGATAACCCAGTTATTGTTTAAACGTTCACTTGCCAAATATAAGGTTTGCGTTACAATTATTTGTGAAAAGTTTATTTGCTAAGTAATGATTTGGCAAATGAAATTATGCGGAAAATTGTTTGGGAAGTGATAATTTGTCAATATCTTTTTGTTAAATTATCACTTCCCGGGGCTAATCTCTCCGGACAAAGCCATCATTATATCAATTATGGTTGAACTTACGTAAAGGTGGGTTCGTTTAATCATAACAAGCCAGTCATTTAAGACTAGGTCGCAAAAAATTGCACTGCACTATTTTTTGGGACGTTTCCTACTCTTTGAGCGCAGCCGTAGCTCTGTAAGTCGAACACTTCAAACACTGGCCATTTTTAGGGTTCCGTAGTCAACTAGGAACCCTTATAGTTTCGCCATGTCTGTCTGTCCGTCCGTCTGTCTGTCCGTCCTCGCTTAATCTCTGTGACCGTTAGCACTAGAAAGCTGAAATTTTGTAGGAGTACGTATATCAGTTACGCCAACAAAGTGGTAAAATAAAATTTTGGAAAATATTTTTTTTTAGGGTAGCTCCCCTACATGTGAAGTGGGGATGAATATTTTTTTCATCATCTACCCCATCGTGGGGGGTATTGTTGAATAGGTCTTCTGAAATGGTTTAGGGGTTGCTAAAATTATTTTTCGATTTAATGCTCCATTTACGAAATATTAAAGTTTAAAGTGCAAATTTTTGTTCCAGTAGGGCGTCCCCCCCCCTCTAAAAGCTAAACTACTAGCTTGAAAAATCTGGAAAAATTCTCGATGAAAGTGCATTTCATGAACTTTAAAGGAAAAGTACAGCGCTTAAGATAACTTTATTAGTTTAGCAGTAATAGTCGTTGAACTTGGGTGTTGGATAATTTTGTACCAAATACAAAATCCTTAGCATTAATCCTTTAAAGTGACTAAGATGAAGTAGTTGCTTGTTTATAATGGGTAAAGACTTGCATTGAAAACCAAAATATGTTTTTTTTTTTACCTATTCAGAATAAAGAACAACAGAATCGTACTACATTGTGATAACGGGCTACTACGGAACCCTAAACTGTGCGTGGCCCGACCCGCACTTGGCCGGTTTTTGATGCTACTGCGACTACTAGCCCATAAATATTCCTCATAGAATCGTGTTTTTCAAAACAAAACAGCATCTATTAGGTACTCTACTCTCAAAATCATTTGCTAAAGAAACAAAACAGCATCTACTCACATAATCCTCAGAGAGGGGCACAGCCACGTAAGGCACAGGCTGCCAGACTTTCCCCAGACCTTCATCCCACTGCTGTTCCGACTCTGGTGGGTAGACAGCAGCCATAGCCACCTGGATCGTCATCTTAGTCCGTTCCTTTTCAGTACTCCTGATGGATACCTCATTTTGAAGATAGAGGTTGGAGATCATCTTGTGACCCTGGGAGCCATATCTCTGGCGGTAGAACTTTCCGATCTGGTAGGCTCTTCGTTTTCCAACCTGAAATGAGGAGTTGATGAGTCATATATGATAAATGATTTTCTTTCTGTAAGTAGGTTTGTAAAAACACTTTTACACATCAATAATATTTTTAAAAACTAGATGAGGTCGGTATTTCCTCCCTGACTACTCTGAGAAGATAGGCCGAAACAAACTCAGCTTGAAAACTAGGGAAGGATCAAGATTGGAGGGTGTCCTGGATCCTGTGCCTATATTGGACATTCAAAAAGTGCTGATTAACATTTGCTTCGTTTCTTGTGACCCCCTTGGACTTTATTTTATTTTCATTATTTCCTGTTATAGCGGCCATAGTAGTACACACTGTGAAAATTTCAAATGTCTACCTATTACGGTTCAAAAGATACAGCCCTGTGACAGACGGACGGACAGACGGATAGTGGAGCCTTAGGAATTGGGTCCCGATGGCACTCTTTGGGTGAAAACCCCTAACTATAGCAGCAGTGAGGGAAGAGAGAATGCACCTGAGTCTGCGCACACACTTGTACACTATAATATAATATATGTCTCCCGCGCCGATGGCTGGTCTCCGCTGAGAATGGTCGCCATGGCCGAACTTCGTTCTGGAGGACTTTTACAACGTTATTTTTAGTATATGCGAAACCTGAATATAGTTTGAATAAGTAACTGAATCGATTCCAGTAATTTTTACCCCATGTTATATTTTGTCCCAAAAAAAATTAAAAAAGGTTAAAATTTGGACACCGAGCGACACTAAGTAGGTTATCCAATCTCCGCGCCGAACGGTTGGGTACCTAGGTACTATTATCAATGAGCGCAAGACGGCGCGGCTGGGTACCTAGGTACTATGAGCGCAAGACGGCGCGGGTGAGCAATGTTTTTGTACGGACAAACAGATAACTTAATAAGCTTATAACTTTGTGATTTTTCATGATACAGTTTTGAAATTTTGTACATAGATTCTTTACATAAAAATACTAGACACGTGTTTTCGGTTTCGCATATACTAAAAATAATGTTTTATAGCAGCAGAAAGGAATAAATGAAAGTTCGCTACGCTCGGTTTATATAAATGTATCCGGATATTTTTTTAGATTTAGGTCGTAGGTGACAATGGTTTGTAAACCTATACAGAGTACCCGATGTTATTTGCATATTTTTCTATTCAAAATTCATGATCCGAATAGAAATAGACACGAAAAAATAATATTTCCGCTGCAGCTTTTCAAATTCAATTGTAGATTTTAACCAGCATTGGAATTGCGTACAAAAATGAATCCTACAAAAATTCCTAACCAAATCCTCCTTCTATTTTCAAGTTGGCTAAATATCCAAATGATAACCGATTTATGTTCAGCGCCATTTTATTTTTACTCTCACTGAGAGGAGGCCTGTGTCCCAGCAGTGGGAACATTTTAGGCTGATTGTGGTGAAATCGTTATTGTGGTAAATCTCAAGCAGTCAGTTTCAGACAAATCAGTTTTACATGTTTTAGAAAAGAAACTCAAACTCGAAAGCATTTATTTCAATTAAACCATTAACAGGCACTTTTGAATTGTCAAGAAGTCGGTCAGTCAGAAAATATGAAGCTAGTTGCCCATTCCAAAGCGTAGGTACCTATGGAGAAGAACGGGCAAGAAACTCCATGGACACTCTTTTTAAATTATATTTTACAAAAATATTAGTTACCTACATTATTATTTTGAAACACAAAGACACATTTGAAAGATATTTTCAGGGGCACATCTTGCAATGATGTGCAATGACGTCATTGCTGCATGGCCTTCTAGCAAACTGAGCGTTGTAATGAATGTTAAGTCAAAGAACATCAAGTTATGATGTATTTACATAGTTTACGTGGCCATTCGGTTTCGTGTACATGTCCTCTTTATCAACATTTTCAAGTTGCTGATGCGGTTGCCTCGCTATTGCAGTGCGTCCGATATGTTTGCGGACGCGCGAACGGACGGCTTCCATGCGATTGTGCGCAAAAGGGTAGCTTCCTTGTCACAGCGTGTGCGAGGCAGTAGCAAAGGTATCCTGCAGAGATGATTGTGTCGCGTCACAAATGGATGCGCATTGTTTTGGGCGCTCATTGACACATTGATTCGTATACTAACTCAATTTTGATTTTATTGTAAATTATTTAATTTAGGGTAATGTTAACAGCACGCTATGGTTAACAGTAGGTATTTTGTGAATTGATTTTAATTTAATTTTGTGTAATGTCAGTTTAATTTAATGTATTATATGGATTGTAGTTATCTGAAATACATGAATTAATAATATATTTTTCATAAACATTTATGTGAATTGGTACATTTACTCTGATATTTAAATTTGCTAAACCACAATGACAGCTGTGCTCATGTTGTTGCTGTCATGTTCACAAAAAAAAGTCGATCGTAGCTGCCATTTTAGTCTAGAAAATTAAATATCAGAGTTTAGTATTTTGTTTTCGATATCTGTTGTTTGTGGTGAAAAATACTGCTAAAATATGCGAACGAAGCGAGCGGTGCCACGCCGAGCGTGACACCCGAGTTGGTCACAGTTGTTTGGCTATTTATTTATATTAGTGCTTGGCCAGACTGGCAGCGAGGGCGTGAGGCGGGCGCAGGTGCGGGAACGCGCGCGGTCTGCCTGTCCGCAGTGATGCCCGGCTGCGTTCTGCGTGTTGTCGTGTCCAGGGTTTGTCAAAATATAATATGGAAACTTATATTTTTACTAGAAAAAAGCTCGAACTAGTTTGAGAACCCCGCTCGCCGCGCGGGACGCCCGCGCTCCCACTGCGGCCACTTGTATGAACGAGCTATGGCGTGAGTTACCCGCGCGCTCCCCGCGCCGAGCAGCCCGCGCCGCTCACCGCGCCCGCGTGCACTCAAATGAAGTTCTTATTTTTGAGTACGCCGCGCCGCGGCCGCGCCACGCCCGCGCTGCCAGTCTGGCCAAGCACTCAGTGTTCAATAACTTTTTAGGAGCGCAAAATCCGTACTAATATTATAAAGAGGTAAAATTTGTTTGTTTGTCTGTAGAGAGTTATTTCTGGAACTGGACTAGCTTTAACGAAAAAATTGTTGTTTTTTTTTTATTAGAACCCGACATTTCACGGACGAAGTCGCGGACAGAAGTTAGTGTTGTTGTTTTAATTATAAGACGTTCGATTAAATACCCCTTATTTAGATCGAAGATTAGGCCACTTGACTCTACTTTTCAGCTACCAAGCGGAAATACTAAATGAACTGTTTATCTTACGCAGATAAGAATTTCTCATTCAAATACAATTTCCGTACCAGATTAGCAAGAGTAAAATATTGTTATAATTTTTTTATAATTATTGGCAATCAGTCAATGGCCTAGTCAGATAGCCAATATTTATTATTTTGATAATGTACAAAAATCAAAAGTTGATATTATTTAACAAAATATTTGATATTTTTAAAAATGTTTTATTGAAGCTTATTCTTATTATAAACTAGCTGCGCCCCGCGGTTTCACCCGCGGGAATTGCCGATCCCGTGGGAATATCGGGATAAAAAGTAGCCTATATGTTAATCCAGGGTGTCAGCTACCTCCATATAACATTTTATCAAAATTGGGCCAGCCGTTTGAGCGTGAAGAAGTAACAAACATATAAACACACACACACACACTCACACACACACTCACAAACTTTCGCCTTTATAATATTAGTGTGATAACTAGCGGCCCGTCCCGGCTTCGCTCGGGTGCAATTTTTATTTCGAATTTCCGAATTTTTTTTCCATAAAAATTTTGTCCTGGCAATACCGAACTAAAGTTTTGGGAGTAAACTGTCTATTCTAAATATTTCTCTATTTATCTATTTTCTACATCAATATTATACCCAAAGAGAAAAGATTAGATTTTTTGTATGTTTATTTGTTACGTTTTCACGCTAAAACGGCTGAACGGATTTGAATGAAATTTGGCACAAGGTTAGACCATGACCTGGATTAGGACATAGGATATATTCTATCCCGATACATCCTCCGGATCGAAACTTATGCGGGTGAACTTGCGAGGCGCAGCTAGTATTTAATAATGATAAATAATACCTAATTAAAAACTTATCGTGCACATTACAATCACACGACTATCACGGAAACGTGATTTTTTTTTCATTTTGATAAGTAAACCCGCGTCACGTGTAAAGATACTTTGCCTCAACTACCATTCATTATACATAGATATATAGTTGACATAACAATAATGTATTCATACCTAATGACCAGACCGTGTAAGACCATATAACAAGCCGTTTCCCGCTGTCAGTTTTTGCAATTTTCATATGGTTATCTGTCACAATTCTTGCCGGTAATCTGCGTTAGGTAATTTTACTTTTCCGTTTTTCATGCCAAGCATTGCAAAACTAGCTTCCGTCCGCGGCTTCGCTCGCAAGGAATATCGGTAAAAACTATCCTATGTCCTTCCCCAGGATGCAATCTATGTCTCTGACAAATTTTATCGAGATCCGTTCAGTGGTGTTTAACCGTGAAAAGGTAACATACAGACAGACAGACAGAGTTACTTTCGAATTTATTGTATCAGTATGGATGGGCCTGATCTTCACCTCGATCTCATCTGATGGAAAGCGATGGATAAGGTCTATGAACGAGGGTGCCCATAAGATGTTTTTTCACTCTTGCTTAGAAGGCAGACGGGTTATATGTGAAAGGGGACTCTATCTAGGCTGATTAACCTGACCTGACTGGGTTCAAGCTCGAACCTATGACCTATAATTCCGAAGTCGCGGCCGTCGTGACTGGGACACCATTACTATTGCAATGGTGGGTGGCCCATTGCAAGAGTATTGGTAGGATAAATGATAAATGATTTTATTTTAGTAAGTAGGTTTGCACAAACACTTTTACACGTCAATCATATTTTTTTAAAACTAGATGAGGTCGGCGTTTCCTATCTGACTGCTCTGAGAAGAAAGGCCGAAACAAACTCGGAGGTCACAGTCTCTTTTAAAGTCCAGACATAATCTTGGTCAGGTTATATGAAGGCCATGTAGACCGATGTCTGAGATGGTCTTTTTAGGAAAGAACCACATAGATTGAGAGGACCTGTCCAGTCAGTGCACGTATTTGTCAGAAATCGTGCAGCTCAACTCAAAACTTGAGCTCAACGATTCGACGAACTGCCAGACCATGACAAAAACTAACATCTTTAGTGACCTCAATAATTGTAGTGCTACAATAATAATAATTGGTTAAGCGCCAGAAACCAATCTTCTAGCTGCGACATAGAATTCTTAATGGCGAAACTCAAATAGACTTTTTGCGACCAGGGTATCAAACAGCTATTTCTTTTTTGTTCCCGGGATGGAAAATCCTCATGGATGTCCGCCGCCCTGGGGCAGGCGGCGGGGCTTACTGTCTACAAACCACCCCGTTGTTCCATCTCACACAGGTGTGAGATGGAACAACGGGGTGGTTTTTAGACAGTAAGACCTACGCCATGGGTCGCGGGAACATTCTGTTGCACGCAGTTTTAAGAGCGTTTACGCCGTACGGCATTTCATACAAATTTTCAAGCCCTTGTTTTTCGAAATGGATCAACCGATTTCAATGAAACTTCATACGCATAAGCAGGATACAAAGGTCTAAAAAGTTATTTAAGAACATTTTCGAAATGACTTATTTAAAAAAAAAATACTTTGAATCTCTGTTTCTATGGAAACATTAAATTCGGTCTAATTTGGCTGAAACACTATTTTTCGAAAATGTTCTTAAGTAACTTTATAGACCTATGTATCCTGCTTATGCGTATGAAGTTTCATTAAAATCGGTTCATCCATTTCGAAAAACAAGGGCTTGAAAGTTTGTATGAAATGCCGTACGGCGTAAACGCTCTTAAGTGGGAAGGTTTGGTTTGACGGGTCTACTTACGTTTGTCAATCCCTCTGGTCCTTCAATGGCTGTTAGGTTCAAGATCAACTCCTGCTGATCCGATAGTGACAACTCATCGACATCCGGTGATCTCTCTCCATGTCTGTTAACCTATAAAAAGAGAAGAAAAAAACTTTAAATATTTGTTTCAGGTAAAACTATATTTTTTTTTACTTTTATGAAAGGCGGTACAGGACCACTTGAATTAGGTATTAATCGATTTGTGATCAGCCATACTAATGGTTTTCTAATGAATTGCATTTATTGGTGAAAAGCGTCTTTACGGCCGGCGTCTAAATGCTAATTAGTTTGTATTAGTTGATCGTGTACTATTTATTTCCTAATTTATGTTATAGGTGTTTGTATTTTTTTTTATTTCTGCCCGTCATTTGGGCACTGTTCCTGTTGACAGCGATGCGGACGAATTTTTTGATGCCCTATGATTATTTTGCTTATTTTTTCATTTAAATGTACATATTATTATTATCTATACATATAATAAATCTGTAGAAGGGTAAATTCTGTACATTGAAAATATTGAAAAAATAAATAGCGGGGGGTGTTGCTGGATCGATACCAAACCCAAATATGTGATTAAAAAATTTTTTGTCTGTCTGTCTGTCTGTCTGTCTGTCTGTCTGTCTGTATATGCAGGCATCACATGAAAACTAACGGTTCGATTTCGATGAAACTTGGTACAATTATACCTTATTATCCCGGGCATAAAATAGGATACTTTTTATCCTGGAAAAATACGTAGAAAAAAAATCTTATTTTTCGGTTTTATTCATAGACGTTGTTCTGTAGAACCGCGAACACACGTTGCATTACCCGTAGTGGATAATTTTACATTTCAATTTAAGAGAATACAGTTTCCTGTAGCTTTGTGTTACGCCATGACAATAAATAAGGCTCAAGGTCAGACCCTAGGAGTTGCTGGCGTAGATCTTACCGCGAGTTTTTTTCACACGGGCAACTTTACGTAGCTCTTTCCCGTGTGAGCAGTCCAAGAAATCTTCATGTTCATATTCCGGACGAGCTCACTAACAATGTTGTGTATACTGAAGCTCTCAATTAACTTTCTGTCGCATTGTCACGATCACTTTTTTATTATTGCAAACTTTTCGTCACTGTCAGTAATTTACTGCTACATGCTACTTATCAAGGTCGGAATTACTATGGAAAAAATACTTACTCCAGAACGCGAGCTCAACAGCAGTAGCTCAATAGAGGGATCTCCTTAATTATTATAGGTTTAGCCGTATTTGGGTCCAATAGATATTTATAAGATGTCATTGTCAGAGTTACTCAAAATGGAGAAATAAACCATCCACGCGAAGACCGACATCCGCGCGGACGGAGTCGCGGGCGGAAGCTAGTTTTAAATATTAGCATAGATTATGTAAATATTATCCTGTATCTTGTTTGTACCGACCTTTTTTTACTAGTACAGTTCATCAGTGGAAACTTGTAAATAGCCTTCATTTTCATATTGTTTAAGAACAGTGTACAAGTTAACAGTAAGTTTCCCGAATAGAATAAAGTAATATTGTATTGACATCAGAACTACAAGGCTTACAAATTACAGTAGGTCAGCACAGCTAAACAGAGTTCATTTTTATTGGTGAAATTCGTCCTAAATTATTCAAGTAGCTAATTGGACTATATAAGTAAAGATGGATACGACTGTTAAAAGAATGTTAACTAAGATAAAATGAAATTCAATGGTATAAGGTATTTTTAAGGCCTAAATAAATATAAACTAATATCTATACAACGTATAAATAACTGGTTGTCAGACTTCCGGGCTTCTGACTACCCGGAACGACTGTCAAAGGTGTACAAATGTTTTATATATCCGCCTGCAAGTATGACTATATACAAACATTGCACTAACTACGTAACATTTCAATAATTATTGATCATTATCATTTCGTTCATCACGAAGGCATCCGATACTTATTTGTTTTTATATACCCATCTTTTGTTAACAAAACAATTTTCCTTATATGTACAATTACCTACATAACTTATTCCTCTTCGAATGAGGACATAGTAAAATCATTATCGCATGTCATAAAACGTGGTAGATTAGTTGCAGTTTATCTTGTTATTGCGTCTTTCAAGATAATTTGTATGAATAATCCTGAGATTAGCTAACGTTTTGTGTAAGGAGGTCGTAACCTCTTGATTAGGAGAACAATATAATTTCTTTGATAGTTGATGTTTGTGATTCCCAGCGGTGAATATACCACCATGTCGACGCGTGGATGTCGAAAGGGTGATTAGAATTTATGTCAAGGGTTATTCGTTATGTAATTGACAGACTGACAACACAAAACGGCAACAACCAGGGGACCTAAAAAGGCCACTTTGGCAGAATCATAAAAGGATAACAGAATGGACAGTTAACTGTTAAGTTAATCCTATCAAATCTCATTGGTGAAGCATTTTTTAGTTATTTTTTTTTGTCTGTGCTAAAATACCAATCAATCCAATCCAAATCCAATCCCAATCTCTTTGATTGTACCTACGTAGTGCAGCGAAAAAAAGAAAAACACGGACTGGCTTCGCCATTTTATAATTCATAATGTTATCCTTTCATAATTCTCTAAAGTGGCCTTTTTAGGCTCCCTGATGCTACTGATGATTCGGAGGATTCTAATATTCCTTAGGAAGATAAAGATGGCTGAAAGGATCAGGAGAGGCGACCGCGTCCCCGAAGACATAGAGTTGGAAGGCTTCCACAAGGTGGACCGATGACCTCAAGGCCAATTCCGCTAATTAAAAAAAGTAATTTAATAAATAAATTAAACCGACTTCAAAAAGAAATTAACTCAAAATTATGAAATAACTTTCTATTCGGAAGTTGGTGTCTTGGTATAGTTTTTTGCCACCGACTTCCGAAATTAAAGTTAGAAAAAAAGAAGAAAAAGCTATAACATTTTGTATATTTGTTTGGAAGCCCTAATGGATTGTCATAATGTGAATACAATGCAGTTCCGAAATTAAAGTTAGAAAAAAAAAGAAAAAGAAAAGCTATAAAATTTTGTGCATTTGTTTGGAAGCCCTAATACATTGTCATATGAGAATATAATGCAGTTCCTATAAATAATATTACATATATACATGTCGAATTGGCGAATAAGGAGGTTATCTCCTTATTTTTTGAAGTCGGTAAAAACAAAATCTGGTTGCAATCTCATCTCAGCGACAATCAATATCAAAAACTTATCAAAATTGTAGAAAACAGAGGTATTTCTTCTTGATTAAGACTGAGACTTTTTTGGATTGAGACTGAGATTAGACTGTGAACGATCATAAAATTACGAGAATTGGTCTGGTAAAAGCCACAGGAAGCAGCTGGAAGCGAGAAGCACAGAACCGGTCGAAGTGGCGGTGTTTGAGGGAGGCTTATGTCTAGTAAGCAGTGAACGTCTTTCGGCTGAAATGATAATGTGTGATGAAGATAAAGATGATGTACAGGTGCAGGTGGTGAGAAACCATGAACGGGACTGTTGGTGGTTGGGGGTTTAAATTGAAAAGAAGTCGCAGAGGCGAGGCGGAGTTGAAAATATTTCAATCAATCAAAAGTAATTTAATCAAATTAGGCTTTGAACCGGCACTTTTCGAATATCATTAAAGGAGAATGGCAGAAGTTCATAGAACGCTGGCATTAAACTTTTTTAGTTACTACAAAAATAAAAGTGGCATGGTTTGAAAGGGAATATTAAGAGCTTTTGTTAAAAAAATAAATAAAAAATAATAACAATGGGGTTCAAGAGAAATCTAAATTTTTGTAAAAGTGAGGTTAAGTGCATTCATTTTAGGTTATTTTACCTCTATTACTATTTTAACGCATTAATGTTTATTGTATGCATAACATATTGCTAATTATGCTTTGTAACAGCATTATATTGTAGTCTTTGCTTTGTAATGACTTGAAAAATGATAACTAGTTGTTGAAGTTTGTTTAATTCAAAGATTTACTCACTGATCATTTATAGACCTAATGCAAAGACTACAATATAATGCGGACCTAATGGCAGTCTAAGGCTGCGTTTCCACCAGAAATGTGCGAGGATGCGTAGCGAGGGATTTGTGTGAAACAAACCAATAACATCGCTTCATTTTCATAGCTTGAACTAAGTTAGCGTTGTTATTGGTTAGTTTTAACCTACGCATCCTCGCTCATCTCTGGTGGAAACGCAGCCTAAGTGTACTCTGTCAGTTTTAATTAAACATAGTAGGTAGTCACACTAGTCACAGAAAACTCAGGAGACTTTAAAGACTCACTAATCGGAATCTAAGCATATAATATTGTTAATGGTAATTACCTAAAGATGACAGGATTATTGTAGGTACAATAAAAAACCAGTAGGTATTTAATCATAATATTTTAATCATCATATATTAGCAATATATTATCTAAGAAAGGTGCAGGGGGAGACAGGCTAGCTTGATGCCGTGCCCATGCCAAGTACCATTCCATTCTCGAATCACTTTATATACCTATGCCTCGTTCTCTGTCCGAATCAGTCCGTAATTGGTGATTTCTGGAACGTGCTGTAGAAGATCCACAATTGACACACACCTGTCGGTGCCCAACGGTACAAGAAGGCAGATAGTATAGTTATAGTTTAGGCAGCAGTCCGTGGTTGACATCACGTTGACTCGTAATGTTATACACACAAACACATAGAGATCCAAGTCTCGCAACGGTTGTTCAGAAAGGTAGGAGTCTTCTAAATCCAAAAGCAAGCCAGGTCGTTGAAAAGATCCACGTAAAACTTTGCGAGCACAAAACATTTACACCAGCACAAAACAGTAGCGAGCGAGCTAATGTGACTTGTACATTTAGTATTTTTATCTATGAATGTGACTTGTGAAGTTGTCGAAATAAAATAAATAACATGACGTGAAATGTCATCTTCTAAAGAGTCATGTTTATGGGTTTTAGTGGGTGTTCATGTTTAGGGTAAGGAGGTTGAAACAAAGACTACAATATAATGCGGTGTAAAACCTCCTTTTTTTGAAGTCAGTAGAAAAATAAAAAAAAACCTTGTATCCGGCCGCTCTGTGTTCGATCAAATCAAGTTACCTACTCATATTTATCGAGATTTTATCCCCATTGTCAATAATAAAGTTAATCTGGCTATCAGTACATAAAAATAAGCGCGTTTTTTTAAAATAGCTTTGATTTCTGTAGCTTTCCAAAATTAGTAATGCCAAAAAATGCCATCTCCTTTAAAATTTAAAAAACCCCGACTTTTTTTTTTTGATGGGAAATCATCAAATGACTCCTCCCGAGCAGTGGTGAGCAGTGGTGGCCAAGTGGTAACGGCCGCGACTTACAAGTTGTAGGTCGTAGGTTCGAACCCAGACAGGCGCTTTACTTTGTGTAAATTATTTCATCACCACTGCTCTCAAAACGGTGAAGGAAAACATCGTGAGGAAACCGGCATGTCCTAGAACCAAAAATTCGAAGACATGTGACATCTGCCAATCCGCACTGGGCCCGCGTGGTGGATTACGGCCCACTCCCTCTCACCGAGAGGAGGCCTGTGTCCCAGCAGTGGGAACATTATAGGCTGATTATGGTATGGTATGACTCCTCCCGCTCTGGGTGGAGCGGAAGGGAGTGTCAGACTCTTACTGACTAAAACCCACCCGTGTTCCTTCCTTAGCCCTTTATGTTCCGGGCCAGCGGTAACCCTTTCGGACAATCCCGCTGGCCCAAAAACCTCTAAAAACTAAAATAATAGTACTTATTTATAATTGGCCCTTTAAGTTTAATACAGGGTTATTGGTAAAACATAAATAACCTCTTAAGAGGTCATTGTACTCATCATTATGAACAGCTTTTACTATGAGACCAAACCTGAAATCGCGAAAAAAAAACAGCTGTTCCCTACATTTTGACGAGTACCATGAACATAAATGTAGGGAACAGCTGATTTTTTTCGCTATGCTCGCTATTTTTTTTTCCTAATACAACTTTCACTATGTAACCAACTCTGAAATCACGAAAAAAAATCAGCTGTTTCACACAAAAGTTCAATACCTACTTGAAAAAAATGTAGGTATGAAACAGCATATATTTTTTCGTGATTTCAGAGCTGGTCCCATAGTGAAAGTTGTTCATATTCACGGGTGTAAAAATTTGGATGGTGATAAAAAATCTTCCTGTATAGGGGTCACTTTTGGGAGACAAATGACACATATCGAATGAAAGGGGTTAATGGGTCCTAAATATTAGCCTCTGCTAAACACTTCTGGGATTACAGGCGTGTTGATATGTTTTAGTACTTACAACTAACGCAAACACCAGTTCCTGGTCCTCAACGATCTCGTTGCTGATCGGGTTCCCACATGATAGTTTGGCCAGCACCAGCAAGTACGACAGGACTAGATACCGGAACATCTTCTGAAACAATAGCAAAATAACATTGAGAACAAAGCTATCGTTTTTAGGGTTCCGTACCCAAAGGGTTAAAACGGGACCCTATTACTAAGGCTCCACTGTCCGTCTGTCACCAGGCTGTATCTCATGAACCAACCCATCATGTATTTCTGTTGCCGCTACAACAAATACTAAAAACAGAATAAAATAAAAATAAAAAAATCGTAAAAATAAAATACCCTCCCATTAAACAAACGTGTTTTTTTCGGCGTTTTTGCCTTGTGGTACGGAACCCTTTGTGTGCGAGATCGACTTGCATTTAGCCAGTTTTTTTTCAGTCCCTATTTAAAAAAAAACCATTTAAGCACACACATATAAACAAAGATGAAGAAAGGAATACAAACATACGTACACAGGTGATGCTTATTTTAAAGAAATCATTTCTCGAAGAATCACATTCATTCATTTGCATAGGTTAAGCTACGCTTACCGCGGTTGGTCTGTGGATGGGTGACCATCTACAATACATAACAAGACCCCTCCGTACCTTGGAAAGCACGTTAAGCCGTTGGTCCGGGCTGTCATTCGTGGATCTTTGACAGTCGTCACGGGTCGTTAGAAGCCCGAAAGTCTGACAACCAGTCTTACGTATTACCCAGTAACTGGGTTGTGGATGTCAGATAGGCAGTCGCTCCATGTAAAATACTGGTATTCAGCTGCATGTGGTTAGACTGGAAGCCGACCCCAACATAGTTGGGAAAAGGCTAGGCAGATGATAAGGTGTTGGTATAGTGTTGGTTGGTCTTAAAGTTAGTTATTAAGTTTCCTAACACCTAGCATACAGGGTGGCAGCTAGGGACACCGACGCGCTACATGTTACCAAGAAGCTTACAGATATAAAAACATTTTTACAAAAAAAAACAACCGACTTCCAAAAATAAACACTATAAATTGAAAAATAACTTTAATTTCGGAAGTCGGTGTCTTTGGTTCCGCATTTTCGTTTATCGACACCGACTTCCGAAATTAAAGTTATTTTTCAATTTATAGTGTTTATTTTTGGAAGTCGGTTGTTTTTTTTTGTAAAAATGTTTTTATTTTTCACTTTTTAGTTGGTCAGTTTGTAATTTATCTAAGTTACAATAGCCTAATGCCAACTGTTGATCACCTTTTACAAAATATTGGTTTTCCCGATGCTGGGACATTAATGGTTGAGGAGTTCTCCCGGTAAGAACCAGGAGAACTCCTCAACAATCACTCACCATACGCATTGTGACGAGCATAAATTGCTTAGCAACCATATTAAAGTAATCGAATCGCAACACGTGAAATATTTGTCATTGAGTAGTTCCGATGGCCATCTGTGGTCTTCATCATCAGCTCCACTTCATCAAATGATGATTTCCGAGAGCAAATGCTCAAGTTACTTTAAAAAATACCCAAATCGCTATAGGTTCGCCTATAAAATTTGAGGGTTTCCCTCGATTTCCATGGGATCCTCTCATCAAATTCCAAGTTGATGATAATGGAACCACCTCGAGAGTATACCCTTTCAAATAAAAAAATAACTTTCGGAATCGGTCCAGCCGTCTTCGAGTAATCGGTGAACATAGCTACTGTAAACTGTTGAGGAGTTCCCTTAACTGTCCTTCGTCTTCATCATCAGACCCCTAATGACAGTCACAACCCATCTAGGTGTAAAGTTCACATCAATACAAATTAATCAAGCCCAAACACAAGGTAACTGCAGTAAATCGTTGAGGAGTACCCTCGACTGTCTTTCGGCTCCATCATCAGATCGACTCCAGGCCTTCATTAAATTGTAGTCCTTTAAAATACTTAATGAAAAAGTTACCAAACGCACTAGTCGCTCCTACGATTTTCGGATGTTCCCCTCGATTTCATTGGGATGCCATCATCAGATCCTGGTTTCCTTATCATGGGACCACCCTTGGCATATATCCTTTCCAACAAAAAAAGAATAATCAAAATCGGTTCATAAACGACGAAGTTATCCGCGAACACACATAAAAAAAAAAAAAAAAACATATATACGGTCGAATTGAGAAACCTCCTCCTTTTTTGAAGTCGGTTAAAAAGTGGAGACAACACTCTAAATACCTGAGTGAAGACTACTGTGGTCGGACACTCTCTTTCTAAATACATACATATGACAAAGAAAACACATATCACTGTCCCGTTCTTATGTGTGTATTTAGAAAGAGAGTGTCCGTCCACAGTCGTCTTCACTTAGGCATTTAGAGTGTTGCCTCCACTTTTATCTAGAAGCTTCTTGCATGTTACCATGGATTCTAAACCTCCTGCGTTGAAATTTGTCGGTTGTCGGCCGGTAAAACATCGCCATCACACGAGGGAGACACCCGGCCCAAAACCGTCAAGCCCCGCCAAGTTTCGCGCGGATTCAACCTCTATTATTACTGCTAAATAAGGTCTAATATCCTGTGAGACAGTTTTACTCTATGGTCCGGTAGACAATCGACTAAATGAATGATTCAAAAAGAGAACCATTTTTTTGTGAGAAGGTCGTAGAGTCGGAGAGAGAGTAGAGATTCCATAATCTATGGAACTGACTTATAATCTACGTGATGGGGTATCCGTCAATGTAGCAAAAGTAATAATAAATTTGGTACGTTTTTTTTACAATAATGGCGGCGCTATTTCACTTACAAAGTAAAATAGCGCCTATTAAATATTGATGAAATTAGTCTTTGAGTCTCCATTCTTATCAAAAAAGGAAATAAATAAAAGTTAAAATAAAAACATATTTTAGTTGATAACAATATCAATATGTATTGTTAACATTTTGACATTAATCGAAAGAGGTAATAATTTCGCTTATTTCGTTTGTTTTTAAAGATAAGGTAATCGAACAAGATTTTAAAAGCAACGCGTGAGTGGATCCGGAATTACTTTTTCTTTCAACTACGTGGTAATGTTATAACACTAAGTTTTTGTAAGTAAACTTACAAAAAATGTAATCTTTTCTCTTTATAATATTAGTTTAGATCAATTTTATGAGATAAAAATATTAAGGTATCTACTTTGTTATTTCAATAAGTGTCTGTATCACAGTTTCCAGATAAACATATGATTACTTAGCGATAGAAATAAAGTAAAAGGTAAAAGTGCGCATTGTTGCATAACCCTGCCCTATTTGTTAAATAAATATCAACTTTATTCCAACGACAATTAAGTTGACTTCAGAGTGACTAGCACTATTGACAAAGTAATTATAAGATAAGATTAGATAATTTATTTGCGTAAAAAATGTATGTATACATAGGTGTTATTAAAGCATATGAGATCATATTTGCTTAAAAATTAAAGCATGCATACTTCACGAATAAACAAAATAAATTTGAATTTAAAAACATTATAATTTATGTAAAAAAAATCCTTAGTTTAATTTTGAATAACCTTTTAATTTTAATAATATTTTTTAATAATATTTTTAATACATTATTATAAACACGTACACATATAGCTTTTATTATATTTTGCTAACTTTTAATTTTTATTAAAATGTTTGAAGTTGTATCGTAAACTGAACTTTATTGTGTAGGAATTAAAGTTGTTATTCCATTAATTCATAATTGTTTACATTTTTGGCAAATAAATCGCGAATGCACGGCACGTAAGTATATTTCATTTTTGTATTAATTATTACATTGTGCTTTGGACATAACATACTACCACGCCTGTATTCCCAAAAGGGTTAGGCAGACGTGTACCTATATTTACTAAACCCACATTTCGCCAGTTATAAGTCCCTTGTAATGAGCTGCTACTGAGAAATTCCAGATGGAATAACCCAATAACACTTTGCCCGACCCGGGAACCGAATCCAGGACCTTATGCTCAGCAGTAGTGTTTGCAAAAAAAACTACCTGTTTTTCTACCTAAATAATAATATGATACCGTAGAGGCGGGTTACTTTGACTCTAGGGCATAACTTTGGCCCAAATCGAGAAAATGTTTGAACTGCCCGCCATGTCGCGACACACAACCGAACGCCGTAGTTCTTTCGGTAACTAATAGATGGCAATATAGACGCGTACTTGCGGAACTGTTTTGCCGACTCAAGTGCACGTCGCTACATGTTCGCGCCATTCGAAGTTTTGACAGTACCACCGGCGTATTTTTCTGTTGCAAACTTTGATGTGTAATGCTGTATTTTGGTAAGTTTTCCAATTGGATTGTTATTTATTTTCTTAGGCATGTATGTAGGAGTATTGCAATTGTTTTTCAAAGACGATTTACTTAGGTTTTGGGACTTAAATTACAGATCTAGAAAATCGGTATACATTGTCCGCCTTTTCGGGTAACTTTGGTCCTGTGGGCCAAAGTAACCCTGCAAAATTTATTAGTGAAGAACTAGGTACAATTTTGATCAATTTGTTACAGAACTAAGATAGAGCGACATTCCTGATGCCATCCGTGTACAGACGACAACCTGGCAGTCGTCGATACGTCGACTACACCCAGGCAGATTTAAAAAAATGTCTGGATGCAATCCAATCAAAAGTGCTCACACAAAGAGCGGCTGCAGAGTTGTTTAACATTCCTCGCAGCACTTTGAAAAATAAATTAACCCGGAAGCATCCTAACAAACCAGGTAAACCCACAATTTTTACTGAAGAGGAAGAAAAGGCATTTGAAGCTCACATAACTGCGCTTTCGGAATATGGGTTTCCGCTGACAGCATTCGACCTAAAAATTATAATTAAAAATTACCTTGCATCCCAGGGAAGAGCTGTGAAAATTTTTAAGAACAACATTCCTGGTAAAGACTGGTTGGCTTCTTTTCTTTCACGACATCAATCTCTTTCACGGCGACTTGCTAACAATATTAAAAGAGTCCGAGCTCAAGTGTCGGAAGATGTAATTTCCAATTTTATAGAAAACATCGACAAAGAACTAGAAAACGTCCCTCCTGAAAACGTATTTAACTACGATGAAAGCAACCTTTGTGATGACCCAGGAAAAAAGACTATATTATGCAGAAGAGGAACAAAATATCCCGAAACAATAGTAAACGCTACAAAAGTTAATTTTACTGTCATGTTCTGTGGCAATGCCGCTGGGGAAGTAGTTCCACCGTTCATCGTTTATAAGTCGGATCATCTCTGGTCGACTTGGACTGAAAATGGTCCTGAAGGTGCTCGATACAATAGAACAAAGAGCGGATGGATGGACAGCGCAACTTTTGAAGACTGGTTTCTCAATCATCTCATGCCAGTTCTTAAGAAGAAAAATGGAAGAAAAGTGGTGATTGGAGACAACCTTGCTTCACACATTAATAAAACAGTTTTGAAGGAGTGTGAGAAGCACAATGTTAGTTTTATTTGCTTGCCACCCAACGCAACACATATACTTCAGCCCCTAGACGTGGCATATTTTCGGCCTTTGAAGTGCAAGTGGCGGCAAGTATTGCTTCAATGGAAGAACAGTCAACTGGGTAGGAAACTGTCGACTACACCTAAGGATCAGTTTCCACGACTATTAAAAACCGCTTTGGATTCTTTGACCGAGACCAAGGTGAATCTGATTTCTGGTTTCAGAAAGACAGGCATATACCCCGTTGACAAAGACGAACCATTAGCTAGATTACCTAAACAAGATCGAATTATAAACGCAGGTCTTATCGGAAACTCTTTTATGCAAACGTTAGTACAGAGCCGAGCTGAGGCGTGCCCAGAACAGAAAACAATTAGGAAAAAGAAACTTAATGTACCCCCTGGAAAATCAATATGTGCCACTGACCTTGCAGAAGCAGGTCCATCGGGTTTACAGGAGGCTAAAACTATAAAAGAAAAGAAAAGGGCAACAAAACGAAGACAACGCAACGTCTCTTCATCTTCAAGCTGCAGTGACAGGACCATCAGTCTAGCTTCTTCCACTGAAGACCACATAATGCCTTATGACTCTGAGGATGATGTTCTTCTGGCCAACTATATGAGTCAGATTAGTGATGCTGATGCACCTGCATCACGTAGCGGATTTCTTCTCCATTCACCTGTTCTTCAGCGAGATGTCATAGCGCAGATGGAGTATGAGAGTGAATTAGAAGAGGGATGTGACTCTCCTGTTCTTCAACTAAGAGATGTAAAGCAACAGCTGCTTGATGGTTTTGAAGACTTCACTCCCCTTCAATCCATAGAGGATGTAAAGATCGTTGAAGAAAAGTGTAGTGAAAGAGAGAAAAATCTAGATTTACCCGTCTTTGAACCTGAATCCAAACTGCAAGTTGACGATGCCGTTGGAAAGAATAATAGAGCCCATTCTTCTCTTCATATGGGAGAGAAAGTGCAGGTGGTTGTAGAAAGTTGTCGAGACAAAGACTTGCGGGTCTCGCCCGTGCTTCAAATCGAAGAGTTACCGCAGGATACGTTAGAGCCACCAGCTTTTCGTGGAGCTTCACGTCCTCGACTTGTTCTAGACTTTGTTGTAGGCGACCATGTTCTAGTAACTTGGAACTCACGCAAATACCCAGGTCAAGTCTTATCAGTATCCGAGGAAGGAGCCTTTATAACGTGTATGAAAAGAGGTAAGACGTACTGGCGGTGGCCCGTGATTAAAGATGAACAGCTTTATAGTTGGGACCATATAGTGTGTAAGATTGGACCTCCTAAATTTGAAAAAAAGGGTTCTTTTTCTGTTCCAGAAATGAACGATTAATATGAAAATATTTTTCAATAACGTTTGTAAGGATTAGATTATGCTACTTAGTACCTGTTGTAAACGTTGATTCTCATACCTACTTATGACTGAAATTATAATTTTATTAGACTGAAAAGTAAAATATTTTTACGAAGGTTACTTAATTAATCTAAGATCGTTACGTTAAAAGCATTTAAGATAATATTATTGCAATTCTTGAAAGTTTGTTACCTCCCTAACATTTTTTGAGATATTTTCTTACTGTAAATCTTTTTGAAATATATAATGTTGATTTTACATCGTATTTTAATTTATTTCGAACTTTATTCTTACATTAAACCTTTCCTGGATATTCAATCTTACTGCCCTTGATGGTTTCTTTGGCCACTGATAGCTGCAAGTGGGATTTTTCAACGATAAAGTTCATGGGGTTAAAGTAACCCTTTCCTAAGAACAACTTTGGCCCAAACTTTAATAAAAAAAAAAAACAAATTACGCTTATCATATTTCTAAAATACACTTCGAATCTTGTTGATTACATCCTTGAGCGTCTTTATAATATATAAGAACATTAAACAGACAATACCAATACAAACTACATATCAAATTCGAAAACTATTTGAAAAAAATAGCTAAAGTAACCCGCCTTTACGGTAACGTTTAATAATTAGAATCAGTAGCTCTCTACCATGAGTTTGCACAGCCAAAACTCGCTAGCGTCTCCGTAAATAATATGTGTGAAATATTGTACCTACAGCGCCCCTAGCGGTCACAGAAAGAATTAAAATTCATACCATGAGCACTATAGATTTCGAGAAACCTAACGTAATCTATTCGATAGTCACTAACATTTTTCAGCTGCCGCCATACAATACGGCTCCATGAGTCACAAATTTGACGAACGCTATCGAAAAATACGCTTACGATAGTACGTAACTCACTGGCATTTTGACATGTGAAACATGTGTTTACATTGAAATTACATACGTTTTTGAGGGGTTTGAGTCAAAATAATGTCTGGAAGAGCTTATTTAGCATGGCATAATGTTAGCGGCCGCTGAATTTACCGTGTCAGCTAGTAAGGAATAAAAGTTCAACCACCACTAACCTTAAGAAGAACCACCTTAAGAAGTTCACTAACCGCCACTGACCTCTATAATTCATTGTACTATGGAGGTCAGTGCTAACCGCCAACCATCCTATTTAGTCGGATTATTGCCTATCATAACAATTTACGCATAGGCGATAGCACTAAATTTTGAGCATGATTATATGTCGTTCTCTCTCCTTCATCATTTCAGCCGAAAGATGTTCACTGCTGGACATAGGCCTCCCCCAAAGGGGAGGGTTTGCCATAATCGCCACGCTTGGCAGGCGGGTTGGCGATCGCAGTATGGTATGGTGGTGGAATGCATAGAGAACGCTGCTGCCCATTCTCCGGTACTCCTCTTAGTCGCCTTTTACGACACCCACGGGAAGTATGGGGTGGTGTTATTCTTTAAGTCCGGCACCACACAGACAAATTATTACTGAGAAAGAAAGAAACAAAACTTAAGGAAGTGACGTTACATACGACACGATCTATCGATTTTACCTTAGCGCCTGGTTTACTCCGTAAAACTGATAGTGCAAGCATTATCGAAATCTATTCGATCCACGTTAATACGCTAGCGAGTAAGTTTTCGATAACAACTCATGGTAGAGGTACAGTTCAAAAGTTACATAACAGTTTTTATAAAATAAAATCATCACTTCATAAGTAAAATAAATTAAGGTAAAAATAAACTGTTATCTTATTAAAAACACTTTGGCACACTCTGACAGAATGATAGTCTTTTTTTTTTTGTAAATAAACAAAGACAACTCAAACGATAATAATGTCGGAAGATAATTATTTCTGTTCTATCTTCTGTAAAAATAAATAGGAATCGCCGAAATGTACAAACGCGCATAACTTCCGAATGGCTCCGCTAAATTGGATAATTCTTTTTTTGTTGTGTTCGGTATTGCCAGGACAAGGTTTGTCACTTAGACAAAAAAAAGTATAGACGGCGGGTATCTCCATTTCATTTCCACAAGAAAGGGATAAAGTATTGAGTTATTATAAGTAACAGAAAAGGATATTTAAGCTTTACTATTTCCGTCTCTCAGTGCGTGCCAGTTTTTTCAAGGCAGCTACTCATGTAGCCTATGTTAGTTAAGTTAGTTTTTTTGTCTCATGTGTGGCCACGCTACCCGATGCTCTATAGCTTTCTTACTCTAAAGTCTGTCATGAAAAAAAATTTCGGAAATTCGCGAAAAATAATTGCACCCGTGCGAGCGGGGGCGGGCCGCTAGTTTGAAATAAAGTAAAGAGAACAGTCAAGAGATCTCTACCCAAAACTGTCAAATTTTCCCAGTCAACTTTGAACCTTACGCTTTAGCAATAAAGTTGAAAGTCTGTTAAAGAAATTTGACAGATTGTAGTAGCTTGATGTGCTGGCGACCTACTAGCTTCTGAAGGCCACGACTTCGGCCCCCGACCCACAAGTCGCATCGCATCACTCCTCCGCCCTAATACTTCGTTTTCGCTAAGCCTTTTTAGGGTACCGTACCCAAAGGGTGAAACGGGACCCTATTACTAAGACTCCACTGTCCGTCTGTCACCAGGCTGTATCTCATGAATCGTGATAGTTACACAGTTGAAATTTTCACAGATGATGTATTTCTGTTGCCGCTATAACAATACTTATGGGGGCTCCCATACAACAAACGTGTTTTTTTCGGCGTTTTTGCCTTGTGGTACGGAATCCTTCGTGTGCTAGTCCGACTCGCACTTGACCGGTTTTTTCTATTAATAAGCTTGCCTTACAAAAGAGGGGATACGTGAGAACCACAACTTGTCTAGACCCTCAGGACAGACTGACTAACCACAAGTAGCTTCACTATATACCACAAATCATCATCATCATTTCAGCCGAAAGACGTCCACTGCTGGACATAGGCCTCTCCCAAAATGGGGAGGGTTTGCCATAATCGCCACGCTTGGCAGGCGGGTTGGCGATCGCAGTATGGTATGGTGGTGGAATGCATAGAGAACGCTGCTGCCCATTCTCCGGTTAGACCCTTAGTCGCCTTTTACGACACCCACGGGAAGTATGGGGTGGTGGTATTCTTTAAGTCCGGCACCACACAGACTACCACAATTATACCACAAATAGCTTGCCCTATTGTTTTGTTACCTAAGCAAAACCTCACAAATAACTAATATGACACACAATAAATTATAAATAGCAAGACCTTATTTAAAGTTTATCGGACCAGTCTGAATGTCACATGTGTCCGTATGACATTTGTAAAGAGAAATGACAAAAATATACACATTTAATAATATATTTAACCTAATAATTATTGTTGTGATTTGTAAGACAACTATAAGAGATAAGCTTATTAAAAATATTTATAAGTTTTGGTGCCGTGTGATTGTCGGGCAACAATGGATATTTGTTAGATAAAAAAACTAAAAAAAAAAGACTTCCTATTACAAAGTGAAAAATAACTTTAATTTCGGAAGTCGGTTGTTTTTTTTTTTGTAGAATTTTTTTTATTTTTCACTTTTTAGTTATACACCCAACACAAATTCACACAACACTACTTGCTATGTGAATATCAGTGACAGGAGCTATCGAACACATCTGCCTACTACTTTAAAGGGTACAGGCGTGATGTTATGGTGTGTAATTGCGTAAACAATGCGATAGCAGCAATCGCGGTTGATTTGCTGGCATTTATTGAAGAGTTCCGATGTCTGTCTCCGAAACTCATTGTAAGATATTTTCGAAATAAATCTCTTTGGAAGAAAAAAATAATTTTGATAAAAAAAATCTCCTCCGTTTTAGAAGTCGGTTTTAAAATAAAATAAAATAAGTTTATTGACACAAAATACCTTTGTATACAATACCCACATTGTACACATACTTAGTACACATTTCACATTGGATTTTGGGGAAAAAGATAAAACTGTTTTTTATCATGATTAGGTACCTAGTAAACTTTTATGGCTGTGATAATCACTTCTGGGTCACAAGCCTTCTCTCCGTGAGAGGGAGTGGGCCGTAATCCACCACGCGGACCCGATGCGGGTTGGTAGATGTCATATGTCTTCGATTTTTTGGATTCTAGAACATTTTCCTCATGCTTTACCGTTTTGAGAGGTGATGAAATAATTTACACAAAGTGAAGCATCTGTCTGGTCGCAGCCGGTACCACTGGGCCACCACTGCTCTGATAAATGAGTGAATGGACCCTGGATTGCCAACGAGATGAAAGGATTAGCCAATCAGCGTAGATAACTCGCTGATTGCCCAGGGTGCGCCGGACGTACAGTGGTTCTGTAGATACGTCGCTCGGGGAGGCTCCTTGACTCCGGACCCAGGTTGGCCGAAGCAAGGAAAACCTCTTCAGGTGGAGATTCATAGACGACTCCGCGTCGGAGTGTAAAAAATATATTTTATTTTATTTGCTAATGTTTTACATAATATCTATTTTATTTGTCTGTGTGGTGCCGGACTTAAAGAATAGCACCACCCCTTACTTCCCGTGGGTGTCGTAAAAGGCGACTAAGGGTCTTACCGGAGAATGGGCAGCAGCGTTCTCTATGCATTTCACCATCATACCATACTGCGATCGCCAACCCGCCTGCCAAGCGTGGCGATTATGGCAAACCCCCCCAAAATTGGGGGAGGCCTATGTCCAGCAGTGGACGTCTATCGGCTGAAATGATGATGATGATGATTTTATTTATTTCTGTAACTGCCCGTGACATCACAGCGGGCCCTATCAGAATACCAACGCTGCGACACTTATTTCTTAAATGTCGCAGTATCATGCTGAGATAGGAGGCTTTTGGCTTCTCACAAGACTCTCGGTTTCATATTTTTTTTGTTCTTAAAAAAAAAAATATATATTTTGGTTTTTTAATTGTAACAATGTTTAGTTTTAGTTTGTGATCTTCCTGTACGAGTCGCAATGAATACTTTTTCTTTCTTTCTATTATTATATTACTTTTTTATCTTACCTTAAATGTACAAAATTACTGGATAAAATCGCTAGTTAGGTGAAAATCACTCATTTACACCTAAACATCAACGTTTCTCGCCCAATCACGTGACAGACTCATGCGCAGACCTAGGAAGCGCCTCAATAAACTGAACTTTAGATTGTTATGAACGTGCACTTATCTAAAATAATTTTAACGATAAACGGACACGTGCCGTCGAGATGGATGAACTGGAGATATTGGATGACCTCTCAATGACGTTAGCTGAAGCAAAACCTTTTAATAATGCCGAGATCATCTGTTTTTTTGTGCATGCAAACGTATTTAAAGTTATATACTAACGAGTACAATAGTTTCATAATTTAGAAGCTAACAGTTTTAAATTAATAATACTATGTGCAAGTTTGTAAAAAAGGAGGAAAAAGAACTAAAAATTAGCCGCATCGCTGTCAACAGGAAAAGTGCCCAAAAATAAGCCAAAATTTTACATGGTGTTCTTCCCATGAATATGAACAACTTTCACTATGGGACCAACTCTGAAATGACGAAAATAAAAACTGCTGTTTCATAAAAAAAAAAAATTCAATACCTACTTGACCAAAATGTATGAAACAGCAGATTTTTTCCATCCAGCCCATCTCCATTTCAGTATTTTGGTACGGATGGTTGCATCCTTTAGTTTGGTAATTTTCCTCAGATCTTCAGCTTTCTTTTTGTTGTCTTTTAGGTTGAACATGACTTAGAGCGCACGTTAAATAATATAATATAATAATATGTTTATTGTACAAAGAGAAGTCACAAGATTGGACATACACTGAACATGATTGTACAAGCAGTTGGCAGAGGCAAGTTGAACACCCGGCTCCTGAACTAAGTAAAAGGATACTTGTATCTCAACATGTGTGTTGTAACATGACTTAGGGCGCACGTCAAATAATAACAATTATGTAATTTTTAGGGTTCCGTATAAAAACGGAACCCTATTACTAAGACTTCGCTGTCTGTCCGTCTGTCCGTCTGTCCGTCTGTCTGTCTGTCTGTCACCAGGCTGTATCTCAAGAACCGCGATAGCTAGACAGTTGAAATTTTCACAAATTATGTATTTCTGTTGCCGCTATAACAACAAATACTAAAAACAAAATAAATTAAATATTTAAGGGGGGCTCCCATACAACAAACGCGATTTTTTTGCCCTTTTTTGCTCGATATCCAAAATGGCAACAGGTAGGAACTTGAAATATTCACAAAATATTCAGTTGTATTTTAACTTTAATAATAAATAATAAAATTAAAATAAAATAAATATTTAAGGGGGGCTCCCATACAACAAACATGTTTTTTTCGGCGTTTTTGCCTTGTGGTACGGAACCCTTCGTGTGCGAGTCCGACTCGCACTTGGCCAGTTTTTTATTATTAGACGTAAGCCAATCCATAATGTTGTGGTTGTGAAACAATACAACGTTTTTTTTTTTGCTTTGTTGATAGTTAGCGCCATTTTTGACGTATACGCGTGCGTCAAATAGACGTTGAAGCAACCCGCCCTAAGAGCTCTACTACGTGCCATTTCTCTCTATCACCGTTTAGTTGACGTGAATTGATATCCGTGTTGAATTACTTATTAATTATGATAACGATTAATAATATTTACATATTTGCTGTTAATGAGTCTCGTCGTAGGCTAAATAATAATAGCCGCACAGGTCGATAGATCAGGTTAAGCTTCGCTTGCCGCGGTTGGTCTGTGGATGGGTGACCATCTTTACATACCGTTAAGCTGTGGTCCCGGCTGTCATTCGTGGATCTTTGACAGTCATTACGGGCAGTCAGAAGCCCGAAAACCTGACAACTAGTAATTGGGTTGTGGAGGTCAGATAGGCAGTCGCTCCATGTAAAATACTGGTATTCAGCTGCATCTGGTTAGACTGGAAGCTGACCCTAACATAGTTGGGAAAAGGCTAGGCAGATGATGATGAGTCTCGTCGTAGGAATTCTATGCCTTGATGTTATGTGATGCTGATGTCATATACATATGTCATCTTTCTGTTACTTAAGCCCAGGTTGGTACGTGTTCCACACGCGCCTCAAAGAGATGTGAGACCCCTTAGGCCCGAAGCCTGTGGGATAGTCCGAAAGGGTTACCGCTGGCCCGGAACATAAAAGGCTAAGGAAGGAACACGGGTGGGTCTTAGTCAGTAAGAGTCTGACACTCCCTTCCGCTCCAACCAGAGCGGGAGGAGTCATTTGATGATTTCCCATCCGAAAAAAAAAAAGCCCAGGTTGGCACGGGCGCGTTTTTCGCGCACTTGAATTTCAACGCTCTGCTTAACGCCGAGAGTTTTAAATCCAACGGTGTGCTTTTTTGACGTGCTGAGATGCGTTCTGTTGGATTTTCAACGCTCGGCTTAACACCAAGAGTTGAAAATTCAGTGTGCGATAAAATCCTGACGCTATATTTTTCCCTCCATGTGGAACGTGGGCTTGGACTGCTTGGAGTGACTAGTTCAGTTATCAGTTCATGAAGCGGATGTAGCAAGGAAGTTACTTGCCCTGTAATGAAAGATGTACCTATTTTTTAGATAACCGTATCACACTAATATTATAAAGACGAATGTATGTGAGTGTGTGGGGGTGTGTGTGTATGTTGTTTGTTACTTCTTCACGCTCAACAGCTAGACCGATTTTGATAATTTTTTGTATGGAGGTAGCTGACACCCTGGATTAACATATAGGCTTTTTATCCCGATATTCCCACGGGATCGACACTTATGCGGGTGAAACCGCGGGGCGCAGCTAGTCTTCTATACGCCGTGTTCCAGACTTAGACCATGAAAATAAGCATTTTTCATTAAAGACACATTAATGGATTCTTATTTTTGTATTTTTGTTAATTTTCATACAAACTAAATACCTTGAAGTAAATCACCTGATATGCATGCCTCTTTATCCGAATTGGCAACGACGTATTTTCATTCATAAGATTTAGCGGGCTGAAACTTGTCAAAAATAAGTTAAGACCCTTTCTTACTGCATAGCTCAATTAAAATTGATTAAATGAAATTACAAATATCTTGGAAACGGAGCCTTTTTAAGTACCACTTCCTGTGTTAGATTTAATTTGTAAAAGCTATAGAAGCGTTTGACAAAGTTTATGGATAACGTGAAGAACACGGTGTATAAATCAATCAAAGTCGGGCTAGTTACATTTATAATTCAAGAACACACTATTTTATGATCTTTGATTTTTTGGATTTGTCTCCGCCCCAAATGGCAGAATAAAAAAATAAATAAAAAAAAACTTATAAAACAAAACGGGAAAAATTTACGAAAAAAAAAGTATGAAGTTAATTCATTTTCGTTCGTATAAAACAATTTTTATTAAAATATACATATTTCGTTCGTATTGATTCTGAGGTATTGACCTAATAAAAGTCGCCAGAGTAGAATTGATTAGAATAGAATAGTTATTTCTTTGCACAGAAAGTAGACAGCAGGTAGTTCGCTGTACAGTTTTCTCGTATCCGCATGTTTGTAATACAGGGCCTTTTTTATTTATCAATATAACTGACATCATCGTCGGTTCTCTATTGTGTTACCTAAATTTTTTATCCATAATCTAAAGTGCCATAATTTATTTTGTCCTAATCGTCATTTGTCGGAATGATAATTTGCCCGAACGTAACGTCACATATTATCACATGCCATAAAATTTAAATCCCTAAATACAATATGCCGTAAATTTGTTTGTCATAAATATTACAAATATATGTAATGTTATGTTTGTTATTAATATTATTATTATTAAAGACTTAAACCCGTTTTCAATAAAAGTTATCAAGTCCTAAATTCAAATTATTTAATGTTTATCTATCATAATAATGTTTTTAAAACAAATTTGTATTACATGCATGCAGCATGCAAGCGAGCATGCAACATGCAGCAGACATGGTTTCTGTCACGGCTCCCGCGCTGCGGGTCTCCGGCGGTCCCACGCGTGCTTACGTCGCAGACGGCTTCCGCTGACCACTGCTGCTTCGGCTTGCTGGCTCAAAGCCGGCCAGCCTCAGCCGCGGGGGCTCACTCGCAGCCTCCTGGTCCTTAGCCCACGGGCTGCCTCGCCCCTACACGCCTACGCGATTCTAAATTACACTCTAGGAGTAGGGCGGACAAGACTGCGTGGATTCGGATATACGATTAGTTTCTGTCACTAAAAACTAATTTTTAGCAAATGTTTTAGGACTAACAATCTTATTGTAAGTGAATAATATTTCCGAACAAGACTTTATCTCATGCAAAATTAGGAGATTCAATTATACTAATTAATTATTCAATTGTGCTTGAAATTATGACAGAATAGTTTTAAAAGTAAAGATAATTTTGTAAAACAAAATATCGAATTTTTAAACAATAAGGTTACTGAAGTTTATAGCAAACGTGTTATGGATAATGATTTTTGGACGAACAATTTTAGAAGACCGGCATCATCATCTGCCTAGCCTTTTCTCAACTATGTTGGGGTCGGCTTCCAGTCTAACCGGATGCAGCTGTATACTGCCTATCTGATCTCTACAGCCCAGTTACAGGGTAATACGATAAGACCCCTTGGTAAGACTGGTTGTCAAACTTTCGGGCTTCTGACTGCCCGTAACGACCGTCAAAGATCCACGAATGACAGCCGGGACCAGCGGCTTAACGTGCTTTCCGAGGCTCGGAGAGGTCTCAGTATGTAAAGATGGTCACCCATCCACAGACCAACCGCGGCAAGCGTAGCTTAACCTGACCGATCGACCTGTGCGGCTGTTATTATTTAGCAACGGACCCCTCTATTAATATAACTGACAGTGTGATACATTTGCCAATAAAGTGTCAAAATTGTCCCATTTTCTCGACAGGTGCTGTTTATTAATGTATGAAAGAAACTTGATATATTATCGAATTGTCGTCTGTCACTTGTCGCCTGTCAGAATTATTAAACCACTATATATTTCTCAATCTGAATAATTTTGAAAGATATGCTAATCCATTGCTTCATATGTTCGAAAAATGTGTCTGCTCAACACCGTAAATAACGCAATGAATGTTGTTGAACTGTCAAAATGAAAATCGTACCGTTAGTATCTAAAGGTCTACCAGAATCTCATGGCAAAAAAAAAAAAAAAAACTTTGTGGTTTTCATACATTTGACATAGTCAAAGCTGTCAAATGTATGAAAAACACAAAGTTTTTGTTGTTTTTTTTTTTTGCTATGAGATTCTGGTAGACCTATATGTCACACAATTACTCCGTAAGAAGAAAATCCCAGACCTAGAACAAAAATATTATCTGCGTGCCAATTAATCAAAATCAAAATATTTTATTTCACATAAATCTACATGGGCACTTATGAAACGTCAGAAGCTAGGTGCACGGTTCCAATTGGTCGTTTTCTACGGAGGAGAGCCGGCAAGAAACTCCACGGTTACTCTTTAAAAAAAAATCAAACTAATGAACCCGATAATAGCAACTTACTTCATACTACACCAAACAAGATTTTTCTGCAAAAGTCTCAACGACCTCATTATAAAATATATAAAAGACTTGCAATAATTATTATTTATCTATGTATTGACGATCCAGTTCTAAGCGGATTTAATCAATTTTGTGTACAATAAATATATGTAGGTCTGTTTGTTCTTGTATTTTATGATAACAGGCTGTTTTATTATTAGTAAATTATTAGTAGTAATTGCAAGCAATGAGAATTTCGATTTTCCTGCGTAATTAGACACTTTAGTAAACAGGGCATGTGTCCCTTCTCATAAAGAGAAGGAACATGTATTCATTTGCAATTTCAGACTATTCTACACCTAGTTAACGCAAGAGCAACTACTTGGCGTGCCAAAAAAAGCACCAGCTTACGTACAAAAATCGTAAGCCGCCACTTTCGCGCTCAGTCCTGTGTACTGCTGGCTGGGTGATCGTGAGCGCTGGCGCTAGGCCCCGGGGGTGGGGCGAGACGGGTGCTGCACGCGGCGGCGTCTTTGATTCGATTTGATTTTCCCATCACTAAATAGTGCTTGTGACGTCATAGTAGGTAGTCAAAATCAGATCGTGATACTTACGTTATCTAGATCTGTATATGTAATTCTGTAATTCTAACGATGATCTCGTTCAACTGCAGTTGATAATTACTTATGATACTAGTTTTGCCCGCGAGTTAGTTCGCGGGAATTTTCTTGTTCCCCCCACCACACACCCACCACATGGCATCGTATCGCATCTCATTGCCTGCCCGCGCTATCACTTTGTTTTCGCTCATCATTCTTTCTGACTTTTCTTCCTTTCGCTCGGCTTCTAAGGGTTCAATTTTGTCATCACGGATGTTAAGAAGTTGTCAGACATCCGAGCTGCCTTACTATCCATACTTCCTCAAATGTGTATAAATATAGCAACCAGAGTCCAGACCGACGGTTTAACATGCATTTCGTAACACAACAGATCAAGACCATCATCATCTGCCTTGCCTTTTCCCAACTATATTGTCTCCAGTCTAACCGGATACAGCTGAATACCAGTATTTTACATGGAGCTACTGCCTATCTGACTTCCACAACCCAGTTACTGGGTAATACGATACCCCTTGGTAAGACTGGTTGTCAGAATTTCGGACTTCTGACTACCCGTAACGACTGTCGAAGAGCTACGAATGACAGCCGGGACCAACGGCTTATCGTGCTTTTCGAGGCACGGACGGGTCTCGGTATGTAAAGACGGTCACCCATCCACAGACCAACTGCGGCAAGCCTAGCTTAACCTGATCGACCGACCTGTGCGGCTGTTTTTATTTAGCCACGGGCCCCTCACAGATCAAGACCACTGCCTAATTTATCTGTCCATGTGTGAACTGACCGCGGTAAATCAAATACGGCAGAATGCTTTTCCGCTCAGATGTGCCCCCAGCCTAACCTTGGTTAAACGTGCCTTTTACTCAGACACCAAGCCCTTTCAAATGTAACCTTTATTGATATATCAAATTACGAACATTATCTCAAGGCACAGAAACCTTGGAAAGGGCAGTTTCTGATTACAACATCTGACCTTTGCCACCATTTTTGATTTTGTCAAGTACCTAAGGCCCGCCGTCCACGACGCTATTCAAAAGTCATCATTATCATCATTTCAGCCGAAAGACGTCCACTGCTGGACATAGGCCTCCCCCAATAGGGGGGGGGGGGGGGGTTTGCCATAATCGCCACGCTTGGCAGGCGGGTTGGCGATCGCAGTATAGTATGGTGGTGGAATGCATAGAGAACGCTGCTGCCCATTCTCCGGTACGAGCCTTAGTCGCCTTTTACGACACCCAGCAAAGTATGGGGTGGTGCTATTCTTTAAGTCCTGCACCACACAGACGAAAATTCAAAAGTAGCATGTCTCAATCTCAAAATCTATCACCAACGTGCGTTTTTATAATTTCTAACGTAGCGATATTATCGTGGACGTCCATGTCCATGTCACGGCATCACGATAACACAGGGAAGTAAAATTTATGAAAATATATGACAGACGCTTTTAAATTTCCGTCCACGATAACGTGCGCGTATTTCTATGTATTCTAAGGACGTGGACGAAGATGACCACGATCATATTTTAACGTTAGAAACGATAAGACCACACAATGATATATCTATGTTACGGCCAGTTTCTTCCTCAACAACTAAAGTAATCAGTTAAACAGACTTTTTCTGTTGACTTTTACTTGTCCTTTAATGATACTATACATGTGTTTCTTCATTCAAGTAACAGCTAAAATAGTGAAGAAACAAATTTAACTGTTACATTGACTTTTGTGACGTTACTTTGGCTGTTACTATTAAAGAAGAAACTGGCCGTTAGTCAGAATCAACACGATGCAACCAGTCACAAACAGCACTTCGACACTTATTTTTAAATGACGCAGCATCATGCTGAGATTAGAGCCGTTGGCTTCGAACAGGACTTTCTGTTTTTACTTTCTTCTTATTTACCGCGTTCCAGACGATGTACATAAACTTCGATCAGATGTTCAGACAATGGAAATAAGCATTTTTCATTATGAAAATATTAATGAATTCTTATTTTTTGCTAATTTTCATACAAACTAAATACCTTGACGTAATTCACCCGATGTGCATGCCTCTTTATCCGAATGGCAACGCCTTATTTTCATTCATAAGATTCGGCGGGCTGAAACTTGTCAAAAATTAGTAAAGACCCATTATTACTGCATAGGTCAATTAAATTTCACTTTACTTTTGAGTAGCAGCGTGGACGATGGGCCTTAACTTTGGACATGAGGTTGCAACATTATATTTATGAAGGTGCCCTTTTATTGCGTATAGATGTCAACTGAGCCTGGCTCTTATTTTGCAAGACCGGCGGTAACTCCGGAAGTGTGTTGGGCCATGTGTCTTGTTTGATGTAACGTGGGGAAAAAGGAGTTTTCTTTCAACTACGTAGTAATTGTTATCATTAATCACTACGAAACCGATCACAAAGAACGTATTTTTTGCTTAGAACCAAAACAGTGCAACAATTTTTGTATGAAATCTCATTGTTGCACAGTTTTTCATTAATGCACCCGTTTTTATTTTTTATTTAGATATTTTACCATAGAGGTTTAATGTCTCCCATTAAGTTTAATATAAAATGTATGCATTAGAACAAAAAGATACTGGCTGAAAATAAAAACCGGCTGAATAAAACCGAATTGGTGAAAAAAAAAAACAAATGGCGCGCATTTTGTACCATTGTGAAACATTGATACTTCATATTTAGCAAGAAAAGATTTAAAAAATGGAAATAGCGATAGCGATATGAATGCAACTCCAGAAAGTATAAAACAGCTGCTAATGAAATTGTTAATAACCTTTTGCCGCAAAAGTCGCGGGATTAAACATAACTCTCGTGCATTAATAACTCACTTTGCGCTCGATTGCAACAATCTAGTATCATGCACGTGTTCAACTAAAGATTGTGTTTGTAAATTGTACTGAGCAGCTATAGTTTTGGTTAAGCAAGTTTAATTTTTTTTTCTGTTACGTAGCAGTCCTCAAGATCGTGCCGTCCATGGCGACCAATCTCAACAGTAGCCTTTTGCGCAGGAGATATTATAGTGCACAAGTGTGTGCGAAGACACAGGTGCACTCTCTCTTCCCTCAGTCTCATCGCCCGATGGGACGGCAATCCGACACGACCGGAGGGAGATCAGGTGCTGGACCAACGACTTAAGGGGGAAGCGCTAAGGTAGCCCGCAAAATTCAAATTTTCTTACGTGTTTTGCACAGAATTATAATCATTAGAATCAGTAATACAACTTGTTAAGTTAGTATAATCCCAAAATGTTAAGATTTCATGATAAAGTCATCAACACAACTCTCTAAGACCAAGTAATCCCACTGAATAGTGGGATTACTTGGTCTTAGAGAGTTGTGTTGATGACTTTAATGATTATAATTACGTAAACACATATTTGTTACGGTTGCGAATCATAATATTTTAAATCAACGTACAACTTAATACCTAGTGACCAGCAAATTGCAAAAAGCCTAAGAAAATTTGAATTTCGCGGGCTATCTTCTTTCCGAGTTCCGTGCTTCTTATCACACCGCCAACATCCAAACTCCGGGATGTTACTAAGAAATTCCTGATGGAAAACCCAATAACACTTGTGTAACACACTATCCATCTCAATCTGAATAATTTTGAAGAATATTTCTAATCCATTGCCTCTTAAGTTCGAACAATGTGTTTACTCAACAACGTAAATAACGCAATGAATGTTTTTGAACTGTCAAAATGAAACCCTTCACTACTGATAGTGTGTTACGCAATTATCCAGCTGGGAATCGAACCCAGGAACCCCGCGCTCAGCAGTCGCGCTACATGTAAAGGCACGATTCCACCAGTATAACATCACATCTGCATACTCTTGTGCGCGCATATATGCAAGCAGTGGACTCGCGTCGACGCGTACACTCTTGTTGTTCGCGAACTCAGTCTTGCTTCCGCTACCGGAGTGAAAATATTTATTTGTCCTGTTTCATCATGTTCGCGCACAAGTGTGCTACACTGTGCGCGTACAAAAGTAACGCACAGCTTTGCCGGTGGAAACAGAGACACAAAAGTTACGCACAGCTTTGCCGGTGGAAACAGAGACTATCGAATCTGCAGCTCAGTACTCGCACTGTTGGAGTTCTGCACAAAATGTTTATGAACAAATGTGCTGCACACTCTTTTGGTGGAATCGTACCATTAGAAACAGGTATCCAAGAAAGCCATCCCTAATATAGTTGTGAAAAGGCTCTGCAGATGGAGGTATTCACGTAAGCAAATATTTTAAGCTGGACAACACCAGTGCTAAATATGGAACAAGTACCTAACATTTAAACATACAGTGGTGTAGTGGTTGCGGCCGTGACTAACGACTTGTAGGCTGCAGGTTCGAACCCAGACAGGCGCTTTACTTTGTGTAAATTATTTCATCACCACTGCAACTGCTCTCAAAACAAAACATCTTGAGGAAACCAGCATGTCCTCAACCAAAAAACTGGGCCCGCGTGGTGGATTACAACCCACTCCCTCTCACCGAGAGGAGGTACCGTCAAACGGGGTGAATAGGAATGCAGGGGTGAATCGGGACGAAACTGTAAAAGCGATTTTAACATTGAAATAATATAGTTTCTTGCCAAAAAGGAGTCCAATGGGTTTATTGTATTATAATTAACGATTAAGGTGCCACTAGTCGATAAAATAAAAAACCACAAAAAAGTTATGAGCCAACAAAGATTCGTTTTTCTTGTTATTTTTAACGTAACTTTGGGTGTAAGTAAGTAATAAAAGAACAGTAAAATCTTTAAATCCAAGTCCGTACCGACAAAGCTCAGTTATCGAAGATTTCAATAAACTTTATTTATAATTGATATATGCAGTGATTTTTTCACAAAACTCGATTTTCCAAAGCACTTTTCGAATTTTTTCACGCGCCTATCAGTTTGAAACGGTGTTTCTGGGCGTGAAAACTAGACGTTGTGCATGTAGACTAGCGTCTAATTGCTCATCACTGTTACTAGCTCTGTCAGACACAAAGTCAGGTGAGACAGCGTGCTTTTTGGCCATGACCACCAGTGAGTTCGAGCTCGCGACTAGTTTACTCTTAAGTGTCCTTTTCGGCAACAAACTGTATTATTTCAACGCTAAAATTTATTTTAAAGTTTTGTCCCAATTCACCCCTGCATCCCTATTCATCCCGTTTGGTGGTATGTGTCTCAGCAGTGGGAATATTATATAATAGGCCGATTATGTATGTTATGTATATCACAGGCCGTATCGTATTCTACATTGGTGACTCGCCACTGCCGATTGTAACACGATATGCAATTCGATAAGGACGTCACCCATTTGTACATGGCTGTCAATAATATTCATGCGCTTGGAAACCAACTGACATGGCCAAAATTCACTGAAGATTTAATGATTACTACAATTTTTATGCCTCGGAAAGCACGTTAAGCCGTTGGTTCCGGCTGTCGTTTAGAGATCTTTGACAGTCGCTATAGCCAGAAAGTCAGAAGCGCCACCGACAGCTAGTCTAACCCAGGGGTTACCAAGTTACACCGCATTATATTGTAGTCTTTGTTACCAAGTAACTGGGTTGTGGAGGTCAGATAGGCAGTCACTACATCGCACCTCCGCTCAAATAAGGTCACAACTCAAAAAAAAAAAAACTCTTTTATTGCACTATTCGATTCAGAAAACTTCAAAATGTCATCTCGAATAATGTCGTGCTTATGGTTTAAATATTCATCCCTAGATGGCACTAGTGTCATTATAATGTTAAGTGAAAAAAAACGTTACAATAAAATTTCAAACGCGTTTTTCTCGAAAGTTTTCTTTTTTGACTTACAACACAGTCATCATCTTCATCATCATTTCAGCCGATAGACGTCCACTGCTGGACATAGGCCTCCCCCAATTTTGGGGGGCTTTGCAATAATCGCCACGCTTGGCAGGCGGGTTGGCGATCGCAGTATGGTATGATGGTGGAATGCATAGAGAACGCAGTAGTAATAAATAATAATATAATAAATTAAATTAAATAATAAATAAATACTTAATTATAAAAAAAAAAATTAAGTAATTTTTTTTTTGTTATTAGTAATAGTTTTTTTTTTTTATCATTGTTGCTCTCAACCAAAGCACCTGCCATCCAATCTCTTCACCACCCTTGGTTGACTAGTAGGGAATGCCTAAGGCAGTAAGTCCGCCTTTGTACCTTTTTGTGCGGAAAGTTTAAATAAATAATACTATTTGCGCGGAGGTGCGACATGTAAAGTATTAGTATTCAGCTGCATCCGGTTAGACTGGGAGCTGTCTCCAACATAGTTGGGAGAAGACTACGCAGATTGATTGAGACACATTAACTGTAATTTTCAAAATAGGTAATTAAAATCATGCATAGATTTGATGTTAAATAGCCTACAGCCTCTCTCAAGAATGAGGGATTTTCTTTTTCTTTTTTTTTAACGCTTCCCTAGCCGCTGGATAGATGGCGCTGAACTAGGTAAGTTACTGCAAGGAAGGGAACGTCACATAATTTTTCTATTAATTCAATTGGATGTACACACTCCACGAGCGTATATGACGTGACGCAATGTTTTTTTTTTCAAGCGTTTTGTCTTTGGCACCTAGTAACGTAGTCAGTTCAACGCCATCTTCAGGGTTCTTGGAAACTATGTTTTTTTTGGCTATCAAACGAAAACTAATTTTTGAAATTCGACTGGTACTTCCGGAGATTACCCCCTACATACAAACAAACAAATTGTACCTCTTTATAATATTATTATATAAAAAAACATTTAACTGGTTTTTAGTTTATTTATCTTTCCATGAAAAACACTATTGAAGGACACAAGCCTGTCAAACATGTCTCTAGGACGTTTTTCTTACTAAAAGTTAAAATATTAAATACCTCTTCCTGTTTGGTAGTAAAATTCTATGAATCTCGTAAATAAATTGCAAACCATAGTTTTGTATAGTTTAGAAGCATTTTTTTAAATTTTGTAAAATGTAAAAACCATGTGCGATGTTGTTTTGAAAGAGCATGGCAGTTGAGAACGTGTCAATGTCTCACCCATGATGGCCGTGGCCGTCGGTTGAGACTGGTCATATCTTAACTGCCAAGGCTTATTTTTAATATTATATTTTGAAATGTTTCTTCATTTGTGTCTTTTTCACGGTTCCGTTCCCAAAGGGTAAAAACGGGACCCTATTACTAAGACTTCGCTGTCTGTCCGTCTGTCTGTCACCAGGCTGTATCTCAAGAACCGCGATAGCTAGATAGTTGAATTTTTCACAAATTATGTATTTCTGTTGCCGCTATAACAACAATAACTAAAAACAAAATAAAATAAATATTTAAGGGGGGCTCCCATACAACAAACGCGATTGTTTTGCCCTTTTTTGCTCGATATCAATAATGGCAACCGGTAAGCACTTGAAATATTCACAAAATACTCAGTTGTATTTTTACTTTAATAATAAATAACAAAATTAAAATAAAATAAATATTTAATGGGGGCTCCCATACAACAAAAGTGTTTTTGCCTTGTGGTACGGAACCCTTAGTGTGCGAGTCAAACTCGCACTTGGCCAGTTTTTTTACATTGTTCTCACGTCTAGAAGCAACAAGAATAATGTACTCAGGATTTTGTAATATCTTGATTTAAAAGAGTGTCCATGGAGTTTCTTGCCCGTTCTTCTCCAAAGAGATCTACGTTTTGGAATGGGCAACTAGCATCAACTTTCTGACTAACTGACAGACTATTTAATGTTAACAATTCAAAAGTGCCTGTACAAGGTTTAATTGAAATAAATGCTTGTAAGATTTTGAGTTTAATAAGAGTTTGAGTTTGAAAGAATGTTACACACTCGAGTTGATTGTTTTTAGAGCGGCATTTCCATTTGCATCGTTTCATACCGAAATGTCTTCGATTTATTGATGAATACTTCATCCATGTAAACAAAAGCATTTTGACAGAATATGTTTATGTGTTTCAATGTAGGAAACAATTGAGACACAGATTATACATTAGTATATTTATAGATTATATATAGTAGTTTTGTCATACATTATTTTGTATCGCACTAATCTGTTACCTACTTAATTATAGGTAATTATGTGTTATTATTATGTAATTAAATATTAGTAATTACCATTAAATTTATCCGACGCAACTGTTATGCAAGAACTTTGATAGAATGTCGTGACTTCGTGAGCCCTTTCAATTCCGTCTGTACGTTTTTGTTTCACTTGAGTCCTGAGTTGCACGATTACTGATAAATGCGTGCACTGACTGGACAGGTCCACTCAATCCGTGTGGCTCTTTCCTCAAAAGCCCATTTCAGACACCTATCTGCATGGTCTTCACATGATCTATTGAAATTATTACAAGTTTAGTTATTCCCTAATGTCGCAGAATAATTTCGATGTAGCATCGTGTCTCAGATACATCACGTTGAAGTAAGCTATTGTCGAAGTACAGAATGCAGAAGTAGAGTACGTCGAAATTGACTCATGTCGGACAACCATTGTTGTCGAAGAAGCATGTCTTCGAAGTCGCATCGTTTCCTAGTTAAGGCATGTCGAAGAAACGCTTTGTCGGAGTACAGTAATGTCGGACTTAAGGTATTTCGAACTAAAGTATTGTCGAAATGAAGACGTGTCGGAGTTCCATATTGTCGAAATAATATCTTGTCGTATTACGGTTTGTCGAAATTCGGTTGGTAAGTCTTAACCAAGATTATGTCTGGACTTTAAAAGAGACTAGGCTGTAACTTCTGGGTTTGTTTCGGCCTTTCTTCTCAGAGTAGTTAGATAGGAAACGCTCATCTTAGTTTTAAAAATATGGTTGACTTGTAAAAGCGTTTGTAATAAAATCATAAACTTTACAGAATTTTTGTTCGTTATTATAATAATTCTGCAAACCCATAAAACTCTGATTGACTGCCTAATTTTAGGATTGATTCATAAACATATAAAAACTGTGTCCATTTATTTTAGTGCCCAAATTAATGGAGATTTTGAGAGTTAACGGGATATTTTATATGATTGCTTACAACTGCAAATACTGCAAATATAATATCTACAGTTATTTTATTATTCGGATATCTCATATTATTATAATCAGGGCTATACCTATGTATAACTGTAACGATAAAAAATCAAGGTATTACGGTTTTTAACCTGTTTTGTAAAATATAAGCTAGCACTTAAAATAATAATATTATATGTACAGACGCCAGCACATCAAGTTACTACAGTCTGTCAAATTCCTTTAATAAATTTTCAACTTTATCGCTAAATTATAAGGTTCAAATTTGATTAGGAAAATTTGACAGTTTCGGGTAGTTTGGTGTGCTGGCGTCTGTATATGTAGGTATATGAAAAGAAGCTAAAGAATTAGTGCATCAAAAAATTCGTCCGCATCGCTGGCAACAGGGACAGTGCCCAAAAGGCTGGCAGCATTGCCACGATGTATGGCAATGCTAATTCTTTGGCCAAGAAATTGCCCTCTGGTCACGTGAAGAGTCGACTAACCGCTTGGCGGTATCTCGAAAAAACCAAGTGGGCACTCGGACCCTATATGGCCCTAATGTTTCAATCCCAAACGGCTCTTCTAACTCCTAATCAGGTTCGATTATTTTCGCCGTTTGAGGTTTTCTGCACCTGAAGGAGCCGCCCCAGCACAGTCCACCGTGCTAGGAAGATGGGATGGCAAGGGTGTCGACGTATTACTCGTATGTTGACTGATTTTTACTTATGCCTAATTGCATGAATTAATAATTGCATTGCCATACTTCCCGTGGGTGTCGTAAAAGGCGGCTAAGGGTCGTACCGGAGAATGGGCAGCAGCGTTCTCTATGCATTTCACCACCATACCATACTGCGATCGCCAACCCGCCTGCCAAGCGTGGCGATTATGGCAAACCCCCCCCTTTTAGGGGAGGCCTATGTCCAGCAGTGGACGTCTTTCGGCTGAAGTGTGTGTGTGTGTGAATTGCATGAAATATGAACATCTACAAGAAGCTAATCATTGAGTTATTTGAAATCACACTTTAAATTATTTTGAAGGATATTGCTAATCCATTGCTTAAAATGTTCGAAAAACTTGTCTGCTCTGCAAAGTAAATAATGCAATGAATGTTGCTGAACTGTTAAAATGAAAACCGTTTCTACTGTACCCCCTTACTAATCATCATTTCAGCCGAAAGACGTCCACTGCTGGACATAGCCCCCCAATTGGGGGGGGGGGGGGGGGGGGTTTGCCATAATCACCACGCTTGGCAGGCGGGTTGGCGATCGCAGTATGGTATGATGGTGTAATGCATAGAGAACGCTGCTGCCCATTCTCGTCGCCTTTTACGACACCCACGGGAAGTATGGGATGGTGCTATTCTTTAAGTCCGGCACCACACAGACTGCTTACTAATAAACGTATTATATCGGATGAATAGTTAGGTACACACCGATTTCTCTCTTTCAGTCGTCAGTAATTTGACTTTAGAAAGAAGAAGACAAAGCATTGTGTAACTATACAACGTTTACCTATATTACGCAAGTTTTGCCAATGTTTGAGGAAAATCACTTGATTTACTAAACGGCTGCAGAGGTCAGGTTTTGGAGTATTGGTCTCGGTCAACCGAGATGGTAACAAACCGGTATATTCCTTGATCTTCGCAATCATAAGTATTTACCTCTTAGTCTAAACTAATATTAGAAAGAGAAAAGATTTAATTTTTTGCTTGTTTATTTGCTACGCTTTCAAGCTTAAACGGTTGAACGCATTTTAATTAAATTTGGCACATACCCATCACCACTATGATCTAGATTAGGATAGGATACTTTTTATCCCGATATGCCTACGGGATCGAGACATATGCGGGTGAAACCGCGGGGCGTCGCTAGTCGGAATTTAAAAAAGCATATAAAAACAGCAGCATTGACCATCTGCCAAGCCTTTTCACAACTCTGTTGGGGTCATGTTCCAGTCTAGAAGATGCCGCTGAATGCCAGTATTTTACATGGAGCGATTGCCTACCTGACTTCCACAACCCAGCTACTGGGTAACGCAACACCCCTTGGTAATTCTTGGTTGTCAGACTTTCGAGCTTCTGACTGTATTCCAATAAGGATTATGTGGTTACATTAAAAACTTACATAGAATACTTTATTGGACAAAGTGGATAGTCCCTTTACTGAGTAAGGGAGGCACGAGCCAAGGTGCGTTGGGCCGCGTCATTTTTAGTTTGTAAAAGTTTACTAACATAGGTAATTTAGAATGTTATTAATACTATGTGGATGGTGAGTACTTGTAGTCCGAAATCTAGTATATATGTTACGGCTAAAAGCCGAAGTGCTGCTACACTTAGTTTTAGCTGGGTACCTACAACTAGGTGCATCCTACGTCGACGGAGCTCCTATTCCTGTGTAAAGGGTTTAAAGTAACCTAACCAAACCTAACCTCGGGGTGCCCTTCGCACGCTCTTGCATCCTACGTCGTTTTTCGACCGCCGCAATCATGCAACCGATGTCACCCGAAGTACACACGAACCGCATGTGGCCGGCTGCACCTAGTTGTATCCGGCTAAAACTAGGTGTAGCCGCACTTCGGCTATTAGCCGTGACATATATAAGGTCCCATTAAAATAGGTGGACAAACTTTTACGAATCATTCAGACAACCGAAATAAGGACGATGGTAAAAAAATATAAAAGAAAAACGCATAGATACTCACACGAAAAATAAAATCAGCTAACGAAAATACACTAATGTGCCAGCAATTTATTATTTTAGGTCAAAATAAAATCACTTTAATCGGTGTTTTTTTTTTGCTTGGATATGTTAAGTTAGACGTACTGAGCGCTGTGTTAAAATTTGTCCATCTATTTTAATGGGACCCTGTATTATATTTAAGTTTCAAAATCATTTAGCGGGGTAACTGCGTAACTCATTAATAGTAAGCATACATTGCGTTATTTACTTTATTGAGCAGACAAATTTTTCGAACATATGCAGCAATGGATTAGCAATATCCTTCAAAAGGATTGAGATTGACATTACTAGTGTGTTACGCAATAGGGCAGACTAAGATTATGTATATTCTCAAGAAAACACGTAAAAAAACAACAATGATGTAAAAAATGCAATCTGCGCAGATTTGAGTCAATCTTTACATAAAAAAAGTTCAATGTCTTGCATTTAAAGGTTGAACGCACTGATAAAGATCTGCAGGTATTTATTCTGTTGCTCATTTTTTAAATTTCATTTTTGTTGCTAACAGTTGATTTTCGACCAAACGGGTTCATTGACCAACCTGTGTTAGTTGTATGTTTTGTTTTTTTCAAACTACCTGCGATTACCAAGCCACCTGGTCGGTATGTCTTGGTCTGTTTTACTTATTTGAAAAGTGGATGTGTTTACTTGGTAGAAACAACCTTCCGCCTATGGTTATTAAACATTTCGACAATTTAAAAGTCCTGACAAAAAGGCGGACATTTGCAAAAAATCCAGACATTTTACCTTTCTTTTTCAGGTAGGTAATCACTTACCTTTTTTTGTAACACTACTTCCGTCTAAAGAGGAAAATCCTCGTGGATGGGGGGTACCCATGAGGATTCCACATACTTAAAAAAGTGGCTGTGACATACGGACGGACAGACAGACAGACATGACGAATCTATAAGGGTTCCGTTTATGCCATTTGCCAACGGAACCCTAAAAAGGTAACCTACTTTTGAGACCTGCAGAGTGATTGCGTAACACGCTATCAGTAGAAAGGGTTTCATTTTAACAGTTCATCAACATCCATTGCGTGATTCACGTTGTTGAGCAGACACATTTTTCGAACTTAAGGAGCAATGGATTAGCAATATGCTTCAAAATGATTAAATCTGCAATGCAGATTGGTTTGTTTTATTTATAATGCAGCTGGGTAACACGGTAATCCTTTGGTAAGACTGGTTATCAGACTTCGGGCTTCTGACTACCCGTAACGACTGTCAAAGATCCGCCAATGACAGCCGGGACCAACGGCTTAACAGGCTTTCCGAGGCATGGAGGCACTTCGTGGATAAATCAATCAAAAACGTTTATTTCGGACAATATCCCATATTTTGTTAGTAGAAACAATATTTTAAAACTATGTTAGTACACGTAATATTATTATATCAAAATTAAATTAAAATTAAACGAAAAATTAAATTAGAATTAAATTAAAATTATCTTGTGCATTAAAATCAAAGTTAAAATAAATAATAAAATCAAAATCATAAAACCGATGGACTTGTAATCTCTTATCAGTTACAGCTGCCGCATCATCTGACATCGTTTTTAAACTGTTATTATTTATCTCAAGTTATGAATGCGGGTAGCGGCTACGGGACTGTTTATAGATTGTGACTTACTAACTAACGTGCAGGGGAGGTGTGACCCGCTGTTCCTCAGCGGGTCCCACCTCCCCTCCTCCTGAAGTGGCAGGGGGCTGGCCATGTTTGTCGAAGAGCCGATGGCCGGTGGAGCAGACGAGTCCTGGAGTGTAGACCGCGTATCAGCAAGCGTAGTGGGGGCCGCCCCCCAGCTAATCTCCATTCGCGATTTATTTGCCAGAAATGTAAACAAATATCATCGATCGTAATCAGCCTATAATACTCTCACTCTCACTCGTTGAGAGGGAGCGGGCCGTAATCCACCAGGCGGGCCCAGTGCGGGTTAATTGACAGATGTCACATGTCTTCGAACAAATATAAGTTTATATGTATAAAATATAATTTAAATCCTACACAATGAAGTTTAGTTTATACTACAACTTCAAGGATTTTTATAACTTTTTCAATATTGCCAGTCACTCTGAAATCAACTTACGCGCCATTAAAATAAAGTTGTTATTTGTTTAACTTGAAATAATATGAATTTGAAACATAACTTTGAATACACTTAAGATGGACAGACGACCTTAAAAAGGTGGCTTGGATGTGGAAGGCGGAGGAAAGGGTATTGTGACACAGCCTGGGATAGTCCTATGTCCAGCAGTGGACTGCGATAGGCTGACTTGATTTATTCAACTAATTTGCTCTATGACAATAGGATAGAATACTCTTTATTCTTAATCCATACAAGTTACAGACATAAATATAGATACTACGAGTAACAACAACAACGACAATCAACAATAACTACAATCAACAACAACAACAATCAACAACAACCAAGTAACAGCAATCTGTTAGGAGGAAGGTAAAACATAGCTAAGTGAAAACGCAGGAAATACGGGGCCCATATTTCCTCCATTTCCACTTAGCTTAGGGAAGCCCATACCATGGGTTTCCCTAGACACAGTCAGGAAACTATTTTCCCCAATAAGTAAGTGGGAAATAAGAAAAGGGGAAAATTCTATGATTTTAAGAAGAGAAATCTCATTATAGGGTTTCTAGAGAAATTACAAGTTCATGAGACATTACGAATTTGTATCTGTATTGCCAAATTTAAGTGGCAGTGGGCAGAGCACATTGCTCGCGGAACAGATGGCCGATGGCGCCGAAAGGTTCTGGAGTGGCGACCGCGTACCGGAAGACGTAGCATTGGAAGACCTCCAACAAGGTGGACCGATAACCTGGTGAAGGCCGCAGGAATACGTTGGATGCGAGAAGCACAGATTCGGTCGAAGTGGCGATGCTTGGGGAGGGTTATTATTTTTATTTTAAGAGTTGCCCCACTCTAAGAATTTCTCCTGTATTGTGGGTGCGTTTTCAAACATTTGAACTCACATACACAAACAGCCAGACCCGGAACAACTACTTGTAGCTCATGACCAGCAGTGGACGTTTTTCAGTTGAAATGGTGATGATGATCTGTGATTGACATCATTATCTGCCTAGTCTTTTCCAACTATGTTGTGGTCGGCTTCCAGTCTAACCGGATGCAGCTGAATACCAGTATTTTATGATGACGATCTGTGGTTGACATTTTCCATAATCTATCCAGGGAAAAATCGAAATAATTAAATTCCTATTTGAAAAAAGTTATATTGAAAGTTTGTCAGTATTGCATTATCTACTAGGTAAATATGTACTAGGCACCAATGAATAATTCAAAAAGTATTAGACCTACATATTTCTAGGTTAGGCTACACTATTTAAAAATAGCGTGAAGATAAGTATAGTTCGTAGGTACTTTGTAGGCATAATGTATAATTCTATCAATTGAGGTCAAGTCTTAATAGTTTTATTATTGCCATTAACTAGCCCAGTTAAACCTGTTCTTTTAACTATTGAATAGTTTAAACGACTATAAAATACCAATAAGTAGTTTGATAGGTAGTAAATTAATCAACTTTTATGTCCTGTTAATTAAGGGTCCGTTCGTTTCCTACCATTTACAAAATTTTGTAATAGGTCATCAAGCTACTACACATCTGTCAACTTTCATTAATACATTTTCAACTCTGTTGCTAAAGCATAAGGTTCAAAGTTGATTGGGAAAATTTGACAGTTTCGGGTAGCACGATGTGCTGGCGTCTGTACTTGATTTACTACTTAGAGCGCAGTCGTGGCCCAGTGGTGACAACCCAGACTTGCGAGTTGTAGGTCGTGGGTTCGACCCCAGACAGGCGCTTTATATAGTGTAAACAATTTCATCACCACTGCTGTCAAAACGGTGAAGGAAAACATTGTGAGAAAACCGGCATGTCCTAGAACCAAAAACTCGAAGACATGTGACATCTACCAACCAGCACTGGGCCCGCGTGGTGGATTACAGCCCACTCCCTCTCAACAGGAGGCTTGTATCCCAGCAGTGGGAACATTAAAGCCTGATTATGTTATGTATGTTACTACTTTCTTTAGAGTGGTCCGTGGCTAAATAATAACAGCCGCACAGGTCGATCGATCAGGTTAAGCTACGCTTGCCGCGGTTGGTCTGTGGATGGGTGACCATCTTTACATACCGAGACCCCTCCGTGCCTCAGAAAGAACGTTAAGCCGTTGGTCCCGGCTGTCATTCGTGGATCTTTGACAGTCGTTACGGGTAGTCAGAAGCCCGCAAGTCTGGCAACCAGTCTTACCCAGGGGTATCGTATTACCCAGTAACTGGGTTGTGGAGGTCAGGTAGGCAGTCGCTCCATGTAAAATACTGGTATTCAGCTGCATCCGGTTAGACTGGAAGCCGACCCCAACATAGTTGGGAAAAGGCTAGGCAGATGATGATGTTACTACTTTCTTTAGTAGGTGTTTAGAAAAAAAAATGGGCAGAGAGAGAGAAAGTCGCATAGAGGGGCACAACGCGTTTTCCTTACGTGACACTTTCTACCAGTCAACTACTACCGCAAGCCTGGAAACAGACTGCAGCCGAGTATACCCGATTCGGCGTCACCGACCCGGGCGTGACGGTTCATTTTCATTGACTGTTTAGAACAAGCGCAAAATGCGCTTAAAGAAGTTTTCACTTCAAAAACTTTACGTAAAAATGTCTCTACAGCATAACAGGGTTATTATCTATGTACTAGCAGCAACCCACGGTTTCACCCGCATAAGTGTCGATCCCGTGGGAATATCGGGATAGAAACTATCCTATGTTCTTTCCCGGGACTCAAACTATCTCTACGAGTATACCAAAGTTCATCTAAATCGGTTCAGCGGTTTGAGCGTGAAGGGTAACAGAAGAACTATTGACTCAAAGGCAAGCGTATTATTAATATTTTTTTATTTTATGATTTTAATTTAGTTTTATAATTTTAATTTAATTTTAATTTAATTTATATTATTTTATTCTTCTTTTTTCTCGGAACGATTGGGTCCCGGTCCTTTGGAAGGCGTACGAGGGGCCGAAGCCAACTCGCAGAGGCCCCTTAGGAAATTTTAATGAAATGCGGCACCAACCGACGATTATCCCTGTATGCGCTATGCAAGTGCACCCAAGGATAACCCCCGGTTGGTGTAGGACTATTGCAGGATATGGAAAAATAAAAAGTTGGACTATGGGTTTGGGTGGCTAAAGTGGACTGGTTACCAAGAACTATGGAATAACTACGACCCCTGCCTGATCAATGTTTTATATATACACGGATAAAATGGCAGGGGGTGACTTGCACACTCAACAATGGGCCCCCGGAAACGGTCGCTAGCACATAGTGACGTAGCAACAAGGGGGCAACATGTCCTGAGGTGCTTATGAGGAGTGGAGAGGTATTCCACGGCTATCAGGACAATCCCGGAAGTACGGTCAAGATCCCTACCAGCATCTTACTGGAATACTTCCTTCCTCCGAGCACGTTTGCTCTTGCGAATCTCCACTCAAGCCGGCCAATAAAGGCAAGAATGAGGTGGGAGCTCTGTTCATCGTCATTGTTCACTCCAGCCGGCCAATAAAGGCAAGCCAGAGGTGAGGAACAAGACTTCTCCCTGAAGATAGGGTCCGTGGGGTCGCTACTGCCCAACAGTTCGCCACATTATTTTATTAATTATTTTCATATGTATTTATTATGATTACAATTTTTATTTTATTTTAAATGTAGAACATATTACGATCTTAAATGGATTGAAATAAATGATTTTGAATAGAATTGAATTATAATTATGTACATATTTGTTTATTTTAGTTGACACGTGCCAAACTTTTATCTCAGAACTGTGAACATAAATACTTAATGGCGAAAGATTCCATTAATTAATTATAATGATTAAAATGAACTTCCATGCAAACTTTCATTCCCAATTTTTTTTATTATTGCAAATTTGGACAGCTCTTGGCCTCGATCTCGCCTGGTGCAGAGCGATGGATGTGGTCTGTGATTGACCCGGCAAGCCCAGAAGATGCCTATTAAACCCCTTTAGGGTAGAAATTTCCAAGAATCCTCCCTCAGGGCTGAATTTCGTTATACAACATTATTTTTAGTATAATTGTGCGAAATCCGAAACACGTGTCTAGTATATTTATGTAAAGAATTTTAAAACTGTATCATGAAAAATTACAAAGATATAAGCTTGTTGTCCGTACAAAAACATGCTAACCCGCGCCGCTCGCGCCGCGTCGTCTTGCGTTCATTGATAATAGTACCTAGGTACCTAAACATTCGGCGCGGAGATTGGATAACCTACTTAGTGTCGCTCGATGTCCAACTTTTAACCTTTGTTAAATATTTTTGGAACAAAATATAACATAGGGTAAAAATTATTGAAATCGATTCAATTACTTATTCTGAACAAACTATATTCAGGTTTCGCATATATAAAAATAACGTTGTATAAGTAACACAGTTTGGGCAGTGCGTTGTATTTCAGTAAATTAATGAAGTTTAGTTTTTTATTGACTAGATTTCTTCTCAATTGCAACATTTATTCTTTTGTTGGTTTTGCATTTACGTATCGTTCTTACCACAGAACAGATAAAAGAGTTTTTATGGTGTCAGGTTCTTACTAATCTGATGTTAGCATACATTGCTAATGACAGCCACTTAATCTAGGATCAAAGTATCGTGTGCTGTCATTAAGATAATTATGATTTTTTGTGTATATCTACCTAAGAAACGGCTCAAGGATACTTCAGAAATTATTATTTTTTCAACTACGTAGTAATGTCTTATCATTAATCACTACAAAACCGATCACAAAGGACGTATTTTTTGCTTAGAACCAAAACAGTGCAGAAATATTGTATGAAATCTCATGGTTGCACAGTTTTTCATTAATGCACAGTTTTTTGTTTAGATATAAATTTACCACAGAGGTTTAATATCGCTCATTATGTTTAATATAAAATGTATGCAAAAAGATACTGGCTGAGAATAAAAATCGGCTGAATAAAGCCGACTTGGTGAGAAAAAAAAAAGGGCGCGCATTTTGTACCATTGTAAAACTTTGATATTTCATATTTAGCAACAAAAGTTAAAAAAATTGGAAATAGACAGCGATAGCGATATGAATGCAACTCCAGAAAGTATAAAAACAGCTGCAAATGAAATTGTTAATAACCCTTCGCCGCAAAAGTCGCGAGATAAATATTTAAAAGCTTAGGAAAACTTTGTTTTCATTAACTTGAGTTTTTATTTTGAGTAGGTATATTCTATCACGGCAGGTGGATTGGTAGTTGAAAGAAAAGTAGATTACGCACCTTGCTAAAGTGAGTAATTAATGCACTCGTGTTAATTTAGTGTTCTCGCATGCGCTCGGGCACCAACATAAGTCTCGTGCATTAATAACTCACTTTGCGCTCGATACAACAATCTACTATAAAATGCCCTCTGTGAATGTTGAATAGGTAATCAAATTGGTTCCGTAATGACGGTCATATAATAGATGTTTTCTGCATTTATTTTTGATCACATTGATTCATGACACATTTGGTAATTTACTGTGCTCAGTTATAAAATGTGCCCAAAAAAAATCAAGGGATCGCAGCCCTGAGTATTTGATATTAATTTCATCTCGATAACTCCACGCGTTCTTGAGAAATAGGGTCTTGACAGACGGACAGACAGACGGACAACAAAGTTATCTTATAAGGGTTCCGTTTTTTCTTTTGATGTCAGTCTGAACCCTAAAAACATAATTATCCAACCGGGTTAACTATCCTGTGTGCCAAATTTCATCGAAATCCGTTCAGCCGTTTTTGCGCCAATCCAAAATATATATCCAAGGAAACGGACAAAAATTCTCAAAACTATATTTTCGGCATCAGACTCGTTTCCACACATCGTAGCGATTACTTTTTTTCAATAATATTCAATGTCTGTGTGGTGCCGGAATTAAAGAATAGCACCACCCCATACTTCCCGTGGGTGTCGTAAAAGGCGACTAAGGGGCGTACCGGAGAATGGGCAGCAGCGTTCTCTATGCATTCCACCACCATACTATACTGCGATCGCCAACCCGCCTGCCAAGCGTGGTGATTATGGCAAACAACCCCTTTTTGGGGGAGGCCTATGTCCAGCAGTGGACGTCTTTCGGCTGAAATGATGATGATGATGATGAAATAGTTTGTCAGATAAGTAAATCATTTTATGTCATCATCTGCCTAGCCCTTTTCCAACTATGTTGGGACCGGCTTTCAGTCTAACCGGATGCAGCTGAATATCAGTATTTTACATGGAGCAGTCAGTCTAAGTCAGTTTTTCTGTGACTACGATTTCAATCAAACAATTTTTGGTAAGTGGTTTAATTAATTTTAGGAAGAATTAAATCTCGAAACAGCTGGTTGACACTTCCCGTGACCCAAGAGCTGACTTTTACCTTGGCCAGAGGCTAAGCATCGCCATACAACGTGGTAATGCCGCCAGTCTCTTGGGTACATTACCAGTCGTCAGCGATGCTGATGAATGTTTCAACGCTATATTTTAGTTTGCGAATAAGTTAATAATTGTTTTAGTTAAGTTAGCATAACATTTTGTTATTTTCATTCATTACTAGCTTCTACCCGCGATTTCGTCCGCGACATATTTCACCCTCTTCCATTTACCCACTTAGGGGTGGAATTTCAAAAAACTCTTTCTTATTGGATACCCACTTTTCACAAAGAACACGTACTCCCTCCAAATTTCATATCTCTAGGTCCAGCAGTTTAGGCTGTGCGTTGATGTATCTGTCAGTTAGGACTTTGAATTTTATATATAACTAGTTGACCCGGCAAACGTTGTTTTGCCATATAAGTTAATTCTAGCTGCCCGGCACTACTTCGTTCGCGTGGTGTCCTACCCCTTACCCTACCCTACGCCTAGCCTACTCCTACCCTACTCCTACACCACTCCTACCCTACTCCTACCCTACTCCTACACCACTCCTACCCTACTCCTACCCTACTACTCGTAAAAAAAAAAGATAAAAAGTATCCTATGTCCATCTCCTGGTTCTTGAGTTATAAATAGTGTAACTAACACGGCTTTCTTTTATATATATTAATTAGAAGATATATAGTATTAGTTATTAGTTTACGTGCATATTTGTTTAGTTCAGAAAGATTAAAGAAGTTTTATGCTATTCATTCAAACTTAAGTGTTCAATAAAAACCCAAACAATATTAAATGCCATGAAGCATGGAAGCGGCTTTAAAAGCATTTGAAATTGCAGTAAAGTAAGCTAAGCGGAACGGTTAGTAGGAAGTATTTCACAGTGAAGGTTTTTTAAATAATTACTTGACAAAAGGCAAAAACGCATGCCATTTTTTTCCGAGGTTTTTTTCGACCCTGTTACTAACTTACAATAAAAATCTTTTAAATTCATCGTCCAATTAAAGTTCAAATCAACTTAACCAATACTTTAACCAATTTATTAAAACGGTGCAAAAACCCTTATTAAGGTATTGTAGTGTAAGTAAATAACAAAAAAAAAACTCAACGTAAAGAAATATAGATATTCTACAATACTTCAAACACCTGATTTTTCTATCATTCAAAGCAAATTAACTTATTTTATCCTAAAAAATAATACCGTAAAAATACTTACGATTAACTCCGGTAAATCACTTAAAAACTAAAACTGAATGTTGTCCTATCGAGTCGCGCGCGCGGTTTGGCACTGAATGCGGCGCACGCGCACCTCCTATGTATAGCAATTCTTGAGACAATTCAGTGATAAGATTCTTGTATGACTTAGTTCTCGAATTACGTGTATGTTATGAATTTTGCGTGTCTCTGGTATGATTTTATTACTGCCATTTGATAATGTAATTACTGTTCATCAGTGATTGCACGTAGTCATAACTAATAATATATCGATTTAATTTGAGATCTTAATTATATATTTAATTTATTTATTTATCCGTTTATTGCAGGCATCAAGGCCCATATAAACACATACAATACAATATTAATATGACTTAAAAATACCATAAATACATACATTCATCTGCCTACGCTTTTCCCAACTATGTTGGGGTCGGCTTCCAGTCTAACCGGATGCAGCTGAATACCAGTATTTTATATGGAGCGACTGCCTATCTGACCTCCACAAACCAATTACTGGGTAATACGATACCCCTTGATAAGACTGGTTGTCAGACTTTCGGGCTTCTGACTACCCGTAACGACTGTCAAAGTTCCACGAATGATAGCCGGGCCCAACGGCTTAACGTGCTTTCCGAGGCATGGAGGGATGTCGGTATGAAAAGATGGTCACACATCCACAGACCAACCGCGGCAAGCGTAGCTGAACCTGATCGATCGACCTGTGCGGCTGTTATTATTTAGCCACGGCCCCCCCCCCTACTATAAATAAATACATACATTATTGCACTAAAAAGCAAAAAGCATCATCAGCCTATAATGTTCCCACTGCTGGGACACATGCCTCCTCTCTGTGAAAGGAAGTGGGCCATAATCCACCACGCGTCCCAGTGCAGGTTGGTGAATGTCACACGTCTTCGAATTTTTGGTTCTAGACATGCCGGTTTCCTCACAATGTTTTCCTTAACCGTTTTGAGAGCAGTGGTGATGAAATTAAATACAGAAAGATTGACCTGCCTGGGTTCGAACTCCAGACCTTACAACTCGTAAGTCAGGGCCGATACTACTGCTCATTAAACTTGACTTGACTTTACTTCCCTTAGGAATCGAAATATACATTTCTGTCTATTTAAATACTAGCTTGTGCCCGCGGATTCGCCCGCGTGGATCTCGGAAAATATCCCATGGGAACCTGCAGACGCCAGCACATCAAGCTACCCGAAACTGTCAAATTTTCCCAATTAACTTTAAGCCTTATACTTTAGTGATGAAGTTGAAAATCTATTAAAGAAATTTGACAGATTGTAGTAGCTTGATACCTAGCTTGTTCTGTACTACCTAGATTAAAATCACCATAATTATGTGTTAATCCAGGTTATAAGCTCTATCTGTGTGTCAAATTAAATCCAAATCCGGTCAGACGTTTTGGCGCCAATCCGGAACTACATGATAAATGATAATTGATTTATTTTCTGTAAGTTTTTTTTGTACAAACACTTTTACACGTCAATTATATTTTTTAAACTAGATTAGGTCGGCGTTTCCTATCTGACTATTCTGAGAAGAAAGGCCGAAACAAATTTAGAGGTCTCTCTCGGTCTCTTTTACAGTCCAGACAAAATCTTGGTCAGATCGTGTGAAGACCATGTAGATTGGTCTCTGAAATGGTATTTTGAGGAAAGAACCACACAGATTGAGCGGACCTGTCCAATCAGTGCACGCATTTGTCAAAAATCGTGCAGCTCAACTCAGAACTTGAGGAGCTCAAGGAACTCAACATAATTATACAGGCAAACGGAGAAAAGACTTTGATACTAGTTTATTTTGTGTCTCTTTAGATGATGTGTAAAGCTAGCAGTGTAACAAACATCAGGGCAGGCGGCGCCGCATCACAGCATATAGCAAAAATAATCATACTCCCATAGCCCGAAGGATGGCACGGTTGGCGCAGTGGTTATGCGATTGACTGCTGCGCTGCGTGGCGCGGGTTCGATTCCCGCACCGACCGACCGACACCGACCAACAAGTAGTTGTTCCAGGTCTGGCTGTTTGTGTTTAGTTTCAATGTTTGTAAACGCACCCACAATGCAGGAGAAATTCCTAGTGAGGGGCAAAGTCTATATAAATAACACCCCGTCATTTTTGCGTCGGGGGTTAAAAATAAATAAATAGTAAGACGGCAATCCGACACGAATGGAGGAAAGATAAGATCAGGCGCCGGACCAACGGCGCCCATAACTATTTGCCCAACTTGTGAATCGAAAACCCAGCGGGCCTGGGTTCGATTCTCAAATTGGGCAAAGCGGTCAGCAGTCGTACTTCCGACCACGAGACCAAAGGGGCAGTTAAGAATATTATTTACCCTGGGTTTAAACCTACATAAGGAAAAACAGTTTTAATCCTTACGATGAGGAAAGAGGTGTATTTGAAAAATACCTACTGGAAAAACCACTGACCTCTATTATGCAAGTACGATGGACTAAACATACTTTAAGAAATGACATTACCGACTTCAAAAAAAGGAGGTTATCAATTCGACACGTATATTTACAACAAAACTATTACCTACTTATTATAAGCCAATATGCTAGTTTTTACTTTGGTAAAACCGTATAACTAAAAATTACGAAATAAAAAAGTAATTTAAAAAAATTAAACCGATTTCAAAAAGAAATGAACTCAAAATTATGAAATAACTTTAATTTCGGAAGTCGGTGGCAAAAAACTAAAATTAAATAAAATACAGATCCCAAGACACCGACTTCCGAAATTTAAGTTATTTCATAATTTTGAGTTCATTTCTTTTTGAAGTCGGTTAAATTATTTTTTTTGTGCCGATTCAAAGCACCCCTTCGAGGTTCTCAGGAACTAAAATTCAAATAAATAAAGTTGTGAATGTTTCATGTCGATAAATGTGTCGATAATTTATGTCTTTCAAATAGAAATTTAATGTTGCCAGAAATTTCTGCAATTTTATTAGGTTAGAGCGAAATGGCAACATAAATAGCCCAATAGTTTTAGTTCACATTGCGAACTAATATGACTCCCGCCTTGCTTGAAAAACTAGTGTAGTTAAGCGAGGAGATATTAGTTCAACCGTAGTAGTTTTTAGGCTAAGTTAAGCCTGTGCTCATCAGAAATAAAGGATACTGTTTTCGGGAAATTTTGTGTATTTAGGGAAGTGCTCGAAGCCTCGGTAGATACGGAGCGCGTCACAAACTCCTTCCTCTCCTGTGGTGGGTATGTCTTCTGTTTTGGCTTCCAGGGAGCCTCCGGGTCTATCTTTGATGGTGTCAGGCATGCAGTCTTTTCCTCTGACCTCCCAGCTTTCTGATCTCCTATACTTTCCTTACTTTGGAAGTCAGGTCAATATTTTTTGGAGAAGTTGTTCTTTTTTGTGTTTGTTCTTTTTTCGCTGTCAGACTTTGGGCTTCCGACTATCCGTAAGATCGTCAAGAATTTACGAATGACAGCTGGGACTACGGGCTTAACGTGCTTTCCGAGGCAAGGAGGCAAAATCTTATGGACCTGCGAACTTACCCTTATAATGGACTCACCCGCGAACTTACTCATATAATGGACCCATCCGTGAACTTACCCATATAATGGACCTGCAGCATTACCCATATAATGGACCCGCAAACTTACCCATAAAATGGATCCGCGAATTCACCCATATAATGGACCCGCGAACTTACCCATATAATGGAAACATCCGCGAACTTACCCATATAATGGACCCATCCGCGAACTTACTCATATAATGGACCCATCCGCGAACTTACCCATATAATGGACCCGCGAACTTACCCATATAATGGAAACATCTGCGAACTTACCCATATAATGGAAACATCCGCGAACTTACCTATATAATGGAAACAGCCGCGTACTTACCCATATAATGGACCCATCCGCGAACTTACCGCGACAAGCGTAGCTGAACCTTAGATCGACCAGTGCGGCTGTGTATTTATGTGCATGTCAATTACATAATAGTTATTATCAAGACACAGCACAGTAATTATTTATGTTTGTGGCACAAGATAATTTTAATGGAGGTATTGTTTGTCATTTGTCTTAATTGCGCTAAGAATCAATTTTAAGGTTAATTGGTATTATAAATTGATGGTTTTACTAATTGGTTCCTCGTTATGATGGTAAGATCATCATCATCAGCCTAATAGCCTATAGCAGGCCACTGCTGGACCCTATTGCACGTCATTCAATTGAAGGTATTTTAGGTGTTATCGGTGTTATGGTGGTAGCGATAAAATCAGCCCATGCTGCGGTTGCTAAGGGATGGGTGATCGTTAGATACCACTGTGCGACGGTTTTCTCAGTTTGTTTTACTCCAATAAAGGTTTATAAGCCTTTATACGACTACTACTACTCCAAGAACAGGTATATACACTGCAATAAAGGTTGCTCCAAAATGTTAATTTAGTAAATTGTATATTAAATAATAACGTATAATGAAATTATGTTCATAAAACGAAAACGCGAAACAGTATAGTTACGTGTGTTAAATTAATAAAACCTAAACCCAAAAAAGTTTTAGAAGCAATAAAAGTATAATTATGATCGACTGCAGTAAACAAAATAAGAAAAATATATGATGTTCTTCGAGATATATGCTAGGTAGATAGTGTGTTGAAAACATAATAAAACTAATTTGATACGATAGAAAAAAAATGATGAAGATACCTCTAAAAACTTTTTTTTACAATAAAAACCATACTAATTTACATACATACAACCATTCTGATTTTTTGTCAGATTATTCTAAAAGCAGCATACTAAAGCACTAGTGTTCAATTTTTTTAATCCATATAAAAGTTTTTTTATAAATAGATAATTGCTTCATATTTTGCAATAAATTACCAGCGTTGTGTCATCGCGTTTCTCTTTCTTTTCTATGCAGTCTGACAGTGACCGCGCTTTAGGTCATGTAAGCCCCTTAAAGCGCCACGCTTTGTATCACACTAATATTATAAAGGCGAAAGTTTGTGAGGGGGTGTGTGTGTGTGTGTGTTTGTGTTTATATGTTTGTTACGTCTTCACGCTCAAACGGCTGGACCAATTTTGATAAAATTTTGTATGGAGGTAGCTGACACCCTGGATTAACATATAGGCTACTATTTATCCCGATATTCCCACGGGATCGACATTTACGCGGGTGAAACCGCGGGGCGCTGCTAGTGTATAATAAAATAGTAACGAAGCCAAAACTGTAGGTACAGACGCCAGCACATCAAGCTACTACAATCTGTCAATTTTTTTTAATAGATTTGCAACTTTATCGCTGAAGCATAAGGTTCAAAGTTGATTGGCAAAATTTGACAGTTTCGGGTAGCTTGATGTGCTGGCGTCTGTACATTGAGCGAAATAATCAGCCGTCATTTGGGTCCAGTAGGTTTTGGAGACAGTTGAAAACCTTTCAGCGGTGCAATTGTGTAACATATTAATAGTAGTATAGTAATGGCTTGCATTTTGACAGTTCAACAACATTCATTGCGTTATTCACGCTGTTGAATAGACACATTTTTCGAACATATGAAGCAATGGATTAGCAATATCCTTCAAAATGATTCAGATAGTGGTTGATAGTGTATTATTATCATCAATCATCAATTAAAGTGCAAGTATTATGTCTCGCAAATTTCATTTCATGCACAGATCGTTGACAAAATAGAAGCATATCAAACATAATTAAAATTTAATAATAATTATTATTATTTGGCCTCGTTTAGGGTGAAAGGGCGATGACTCCGCGGTAGCGGGCGCGATTAGGTGGCCTCAGTGTGCATCGTGAGTGGTTGAAGCTGGGGGCCTAAAAAGGCCACTTTGGCAGAATCATAAAGTGATAACATATTAAGTTAATCGCATCAAATCCCATTGGTGAAGCATTATTCAGTCATTTTTTTTTATCTGTGCTAAAATACCAATCAATCTAATCCAAATCCAACCACAATCTCTTTGATTGTACCTACGTAGTGCAGCGAAAAAAAGATTCTATTATAATTCATAATATGATCCTTTTATGATTCTCCAAAGTGGCTTTTTTAGGCCCCCAGCCAGTAGAGGCCTCCTCTCGGTGAAAGGCAGTGGGCTGTAATCTACCACGCGGGCCCAGTGCGGGTTGGTAAATGTCACATGTCATTGAATTTTTGGTATAAATGCCATTATGATTTCAGTCCTTATAAGGGATGGTGCTATCGGTCATGTATAGCTCCGTCTCTTTTTCACACTTGAATCATGAAGGCATTCAAACGTCATAAACGGCACCAGGTAGAGCGTCGAAGCTAGGTCTATTAAAATGTTTTGTATATATTAATTATAATTATCTATAGGTATGTGAAGTACCTACCTAGAATAAAATTACTACACTACAAGAGGTACCTACAGAGTATTAAAACTAGCTGAGTCACACAGTTTCACCCCGTAAATGTCGATCTTGTGAGAATATCGGGATAAAATTAAAAAGTAGCTTATATGTTAATCCAGGGTGTTAGCTATACCTCCATACAAAATTTTATCAAAATTGGTCCCGTCGTTTGAACGTGAAAAAGTAACAAACACACACTCACAAACTTATTAGTGTGATGTGATTAAGCAAGATCCGCAGATGGAGATCCGCAGGAGAACCAAGGTAACCGACATAGCCCGAAGAATTGCCAAACTTAAGTGGCAGTGGGCAGGGCACATTGCTCGCAGAACAGATGGCCGATGGGGCCGAAAGGTTCTGGAGTGGCGAACGCTACGTCTTCCGGTACGCGGTCGCCACTCCAGAAGGCCTCCCACAAGGGGACCGACGACCTTGTGAAGGCCGCAGGAACCCGTTGGATGCGGCAAGCATAGGACCGGTCGAAGTGGAGGTGCTTGGGGGAGGCCTATGTCTAGCAGGATATCTTTCAGCTGAAATGATGATGATGATGATTAAGCAATGTTTCAACTGTACTAATGTGTAAATTAAGTTGATTTTAGACTGAGTAATACTATTGAAATAGTCATGAAAATGTTTCAAGCAAACTGAACTTATTGGTAAGGCGTTAAAGTAAAATTTCCAAAAAACACATATTTGTTTACAAGTTTGGAAACTAAACTGCAAACGTACGATAGGTCGCGCTGGGCGTCTGTTATAGACACTTCATAAACAGCGTTTTTATAATGTATGAAAATCGCTCCCGCCTTAGCACCCGCGCAACCTACTCACCCAGGACAAAGTCTTACATTGCTATGTTTAATTGCCTTTTAAAGAATATAAATGCAGTAATTATGACTGATTAGCTCTTATTTTATATATATTATTAGAAGTCGGAAATTATTCCACGGGATCGTACTGCCGCACAGTATGATAAATGCCTCAAAAAAAGGACATCACTTTTTTATTCTATTAATCGAAACTATGAATTATTTTGAATGCGAGAGTAGAAATTCCGAATCTTAAATATACTTTAAAACAGAGTTATAATAAAAAAATATTAGATTTTATTGGATTTTCAGAAAACGCTGAAATAAACGATGTGATGAAAATATTTGATCATTTGTTTTTAAAGTTTATTGACATGAATATAAACAACTTTCACTATGGGACCAACTCTGAAATCACGAAAAAAAAAATCAGCTGTTTCATACATTTGAAGGTATTTTTTTTAGGTTTGATTTCACTATAATAGAAAAATAAATATGCCTGATTTTATCTTTATTACTTTTTATTTTTTCCCTCGGACATCGTCATCAGTAGCACCTAATATTTACCTTAAAATATTCTTCAGATCTGTACTATTAACTGTAAAAATACAATAAATAATTTCTGTTGAGACTGTAACCTGACGAGGGCGGACCCCTTCCCTATACCACATTTACCCTTCATCAGAAAAATACAAATTATGTAAATGTGTAAAAAATATTTTTATATCAAACGGTTTTTTATTACAATACATTAAACGAACAAATATACACGTGAAACAAAACAAACTTTACAAAGTATACCTACAAACAGCCACTAAGGGCAAAAGAAAACTTTTTATGCCATTAAATTTCCTATGGGTACCTCTATACGTAATTACCTACTGTTTATACTTAATGAGTAAAACTGACTTCATTTTAAGAATTTTAAAAATTAAAATGTTTTTGCTTTCACATTTTTGATTTGTGATAACCCTAATAACAAAAAATCGAAACTCGAAAAATCCGACAGGCAGGTTACCCTAACACTAAACATTAATGTGTGTAAAAATAAAATGTTACTACGTTATAAAACTGGCGCAAAAAAATAATTTCAAAATTACAGTAAAAAATATGTAGCTTGCTTTAAATAACATCAAAAAAATATTTTTTGCGTCTAAAAATAGCAGATATTTGGCCTTATCAAATACTATTATTAAAACATAAAAACGTTGCATACATAATAAGTTATAAATAACATTTCTTTAAACGTTTTCAACGTTTCTATGGATAACCAGAATAATATATTGAAAAAAATATAGCACTGGTTTTAAGCTGAATTGATTTCTGGGAGTTCTACTCTAGCATTCCAAACAGTGTATACTATCGATTAGGAGAATAACAAAGCGATGTCCGTTTAACGAGGCATATTATCATACTGTGTGCCGGGATGAAAAGTATCATATTATGTCCTAACTTAGAAAGAAAGAAAAAGTATTTTTTGTGTCTCAGTTACTTTCGCATTTAGGTATAAGTCTTTAAGGCAAAATCGTCAAGGCAGTCCACGAAATTAAAATATTATTACGTTTTTGCAATTTGCAGGTCAGTATCCGGTTGTGTGTTAATCAAAATTTATGATTTGCGACCGTAAAAAATATGGATTTACATAACATGTTCTTACTGCTGGGACACCACAGGCCTCCGCTCTGTGTGGTAATATGTATTTACAGAACTCATCTGCCTAGCCTTTTCCCAATTAGGATGCAGCTGAATACCAGTATTTTTTTATTTACAGAAATATAAGTACTCATAAAATGATCAATACAACTCCCTTAGAATTGACCTCAAATGTCAACATATCACGAAATAGTCTTTCAATTGGGTAATTTGAACTTAGACAGTTCTATTGATGATTTTATGTATTTCTATAAAAAATAAATATTACGGTCGCGAATCATATTCAGTTCAAAATACCTACAACCTGACACTGACCATCAAATCGCAAAAAATACGTACGAAAATTTTAATTTCGCGTACTACCGTAGTGTATCCCCCTTCATCATCATCATCATCATATCAGCCGAAAGACGTCCACTGCTGGACATAGGCCTCCCCCAATTTTGGGAGGGTTTGCCATAATCGCCACGCTTGGCAGGCGGGTTGGCGATCGCAGTATGGTATGATGGTGGATTACATAGAGAACGCTGCTGCCCATTCTCCGGTAAGATCCTTAGTCGCCTTTTACGACACCCACGGGAAGTAAGGGGTGGTGGTATTCTTTAAGTCCGGCACCACACAGACTCCCCCCAGATCCCCCTTAAGGAGTCAAAACTTACACATTTATGTTCTTACTTACCTTATTTAGCTAACCACCCAATTTGAGAATATAATTATATATTTTTCTAGAGCCCCCAGTTTTATTTACTTTCCATCTGTCGCGAATCTGAACATCTATTGTCACGATTATATTTAAACGTCAAAAAAATAAAAATAAAAAGTGTTTATTCAGAGAAATAATTTTTTACAAAATATATTTACCTCCGCCAAACTGCAAAGCAGTTTGTTGGCAGACGTAGCTCCTTTTTTTTGGAAATATTAACATATTTTATTTCTATAATTACACTTTTTCACATAGGTACAGATTAATAAAACTATTCCTTCATTTCTTAAATTTAAAAAACAGACATTTTTATTTTATTTTTAGTTATTCTCTAGGTTTTGACAAAAATTATTAAAGAGGCACTTATGTATTTTATTTTTAAAGGCGGTTTTTGTGACACAACTGTTTATATCGACTGGAAGGTTATTAAAAAACCTTCGATCATAATAATTATTAGAAGTGGGCACTACAAATCTTCTCATATTATTGTTCCTTTGAGATCTTGTGCGTATAATATTGTTTTTAAATTCATTGCTACAATACTGTTCCAAAGCTACTGACATCACTACCCTCTCATGGACCGGCAGCATTTTACATTCCAAAAATAAGTCTACTCATAGTTTCATGAATCTGATTTGCAGTTTTTTTATTGTATCCAAATAAGTTTTAAATGTGTATAATATGTAGTCGTAAGATGGGATATATATAATTTTCTCTGGGTCTTCCCTGGAAGTCTTAAACCCACGAGGAGGAGTAAACGCTCATGTTGAGAGCCTATGGGTTACCAGACGGACAGATTTACTTTCGCATTGATAGTTTTAGTTAGTAAGTAAGTATCTTAAGTATGTATGGATTTTACAACCTTAAAGACAGATAAGAATATAAACAACTTTCACTATGGGACCAACTCTGAAATCACGAAAAAAAAAATCAGCTGTTTCATACATTTGAAGGTATTTTTTTTAGGTTTGATTTCACTATAATAGAAAAATAAATATGCCTGATTTTATCTTTATTACTTTTTATTTTTTCCCTCGGACATCGTCATCAGTAGCACCTAATATTTACCTTAAAATATTCTTCAGATCTGTACTATTAACTGTAAAAATACAATAAATAATTTCTGTTGAGACTGTAACCTGACGAGGGCGGACCCCTTCCCTATACCACATTTACCCTTCATCAGAAAAATACAAATTATGTAAATGTGTAAAAAATATTTTTATATCAAACGGTTTTTTATTACAATACATTAAACGAACAAATATACACGTGAAACAAAACAAACTTTACAAAGTATACCTACAAACAGCCACTAAGGGCAAAAGAAAACTTTTTATGCCATTAAATTTCCTATGGGTACCTCTATACGTAATTACCTACTGTTTATACTTAATGAGTAAAACTGACTTCATTTTAAGAATTTTAAAAATTAAAATGTTTTTGCTTTCACATTTTTGATTTGTGATAACCCTAATAACAAAAAATCGAAACTCGAAAAATCCGACAGGCAGGTTACCCTAACACTAAACATTAATGTGTGTAAAAATAAAATGTTACTACGTTATAAAACTGGCGCAAAAAAATAATTTCAAAATTACAGTAAAAAATATGTAGCTTGCTTTAAATAACATCAAAAAAATATTTTTTGCGTCTAAAAATAGCAGATATTTGGCCTTATCAAATACTATTATTAAAACATAAAAACGTTGCATACATAATAAGTTATAAATAACATTTCTTTAAACGTTTTCAACGTTTCTATGGATAACCAGAATAATATATTGAAAAAAATATAGCACTGGTTTTAAGCTGAATTGATTTCTGGGAGTTCTACTCTAGCATTCCAAACAGTGTATACTATCGATTAGGAGAATAACAAAGCGATGTCCGTTTAACGAGGCATATTATCATACTGTGTGCCGGGATGAAAAGTATCATATTATGTCCTAACTTAGAAAGAAAGAAAAAGTATTTTTTGTGTCTCAGTTACTTTCGCATTTAGGTATAAGTCTTTAAGGCAAAATCGTCAAGGCAGTCCACGAAATTAAAATATTATTACGTTTTTGCAATTTGCAGGTCAGTATCCGGTTGTGTGTTAATCAAAATTTATGATTTGCGACCGTAAAAAATATGGATTTACATAACATGTTCTTACTGCTGGGACACCACAGGCCTCCGCTCTGTGTGGTAATATGTATTTACAGAACTCATCTGCCTAGCCTTTTCCCAATTAGGATGCAGCTGAATACCAGTATTTTTTTATTTACAGAAATATAAGTACTCATAAAATGATCAATACAACTCCCTTAGAATTGACCTCAAATGTCAACATATCACGAAATAGTCTTTCAATTGGGTAATTTGAACTTAGACAGTTCTATTGATGATTTTATGTATTTCTATAAAAAATAAATATTACGGTCGCGAATCATATTCAGTTCAAAATACCTACAACCTGACACTGACCATCAAATCGCAAAAAATACGTACGAAAATTTTAATTTCGCGTACTACCGTAGTGTATCCCCCTTCATCATCATCATCATCATATCAGCCGAAAGACGTCCACTGCTGGACATAGGCCTCCCCCAATTTTGGGAGGGTTTGCCATAATCGCCACGCTTGGCAGGCGGGTTGGCGATCGCAGTATGGTATGATGGTGGATTACATAGAGAACGCTGCTGCCCATTCTCCGGTAAGATCCTTAGTCGCCTTTTACGACACCCACGGGAAGTAAGGGGTGGTGGTATTCTTTAAGTCCGGCACCACACAGACTCCCCCCAGATCCCCCTTAAGGAGTCAAAACTTACACATTTATGTTCTTACTTACCTTATTTAGCTAACCACCCAATTTGAGAATATAATTATATATTTTTCTAGAGCCCCCAGTTTTATTTACTTTCCATCTGTCGCGAATCTGAACATCTATTGTCACGATTATATTTAAACGTCAAAAAAATAAAAATAAAAAGTGTTTATTCAGAGAAATAATTTTTTACAAAATATATTTACCTCCGCCAAACTGCAAAGCAGTTTGTTGGCAGACGTAGCTCCTTTTTTTTGGAAATATTAACATATTTTATTTCTATAATTACACTTTTTCACATAGGTACAGATTAATAAAACTATTCCTTCATTTCTTAAATTTAAAAAACAGACATTTTTATTTTATTTTTAGTTATTCTCTAGGTTTTGACAAAAATTATTAAAGAGGCACTTATGTATTTTATTTTTAAAGGCGGTTTTTGTGACACAACTGTTTATATCGACTGGAAGGTTATTAAAAAACCTTCGATCATAATAATTATTAGAAGTGGGCACTACAAATCTTCTCATATTATTGTTCCTTTGAGATCTTTTGCGTATAATATTGTTTTTAAATTCATTGCTACAATACTGTTCCAAAGTTTACTGACATCACTACCCTCTCATGGATCGGCAGCATTTTACATTCCAAAAATAAGTCTACTCATAGTTCCATGAATCTGATTTGCAGTTTTTTATTTTATCCAAATATGTTTTAAATGTAAAATGTAATATTATGTAGTCGTAAGACAGGATATATAATTTTCTCTGGGTCTTCCCTGGAAGTCTTATACGTCCACAAGGAGGAGTTATCGCTCATGTTTAGAGCCTATGGGTTAACAGACAGACAGATTTACTTTCGCATTGATAATGTTAGTTAGTAAGTAAGTATCTTAAGTATGTATGGATTTTACAACCTTAAAGACAGATAAGGACATTATGTATCGTATGCATTGATTCTTCAGTCGTTTTCATATATAGTTATGTTGATAACATTTGTATTTTTGTTATTGCTGTGCATCCAAGATCGGATTGCTGAAAAATGCTGTAACACTGTCGAGGATACTGAACTGGTGATGGCGTTTCTGGTAAGATTAGCACAGTCACCGTATTGTTTTTACACAACATAACATATTGTCACACGAGGGGCCCGTGGCTAAATAAAACAGCCGCACGGGTCGATCGATCAGGTTAAGCTACGCTTGCCGCGGTTGGTCTGTGGATGGGTGACCATCTTTACATACTGAGACCCCTTCATGCCTCGGAAAGCACGTTAAACCGTTGGTCCCGGCTGTCATTCGTGGATCTTTGACAGTCGTTACGGGTAGTCAGAAGCCCGAAAATCTGACAAGCAGTCTTACCAAGGGGTATCGTATTACCCTGTAACTGGGTTGTGGTGGTCAGATAGGCAGTCGCTCCATGTAAAATACTGGTATTCAGCTGCATCCGGTTAGACTGGAAGCCGACCCCAACATGGTTGGGAAAAGGCAGGCAGATGATGATAACATAATTATTGTCACACTTAACATCAATATACACGTCCCGACATCAATCAATAGTCAGGCAGTTGTCCACCAGATACAACACCTGCCTGGTCGAGGAAGCCCCCCTTTTCTATGGAGGATGAGTGAACTTTAAACCCTGTCCCGCATACTAGCTTTTTCACAAACATTATAATATCTTTTTAACCGACTTCTAAAAAAGGAGGAGGTTCTCAATTCGGACGTTTGTATTTTTTGTTTTATGTTTGTTCGCGCATAGCTCCGTCGCTTGCAAACTGATTTGAAATATTATTTCTTTGTTGGAAAGGGTATACTTCCTAAATGGTCCCATGAAAATTTTATCGAAATCGGACAAGCAGTTTTTGAAAAATCAACAAAAATCTAAAAAAATATCTACATTGTCTATATTAACGATCTTTTTAACCGACTTCAAATAAAAACTTTTTTACAAAAAAAAAACAACCGACTTCCAAAAACACTATAAATAAAGAGAAAAAAATAACTTTAATTTCGGAAGTCGGTGTCTTTGGATTTGTATTTTAGTTTTTGCCACCGACTTCCGAAATTAAAGTTATTTTTTTCTCTTTATTTATAGTGTTTTTGGAAGTCGGTTGTTTTTTTTTGTAAAAAAGTTTTTATTTTTCACTTTTTAGCGGGTCAGTTTGTAATTTATCTAAGTTTTAATAGCCTAATGTCAACTGCTTATCGCCTTTTACAAAATATTGCTTTTCCCGATGCATGGACGTTAATTGTTGAGGAGTTCTCCTAGTAAGAACCAGGAGAACTGGAGCTGATTGAGAAGTCACCATCAGCTCCACTTCACCATACGCATTGTAATGAGCATAAATTGCTTAGCAGCCATATTAAAGTAATCGAATCGCAACCCGTGAAATATTTGTCATTGAGTAGTGCCATTCGTGGTCTTCATCATCAGCTCCATTTTACCAAATCATAATTTCCGAGAGCAAATGCTCAAGTTACTTTAATAATAGACTTAGGCAAGAAAAATTTTGCTAAGGGCCAAGTTTATGTTACGCTTAGTCGTGTAAAGACGCTGGATGACATTGTATTATGCGACTTGGAACCTTCCAAATTGCTAAATAGACCACATGACGAAAAGGCATTCCGTGAAATGCAACGATTGAGGCTTTTATAAATCATCATCAGCCAATTGCAGTTCACTGCTGGACGTAGACCTCCCGAAGTTTGCGCCAACGTTCGCGATCCTCCGCTTCTCTCATCTAGCCACTACCGGCAACATTTGTTAGGATAATTATACAGAAGAAAAACTCGCAAAAGTATTTCACTTTAAGAAGTATTTATTAGTTTTTAGACTAGATGCTGATAATCCTGGCTGCAACATCAGGCCAGACTTATGTCAACATTGCATTGAACTTAAAATTTAGTCCTGTTTAAAATGAGCCCAAACACGACTACGGTGCTGTAATTTCAAGGTTTGTACTTTTTCTGATGCTCGACTGGCTTCAGCATCAGGTCTCTATGTACTTCGGTGTTCCTTATTAACAGTACGTTTATCCACACATCGAGCCCTTTTCAATGAGCCTAAACACGATATATCTGCTGTTAGTTGTCGAGGAGTTAGGTACTCTGCAGACTATCCTGTCTGCAGCATCAGGTCATAACTTGATGATCATGAGACCAAATGTGGCAAATGCCCTATCAAACATCAAAACAATTTACTAAAACAGTCCTTGCCTGTTCGAGTAACTTCTTACTGTTAAGGAGTTGAACCTTTCATCATCAGCCCAGCTACCTGAGATGGTGACAACCGTACGCAAATACACAAGATACTTCATAAAATATGCGAAAAACAATAAGTGAGCCTATAAAATTTGAGGGTTGCTGTCGATTTCTCTAAGATCCCATCATCAGATCCTAACTTGGTGACAATGGGACCACCTCAGAACTATCTACTTTCGAACAAAAAAAGAATTTTGAAAATCCGTCGACAATTGGCGGAGTAATCGATGAACAAACATACAAAAAAAAAAAAAAAAAAAAACATATAAACATCCGAACATAGTACCTCCTCCTTTTTGTGAAGTCGGTAAAAAGGAGGAGGTTTTCGTTTACTCTGCATTGCGTTTTTTGTTCGCGCATAACTCCGTCATTTACGAACCGATTTGGAAAATTCTTTTTTTATAGTAACTTGAGCATTTGCTCTCGGAAATCGTCATTTGGTAAAGTGGAGCTGATGATAAAGACCACAGATGGCCATCGGAACTACTCAATGACAAATTTTTCACGGGTTGCGATTCGATTACTTTAATATGGTTGCTACGCAATTTATGCGCGTCACAATGCGTATTGTGAAAAGGAGCTGATGGTGACTTCTCAAACAGCTCCAGTTCTCCTGGTTCTTATTAGGGGAACTCCTCAACAAATAACGTCCCTGCATCGGGTAAAGCAATATTTTGTAAAACGTGATGAGCAGTTGACATTAGGCTATTCTAACTTAGATTAATTACAAACTGACCCACTAAAAAGTGAAAAATAAAAAATGTTTTTACAAAAAAAAAAAAACAACCGCCTTCCAAAAAACACTATAAAGTGAAAAATAACTTTAATTTCGGAAGTCGGAGGCAAAAAACTAAAATACAAATCCAAAGACACTGACTTCCGAAATAAAAGTTATTTTTCACTTTATCTGGGGGCACGGGAGTGCCCCCGCCAAGACGAGCCAAGCGAAGCGCAAGGGCACTACCTACCTTTTCTCGAAGCACTTCGTCGTATTTTTGAACCCTCTTAACTTGGGTTTTGATTATACCAGATAAACAAAATTTTCGGGATATGATGTCAGTGGTTGACTTATTAAACCTATAAAGTTTCAATTGCATAGCTCTTATACTTTAGATTTTATTGATATCTAAAATACCTCGATTTCGTCACTGATTCACTGACTGATGATCATCAATATTCTTAAGGTTCTTCCTGAAGTCCTAGAAAGCTGAAATTTGGTATGTAAGCTAGTAATAGTACACAAAAAACAAAAAAATCTTAAAACTTGTAACTTTTACCCCCCCAACCCCTTAAAATAGGGTGTGAAAGTTTGTATGAGACTTCCGTAAATTTTGATGCTAGAAGGCTGAAAATTTGAATACGGGGTCCTTGTTATAAATAAGCCCCAAAAAAAGAAAGAAAAAATGAACAACAGAAAAAATACTGGTATAAATATCGTAAGCAACTTACAAAAAGAAATGAAATCCCATAAAAACATTTCATGTAAAATGTTGCCAAGACGAGACCATGTAGCTCGCACTCTCAAAAAGTAATCAGATCTCATGTAGAGCCAAGCTTCTAACTCTACACGCCCTAACTCTGCAAGGCCTAACTTCGCAAGCTCTACAGTCTACACCTTAGTAAAAATATATGGCTTGGCCATTTCGCTACATTCACATGAGCGTAAGGTGAAAAACTCTCATACTATAAATGGTTCTTGTAGTAACGAAACGCCCAAGCCATATATTTTGACTAAGGTGTCGACTGTAGAGTTTGCGAAGTTAGGCCTTGCAGAGTTAGGGCGTGTAGAGTTAGAAGCTTGGCTCTACATGAGATCTGATTACTTTTTGAGAGTGCGAGCTACATGGTCTCGTCTTGGCAACATTTTACATGAAATGTTTTTGTGGGATAGTGTTTTTTGGAAGGCGGTTGTTTTGATTTTTTGTAAAAAAGTTTTACCAATGGAAATATTATGATCACTGCAGAACAGACTTCTACAAATTAGACACTGCAAACGTAGCTCATTAAACTTCGTTGGTTATCAAGAGCCCTCCAGGATATCTTACAGAATGATAGATGTCCTCAATGATTGTAAACAGGTTCATCGGCACGGAGACCGAACACCAGAAATAGCAGAGATCTTCTTGAGTGAGGATCCGGAAAAATTTGCAAACATGTCGGCAAAATATGGTTACGGACAACTGACTGAAGTAAGTTTGTGTTTGGTTTAAATGTACAGACGGCAGCACATCAAGCTACCCGAAACTGTCAAATTTTCCCAATCGACTTAGAACCTTATACTTTAGCGATAAAGTTGAAATCTATGAAAGAAATTTGACAGATTGTAGGAATACAAGGTGGGTAATACGGAACCACCATTGCTTGTGCACATAATTATGATTTCGCGGCTTCGCCCGCGAGGAATATCGATAAAAACTACCCTATCCCTTCCCCGGGATGCAATCTATCTGTCTGCCAAATTTTATCGAAATCCGTTCAGTGGTTTAGGCGTGAAAAGGTAACATACATACAGACAGAGTTACATTCGAATTTATAATATTAGTATGGATTAAAGTTTTATTCTTCTTCTATACCTACTAAGTCATTATAGCCAATAATTATTTAATTAAAAACGATCTCTTTCCTCAGAGTGGCAAAGCCCGAAGCTTCGTCTTAGGCCAGTTCCTCCGTCGTCGCTACAACCAGTTCCTCTCATCACGCTACAACTCTTCGGATATCTTCGTGCGATCCACCGACATGAACCGAACGCAAATGACAGCTAAAATAGCCATCACTGCTGCCTACTCATCAAAAGGATTCTGGTCTGAAGATATGGTGTTGGAACCGGTGGAGATGAAGGTGACTTCAGCTTCTATCGATCCTGTAAGTGATTTCTAGTACTAAGTTTTATGTGTTGTATAATATCCGGAGAGATGGGCACTTACTGGACGCCTGAGGCAGGACATCGCAGTCCAGGTAGACCTCAGATATAGATACACCAAGAGCAACTACTTCGCGTGCCAAAAATCGCACCAGCTTACGTTAAAAAATCGTAAGCCGCCACTATCGCGCTCAGTCCTGTGTACTGCTGGCTGGGTAGGCGAGAGCGAGAGCGCAAGCTTGGGACGTCATAGTAGGTAGTAAAAAAATGGCACGCTTGGTTTTCATACAGTTCGTGATACTTGCGTTATCTAGGTCTATCTATATCTGTGAGGTAGACCGAGGCGAAGATGACGTGACGATCTAATATCATTTGCAAGGCCAACATGGCCAGAGATCGCACAAGACAGGGATATTTGGAAGAAAAATGGAGCCCTTTGCCCAGCAGTGGGACACAAAATAGGCTAACAAAAAAACCAAAAATATCTGCCAGTAGCTTGTGGCTAAGTATTAGCAGCCACACGGGTCGGTTGATCCGGTTAAGCTATGCTTGCCTCTGTTAGTCCGTAGAAGGGTGACCATCTTTATATACCAAGACCCCTCCGTGCCTCAGAAAGCATGTAAGTTTATGTATTTCTCAAGAAAGCGTTTATTGACACCGTAATGTTAAACCCCGCTGCCATTTTTATGACAGTCGTCACTGCGGCCGCTATGTGGATCTGCTGTCGTAGGAAACCGTAGCTGTACTGCTTTTACAGATTTCCTCACGATATTTTCCTGCACCCTTAGGCTAATTACCCTTCCAAAGAAGCCCCACTCCGATACCTCGCTTCGCGGTTTAGCTCGCTACCTCGTAGTCACCTCCATGTAAAACAAATGCATGCTAATAGACATGCACATGCCGAAGGACCTCACTGTGATACATAGCGGGCTGCTTGGGGGTTACCTAAGTGGATAAGGCATAAAACAGAAGACGAACAAGCAAGGGATTTTGGTGGAGAGGCGGTTCAGGGGATCAGAACGGAATAACTCGGCATGTGCGTGCGTGTCTATTAGCAAGCATTTGTTTTACATGGAGCGACATCGAGGTAGTGAGCTAAATCGCGACCGCGAGGTATCGCAGTGAGGTATCCTGCCTCACCTAAGTGGTGAATATAGCGGGAATCTGCAGGATGCGGGGCGTGTCGTTACGATGCTTCGGGGAGTCTTACGTGTGGACATAGGACTGATGGCAGTGGACGTATTGCTGCTGAATGATGGTGGTGTTTATAGACAAAGAAATATAGGAATAAGCGACAATATTCTTCTTTGACATTTTTTTTTCAGAATCTATGTGTTCGAAATTGCCCAGAATTAATATTCCATTTTCTTGAAATAATGGCCGAAAAGGAAAACCCAAAAGATATGCAGATTTATGACGAGTTGATGGATATACTATCTGAGTATCTGCGTTTTATTCTGCCTAAAAATCCGCTGATCGTCTACGGGATGTCCGATGTATTTTCTAGTCAGGTAAGACTAATCTAATCTTATATAACTAGCCTGTATTGTTCCACTACAGGGTTCCACACAATTGGGCTTTTTTCAGCTAAGACCCACAAGAATAATCATTTTCTTCTCTCATGTCAGCAAGACAAGAGAAGGAAGTCTTAAGACGAACCAAAAATGCCTGGAAGAGCTACTGGTCCATGAAAGAGCTCATGAAAGGGAATCTGCCTTTGAAACTAAAGCGTAAAATAATGGACATATATGCATCCTTCCCATTCTGACGTATTTATCCCAAACTTGGTCTTTGACAAACATTCAAAAGTCCAAACTCAAGGTTTGCCAACGTGCAATGGATTGCAGTATTCTTGGCGTCAAATTGACAGATCATATTCGCAACACCACACTGCGCTCTAAAACACAGATTACTGACGTTGCTCAAAAAGCCGTTAATCTGAAGAGGGAATGGGCTGGCCACGTCTGCCGTATGCCCAATAAGCTGTGAGCCAAAATAACCACCACGTGGAGCCCTGACACAGGTAGAAGGCGTCGCGGCAGGCCCCATAGAAGATTTTTTTTTAGTTGTACCAAACTCAAAACTCAAACTCAAACCATTTATTTCAATTAAACCATTTACAGGCACTTTTGAATTGTCAAAGTCGGTCAGTCAGAAAATATGAAGCTAGTTGCCCATTCCAAAGAGTAGGTACCAATGGAGAAGAACAGGCAAGAAACTCCATGGACACTCTTTTAAATTGTATTTTTACAAAAATATTAGTTACATCATTAATGTTGAATTTACAATTATATGTGAGAACGATGTAAAAAAATACGTACGCGTTAAGAGCGTCCAGAGTACAGCAAATAGTAAGAAGACAACAATCCAAAAATAAAATAATTAAAAATAAGCCGAGGCAGCTGAGTGATAACCAGCCCAAACTGACGGCGCCCGTTCACGAACATGACGCATAGATCAGTAGAAACCTACCTATATACCTACAGTAGAAACCCTTATGCTAAAGAAAAACGAATTGTGTCTCATTAGTGACACTTGAACTTGTATGTCATCATCTGCCTAGCCTTTTCCCAACTATGTTGGGGTCGGCTTCCAGTCTAACCGGATGCAGCTGAATACCAGTATTTTACATGGATCGACTGCCTATCTGACCTCCACAACCCAGTTTCTGGGTAATACGATACCCCATGGTAAGACTGGTTGTCTGACTTTCGGGCTTGTATGTGTTATTCTTATTTATTTTATAGGAAAGCGTAGGAATGCCGTTAAGTGATTTGAACAGAAGATTGTCGCCCACCTTACGGCAGGCTGCAGGATTGGCTGCTAATTACCTTTATGGAAACCAAAAGTATGTGCCTTTGCAAGCTGGTGAGTATAACATATTTCCATAAAATTCTAAGACATGAGTACTAATAATTTTAAATCTTAAGTCCTGATAATTCTTAGTCCTAAGTCCTGATAATTCTTAGTCTTAAGTCCTGATATTTATAAGTCTTAAGTCCTGATAATTCTAAGTCTTAGGTCCTCATAATTCTTAGTCTTAAGTCCTGATAATTCTAATTCTTAAGTTCTGATAATTCTTAGTCTTAAGTCCTGATAATTATAAGTCTTAAGTCCTGATAATTCTAAGTCTTAGGTCCTGATAAGTCTTAGTCTTAAGTCCTGATAATTCTAATTATTAAGTCCTGATAATTATAAGTCTTAAGTCCTGATAATTCTTAGTTTTAAGTCCTGATAATTCTAATTCTTAAGTTCTGATAATTCTTAGGCCGCTATCCCACTAGCGTCGGCGTCTCTCGAACGTCTGCGCAGCGTCAACGTTGCGCAGACGCGACGTTGACGTCGCGTCGTAGTGTGACAAGCATTAACGTCCGCTGAACGCGACGTCAACGTCGCGTCTGCGCCACGTTAATGTCGCGTTTGTTGGGTACAATCACGCCGTCCTGCTCTGTCCGTGTGGGTACGGGTGGGGGCTACGGCCGGCGGTCATTTGCGCGCAGACGCGACGTTGACGTCGCGTTCAGCGGACGTTAATGCTTGTCACGCGACGACGCGACGTTGACGCTGCGCAGACGTTCGAGAGACGCCGACGCTCGTAAAACGCCAGTGGGATAGCGGCCTTAGTCTTAAGTCCTGATGATTCTAAGTCTTAAGTCCTGATAATTCTTAGTCTTTTGTCCTGAAAATTTTAAGTCTTAAGTACTGATAATTCTAAGCTTTTTTTCCTAAACCCAACGGTGTTGGTTGCGAAAATTGTGGCGTTGCTTGAAGTTGCAGGAAGCGTATGCCCGGCACAGTACGTTTTTCGATCAAAAAGGTTTGTATTGGGTGAGTTGCTATCATCAAGTGACTATAGCAACCACACCTTTGTCATTGTAGCTACGAGTATAACACACAAAATGCCCTGACTGATAAAATCTTTCTTCCCTAGGAGTGCTCCTCAAAGAATTCTTCGACACTGCCGACCAAATAATCTCCGGGGCTGCAATCCCAAGAATCAGGGTGCTATCAGCCCATGACTTCAACGTGTATTTCTTCATAGCCGCTACCAGGGCTATTCCGAGGCAGGGGTTTCCAAGATACTGTTCTGTTTACTCCCTGGAGTTGAGAAGGTGTAAGAGTAGTGGGGAGTATGTTGTGGTGGTGAGTAAAACGTTCAACGAAATGATCAGGTGGTCTAAAAGTTCGAAAATTAACTTTGCCAAGCAGTTCCCTTTTTTGAGGGGGTGGGGAGAATTCAGCTGCATCCTTCTGTGTGTTTAAAATAAGCCCAAACACGATGTAACTGCTGTAAACTGTTGAGAAGCTCTAGTCTGTCTTCCGTCTCCATCATCAGATCAACTGCAGATATCTATTTCGTTGAAGAGCCATCAGAACTACATAATTATGTGTGCCAATTTTGAATAGATTCGGTTCACAAGTGAAAACCCAGTAGGTCAATAATCCATCAACCCCTTTTTTATACCCTTAGGTGTGGATTTTATATTTCAATTTTAAATTGGGCTAATTTCGAAGTATACATATATACCCTTTCAAATAAAACAAAGAATCGTCAATATCGGCCTACCCTGTGAAAAGATATCATCGTTTCAGCCGATAGACGTCCACTGCTGGACATAGGCCTCCCCCAATTTTGGGAGGGTTTGCCATAATCGCCACGCTTGGCAGGCGATCGCAGTATGGTATGATGGTGGAATACATAGAGAACGCTGCTGCCCATTCTCCTGTACGATCCTTAGTCGCCTTTTACGACACCCACGGGAAGTAAGGGGTGGTGCTATTCTTTAAGTCCGGCACCACACAGACAAAAGATGATGACAAAAGGTGAAAAGATATGCGTGGTCATAAATAAATAAAAATATATACGAGTCGACTTGAGAACATCCTCCTTTGTATCTTTTTCTACCCCGTTGGGGAAAAGACACATGATGTCATATTACTTTTTATTTTACTGTCTTTCAGCCGGTGTACCTGAAAAGTCCAGAAGAAATGGAAGCCTACCTTGAGATAGAAGATTGTGGAGTTATTTGTGACTATCAGAAATTTAGAAAACTTACTTCCAAGAATGTGATGACAGAAGAACAGTATAAAACAAGATGCAAGTTAAATGATGCAGGGTCACAGAAGAATGGAAAATATGGCTTCTTGTAAAAAAGACAAAGAAAGGTGGAAATAAACACCAGTTAAAAATTTGTTCTAAGATTTTTCAGCCTGTTATAATAATATACTTATGTGTACCATCTTTTTATCGCGGTTTTCAGAGTTCCGTACCCAAAGGGTCAAAACGGGACCCTATTACTAAGACACCATTGTCCGTCTGTCTGTCTGTCAGGCACCAGGCTGTATCTCATGAACCGTGATAGATAGACAGTTAAAATTTTCACACATGATGTATTTCTGTTGCCGCTATAACAACAAATACTAAAAACAGAATAAAATAAATATTTAAGGGAGGCTCCCATACAACAAAACAGTTTTTTTGGCGTTTTTGTCTTGTGCTACGGAACCCTTCGTGTGCGAGTCCGACTCGCACTTAGCCAGTTTTTTAATCTTTGGATCTACGTTATTAATAACTAGCTTCTGCTCGTGTCTTCGCCCGTGCTACTACTTCGTTTTCACTTAGCATTATTTCTGACTTTTTTCCTTTGGCACGGCTCCTAAGGGGGTCGTAGCGTTATGTAGAACCTTTCTCAAGAATTGGGCTGTCAAACGTAAAAAGATTTTTAAAATCCGACTGGTACTCCCGGAGATTACCCCCTACCTACATACAAACAAACAAACTTTACATCATTATAATAGTCATAAATCATAAACCATAAATCATTTATTAATTTGCAAACATGGGTAAAATAGTATACATCGATGTTTATTTTTATTTTTATATACAAGTAGTAAAGTTCTCCATGCTTAACCGTCATATGGGTATGCAAATAATGTAAAGTACAGACGCCAGCACATCAAGCTACTACAATCTGTCAAATTTCTTTAATAGATTTTCAACTTTATCGCTAAAGAATAAGGTTCAAAGTTGATTGAGAAAATTTAACAGTTTCGGGTAGCTTAATGTGCTGGCGTCTGTACAATATAATATTAAAAATGTCAGCCTTCTCAGTCACAGTTACGAAATAGTTATTATAATATTTACATGTCAGAATACAAAAATAAAAAATAGGTAGGTACAAATACAAATTAAATTACAAACAGTCTAAATTAAATTTGAAACAATTAAAATAGCAATACAATTCAATTCACAGTAATAGATTACAGTCAGATTTAAAACTAATACAAACTGAGTTCAAAATAATTAATTAATTATTCATAAAACTAGTACTTATTTTTTCCTAATATAATAAATCGGACGTATCAGGCCTACCACCTTTCATTTAAATAGTCATTAATATGGTAGTAGCATTTCGCAACTAATAATTCGTGAAGTTTTTTTTTTTAATTGATCTAGGTTTTTAATTTCTATAATATGTTCAGGTAACTTACTATAGATTTTGGGTGCCATACCAAGAAATTTTGTATTAAAAATACCTTTTTTGTGCGGTATTGTGCATATTTTATTTTTGTGGCGTAAACTCTTTGGATGATTATACATGTGTATAATCATCATCATGCCTTAACATAGCTAGTAGTTGCCATGTCCTATAAAAAAATCTTTGAAATGGTACAGACTACCTGCAGTATTGTCTCTCCTTTTATTTTACCTTAACCCATCCAAAGGTTGTCTTCGTAAGATTGGTTTTTAGCGTTAAGGCAGCCCATTGTGTCACCCCTTGTAAAATTTCCACATTTACATATATCTGTAATTTATATGGTGTACTTACATAATATAATTTTTCAAATTGACCAGAGTGTGAGGTCAGAAAAATTTGTTTTCTTTCCATATAATATCAGAATTAACTTCGAAAGTACATTAAGTACAATTAACAAAGTGACATCATAAGCCACCATCCAAACAAAAGCCAGACTCCAAAAACAACAATTTCACCACAAAAACTCTCGTTAAAGAGTAGTCAATTAAAATCGATGTGAACATCGCGAACTCATCGATTGGTTGGATATTCGACGGCGATACATCGATGCGGCTTCTATTCGGCTCACTATCGGAATATTTACAGTCGAATAATTCAGCGGTTGCACGTATGAATCTGACTATGATGTGCGAATACAGGAAGAAGTTGGTATTTTACCATCTGATGTTTTTTTAGCACCTGAGCGGCATTTCTCGTAATTTTAATAACGTTCACAGTCTGGGGGCCTAACAAGGCCACTTTGGCAGAATCATAAAAGGATAACATGGACAGTTAACCGTTAAGTTAATCGTATCAATACCATTGGTGAAGCATTTGTCAATTTTTTTTTGTCTGTGCTAAAATACCAATCAATCCGATCCAAATCCTATCCCAACCTCTTTGATTATACCTACTTAGTGCAGCGAAAAAAAAGAAAAACACGGACTGTCTTCGCCATATTAGGATTCCTAATGTTATCCTTTTATGATTCTCCAAAGTGGCCTTTTAGGCCCCCTGATCTCAGTTTCAATCTGTCCAAAATATCTCTAATTTTCCTACATTTTTGACAAGTTCATGACATTGATTGTCGCTGAGATGAGATAGCGAATATATATTGAAAGTTTTTAATTACGAGAATTTAGCCTTCAGACTGTTGTAAAGACGCCAGCACATCAAGCTACCCGAAACCGTCAAATTTTTTCAATCAACTTTGAACCTTATGCTTTAGATATAAAGTTGAAAATTTATTCAAGAAATTTGACAGATTGTAGTAGCTTGATGTGCTGGCGTCTGTACAAACGCTTTACAACGTCAATCATATTTTGAAAACTAGAGGAGACTACTCTGAAAAGAAAAGCCAAAACAAACTCAGAGGTCACACGCTTAGAAATAAGTGACCAGAGTCGTCGGACATAGTTGAAGTTTAGTAAGAAACCAATGGATATTTTAGAATAAAATTAACAGAAAGAGACAGTTCTTTTAACAAATTAAATTTCATTCAACTAAATCCATCGGTTTCTTACTAAACTACAACTATATCCGACGACTCTGGCACCTTATCACAAAACACTTAATAGAGAAAATTATTTGAATTTCTCCTTTAACGATTCGTAGTTCCTGACGGAAACTATCGACTACTAACACACGCGTGGCTGAGCCACTGCTGTGCTCACCGTGTCATATTCAAGAGGTTTTTCATATGCCAGGTTATATTCAATGAATTTGTGTAGTACTGTAACGAAGATATTAGCTATAGACGCTAGTCCAGTTGTGGACTAGTATCCTATTTTGTTTTAATTTTAATTAATGGACAGGTCCGCTCAATCTGTGTGGTTCTTTCCTCAAAAGACCATTTCAGACATCAATCTACATGGTCTTCACACGATCTGACCAAGATTTTGTCTGGACTTTAAAAGAGACTGTGACCTCTGAGTTTGTTTCGGCCTTTCTTCTCAGAGTAGTCAGATAGGAAACGCCGACCACATCTAGTTTAAAAAATAATTTGACGTGTAAAAGTGTTTGTAAAAACCTACTTACAGAAAATAAATCATTTATCATTTATCAATCTTAATCACACTAATATTATAAATGCGAAAGTTTGTGAGTGTGTGTGTGTGTGTGTTTATATGTTTGTTACTTCTTCACGATCAAACAGCTGCACCAATTTTGATGAAACTTTGTATGGAGGTAGCTGACACCCTGGATTAACATATAGGCTACTTTTTATCCCGATATTCCCACGGGATCAAAACTTATGCGGGTGAAACCGCGGGGCGCTGCCAGTGTATAATATGCAGCTAGTTAGCCTATAATGTTTTCACTGGTAGGACACAGATCTCCTCTCGTAGAGAGGGAATGGGCTGTAATCTACTAGACGGGCCCAGTGCGGGTTGGTAGATGTCACATGTCTTCGAATTTTTGGTTCTAGAACATGGCCGGTTTCCTCACGATGTGTTTTCCTTCACCGTTTTCAGAGCAGTGATGATGAAATTATTTGCACAAGTAAATTGCTTGCCTGGGTTCGAACTCACGACCTACAACTCGTAAGTCGGGGCCGTAACCGCTAGGCCACCACTGCCAGCTAATAGTTCCTGATAAAGCATCATCGTGTGGAAGAATTAGGACAACTATTGCACCTTTCGTATGTACAGACGCCAGCACATCAAGCTACCCGAAACTGTAAAATTTTCTTAATCAACTTGAACCTTATGCTTTAGCGACAAAGTTGAAAATCTATTTAAGAAATTTGACTGATTGTAGTAACTTGATGTGCTGGCTTGTGTACACTTGGAACTTGTGATATTTTTTTTCTTCTTCATTTAATCTATGTTGTCCCGCTGGACAAACGTCTCCCCATATTTTCCCACTTTTATTTATTTATTATTATTAATTACAACGGTTATACACCAGTGACAGTAATTAATTACAACGGATATACAATTACAACCCCTTCCCTTCCCTTTTTCCTTTGTCCTGTGCCGTCTCCGTCCAGTCGGTTAGGAACGAGTCCAAATCGTCACGCCAGCGTTTCTTAGGCCTGCCTCAGTGACGACGCCTGTCTTTAGGCACCCACTGTGTGACGATTCAGGCCCATCTGTCTGGATGTGTGTGACCCGCCCAGTCTTACTTCAGCCTCGCAGACTTGCCGCCAACATCGGCGACACCTGGCTTGGAGCGTATTTGTGGTGTTGCAAATTTGGTCGGTGAGTTTAATTTTTAAAATCGCTCTTTGGCAAACCTTGAATTTGGACTTCATGATAAGTTACAAAATTAAAATAGGAACTTGACACGTAGAGCTGTAGCTTAGTTTATGAGTTTGGTAGGTAGGTATCTAAAAGCTCTTGTTACCAGTTTTAAGAACATCGTATTGTATGTTTGCAAACGTTAAAATTTTATTAGGTACACCACCGCGAGAAATCTCATACATAAATGTAAATAAAATTTAGGAGGATAAAAATATTTACATACACTGATTGAATAAACTTCTAATACTAAATAAACTATTAAAATAAAAAAAAACTTTTTTATAAAAAAAACAACCGACTTCCAAAAACACTATAAATAAAGAGAAAAATAACTTTAATTTCGGAAGTCGGTGTCTTTGGATTTGTATTTTAGTTTTTGCCACCGACTTCCGAAATTAAAGTTATTTTTCTCTTTATTTATAGTGTTTTTGGAAGTCGGTTGTTTTTTTTGTAAAAAAGTTTTTTTTTTCACTTTTTAGCGGGTCAGTTTGTAAGTTATTTAAGTTATAATAGCCTAATGTCAACTGCAATCACCTTTTACAAAATATTGCTTTTCCCGATGCATGGACGTTAATTGTTGAGGAGTTCTCCTACCAGAACCAGAACCAACACCAGGAAGAACCAGGAAGAGCTAGGAGAACTGGAACTGATTGAGAAATCACCATCAGCTCCACTTCACCATACGCATTGTAATGAGCATAAATTGCTTAGCAACCATATTAAAGTATTCAAATCGCAACCCGTGAAATTTTGTCATTGAGTAGTGCCATTTGTGGTCTTCATCATCAGCTCCACTTTACCAAATCATAATTTCCGAGAGTAAATGCTCAAGTTACTTTAATAATAGACTTAGGCAAGAAAAATTTTGCTAAGGGCCAAGTTTATGTTACGCTTAGTCGTGTAAAGACGCTGTATGACATTGTATTATGCGACTTGGAACCTACCAAATTGCTATTGCACATGACGAAAAGTCATTGCGTGAAATGCAACGATTGAGGCTTTTATAAATTATCATCAGCCAATTGCAGTTCACTGCTGGACGTAGACCTCCCGAAGTTTGCGCCAACGTTCGCGATCCTCCGCTTCTCTCATCTAGCCACTACCGGCAACCTTTGTTAGGATAATTATACAGAAGAAAAACTCGCAAAAGTATTTCACTTTAAGAAGTATTTATTAGTTTTTAGACTAGATGCTGATTATCCTGGCTGCAGCATCAGGCCAGACTTATGTCAACATTGCATTGAACTTAAAATTTAGTCCTGTTTAAAATGAGCCCAAACACGACTACGGTGCTGTAATTTCAAGGTTTGTACTTTTTCTGATGCTCGACTGGCTTCAGCATCAGGTCTTTATGTACTTCGGTGTTCCTCATTAACAGTACGTTTATCCACACATCGAGCCCTTTTCAATGAGCCTAAACACGATATATCTGCTGTTAGTTGTCGAGGAGTTAGGTACTCTGCAGACTATCCTGACTGCAGCATCAGGTCATAACTTGATGATCATGAGACCAAATGTGGCAAATGCCCTATCAAACATCAAAACAATTTACTAAAATAGTCCTTGCCAGTTCGAGTAACTTCTTACTGTTAAGGAGTTGAACCTTCCATCATCAGCCCAGCTACCTGAGATGGTGACAACCGTACGCAAATACACAAGATACTTCATAAAATATGCGAAAAACAATAAGTGAGCCTATAAAATTTGAGGGTTGCTCTCGATTTCTCTAAGATCCCATCATCAGATCCTAACTTGGTGACAATGGGACCACCTCAGAACTATCTACTTTCGAACAAAAAAAGAATTTTGAAAATCCGTCGACAATTGGCGGAGTAATCAATGAACAAACATACAAAAAAAAAAAAAAAAAACATACAAACATCCGAACATAGTACCTCCTCCTTTTTGTGAAGTCGGTAAAAAAAACATACAAACACCCGAACATAGTACCTCCTCCTTTTTGTGAAGTCGGTAATAAAAAATAGTTTGGTTAGGATATTCCTAACCAAACTGCAACTATTCTAAAATATGGCGTCGAAAAATTCCTCCGCATCGCTGTCGACTGGTAATGTACCCAAGAGACTGGCGGCATTGCCACGGTGAGTGGCAGGCAATACTTAGCCCCTGGCTAAGGTAAACGTTTGTTTGTTTACCTCTGGCTAAGGTAAAAGTTTGTTTACATAATTGTTTCCAAATCAATTAAGTAAATCAGAAAATATTCACACGATCGCCTACCATCTCCGACGTCAGATTTTATTTCATACTAGCTGCGCCCCGCGGTTTCAACCGCGTAAGTAACGCCTATATGTTAACCCAGGGTGTCAGCTACCTTCATACAAAATTTTATCAATATTGGTCCAGCGGTTTGAGCGTGAAGAAGTAACAAACATATAAACACACACACACACCCCAACACAATCACAAACTTTCGCCTTTATAATATTAGTGTGACTAGCTTTTGCTCGCGGCTTTGCTCGAATGGATAACGGAAATTTTTCCACGGTAACGTGGAACTGGGATAAACAGTATCCTATATCCTAACCCAGGTAATGGTCTATTTGTGTGCTTATCGAAATCCGTTTTCACATTTATAATATTAACTATCTTCTGCCCGCGGCTTCGTTCACGTGAAATTTCTTGTTTCCCCGACCCATCCCGTCGCCCACGCCTGCCCGCGCGATTACTTCGTTTTCGCTTAGCGATCTTTTTGCCTTTTTGCTCGTCTCCTAAGGGTCGTAGCTTTATGCTATAGCCTTCCATAAGAATTTGGTTGCCCAATGCAAATAATTTTTCGTATCGAACTGGTAGTTCAGAGATTAGCGCGTTCAAACAAACTAACTCTTCAGCTTTATTATTAGTATAGATATAGATAGAAGATAGACTTGATTTTTTGTGATTTGAACTCTTTTTTTATTGCTGAATAGGCCCGCTCTTGATCTCGATCACGCCTGATAAAAAGCGATGGATGAGGTCTATGATAGAACGAGCGTGCCCAGAAGATGCCTTAGGCACTGGAACTCCCACGCATCGACGAAACACAGCAGGCTGCGTGACGCCTGGTCCGGTGGGAGGGTGGTCGCAAACCAGGCATGCGTCAGCCCTACCACCGCAAGAGAAGAATTGGTCAGTCAAATAAGGTGTTGGGTGTGACTGTCCAGGATGCGCCGAGCGCTCGGTTCAGTTGAATGACTGGCCGAACAAACTGCGCTTCCCGAGGAGACTTCTTCATGCATCCCAAGACTCTCTCTAAGTCTCTAAGTCTAAGTTTTAGTCTAATGCCTAACTTCTTCTTTTTCTAGCACAGCATTGACAGACATACTCACTTCTTACGGCCTCCCAAAAAGAAAAATATATAAGAACTATTTTCACTTTTTTACACAGAACCCTACAACATCTGCTATCCGTTTCTGTCCCTCTTAAGATCTAGAACATTCTGCGCAGTGTAGTTAAACCTGTTCTACTAAATGTTTACTTAAAACTTTCTGTAACTCGGTTACGGTCTTTACAACAAATTGGAAAACAAAGTGGTAAGGGTCAGGGGTTATTTATAGGCGGTAGCGTGTTTAGCGCAACCAGAATCAGTCCTCGTCTACTTACAATATAATCAGCCTAAAATGTTCCCACTGCTGGGACACAGGCCTCCTCTCGGTGAGAGGGAGTGAGCGGTCCTCCTCGCCGGCCCAGTGCGGGTTGGTATTAGTATATAGATCATCATCATCTGCCTAGCCTTTTCCCAGCTATGTTGGGGTCGGCTTCCAGTCTAACCAGATGCAGCTGAATACCAATATTTTACATGGAGTAACTGCTTATATGGACTCCACAACCCAGTTAATGGGTAATCCACGAATGACAGCCGGGACCAACGGCTTAATGTGCTTTCCGAGGCAAGAAGGGTCTTGTTATGTAAAGGTGGTCAGGGTCTAGGGTCAGATCTAAATGTGGTGGCCAAAACCAAATATTGGAAAGAAGTTTGCCGTAGGAGTAAACTGGTAGAAAACGTCACGTAACGAAAAATCGTTATGCCACCTCCGTGTGATTTTTTTTTCTTCTTTTTCTTTCTTTCTGGGAGAGAAAGATAGTTTTCATCGTTGTCGAGGGTGCTAAAGCCGATAGTGAGGTCAACATAAAAATCCAAGATGGCAAACTCAAACTCAAACTCTGATAAAGATCAGAGTTTCTAAAATGTTATACGAGATGACTCTGTATTTAAAACGCGTATTACGTTCATAGTTTCTTTCTGTCGCTTTCTATAATATATACGAGTGTGTGCGTGCGAGTATCGCGTAAGAAACTTCGTTCATGACAGCACACGATTTTTTTTATCTTTCTGTTTTTAATTCCCATTATAAGGCACAACATTGTTTTGGCATAAATTAATTGTGCCTCAACACCTTTCTCTTCTTCGTCTTAAGGGTCGTTTGCTTCTGTTTTGTGTGTAAGGACACTTATGTAAATGAATGCTTAAATAAAAGCGTACTGTTGGATTTTCAACGTCCGACTCAGCGCTTAGAGTTCAAAATCCAACAGTGCAATAATAAATTACTGCTCCTTTGGTCTCGCTGTTGCCACGACTGCGGAGCATGGGGTCCTGGGTTTGAGTCCCAGGTCGGGCAAGTGTTACCTAATGTGTTTTTTCATTAGAAATTTCTTAGTGACAGCCCGAAGTTTAAAGGTAGGCGGTGAGATACCCCCGTGCCTCGGAAAGCATGTTAAGCCGGTTGGTTCTGCGCTTAATCTCTCTCCGGTCATCGGACTATGAGAGTGAGGGAAGATAGAGTGCATCTGTGTATGCACACACTTGTGCACTATAATATCTCCCGACCCGAAGATTAGCCGCTGTGGCCGAAATACCGTCTGGAGGACTATTATTAATAAACAAAGCGTTCATTGGTGTTTCTAAATGTTAGTGAAAGTAGGCATTGAAGTCTCTAGTGGAGAGATTCGTTTTACGCAGAAAAAGTAGTGTAAGTACCCTGACATCGAAAGGGTCAATTCATTTGGCCTGACCCAAGATTTAAAATCAGACTCATGTCGAAGTTAATACAGAAAGTAGTCCACTTACTTATTCACCCGCTCCGCTCATGAACAAGCCAGCTACCTAACGAAATGGAACTTCGTACAGCGGGGAACAGGTTCAGCAAATACGTGAACCAAAATATAAGTTGTTTAAAGATTCCATCGGGGAAACTGAACTCCGTAGCGATACTGAAAACATGAGTTTGTAACTGAAATACAAGTACGTGCAGTTTTGTGTAGTTAGAGGTACCTACCAACTATTGTTATTGGAACTAGAAAATAATGTTGTATATAGTCCTCCAGATCGAATTTCGACTAGCCTGCGCTGGAGATTATATAGTGCATAAGTGTCAAAGCGAAATACAATGTCATGCTGGAGCGAGTACAGAATATATTTACAAGACACTTGTATTTTAAACTTTATGGGGTTTACCCATTTTACCCGCTGATGTATCCTACACTGTTTGTACTGGGTATTGTGGGGTACAACCACGGATATCTACGGGTACAACGAACTCAGAGTGCGCCGGGAATTTACACTTGCGGCGTATGCGCTAAAACTCCTGCGTGGAGTAGCTCATAACCCGGGTGTGCTGCGTCACCTGAAGCTGTGCGTACCAGATCGGTACGTGTGGAGGCGGCGGCGACCGCAACTGCTGGCCGTGCCTGCTGCCAAAACCAACCTGCTGTCAAAAACATCCCTCATCCGCACAATATGTGTACTAAATGAAGTCCATGACAGAATAGACATATTTTCGTGCAATCTGAGTGAAATCGCAACTGCATCCGGTCAGACTGGAAGCCGACCCCAACATAGTTGGGAAAAGGCTAGGCAGATGATGATGAATCTGAGTGAAATCGCAAGAGTTTTGTTGAATTTTGTTAGTTATATTTAGTTCCTTGTTGATACGGTTTAGTTTTGTTTGTAAGGACGTTGGATAAACTTAAAGAGGTGTTGCTTCTTATGGCTTTATTTTGCTACTGAACTAGCTACTGGTTAATACATATTTTAAAGAGATCGTTTCTTACACACACATAGATATAAGTACAAACATGCATGCAGTATGGCGTTAAGTTGTTCGAACATGCCGCCCACCAAAGGGCTTATAAAGACCTTAAAAAATAATCATAAATATAACAAGGTTATGTAACTAATTAATTTAGATTTCAGTATTAAGCATATATGCACAAGTCATAGACACTAATAGAAATACTCATACATTTTATATAAAAGCAGTAGTTTAAACTGATTTGATTGTATTGAAACATTATACATAATTGTAATATTAATCATCAATATCGATAGGCAAAGGACACAACTTATTAAAACTTCGCTTTACTACACTGTCACCTCCTTTGACACTGTACACTCTTGTGACCCCATCGTCGCCTGGATGCTTAGCAACAATCCGACCTAACGCCCATTTGCCAGGCGGGAGTTGATCATTTTTGATGAGTACAATGTTGCCAATATCAAGCTCCTTGCATCGCTTGAGCCATTTCGGCCTCTGCTGTAAGCTGGTTAGGTATTCTGCTTGCCATTTATGCCAGAAATCTCCAATCAACTTCTGCATGTGCCTCCAGCGTGACAGGTGACTTATTGGAACGTTTTGAAGATTAGGTTGAGGGACATTAATTGGCGCTTCGCCAATCAAAAAATGGCCTGGTGTTAAGGGTGTTATGTCATCTGTGTCTTTATCATCTATTGGGCTTAGCGGCCTGGAGTTCAAGCACGCCTCGATTTGGCAAAGCAGAGTGCTCATTTCTTCGAATGTCAGGTGATTGGTCAGAATTCTTTTCATGTGGTACTTCATGGATTTCACGCCCGCTTCCCATAAACCACCGACATGAGGGCTGTAGGCAGGTATGAAGTGCCACTGCGTCCCATCAAGTGCAAGAGACGCTGCTACTGAACCTTCGAGTTCAAATTTTGCCTCCTTCCAAGCAGCTGCCAGTTCCTTATTGGCTCCTACAAAATTTCTGCCTTGGTCACTCCATATCTGTGAGCATCTTCCGCGCCTGGCAACGAACCTCTTGAAAGCACCAATGAAAGATTCGGTTGTAAGATCGCCGACCATTTCGAGGTGAATAGCTTTGGTGGACATGCAGACGAACACGGCAACATACGCCTTGTTCGTCCTGACTCCTCTGCCTTTGGATGCCAAGACTTGATATGGTCCCGCGAAATCCACCCCACTATGCAGAAATGGTTTGGCTGGAGTGACTCTGACTTTTGGTAAGTCACCCATAAGTTGATTTTTTGTTGCAGCACTGTGTTTGGAGCATATTAAACATTTGCGGATTCTGGCTTTGATTAAAGTCTTCCCCTTGATTAACCAGAATTTAGTTCTTATGTAGGCCATCATTATTTGAATTCCACCATGTAAAGACTTGAGATGAGCATCTTTCACGATGAGTATGGATAAAGTGCTATGATTGTCTAATATTATTGGGTTTTTGGAGTCTTCAGATATATCTGCATGTCGCAATCTGCCGCCTACCCTAAGAATATTCTCTTTGTCCAAGTAAGGCCTCAGGAATTTTAATTTGCTATCCCGCTTTACTTCCTTCCCTTTGCTTAAATTCATAATTTCATCATAGAATCTTTCCCTTTGTGTTATTTTAATGCAGGCTTTGAGTGCTTCATCTATTTCTTGAGCTGTTATGACTGCATCTTTGTTTGTCATCCTTCTCCCCTTGAGAAATCTTTTGCAATAAGTTATTGATTTTAAAACTTCTTCCAAACTATCATATTGATGAAATTGTTTATCTAGACTTTCTTCTTCTAATTTTAAATTGGTTTGTATTCTTTCTCTTCTTTCTAAACTTGTTGTTAGGTTGTTAGGTTTATTGAATGTTATTGTTTTCTGTCTTAACCATTTTGGGCCCTTCCACCATTGCTCATCTTCCTTTAACTCCAGAACATGTTCTCCTCGTGACGCAACATCTGCAGGATTATCGGTTGTTTGGACATGAAACCAATTGGATCCTGTGTTATCCAATATTTCTACTACCCGGTTTTTTACAAAAACTTGCCATCTTGTTGGGTCTCCAAGTAACCAAGAAAGCACTATTGTAGAGTCACTCCATGCGAATATTTTATCATCCGGAATTCTCATTGCTGTTCTAATTTGTTTGAGCAATCGAGATAAGAGAAGGGCACCGCACAACTCTAATCGCGGGAGAGAAACTGGTTTAACTGGAGCTACTCGAGTTTTTGCAGCTATTATCTGTGTTTGTATTTCTTCATTATCCCTTTCAACTCTGACATAAGCAACAGCTGCGTAGGCTTTGGTAGAGGCATCACAAAAACCGTGAACTTCTATATTTATTGCTTTATGATTTGTGGTTCCCAGCCATCTTTGTACTTCAATTTCATTAAAATATTGAAGATTATTTCTCAGCGCAGTCCAGTCTTGTCTGACATCTGTGTCTACTTCTTCATCCCAGCTGATTCCTTGCAACCACAGTTTTTGTATTAGTAGCTTTGTTGGTAGCATAGCTGGAGCTAACCAACCTAGTGGGTCAAATAGTCGTTGGACGTCGGCAAGAATCGTGCGTTTGGTTATCGTGTTGTTCATAGGAGGTAAGTTAAGACTGTACTGAAACACGTCTTTGCCCATGTTCCAGCGAAGGCCTAAGGCTGTGATGGTGCCATGGATGGTGATGTCTAAATTGGCATGCGATGTTCGTTTTGCAGGTTCAAATTGTCTCAAGAAGTTAGCATCGTTTGAGCACCATTTTTGTAGTGTGAAGCCTCCCTTCTGTAGTATAGCTTCTACGCTCTTCGCTGTTTGTATTGCATCTTCTAGATTGTCATTCGAAGCCATAAGGTCATCAACATAGAAGTCTTCCTTGATCATTTTGGCAGCATCAGGGCATACGGTTCCTTCATCATCTGCGACTTGATGTAAAGTTCGAACGGCTAGGTAAGGAGCAGATGCTGTGCCGAAAGTGACGCGCGTGAGTCTGTAGTCTTTGACTGGTTGGCTAGGGTCACTCCTCCATACTATTCTTTGCAGGTCCCTGTCTTCTTTCGTCACTAAGACCATGCGGTACATGCGTTGTATGTCAGCCACAAAACAAATCTTCTTGGTACGCCATCTCATGATGAGGCTCCTCATATCTGTTTGTAGCTGGGGTCCAACGAGAAGTTCGTCATTCAAAGAAACATTATTGTTTCCCTTTTGCGATGCATTAAAAACTATTCTGACTTTCGTAGTTTCTTTGTCTTCTTTTACCACGGCATGGTGTGGCAGGTAAACACTATCTTTATTTATTTCTTCATGTGATATCTCTTCCATGTGATTCATATTTATGTATTCATCCATGACCTTTGTATATTCTGTTTTTAGTGTAGGGTTCTTCTCTAGTCTTTTTTCCAATTGGTAAAGTCTCTTTAGAGCTATTTCTCTTGTTCCTCCTTGTGTTGATAACAGCTTGTCGGTTTTCCTTGGTAGTTTGACAATGTACCGTCCGTCTTTTGTTCTTGAGTGGGTGGATTGGTATATTTCTTCACATTTTCTTTCTTCTTGTGTTAGTGTACTTTTATCTTCAATATCCAACTCCCACATCGCTTTTAACATTTTGTCTAAGTCAAGGCTGTGGTGCATCACAATAAAATCATTGGTATTTCCTTTTTCATGTATGTTTCCAAACAGGATCCACCCTAGGCTGGTGTTTTGAGCGCATGGAGAACCTGGGGGACCTTTGATGATATCGCTTCTTAATATTTGGGCACATACTTCGACACCTAGTAGCAGATCAACTCTTCCACGTTCATTGAAGCCTGGGTCGGCTAATACGAGACCTTCTAAATGAGACCAGGTGTTGGTTGGAATGGTATGTGATGGTAATTGCGTTGTGATTCGTGTTGACATAATATAAGCCTTCACCTTTAACTTGAAACTGTCGTCGTGTCTTGATCGAAGCTCGATATAAGCAGCGTGTTTAACGGCAGTTGTGGTCGAGCCAATCCCATTGACTGTTGCGTGAGCAGGCATTCTCTTGAGCCGTAACAGCTGGGCAGCTCTCTCACTAATGAACGTGGCCTGCGAGCCCTGATCAATGAGCGCACGCAGTACTGTCACTCGTCCTGCTTCGTTACAAACTGGCACAAGTGCTGTGGCCAATAAGGCTGTGCTGGTGCTGGCGGTGAAATGCGATGCAAGCTCAACTGGTTCACTATCTTCCTTTGGTTTGGTTTGTTCTTCACCTTGACGTTGCTTGTCATCCGATTGATTGGTTGGACTTGGTTTTGTATGTTGATGAACAAGAGAGTGGTGGCGCTTATGACAAATGCGGCAGGACATGTTTAACCGACACTTCCTAGCTGAGTGTCCTGGTGCCAGACAATTGAAACATAGCTGGTACTTCTTTACATATTCACACCTCTCTGTCGGTTCCATTTTAGTAAAATCCTTGCAATGACATAGCGTGTGGTTATCCTTACAAAGCAAACAACTTCTTGGTTTAGTAGCATTAGGTGTTGTAGAAGCGTGGACTGTATATTCTTTACCTTTTGATGGTTTCTCTCTGGAAGGCGGAGCGATCAGTTCTAGTGTGCGAAATTTAGTTTGTAAGAACCTCACAAGTTCTTCCCATTTAGGTAATTCTTCTAAATTATCTTTATACGCAAACTGTTCCCATTCCCGGTGTGAGTCTGGATCTAGTTTCTGCACAGTCACAAATATGATGAATGGATCCCAAGATTCAGTCGACACTTTTAGATTTCTTAAACTATTGATGCACTCACTTGTTGTGTCTAACAATGTCTTTATATTATAAGCAGTTTGAGAAGTAATCTTCTTCTGCATCATTAGTTTTCGAATGAGAGAATTCACTATGATCCGCCGGTTACCATACCTGTCTCGTAATAAATCCCAAGCTTGATCATAATTACTTTCTGTAATTTGTAAGTGCTTTAATAATGATTCTGCCTCTCCGGTAATGCTGCTCTTCAAGTAGTGAAGCCTTTGAACCTTGGACAACGTGGAATTGTTGTGAACTAACGATGTGAAGAGATCCTTGAATGTAGTCCAATCTTCATAAATTCCCGAAAAGGTGGGTAACTGTATTTGAGGTAGCTTGAGATTTCCTTCATAACTTGTGCCGGCGTTGGAAACAATGTCACTTAATCTCGGGTTATGGTTAACCGATAAAAGATCCTTCAAATCACCTTGCAGACATAGGTATAAATCTTCAATAACAAAGTAGTCTTCATTTGCAAAATACGAAATCGTATTTTTCTTTTCTTTAGGTACCACCTTTAATAGGTTATGATGCGCCGTAGTAAACTTATTCCAATATTCTTCAATGGATTGCAATCGTGTTTCAATGTATCCTTTTGTAAGTCTTTGTTTTGGACATTTCTTTAGGTTAGTTTGCGCCTTTTGCAGTAATAACGCAATATCTTCTAACTCCGTTAGCAATTGTTCCACTGTAGTGGTCATTATTCCAAAAGATGCACTGTAGCTCAATTATTTGAAGAGATAATCCGATCGTATTATGTCGTAAAACACACGATAATTACTTTTTCTTATAATGTGCACAAATCACTCATAGCTAACGAGTTCCTTATCTAAGGAATGCGGCGCTTTGTATTCGCACTAATCACTAGGCCACCCAGGTAGATTTATTTATCCGGTTCGAAATTCGACCATGTTCCTTGTTGATACGGTTTAGTTTTGTTTGTAAGGACGTTGGATAAACTTAAAGAGGTGTTGCTTCTTATGGCTTTATTTTGCTACTGAACTAGCTACTGGTTAATACATATTTTAAAGAGATCGTTTCTTACACACACATAGATATAAGTACAAACATGCATGCAGTATGGCGTTAAGTTGTTCGAACAATTAATATTCTGTGTTGTCTGATTTTATATTTTAGGTTAAGATTTTATAGCATAAAAAAAAAAGTTTTGTATTTTTAAACTTTAACCGTCTTATTACAAAACGAGATCTAATTTTAAACCTAACCTAAACCTTCGAGCCTGTTATTCTATTTTGAATTTTATTCCGACAAACGCAAAGTTCTTAATGCAAAATTAATAACTTAGACTCAGGTTTAACGTCAGTTTTTGTAATAAGAACTTTAGCTTCGTCGGATTATGGTTCGAAATTTAAAAATGGCTGGATGGTTTAAACCTGGGTTTAAAGATAAATCTTGTTTTGTAATAAGGCCGCTATAAGTATTAGCCGTAAGTTGATCTTTCATTTTATTTGGTAGGTATGTGTTTGCAAACCACTATTGTATTGTGGCCATCCTGTAAAGATAGTGTGTGTAGGTTTAATAAATAAATAAACTTTACCGCCGGCCACGACTTTTTGCTTAGCGGCAAGTGGCCGCTGCGAGCGATGCGTCGTGGCGTGGTTCGTACATTTTTAGGGTTCCGTACCCAAAGGGTAAAAACGGAACCCTATTACTAAGACTTCGCTGTCTGTCCGTCTGTTTGTCACCAGGCTGTATCTCAAGAACCGCGATAGCTAGGCTGTTGAAATTTTCACAAAGTATGTATTTCTGTTGCCGCTATAACAACAAATACTAAAAACAAAATAAAATAAATATTTAAGGGGGGCTCCAATACAACAAACGCGATTTTTTTGCCCTTTTTTGCTCGATATCAAAAATGGCAACAGGTAGGCACTTGAAATATTCACAAAATACTCAGTTGTATTTTTAACTTTAATAATAAATAATAAAATTAAAATAAAATAAATATTTAAGGGGGGCTCCCATACAACAAACATGTTTTTTTCGGCGTTTTTGCCTTGTTGTATATTTGTTTTTACCGCTCGCCGCCCCGCGCTAAGCTGCCGCTGATAGCGACAAGGTCGTGGCCAGGTTGCTATGGCGGCTCTGATATGCGCAACTTCCTGCGCAGTACCATATTGAGAAAGAAAGAAAAATAGGTTTATTTATCACAGAAACACGTGCATACACAAAGATAATTATACATCTTAATAATATATATTAATATAATAATAATATATATTAATATAATTAATATATATTTTAATAATAATTATATATATTATACATCGATGTGTATGCAGGTGTTTCTGTGACAAATAAACCTTGAATATTATTCGTGGTTTCTTTATTAAAAAAAAAAAAAAAAATAAGTAACAGATCACGAGCACACAACAGAAATAGTCGACAGCTGCACGTAATGATTGTGACAAGAAGGCTTCCACTCAGCTCATGCTGCACCCCAGCCATAGCCCAGCATCATGCTGTGCTATAGGAGGACCCACAGCAAAGCTCTGATTTTCAGTGGTTACCCGAAAAGGTGAAATAAAAGATCCGGCATGTCCTAGAACTAAAACTTCGAAGTCATGTCGTCGCTCACACGACTAGTCCTATCTCATTTTTCACATTTTTTAGCTGATCTGAGTCAGGACAACTACTGTACACTCTTCTACTCGTGATTAGACACTTCTCACTAACCGTCGTACCTCTATGTCATTTGGATCTCAAAATATAACCATTTGTGTCATGCTCTGCAGCAGAGCCACCATCCTAGAAACCGATCAATTATATCTTAAAATGATGTACGTCAAACGTACATAATGTATTACCGTTATCGCTGTACGTGCATTAGATAATGATAAAATGGACATTGATTGTGGCTCTGCTGCAGAGCATGACACAACCATTTTGAAAGGCAATAAAATGTAAAGAATGACGAATAGAAAAATGTAGCCGATCCAACCCAAATCAGCGAAAAAATTAGATAGGACTTTTAGTCATGCGAGCTACGATGTGACGTCTACCGACCCGCATTGGGCCAGCGTGGTGGATAACGGCCACTCCCTCTCACAGAGAGGAGGCCAGTGTCCCAGCAGTGGGAACATTATAGGCTGATTATGCTGTACCCGAAAAGAACGTACGGAAAACAAGTCAGGTTTTATTACTGCCGGGTTCCGTATTTTCAGCATTTCCCAAGAACATGTAAGCACAGTTTACTTTTTAATTTTCAATAACAAAACAATAGCTATTGTTCAACGTATTCTTTCATACGTAATGAGTTCCAACGAATAGCTATCTAAGAATCTTTTGTTCCACAATATTAAAAGTCTTTCCTTAAAAATTCTAGCTAATATCTTGGATATTGGGTGGGTTTCTAGTTTGTTTTCCGTTGCGTACATTTTTACATGCATGGGCTTTCCTGTTTGTTTATTTTTTCCAATTTGAGACTTTCTTTTGTTTACAGAAAGATGTAAGGCTCGTTCAGGGTGGTGTTACCATCTGACTTATTTCTACCGTAAAGCAGTATTCATCATCTGCCTAACCTTTTCTCAACTGTTAGGGTTGGCTTCTAGTCTAACGTATATAAGAGCCGCACGGGTCGATCGATCAGGTTAAGCTACACTTGCCGCGGTTGGTCTGTGCATAGGTGACAATCTTTACATATCAAGACCCCTCCGTGCCATTGAAAACTGTTGGACACGGCTGTCATTCGTGGATCTTTGACGTTACGGGGACAACTAGTCTTACCAAGGGGTATCGTATTACCCAGTAATTGGTTTGTGGAGGTCAGATAGGCAGTCGCTCCATGTAAAATACTGGTATTCAGCTGCATCCGGTCAGACTGGAAGTCGACCCCAACATAGTTAGGAAAAGGCTAGGCAGATGATGATTCAAACATAGAGAATCAATAATTGGTTGTACAGTTACACTGTGTTATCGCAATAATGGTACGGTGTCAGTAAAAATTAGTTCAACAACAAAGAAAATAAACTAGCCCAGCAGGGCAGGCAAGTAATTCTTAGTGAAACACATTTTCTTGAATACTAAATACTGAATATGGATATGAATACTGTCTGCTTTGTTTGTCTGGGGATCGTTGAATAGAATAAACTAGAAATTCTAACTAATATGGTGGACTTCTTAGTACTTAATGTTCTATTTATCTTGTTGAAATAGGAGTATTAAAATGCTCGGGAATTGAATGAAAAGATGGCTGAACTTCGGTAATTATACATAGACAAAGTGGCAGTGGGCTGGTCAGTTGCCATCTTTGTCAAAGGACCAATGGCCGGTTGAGTAGACGAGTCCTGGAGTAGAGCCGCGTATTGGCAAGCCCAGCTAAATGGACCCACGATCTTAAAAAAGGTTGCTGGTACAGGCTGGATGCGGAAGGCGGAGGACCACGTGTTGTGGCGCAGCCTGGAAGAGGCCTATGTCCAGCAGTGGACTGCAATAGGCTGAGTTGATTGATTGGCATACAGGAACTGCAAGAAGAAGATTTTGAAAATATGAAGCAGTTCAGTGACTATTTGAAACTCAACGCACAGAGTAACAACATGAAAACATTGCTCTAAATAATAATAAGAATAATAAATGTTTTATTCAGTATTAAAATTGGTAAAATTATTACCTATAGTCTTAGAAATTATTTACAAAGGTATAATAATTTTAGGTGGTTGTACTAGGATAAACCTGTATCACAGGCGGCATGAGCATACTTAATGGTAATTGTAGGACTATAAAATTTCCTAACAATATTTAACATTAGAAGTCTTGAAATAATTTTACTAATTCATTATTTTATACCTAGTTTACTTAAATACTATTTACCTTAAAGATCAAAATAACAAAAAGTCTTATTGTATACGAATGATTGAGACAGCGTAAAATAGTTTCTTGCACTTTAAAACTTAGCTAAACACATATGATATGATTTTGCGTCAGCAGAAATTGACAAGTGGGTTAAAGTCAATGTTGCACAAAATTAAATCACGTTCGAGGCAATGTGTTTATTCAATTTTAGCTGCGGGCGACTTATGTGCTTAAACATCAACAAAATCGAGGGTTTAAAGGCCAGTGCAGTTTTTTGGTGAGTCAGCAGCAGGCAGTAAACCCGGAAGTGTGGCCTTAAGTATGACGCTCTAGGCGCCCTCGTAGTCGATAGAGTTAATGTATCTGTATTCCGCTATTTTCCTAGCAGGGCACTCAGCATCTCTCGTTTTGTGGTTATTAGCAAGTTGCACATTTCGGTGTGACAGCTTTCTTTGCGCACTCTGACATCGAGTGTCCTTCTTCACCGCAAAGATCGTACGAAGAAAAAGTTTTTTCGGTTTTGCTGAGGCAATATTAGTGCCTCAAATGGAAATGTAAAGGTTCAAGCAAGCAGGCGCCTAAAAAGGCAACTGTGGAGAATCATAAAAGGATAACATTATGAATCATAATATGGCGAAGACAGTCCGTGTTTTTCTTTTTTTCGCTGCATTACGCAGTGCAGCGAAAAAAAGAAAAACACGGACTGTCTTCCAATCCCAATCTCTTTGATTATACCTACGCAGGTATAATCAAAGAGATTGGGATTGGATTTGGATAGGATTGATTGGTATTTTAGCACAGACAAATAAGTGATAAATGCTTCACCAATGGGATTTGATACGATTAACTTAACAGTTAAGTGTCCATTATGTTATCCTTTTATGATTCTGCCAAAGTGGCCTTTTAGGCCCCCTGTTCTTTTGACAAACTATATTCGTATTGTTTGTTTTCTATTTGCTGTAGTCTGGCTGGACACTTTTAAAATGTTATAACAATATATTTTAAAAGAGTGTCCCTGCAGATTCTTGCCCTTTCTTCCCCATAGGTACTTACTACCCTTTGGAATGGGCAACTAGCTTCATATTTCTGACTGCCGGAGACAAAACTGATAATCTGACTATTCAAAATAGCCTGTAAACAGTTTAATTGAAATAAATGCTTTCTGTTTGTGTTTGAGAATGATCCTGTCACTATATGTAAGCGACTGACTGTACTGATTGACTACCTACATCATCCTGCAAACAATGGATTTACCTACCCAATAGATTTCCTGAAGCTGTTCCTGCAACTGTAGGTATCGTAAAATGCCACTCAAGGGATTACGTGGAGAGGATTGCAGTAAGTGGTTCGGACCAAAATGCACTACCTAGGTACGTCACACAGACAAAGCCACGCTATAGTAGTGTGCCTATTGTATGTCTCGTGGTCGCAAGCGCGACTGCGGAGCGTGGCGTCCTGGGTTCGATTCCTTGGTCGGACAAAGTGTTATTGGGTTTTTCCATTAGTAATTTCTTAGTACCAGATAGTTTGGATGTTGGTGGTGTGACACCTCCGTGCCTCGGAAAACACATTAAGGGGCTTACAGGACCTAAACGCAAAAAACGCAAGTTTAGAAACAATAAAAGTATATGATCGACTACAGTTGACAAAATCAAAAAAATATACAATGATATTCTTCAGGATATTATGCTAGATAGATAGTGTGTCGAAAACATAATAGGTACAACTAATTAGATACGATAAAAAAAAATCATGAAGATACCTCTAAAAACTTTCTTTTCACAATAAAAACCATACTAATATACATACAATCATTCTGATTTTTTGTTAGATTATTCTACAAGCAACATACTAAAACACTAGTGTTTTAATTTTTTAGTCCAAACAATAGATTTTTTTGTAATTAAATAATTGCTTCATATTTTGCAATAAATTACCGGCGTTGTGTCATCGCGCTTCTCTGTCTGTTCTATGCAGTCCGACAGTGACCGCGCTTTAGGTCATGTAAGCCCCTTAAAAGCCGTTGGTCCTGCATCTGATCTCCCTCCGGTCGTGTCGAATTGCGTGCCGGCCCATCGGATTATGAGAGTGAAGGAAGAGTGCACCTGTGTCTGCGCACTCACTGTAATATCTCCCGCAGTGAAGGTCAGTCTCTGTTGAAATTGGCCGCCAAGACCAAAAAAAGGTCTGCAGGACAGTCATTACCTCATTGGTGATGGGTACCCTGCAGAACAGTCATTACCTCATTAGTGATGGGTACCCCCGTGGGTACCAACTTCCAACTACCGAAGTCTAAGAAATTCCTAATGGAAAAATCCAATAACACTTGGCTCGACCCGGGAATCGAACCCAGGACCCCACGATCACCAGTCGCGCTTGCGAACACAAAACCAACGGCTCAGTAAAAAATAAAACAAATATAAATGTAATCACCAAAAAGAACGTGTACAAAAGGAGTGAATTCTCATTAGGAGTTTTTCAGTAGTATTTTCACAGAACGAAGAAAACTGTTCCACTACCGTACTGTCGTCTTAACGAAAAGTGCAATAACTAGGTTAAACCTGATTTCGAGAAAAACGCGGTTAAAGATTTTTTTTGTTTTCTTCATCGCTATATTATGCTTAGTATTAAAACCGGCTACGTCATGGATACGTAAAAAGTGTCTAAAAAGAATATTTAGATCTCATTCTGCAGATTCCAATTATTATGTACCAAACTCAATTTGGGGCAAAACTCGAGTCATTGCACTTTTCGTAAGGACGGCAGCGTAATACAGCTTATATTAGCACGGGGAACAGAGTGAATCAGTTCCGTGTTAACAACCATAATAAGTACCTACCGATCAGTGTTGCCAACCTAACCAAAGCATAAAACAGCAGATCAGGCTTAAAAAAACAGCAGAAAACAGTAAAATGGTAACTTTAAAACGTTCAATAGTCTATTACTATATTAGAATTAAAAATGAAACCCTTAATAGAATTGAAAATGCAAGTACATAATCAATATTATTTATTTAATAAGTTAATAAAAAACAATTAAAAAAACTAAAAAACCCGACTGCAGTAAAAAAAATTAAGTTAAAAAAAACTGAAAAGCTAACAACAAGGCCATTTTAAATTAAATAAAAGTTGGAAGCAGGCGGGACCCATTTGAGTTTGAAAATGTAATAAAAAAATGATATGGGCCTGCTTCCAACTTTTTTTTTTTTTACTGCAGTCGTGTTTTTTAGTTTTTTTAATTAATTTTTTTTTATTTTCAGCTTTTTAGTTTACAAATTTGAAAGATTTCGCAGACGATTTACCTCTTGGTACGTGTTTTTTACGATTTGTCACTTCGAATTACTTTTAACCATACAAGTTGTATATAATTTTGTAATCACCTTTAAAAACCTTTTATTTTGATACCCCACTCGATAGGTTTTGAGAAAAATAATTTTTTTTGAAGACATAATTTGAATAAATAAAAATCGGCCATTTTTTTTTTTTTTTTCAATTTTGTGACACTCGCGCTACCAAGACAAATCTAAAGACGTATAATTTATCCAAATCCGTTCATTCGTTTAGAAGTTACGAGGGAACAAAGAAACGGACATACATACATACATACAGGTCCAACACATAACCCTCCTTTTGGGCTTCGCCGCAGTCGGGTAATAAAAATACGAATAATTGACAAATTCTTAAAAATGTTCTTAAAAATAATTATTTATCATTTTCAATTTCTCTGTCTTCGATATTTTCTGCCTCGTTTTTTTTTTAATTAAAATCATACATACTTTTATTGAATTTCTTCGCATTTCAGTCGCGTTAAATGTATAGGATTCCTTTATTTCGGTTTTACTATGTGATGTGCCTTTGATTGTCGTCGTGGACATTTTATTTCTTAGTTTAGTTTTCAAAATGTTTACTGCTGTTTTGTTAAACATAGGTAAAAATGAATTCGGATACATGTACAGTACATGCATATCATGAAGTTAGTTATTTTAACTGGAGGTTTTATCATTTTGAACGAAATCTCCAGTAAATATAATCGTAAAAACAGTAGAAATTGGCACTTAAACAGAAAACAGGGATGTCATGGTGAAAACAGTAAATCTACTGTTAAAACAGTAGGGTTGGCAACACTGCTACCGATACATCAAACAAAATCAGATCGGAAAAAATCACCAGCCAAAATACTGCTCATTTGTTACTATACATGTTGCAAGGTTGTCGGCTTCCAGTCTAACCAGATGCAGCTGAATATCAGTATTAAACATGGAGCGACTACCTATCTGACCTCCACAACCCAGTAAATGGGTAACACGATACCCCTTGGTAAGACTGGTTGTCAGACTTTTGGGTTTCTTAATAACCTTATCGGCTGTCAAAGATCTACGAATGACAGTCAGGATCAACGGCTTAACGTACTTTCAGAGTAACGGAGTGGTATGTACAGACGGTCACCCATCCACAGACCTACCGTGGCAAACGTAACTTAACCTGATCGATCGACCCGTACGGCTGTTATTACTTGGCCACAAGCTCTTGCATTGATTTGGCAAATAGAAAACTAGCAACACGAAGTTTAGATTTGTGCCTAGTTATTGTCAATAAGTCCGCTCCCCATACAAGAGATTTGACATTGTTCATCCACCATTAATAATCGTCACGTAAGGCCGCAAGACTGTTAAGGGTGTGATGGCACATGCAAATATATGATAAGTTAAAGTAACCTACTAAGACCTACTAACCTAACAGTGCCTACCCTCCCTACTACTAAGCCCGACAAAGCTCACAACCCCTTTTTTTTTGCGGATGGGATATCATCAAATGACTCCTCCCCCCGCTCTGGGTGGAGCGGAAGGGAGTGTCAGACTCTCTAAAACCCACCCGTGTTCCTTCCTTAGCCCTTGATGTTCCGGGCCAGCGGTAACCCTTTCTGACAATCCCGCTGGCCCGGCAGGCTTTGGCCCTAAGGGGCACCTCCTCGATGCTGACATCTCTTTGAGGCGCACGTGGGACACGTACGCGCCGTCCGGCACGGGCCTGGTCCTGATCGGACGGTGAGCTACACTATTACTCTCCGCCCGCAGGCCCACGCCTACGGTGGCCGGGAGTCGTCACGCGGCTCCCGACGCCTGGGGCGTCCCCCGCGGCGGCTGAGACGGGAGGCTCTCTCCCTGAACCGTCCCACCTCCTTCGTTAGCATGACTGCTTCGCAGAAGGAGGTGACTGCCTCCCACTCCCTCTCGCCCCGGACCAACCCTAACCTATCATATACCTAGTCATCATCATCATTTCAGCCGAAAGACGTCCACTGCTGGACATAGGCCTCCCCCAAGCACCTCCACTTCGACCGGTCGTGTGCTTCCAGCATCCAACGGGTTCCTGCGGCCTTCATAAGGTCATCGGTCCACCTTGTGGAAGGCCTTCCAACGCTACATCTTCCGGTACGTGGTCGCCACTCCAGAACCTTTCGGCCCCATCGGCCATCTGTTCTGCGAGCAATATGCCACTGCCACTTAAAGTCAAAGTCAAAGTCAAAGCATTTATTTCAAATAGGCACTTAACAGGCACTTTTGAACGTCAAAAATTACTAAAATAGAATTGATTCTAGTCGCCCATTCTAAAAGGTAGATTTCGTATGGAGAAGAATGGGCAAGAAACTCCACCGTTACTCTTTTAAAATGTTTTACAATATTTTGCATGTACATTACTTATATAATATATATGTGAAGACGATGCACCTAAAATAAAATTACTGTACCACAATAGGTAAAAGAATTAAAAATGAAACCATAACATATAAATTAATTATCTGATAGATACATGGTGCTCACATATTTACAAGCATGGTAAAAATAAACGATTGTCATTAAAAAAAAAAAAAAAAAAAATCATAAGTCAGGGTGTGAGTTAAAGTAATTACAGAATGTAAATCAATGTAAAAAAAAAAGAAGAACAAAGAATAAATTTTGCAATTAAATTAGCAACCAGTTTGATTTTGTCTTAAGTTTGGCAATTCTTCGGGCTATGTCGGTTACCTTGGTTCTCCTGCGGATCTCCTCATTCCTGATTCGATCACGCAGGGAAACTCCAAGCATAGCCCTCTCCATTGCCCTTTGGGTGACTTTTAGCCTTCTTATAAGGCCCATACCTAGTATGTGATACATAAATATACACCGTGTTCCGGACGATAATTATGCATAAACGTCGACCAGATGTTCAGACCATGGAAATAAGCATTTTTCATTATAGACACATTAATTAATTCTTATTTTTTATTTTATGTTAATTTTCATACAAACTAAATACCTTGACGTGAATCACCCGATATGCATGCCTCTTTATCCGAATTGGCAACGACGTATTACCTACGTAGATTTGACGGGCTGAAACTTGTCAAAAATAAGTCGAGTGTTTACGCCGTACGGCATTTCATACAAACTTTCAAGCCCTCATTTGTCGAAATGCATGAACCGATTTTAAAGAAAGTTCATACGCATAAGCAGGATACAAATAGAGAATATTTTCGGAATACAGGACGATGTTTTTTGCAATTTGCAGGTCCAATACTAACCGACCAGAGACAATCGGTATCAAGCACAATCGAACAGCAACGAGAAGAAATAGGTAAACTAATCAAAGTTGAGGAAAACTCTCGATACTTTATTTACTATCGAGTCTTCAAGTATTCGAGTCATTTCACGTTCGCAATGGACGACTGGAGGGAAACGATTATTGTTTATTAACTTCTGTTTGTTTTCTTTGGAAATTGAGACTTTTTAATCGGCTGTGGCGATTCCGAAAATGGTGGTAGTGTTGTTTTGTGAACACTAGAGATCTACTCTCTAACCGTGGCGAAGGGTGAATTTATGACAGAGGTAAGCCGAAGCAAAAAAAAATGCATGTAGGCATTTTGCAATGTTTTAATTTTTAACCGACTTCCAAAAAGGAGGAGGTGATATTTCGACTTTATGTTTTTTTTTTATGTTCCTATGTTCACGGATTACTCGAAGACGGCTGGACCGATTCCAAAAGTTCTTTTTTTGTTTGAAAGTGTATGGTCTCGAGGTGGTCCCATTGTCATCAAGTCGGAATCTGATGAGGGTTTCCCTATAATCCTATATCCTTAATTGCTATAGCGATTTGGGTATTTTTTATAGTAACTAGTGCATTTGCGTTCGGAAAGCACCATTTGGTGAAGTGGAACTGATGATGGAGACCACAGATGGCCAACGGAACTACTCAATAATAAGCATTTCACGGGTTATTAGGTACCTAGTTTAATGTGGTTGCTTAGCAATGTTATTTTTCACTTTGTAGTGTTTTTGGAAGTTGGTTGTTTTATTTGTAAAAAGTTTTTTTCTGTTGCGTAGAGTACGTGGCAGCGCTAACAGCATCCTTAGCATGATAGCTAGTCGGCTGGACTGTAGCCACATCAGTCATTGCTGCGCCATTTGTCATGGAATGGTGCAGTAGTGATTGTTTATTGTATTTCAGTTTTATGTTTTGCTGTGGGTAGTTTTTAAGTATTACTAACACTAGGTCGTTAAGAATATTGTTACTAACAAAATGGGCACCTTGGTCTGAAATAAAGTATTTATTATTATTATTATTATTACCTATTACCTACAATAAGATATGATTATATTTCAATGATGAATTGACAATTCAACATTATTTTTAGTATATGCGAAACCCGAAACACGTCTCGTATTTTTATGTAAAGAATTTATGCACAAAATTTCAAAACTGTATCATGAAAAATCACAAAGTTATAAGCTTGCCAAGTTACCTGTTTGTCCGTACAAAAACATGCTCACCCGCGCCGCTTGCGTCGCGCCGTCTTGCGCTCATTAATAATAGTACCTAGGTACCTAACCGTTCGGCGCGGAGATTGGATGGACTTAGTGTCGCTCGATGTCCAACTTTTAACCTTTTTTAAATATCTTTGGGACAAAATATAACTCTGTGTAAAAATTATTGGAATCGATTCAGTTACTTATTCTGAACATACTATATTCAGGTTTCGCTTACACTAAAAATAACAATAATAATCATTCTGAATTTTCGAAGGGAAGTCGGTGGGAATCGAGTTGTATGGTACAGACGTCAACACATCAAACTACCCGAAACTGTCAAATTTTCCCAATCAACTTTGAATCTTATGTTTTAACGATAAAGTTTGAAATTGGTCAGATTGTGGTAGATTGATGTGCGACCTAACCACGAAATCCGTAGCTTCGGCTGAAGCTACATAATTGTCACCGACCGACGTATAAAATAATCCGTATCACCGACGGACAGGGTCGAATTAAGACTGCTTGATGCCTTATGGCCTAAGCAATGCACCCCTGTGGGCCCCCCTATCCTCAAGCAAACTAGTATCGGTCTTTAAAAAAAAAAAAAACCGGTCAAGTGCGAGTCGGACTCGCGCACCAAGGGTTCCGTACTTTGTAGGTATGTAAATAGTTTATCACGGGTTTTTTTTCAGTGTAACTACAAATTTACGGTTTTCGGATTTTTTCCTTTACTTGTGCTACATGATCTTGCTTCCTGCCAGATTTCATGATTCTAGGTCAACGGCAAGTACCCTATAAATTTTGATTCCATTGAGAGTGTCGAAATATATGTTTTTTGCGGCATAAACGGCCGTTTCTTTTTTTAAGTTAACTTAGAAGTTTGATTATTTCACAGCTTAAAGGGGCTGTAGACCTGAGTATATGGTTTTAATTTCAACTCGATACCTCGACGCGTTCGCGAGAGAAAGGGTCTTGACTGACTGACAGACGGACGGACAACAAAGTGATCCTATAAGGGTTCCGTTTTTTCCTTTTGAGGTACGGAACCCTAAAAATGGGTCCATCTATCATGTCCTGGAAGGAGTACGTCATTTACTAGTCACCCTACAGGTATAATATTAATAAAAAAAAAAAAAAAAAAAAATAAAAAAAAATTTTATTCAAGTATAAAGTAAACTAAAAATAGGATTTACATTAATTACAATCGAGGAAAATTAAATTCTAACTGTAATATAGACCTGCCTGATCTAGGTTTATGAAAAACCTGTGTTTCAGACCCCTTACTTCCTGTGGGTGTCGTAAAAGGCGACTAAGGGTCTTACCGGAGAATGGGCAGCAGCGTTCTCTATTTATTCCACCATCATACCATACTGCGATCGCCAACCCGCCTGCCAAGCGTGGCGATTATGGCAAACCCCCCCCAAAATTGGGGGAGGCCTATGTCCAGCAGTCGATCGGCTGAAACGACGAGCATGGAGCCTCTCCAACGTCAACGCAACGACATCTCCCGCCGACAAAACGCGCAGGGTTTCAAACAGCATTGCCTTTCATGGTGCTAGCAATTTTTTGGGTGCTGTTGCCCGTTTGTGTTGCCCCCCGAGACATGATGCCCTAATTTGCTTCTAGGCTAATCCGGAACTGCCGACGGACATAAGATTAGTTTGGGGCCCGGTCTAAGAATGAAGGACACAATCAGCGAAGCAGTGTCAGTTGGCAGTGTCCGATTTGACAGCTGTCTCTACTCCCTATGTCTTTTTGCCCGTCCAAAAAGTTAAAGTTGTCTGTGTGGTGCCGGACTTAAAGAATAGCACCACCCCATACTTCCCGTGGATGTCGTAAAAGGCGACTAAGGGAGACCGGAGAATGGGCAGCAGCGTTCTCTATGCATTACACCATCATACCATACTGCGATCGCCAACCCGCCTGCCAAGCGTGGCGATTATGGCAAACCCCCCCAAAATTGGGGGAGGCCTGTGTCCAGCAGTGGACGTCTTTCGGCTGAAATGATGATGATGATGAAAAAAGTTAAATATTCGGGTGTAGGGTTCACTCCGAAGTTACGAATTGCTTTTGGAGGGGCCCGTATCTTTGATGATGGACTTAGAGGGTAGGGTCCCAGACCAGAGTGGCAATTCCCGTATTTTTAAAAACGTTTGCATTCCGATCTCAGTCTTAATCTGTTGAAACCCCCTTTTTTAATACACAACAGCTCTTACATAGAATACAGATTTTTCTTTTTTCAATTATCTCAGGGCATTGCAAGTTACTGATAAAAGGTTGTTTCGAATAAATTACGGGTTTATTAATAGCCCTTACAAAAAAAAGAAAGAGATAAAAATAATATCTTTAGTATAAAACACCGTCTTTTGATAAACAAACTAATGGCTCCTCAATCTCGATAAAGACGATAGTGTTGTGCTATAATCGATATTAATTCAGGTGACACACCGCTCTAGCGTCGATTTAATAGAGTCTGCACCGCTGCACGCCCGTAAATAGGGAGATTGCCTTACAAATGCGACTAGAGATGTGGCAAAAGAAACAATAATATTTAAAAAAAATATATGAATAAAAAGTATTTGCTGTTAAACTTGCCTAAAACATTATATTTAATTGAAATAAAAAATTAAAATATCTTTTCTGATGAAGTGATGTTATGGAATCTAAAAAGACAATTTTCTTTATGGTTACAAAAAAAACATTAAGGCTCCATTTACACCGCAGCTGAACGATTTTTTTGTACAAAGTATTATGAACTTTTTGTCAATAGTGTAAACGTACAAATTAGATACACATATACGCACAAGTCACGCATCTTCTGGAGAATTATCACGCATTCTCGGGAATTCCCGCAGTAACAAGCTCGTATCTAGTTTGTACGTTAGGCAATTGACATAAAGTTCATTTTGCTATTACGAAAACTCGATTCCACTCCGTTCCGTGGCGGTGTAAATTGAGCCTTCAACATAAGCTCAAATGGTTGACCCCTAGCTCGATAGATGGCGTTGTACCATTCGGGCCTTTTTCTGAATCGCGCTATGGTTTCGTTCACTAGGATTGTATAGGTCGGAGAATTTTTCGAATCGACTTCGTGCCTCAATCTAATTGAGTAAGGAAATTATTGGGCCTTGGTGACTCTTCAAAATGGTTGAGCTGAATGGTGCTGATCCATGCGTCATGTTCGTGAACGGGCGCCGTCAGTTGGGGCTGGTCATCACTCAGCTGCCTAGGCTTATTTTTAATTATTTTATTTTTGGATTGTTGTCTTCTTACTATTTGCTGTACTCTGGACGCTCTTAACGCGTACGTATTTTTTTTACATCGTTCTCACATATAATTGTAAATTCAACATTAATGATGTAACTAATATTTTTGTAAAAATACAATTTAAAAGAGTGTCCATGGAGTTTCTTGCCCGTTCTTCTCCATAGGTACCTACGCTTTGGAATGGGCAACTAGCTTCATATTTTCTGACTGACCGACTTCTTGACAATTCAAAAGTGCCTGTAAATGGTTTAATTGAAATAAATGGTTTGAGTTTGAGTTTGAGTTTGAGTCTTGGCAATGTCCTAATAGGGCGAATTTATTTTTGGACGGTATAGGTCGCCCCAGGACTGCTCGCCTACTTTGTGAGCGGTCTCGGTGAAGCGATCTATCCAGTAATGTGTATGTATGCATTTAAAGGAAAAAAACGGTTTTAATAAAAATAATGATGTGGATAATGTACTAAAGGCTAAAAAATAATTCGGTAGGTCCTAGGTACCAATCATCACACCACTTTCCTCATCAATCTAGGGCATTGATCAGACAAAACAATAAATCGTGGGGCGCGTGAAATTTTTAGTATCAGTCAACCGTTCATATCATTATAAATGTTATTTATATATTTACTCAGGTTACGTTACGCTACTAATTTAACCCTTCATTGTTGAAGGATTGAATTATTAGTTACTAGCTTCCGCCCGCGACTCCGTCCGCGCGGATGTCGGTCTTCGCGTGGATGGTTTATTTCTCCATTTTGAGTAACTCTGACAATGACATCTTATAAATATCTATTGGACCCAAATACGGCTAAGCCTATAATAATTAAGGAGATCCCTCTATTGAGCTACTGCTGTTGAGCTCGCGTTCTGCAGTAAGTATTTTTTTCATAGTAATTCCGACCTTGATAAGTAGCATGTAGCAGTAAATTACTGACAGTGACGAAAAGTTTGCAATAATAAAAAAGTGATCGTGGCAATGCGACAGAAAGTTAATTGAGAGCTTCAGCATACACAACATTGTTAGTGAGCTCGTCCGGAATATGAACATGCAGATTTCTTGGACTGCTCACACGGGAAAGAGCTACGTAAAGTTGCCCGTGTGAAAAACAACTCGCGGTAAGATCTACGCCAACAACTCCTAGGGTCTGACCTTGAGCCTTATTTATTGTCATGGTGTAACACAAAGCTACAGGAAACTGTATTCTCTTAAATTGAAATGGAAAATTATCCACTGCGGGTAATGCAACGTGTGTTCGCGGTTCTACAGAACAACGTCTATGAATAAAACTGAAAAATAGGATTTTTTTTCTACGTATTTTTCCAGGATAAAAAGTATCCCATTTTATGCCCAGGATAATAAGGTATAATTATACCAAGTTTCATCGAAATCGAACCGTGAAAACTAACGGTTCGATTTCGATGAAACTTGGTGAGACAGACAGACAGACAGACAGACAGACAAAAATTTTTTTAATCACATATTTGGGTTTGGTATCGATCCAGCAACACCCCTCGCTATTTATTTTTTCAATATTTTCAATGTACAGAATTGACCCTTCTACAGATTTATTATATGTATAGATAGATAATGAATTTATCTCAAGAAAAAACTTAACATTGTAGTTTAAAAACACGTTCTCCTATACATTCCAACTTCAAGTTGGTCGGCTATTACTCGTTAACTTGTAAAGCCTACTTAGCTGTGATAATTTTCCTTTCAACTTCGTCTTCTAAACTACTACCGTGATTTTTTTCACATATCCTGAAGAAAAAAAAGAAAAAAGAAAAAAAAATTCCAAAAACGACCATTTAGCTGGCAGGGGGCGGGATCATCATCATCATCATTTCAGCCGAAAGACGTCTGCATGCATAGAGAACGCTGCTGCCCATTCTCCGGTACGACTCTTAGTCGCCTTTTACGGCAAACACAGGGAGTATGGGGTGGTGCTTTTCTTTAAGTCCGGCACCACACAGACACAGGGGGGGGGGGGGGGGATACTTGACTCTAACAAAAATTTGCACTTTAAAGCTTACTTATTTCCCAAACGGATCCCTGAATCAAAAAATAGTTTTCACACACCCGCAATATTTTTGAACGACCTTTCTATTGTCAAAGAAAAGGAAAAAAAAGAAAATCTTTTCTTAATTATTTCTTTACACGATTCAGTAGACGAGAAAAAAAACATCAACACTTCGTGTAGGCTCATTATCCAAAACCCAAATATTGACTACGGAACCCTAATAATAAAGGATTTGTAAATGAAAATAAAATTATTACCTAAGAAAGAATAATAAACCTAGTATAAAGAGCAATGAATAAACCTTAAAAAATAATACTTAAATATTAACAACTTATCGCCTGAATCCCGAGAGGGGTTTGGCAAAGGTGTATTAAACACCCAGATTTTTTTTTTTTAATCTTGGCCCACACTAGGAATTTCTCCTGTATTGTGGGTGCGTTTACAAATATTAAAGTCACATACACAAACAGCCAGAACCGGAACAACTACTTGTAGGTCATACAAATATTTGTTCCGTGCAGGAATCGAACCCGCGACACGCAGCGCTGCAGTCAATTAACACATTAAGGAGTCGGCGAACTACACACGCTAATGCGTAGTTCATACAAAATATATAGGTTCCCAAATATGTATTTTGAAAGGACTCTATAAAAAAGACGAGATATGAGGTATTACAAATTTCTATAGAAAACTTATTTTTCTCATAACTCGTCTTTAAAGCAGTATCCATTCAAAACATAAATTTGGGAACCTAGATATTCTGTAATCCAATCGGAATAAATACACACCACATTAAGAATATGTTTGATTTACAAATAATTTTGGTATTACGTTTGTATGAACTACGCATGCTCCGCCGGCCCCTTAACATAACGTTTTAACATGATGCCCTCTGAAACTTAGGTAAAAAATATATATACATAATAATAATATCATGCCTGTTTTCGTCAAAGGGGTAGGTGGAGAGATATTTGTGTCTTATCTCACATTTCGCCAGTTATTTTTTAACTCCCATGAAATAGGAAGACTCCAGCATTCTCATTGCGTAACACACTATCAATCATAATCTGAATAACTGTGAAGGATATTGCGATCCATTGCTTCATATGTTGGAGAATTTGTCTGCTCAACAAAGTAAACAACGCAATGAATGTTGTTGAACCGTCAAAATGAAAGCCATTCCTGCAGACTCATCATTTCAGCCGAAAGACGTCCACTGCTGGACATAGGCCTCCCCCAAAAGGGGGGTTTGCCATAATCGCCACGCTTGTCAGGCGGGTTGGCGATCGCAGTATGGTATGGTGGTGGAATGCATAGAGAACGCTGCTGCCCATTCTCCGGTACGCCCCTTAGTCGCGTTTTTACGACACCCACGGGAAGTATGGGGTGGTGCTATTCTTTAAGTCCGGCACCACACAGACTTCCGGCACCACACAGACTAATAAAGACTAATACTGAAAAACTACCCCTGCAGACTAATACTGAAATATTCCTGGTGCCAAAACCCAACAAATATATCATCATCAAATATCGATAAATAAGTTTTCATGTCCCACCACTATTTAACTTCAGGGAATCGAGCCAACGTAATGCCGGTATATTGAAGGAAAATATATCTTGCACAAGAGTGTAGACTATACCGCCAAGCGTACTATTGAAATGTCTACATAATATGGTGCGCTGTTCCAAATATAATAAGGAGCTCATTTATCGAGTTTCGATAGATTAATATTATTATAAGCCTGTGTTGTCCCACTGCTGGGAAAATGCCTCCCTTCCCTCTTTCCACTTTTCCCGGACTACTGCGCTTGTGGGGCAATCCTTTAAGAAGGAGTCCAGCTCATCCCACCATCTCTTTCTGGGCCTGCCGCGCAGTCGTTTCCTGCTATTGGGGATCCACTGAGTGGTGGCTTTTGCATATTGCTGCTCCGACATGCGACAGATATGGCCAGCCCGGTTCCACTTTAGTCCAGCAGCTGTGCGGCCAGCGTCCGCTATTTAATTTTGTGTTTTGGAACAAAGTATAAAGTCTGTGTGGTGCCGGACTTAAAGAATAGCACCACCCCATACATCCCGTGGGTGTCGTAAAAGGCGACTAAGGGTCGTACCGAAGAATGGGCAGCAGCGTTCTCTATGCATTCCACCAGCATACCGTACTGCGATCGCCAACCCGCCTGCCAAGCGTGGCGATTATGGCAAACCCCCTTTTGGGGGAGGCCTATGTCCAGCAGTGGACGTCTTTCGGCTGAAATGATTTGATGATGATAGAGTTCTTAATGCGGTCTGTGATTAATATTAGGATTTTTCAATTGTTGAAATTTTTTAGTCAGCCTTGGGTTCCAACCTTCGATCGATACAACTCGTAAGTCACGGCCGCTTCCACTGGGCCACCATTATTCATTTGGGTTGTTGTAGTCATTTTTTAGAGTAGTTTAGTTTTTTTTTAGAGTAGTTTTTGGTGTGTATGTTTTTTAGTCTGACTAAGATTATATCAGCGGTGCTATTCTGTAAAAATTTCACCGTGAAAACTTAGGTGAAGCGGCGGTGGACTGAGCTGTCAATAGTGTCAATTCCTAGCAAAAACAAACTCACTTCACCTAAGTTTTCACGGTGAGATTTTTACAGAATCGACCGGCTGAAAGAGACTGTGACCTGAGTTTGTTCCGGCCTTTTTTCTCAGAGTAGACAGGAACCGACGACTTATCTAGTTTAAAAAAAATATGATTGACGTGTAAAAGTGCTTGTACCACTGACCTCTAATAATACAAGTACGCTGTATTATAGAGGTCAGTGGCTTGTACCTACTAAAACTTTTAAATTAACTCCTTTACTAATAAAATCAAAATCAAAATCAAAATGTTTTATTTCACATAAACCTACATGGGCACTTATGAAACGTCAGAAGCTAGGTGCACGGTTCCAATTGGTCGTTTCCTATGGAGAAGAACCGGCAAGAAACTCCATGGTTACTCTTTTTAAAAATAATTGGCTTTTACAATGTTTCCAGATTACAGTAGGTATGGGAGGACAGCGCAGGCCTGTCAACAAGTACCAATTACTTGATAAAATAGAAAATGGTCTACAGATCTAAAGTCTATGAGGCCTACAAAGTCCTCACATTTACAAAATAAGAATCTATCAAAAGGATAGATAATAAAAAAAGAAAAATAATAATAAAAACCTACTAAAACCAAGTGTTATGATTCTCATAAAAACCACTAATAAAGAGGTGAAAAATTTCAAGTGTCTGTATATAATGTCAATTAATAAAGAAATTATGTATAAAAGTATATAATGTCAAATAATAAAGAAATTATGTCAAAAGTATGTAAAAAAAAAAATATATATAATGAAATAAAAATTAAACATCGTAATTTGAGAGCAGTTAATAGACATTTACATAGTTATGCCGTTAATGAGAAGCCAGGGAAGCCACATGTGCAGAAGGAATTATTGCCAGACTAGCTTGTCTTCAACGTAGTCTTTAATCTTATAATATGCTTCTTTGATAAGGACACGTTTGATGAGGGTTTTGAACTTTCCATCGCTAAGTTCTGTAACCGGCTTTGGCAACTTGTTATAAAAACGGATGCTGTTTACAAGAAATGACTTGCTAGTTTTGGTTAATCTAAATTTAGGTAACACAATTTCATTTTTACTGCGTGTATTTATATTATGGAAATCGCTTCTTATTTTGAAGAGTCCTAAGTTTTTGCGAACATACAAAATACTTTCTAAAATATAAAGAGAAGGCAGAGTTAGTATATCAATTTCTTTGAATTTGTTTCTAAGAGACTCGCGAGGACCCATTGTATAGATTGCGCGGATTGCCCTCTTCTGTAAAATGAAAATTGAATCTACGTCAGCTGCCGATCCCCACAGCAGAACACCATAAGACATAATACTGTGGAAATAAGCAAAGTATACTAACCTAGCTGTGGCTATATCTGTCAACTGCCTTATTTTTCTTACTGCATATGCAGCTGAACTTAATCTACTTGAGAGAGCTCTAATGTGTGCGCCCCATTGTAATTTTGAATCTAAAGTAATTCCTAGAAATACAGTTTCCGTAACAGCATCTAGTCTTTTGCCATCAAGTTCTAAATTCAGACCCACTTGAGGTACATTTGGTAATGAAAACTTTAGACATTTAGTTTTGTTCGCATTAAGTAAAAGATTATTAGCTGCAAACCATTTCGAGAGAACAGCCAGACTATCGTTAACATGTAAGACATCCGTATCTTTTCTATCTATTTTAAAAATAAGGGAAGTGTCATCAGCGAATAAAATGATATCCGACAAGTTAGCCATCATGTAAGGAAGGTCATTAATGTAAACTAGAAATAGGAAAGGGCCAAGAATTGAGCCTTGAGGCACGCCCATCTTAACTAGAGACCCCGAAGACGTCGCCCCGTTAACGTTTACTTTTTGCTGGCGCTTTGACAGATAGGAAAGAACAAGATCAGCAGCTTGTCCACGAATTCCGTAGTGGTATAATTTACAGATCAGTGTATTATGGTCAACGCAGTCAAACGCTTTTGAGAGGTCACAGAAAATGCCAATTGCATCCTGGGACTTCTCCCAGGATTCCAAAATGTGACTGATGAGTTTTACTCCCGCGTCTGTCGTCGACCTACCTTTCGTGAAACCAAACTGGCGACTATGTAAAATCCCATTTGAATTAAAATGTGACAACATCTGGTCCAGCATGATTTTTTCATAGATTTTGCTCAATGCTGGTAGCACAGATATAGGTCTATAATTGGAGGGATCAAACTTACTACCCGATTTGAATATCGGTACTACTTTACTATGTTTCATTAAGTCAGGAAACGTACCGCTGCCTAAACATTGATTAAATATGCCTGTTAGGGCAGGGGCAATTGTGTCAATAATATCTCCAAGAACCTTAACAGATATCCCCCATAAGTCTTCAGTGTTTTTTATGTTAAGACTTTTAAATGCTTTTTTAATTGTGTCAACAGAAATGGGCTTGAATTCAAAGCTTGGAATTTCCCTATTAAAATTTTCTTTAAGAAGGGCTTCAGCTAATATAGGTGATGAGGGGAGAGATTTTGTAACCTCTATTGGGATATTGGTAAAGAAATTTTCTAGTGTCTCAGCAACTTTTAACTTATCTGAAATGGTTTCATTATCAATTTTTAGGGATAACTCATTCTGATCTCGCTGTTTTGTGTTTCCAGTTTCTTTGTTTATTACCTGCCACACAGCTTTTATTTTATTATTAGACATACTAATTTTGTTACTAATTAATTTAGATTTAGCCTCAGCGCAGACTCTTTTGAATATTTTAGAATAGTTCCTTACATAATTATGAAGGGCTTGATCAGAAGTTAATGATTTCTCGTGATACAGATTATATAAAATATCTCTGCTTTTTCTAATGCCAGCAGTGGCCCATTCACTAAATTTTGGTTTAGTATTTATAGTAACTTTTTTTACAGGACATGCTTTATTGAATTCTTGGCATACTGTAGAAAATAATGTACCATAGTTTATGTTGGGGTCTTGTGAATCAAAACTAGCTGTGGAAAGATTGCTAAGAACATTATTATTAAACATTTTCAATTTATTTTTAGTTAAAGGTCTTAATTGAATGGATTTATCTATGTGTAATCTTTTACCTAAGTCAAATGATACAAGTTGACCCGTATGGTCAGACCTGACGCCAGTAATTAGAATAAACGTTGTATAGCGTCTGTATATAATAGTTACACAACGCTTTATCTTCTTCTTACGAAAGCCAAATTACTGACGACTGAAATAGAGAAATCGGTGTGTAACTATTCATCTGATAGTAATACGTTTATTAGTGAGGTGGTTAGTATATTATTTTTTCTATTGGTGACTTGATTTATTTGTGAATTATATGCAATTAAGTTAAAAAATGTCTGTGTGGTGCCGGACTTAAAGAATAGCACCACCCCATACTTCCCGTGGGTGTCGTAAAAGGCGACTAAGGGAGACCGGAGAATGGGCAGCAGCGTTCTCTATGCATTACACCATCATACCATACTGCGATCGCCAACCCGCCTGCCAAGCGTGGCGATTATGGCAAACCCCCCCAAAATTGGGGGAGGCCTATGTCCAGCAGTGGACGTCTTTCGGCTGAAATGATGATGATGAAGTTAAAAAAAAAAGTAAACGTTGTTGTCGTTTCGCCTACAAATAAATGACTATATCTATCTATTTAAATGGCTATAGAAAAAATATTCAAAAGTGACGATTCGCACTTTTCTGGTGAGTAAGTTCGTGCGAATCGACCACTGAACCGACTTTTGGCTATAAAAACGACTGTTTAAAGTTGTAAATAGAAACACACTTTATGCTTCAGATATAAAGTTTCCTTTGCATTACCAATAGACGTACGACAGAAGGAGGAGGCCTGTGTCCCAACAGTGGGAACATTATAGACTGACTATGTTTATGCTTTGTGAAATATCACTTGAAATATATTAAAAAAAAAAAACAGTGGCACTCCTGGAGTGCCGATAGAAGTGAAAACAAGACACAAACAGAATACTTTGCCATCACTCACTGACATATCGGATTTAAAACCGAGTACATCCCGAGGGCAGCCGAACACATCCGAATGAAGCGCGGTGTCGGTAACAGTGTCGCGAGTTCAATGGTTTTTTTCGCATCTCAATAAATGCCCAACGCGCATAGAAGTTTTCACTTCAGCAAGATGGCACCGTTAGTTCTGATATTAGCAAAAATAACATTATTGTGCTATAGGACATAATTATCGTTACAGGTGGCGCCAGAATTACGTAAATTAAGAAAGTATTATATTATTATTATTTCCTTTATTCAACTAAACACATATACTTAAATTTTATTTTTAAATATTAGTATTAAAAAAAAAACATTTAAAAATATAAAAAATAGTTGCCCACCGATATCGGGATCAGGGTCCAAGCTACCGGCGGTCAGGGCTCCAGAGAGAGGAACCTCCTGACAATGCGAGCCGTGTCCAGAAGTACTGCTTTCTGAATCAAGCCCAGATCCAGCTGCCCAACGAGAGCCTCTTCAGGTGTTGGTCGAGGCTCTTGGCTATTAATCCATTGGCTGTGAAATATCTATTTATTTATTATTATTCTATTATTTATTTATTATTAATTCCTAAACGTACGTATATAAGTAGATGTCAGAAATAAAAGCCAATTATCATTTTATTATGATGGCAACAGCTATGATGGCCCATTTTTCAAAGTTTCCCAGTTGAACAAAGAAAATTATAAAACTTAATGTTTTAATGACTCTAAAAACAATTAAGGTCAAATGTACCCCCAAGCATCCATTTAGCAAAACGTTCGTCTTCTAACGAAATGTATGAATGGTCGCCGGTAAAGTTGCGGGCCCGGTATCTGCGACCCAAAATTAAAATCAAAATTACATAAGACCTTGCCATAGGACCTTGCTGATGGAATACATAGGTATGCTACCAAGACCTACAAGCGGTGGTTGGACATAGCCGCGTAAATAATATTTTAATGCGCAAGAGAGGAAAGTTGTGAGTTTATGTTTGTGTGTATGTAAGCCACTTTCATTGTATTTTTTTTATAGATCATGTGGTCTGCACCAAAGATTTCTATTTATTTACTAGCCGCGCCCCGCGGTTTCACCCGCGTAAATGTCGAACCCGTGGGAATATCGGGATAAAAAGTAGCCTATATGTTAATCCAGGTTGTCAGCTACCTCCATACCAAATTTTATCCAAATTGGTCCAGCCGTTTGAGCGTGAAGAAGTAACAAACATATAAACACACACACTCACACACATACTCACAAACTTTCGCCTTTGTAATATGTATTAGTGTGATTAGAAGCCCTACTGAACGCCCACCCTTCGGATATCTATGCCCGCCCCAGTGCTTTGGCAGGGAAGAAAAAGTGGCGCAACAAACACCCTAGAAACTATGCTGTCAGTTCAGTTAGAAGATCTTGATTCTATACAATAGTATGCAAATTAATTAAGATTACAAAACAAAAAAACAAAAGACATTATATTTAATTATATGCCATAATGTCACTAGCACACGCCAAATATACCAACAAAAACATTGAAAACTATTTTCAAAAAATATAATAACGCCTAATTAACCTTTTGAATGTCTTAAGTTACACAGTTCGACATAAGCAATTGTCTTTCTATTGTGTCTCATTACGGTATTCGATGAGTTAAAAGTCTCGGTCATAGGAGAACGGTTGCGGAATCTCCAGGCGTAGGGGCGTGCCGGCTACAAACAGGCGCGACACGCGATAAAATCGCGCGCGACAGAAAGGCACCGCTCGTTGCACGATTTGCGGGGCCTTTGTGTCGCGTGTCGTGTCGCAGCGCAGGCGTTTGAAGGAGCCTTTACATGTGCAATGCTGGATTATGATCACAGTATAGATATCCAATTTGTAACTCTAAGTCACAAATTGGAACTTTTGACTTCTTTTATCAATCGTTTTGTTGCCACTATCTCAGTGAGAGGGCGTGGGCCGTAATCTACCACGTGGGCCCAGAGCGGGTTGGTAGATGTCTCGTCTTCGAATTTTTGTTTCCAGGACATGTCGGTTTCTACACGATGTTTTCCTTCACCGTTTTGAAAGCAGTGGTGATGAAATATTATTATTACTCTTCTCCAATGGTATTTAGTAATAAAGACAGGTTATCTACACATAAAGTAATCTAACACATCCATACTCATATTATAAATGCGAAAGTGTGTCGGTCTGTCTGTTACCTCTTCACGCTTAAACCGCTGAACCGATTTAGATGAAATTTGGTATAGAGATAGCTTGAGTCCCGGTAAAGGACATAGGATATTTTTATCCCGATATTCCCACGGGATCGACACATATGCGGGTGAAACCGCGGGGCGCTGCTAGTATTATTTAATTCACATCTGTCCTGTTCTATTTGCCGCGCCGCGTTTTTATTTTGCGTCGTTGGTCTAGTGGTCGGAAGCCTGCTGAAGGACTGCTGAGCAGGAGGTCCTTGGTTTGATTCCCGGGTCGGGCAAAGTGTTATTAAGTTTTCTCATCTGGAGTTTCTAGGAGTAGTTTCATATCAGCCCGGAGTCTGGATTTGTGCCCGGATGATGGCGGTAGGCTCGCCCTCTATGACCTGGGACTTAAACGTAACTAGGGAAATGTTGTACTTTGACTTGTTATTGTTTTTCACTCTGTAATCGGCATTTTGTTTTGATTGTTGTTTGTTTGTTATCATTTGCCAGACTGATCTTTATCTGTCTGGCAGACATGTCAAACTATTACGATATGTGTGCTATGACCTTTGTCATAGCACACATATCAAACTGGAAAGGGCTCGGCACCGTATCAACTCGAGCCGTTCAGTATTCTTTGTATGAAACTCCCTACTGCAACGCACACTAATCGGAATCGTAACGTAATCGCCTCGCCTCGGGACAAGCTCACGAACCGTTGTGCGTTACGGCTCGTCGTCCCCGCGCTTAGGTCTCTCCGGCCTGCCTGCTGTACCATCAACCAGCGGTTGGCGAGCTGCAAGCGCGGCGTCGTCGCCTAGCAGTAGCCGAGTTGACGTATCGGAGCTTCTGATCCGCTTTGGTTACGTGCTTACGTTAGGTTGACGCCTGTTTGACGGCGAGGCAAAAGGCGGTACGGTGTCGATCCCTTTCCGATTTGGTACGTGTGACCTCCATTTGTATTATAGAGGTCAGTGGCTATGACCTTTAATGTGTATTGTCTTTGGTCCCTGGCCCTGGCATCAAGTAATGGACAAAATTGTCAACCTTTTATTGCTTGAGTAGGAGGCTTTTGGCTACTTTGTATGAGTGTATTTTATGTAAATTTTTTTGTAATGTTCAGAATAAACAATTTTTTTTCTTTTCTTTCTTTAGGTACACGTCTGCCCAACCCTTCGTGGAACGTAGGCGTAATGTTATGTCTATTCTATTCAACTGGGGGCCTAAAAAGGCCACTTTGGCAGAGTCATAAAAGGATAACATAATGGACAATTAACTGTTAATCGTATCAAATCCCATTGGTGAAGCATTTTCAGTTATTTTTTTTTTGGCTGTGCTAAAATACCAATCAATCCAATTCAAACCCAATCCCAATCGCTTTGATTGTACCTACGTAGTGCAGCGAAAAAAACTAATATACGGACTGTCTTCGCCATATTATAATTCATAATGTTATCCATTTATGATTCTCCAAAGTGGCCTTTTTAGGCCCCCAGCTTGTAAACAATCTGAATCGCTTCGACTGGGAATGCACCACAAAACCCGTTGACCCCACATTAAAACTGCCGACAAATCTGTGCGATTATTTTGGGAACTTTCCCAAATCGAGTTTCGAAAGTCAGAGCCATCATAAATTGTTTGGAATAGCCTTAAGTTTCAAATATAATCGTTGGGAACGCCCTAAGAAGCTATTTGTAATTTCGAATGGAATTAAATGAAGGAGATAGACGGAGTCGGGATTATAGAGCTCGTTCAAGGACGGTGGAGCGCTGAGTCAGGAGAGTATGCTTGCTGTTTCAGTTGTACATGGATTTTTAGGGTTCCGTAGCTGAGTAGCAAAAACGGAACCCTTATAATTTTGTCATGTCCGTCCGCTGTTCGTCTGTCCGTCCGTCCGTCTATCTGTCCGTCAGACCGAAAGTCAAACAGCCATTTGGCACTATATCGATGAAAATTGGAAAGAAGGTGTATTCTGTGCACCGCTAAACAATAGTGTAGCGAAATTATGAAAAAATCATTAGGACTCATACATATAACCAACGGTTGAAAAAAAAACAATCCACATAACAGTGTGGAGTATCGTTGGATCTCATAATTAAAAAGTTGATGACGTTTCAACGCGATTTTTTTATAAGTCAACTAGCTTCTGCCCCCGACTTCGTCCGCGTGAAATTTCACCCTCGAATGGGTGGAATTTCGAAAAACCCTTTCTTAGTGGATACCTACTCTTCACAAACAACACACCCTCCAAATTTGATGTCTCTAGGACCAACGGTGTAGGCTCTGCGTTGATATATCAGTCAGTCAGGAATCTTATATATATACATATAGTTTACTATCTACGAGTATAGTTGGTGGCCAACATTATCTAACCCACTTCTAATGGGTCCAGCAATGTTGGTCACCGACCGTACCATGTTTTTATCCCAAGAACAAACTTAAAATTGCAGTTGAAAAACATGTTTTACCATACATTCCAAATGCAAATGTAAGTTTGTACACACAATATTGAGAGATTAACCATATTATTATTTTAAAACCATCTACTTTTTATAATTTTTCATGTAATCTACAAGTAAAGAACTATTTTCAACTTAATCGGTCCAGTAGATTCGGAGAAAATAGGCTGTGACAGAAAGACAGACAACACACGACTGATCCTTTAAGCGTTCCGATTTTTCATTAGTTGCCCATTTCAAAGCGTAGTAGGTACCTATGGAGAAGAACGGGCAAGAAACTCCACGGACACTCTTTTATATCATAAAATTATTCCAAAATATTTGTAACATCATTCATGTTGAAATTATATCCACTCACGCGGCCATAACCACGAGCAGGTATTGAGGAAAATGTTACACGCGCTCGAAAACCAAGATCGGCCATTGAAAAAACTGCGACAGCAAGCATTTTCCACACCGCAGTATTTTATTTTTAGTAATTTTGTCTATGGGAGTATTGCTCACGTTCCAGGTTCTTTAGTCGAGTGGTTAGATGAAGTACATTTGTGCCAAAGGCCGTGTGGTTATATCGGCATTACGAAATAAGTTATCTGTAGTTGAAAATCTTTAAATAAACAAATGAGACGGCGATGACGCATGCGTAAATTGATACTCGCGTGATGTTATTGTTATTGTATATCAAAACTTTGGAACGACAATGGTATGTATTATATGTCATTCGATTCAGTATGAATGGGGCTATTTTTTAGGTAAATAAAAAAATAGGGTCATCGCTTTCGATTTTGAAATAATATTATTTTAATTTTTAATTGTCGTAATGTAAACAAACATTAAAAATAAACAATTATTAAAAAAAATCAAAGTCTCTTAATGTTACGGAACAAGTTTTGTTATCTACACTTGTCTATCCACTTGAAGAAACAGCCATTAGTTTAACAGCGGTCCATAGAATTTTTTTCTGTACGAGTCGTGTATAAGTGGCGAGGGAGCTCCGCGGCGCGTCGAAAAAAATGTGCTAAAAACATACTTGCGTATAGGAAGGCGTTACCGCGGGGTACTTGCGCGTGAGTGGATATGTACATGAACGATGTAGAAAAAAGTGCACGTTAAAAGCGTCCGTCATAAAAAGATAAAAACAAAAAAAAAAACAATTCATAAATTAATATAAGACGTACGCTAAAAAGGATCAATCATGAAAGAAATCTGCTGAACTACTCTCTGTCTCTTCATAGTTTATTAATGAGTTGGTGCGAAGACTGAACTTGTCGAGCACAAAGTCATACTAAACGCAGCACCATGTAAATTACTGGCAAACTTTCCGTGCGTGACTGACCTGCTATTACCAACTTTACAGCACCGGCCTGATAATTTTAGATTACTGTAATTCACGACTAAACGAAGCCATACCTACCTGCTGGCAAACAACGCCAAATTACTGTACAATCAATAATTAATAACAACGCCATCTGCTAACAAGTTTTATAACTGTAGTGTGCAAGAAAACTACTAGATGGCGTTAGTGATATCGTGAATATAATTCGCAAAGGACATACCAGGACGAGGATCTTAACGCATGTCTTGTTGTTATTTAACAACATTAATTTCGGATTTTCGTCATAGATGTCGTTAGCGGGGTATGCAGATCTTAATATCATATTATCGTTATCTTTACACAAAACATCCGGAAATACAACGTCTTTATCTTTTTTCAGTCCGTTCATTAACCCACAGAAGCACTTATCAGATTTCACTTTAAACAACTAATTTCACAAAATAACTGAAACCGTAGAGCAAAAACAATTTACGCTACCTAAACTTCTTTCACAGTTATAGTACCTCTAATTTTGCATCACTATCACAATCACAGTGATCTTTATTGTCGTCGCAATAAGGCTGTTATTGGGTTGCTGCCATTGAGAGCTGTGAAACTCACAATAATCTTTATTTTCGTCGCCATATGGTTGATATTCAGTTGCTGCTGTCAGCGGTAAAATAAATGTGAACGAGCTGTACAGTGTACAGGGTTCTTTTGGAGGCGTGGCCAGTATCGGAACTAAAGTCGCCATTTTGTTTTGCCAATATTTACAATGTCTGTGACAATTTGACTAATGTTTACCAACAACGCCCGCCCCCCTACCGCTCCAGGATAAGCAATTCAGCCTGAATTGGCAATTGGCCGGCCATATTAGCCGTAGAACCGATAACCTTTGGGGTAGACGTGTTCTTGATTGGAGACTGCGAATCGGCAAACGTAAGGTAGCACGCCCTCAGGCTAGGTGGAGCGACGATCTTCGCAGGATAGCTGGTAGCAGCTGGATGAGAGTTCGCGAAAAGCGAGTTGAATGGCGTGCAATAGGAGAGGCCTATGTCCAGCAGTGGACTGCTATAGGCTGATGATGATGATGAACGCCCCCATGTCAATGCTATTCAGGTGCCAAAAGATCCTTGTAGCACTTTACTCATTATTAACAAATGACTTCAAAAAAGACTTGCGTCTGGCTCGTTAGTCAAGTGGACGCAAGGGCGACTGGTTCGATTCCTAGCCTAGGTCGGGCAAAGTTATTGGGTTTTCCTTTAGGAATGTCTGAGCAGCGAGCCTGCTCAGTAGAGTGCCTGATTTGTGCCCTAATTGCACACACTTCCCATCACAAAAAACTATAATTTACACTTTACTTGTTGTATTGAGTTATTCCGGTCTGATCACCTGACCCCCCCTTCTCAATCCCATGCTTGTTCGTCTTCTGTTTTAATCTCTTGTGACAAGTTTTTAACATTGGTTCTCGCTAAGATGAAATTGTGATTTGAATTTGATTATTTTTCTATGTACGACCAACTAACCATAGCCATGGCTCAGTTCCGTTTCAGCACCCTAAATGCGTAACACACTCCCAAAACACAATTTGAATCTTTTTGAAGGATATTGCTAATCCATTGCTTTATATGTTCGATAAAAATGCCTGCCCATTAATATAAACAAAGCAATGAATGTTGTTGAACTGTCAACATGACAAAAATTGCTGCTGTAAGTGTGTTACTCAATTACTCCGTTCGTTAGTGACAATAGGCCCCCTATTACATGGTCATCATCATCATCAGCCTATAATGGTCCCACTGCTGGGCACAGGCCTCCTTTCCTCGAGGGGGAGTGGGCTATAATCCACCACGCGCGCCCAGTGCGGGTGTGTAGATGTCACATGTCTTCGAATTTTTGGTTCTAAGACATGCCGGTTTCCTCACGATGTTTTCCTTCACCGTTTTGAGAGCAGAGGTGATGAAGTAATTTACACAAAGTAAAGCGCCTGTCTGGGTTCGAACCTACGACTTTCAACTCGTAAGTCGCGGCCGTTACCACTGGGCCACCACTACTCTCATAATACATATTACATGGTACTTAAAGGTAAAATATGGGTCCCATATTTTACCAGGTATCTCTGCCTACCCCTTGGGGGCATCAAAGTGCTGTTGATACTTCCACAAACTCTTGAAGTCTTATAAGTAAATTCAGCTGTTCAATTTGTTGCGAAAAAACTTTGCTTTTTTGTGACAAAATTCCGTGCTGGGGTAAATGGGGTAAAAAGGGGGTGAGGCTAGAGGTGGGGTGCATGCGGCCCCGGGGTGCATGTAAATTATTGTTCTCTTCGGGATTGGGTCAAATGCCAAACGCTCTTTCACGCAAAAATAGTGATGTTCGCAAGCATTTTTGATGTCGATGATTTTTTTTACTGTGGGAGGTTACAACTTATTGGATGAGTTTTATTATAGAACGAACCATGTGCCCGATGGGGTTTCCCATCAACAGAAATGACAAACTTCCACACAAACTTTCATTCCTTAAAACTTCTTTATAATGAATTTTCAAAAAATCTTTCGTAAGGGCTCACTTTCGTTATAAAAAATTATTCTTGTGCAAAGTTGTATGCTTGTAGACCCAGCAGTTTAGGCTGTGCGTCCCTTGTCAGTGAATTTAAGATTTTTATTGAGTACATAGATATTTTGCCATTTCATAATCTTAAAAAAAATCTACCGGTATCAGGGTCAGGACAAGATTTTGAATAGGGGTTCCATAGAGAGGAACTTCTTAACGACAATACGTATCCAGGATGAAGCCTTGATTCAAATGGCTGTCGTTAGGCAGTTGCTTCAAGAGTATTGACACTTGAGGACTCAGGTGTCGGTCAAAGCTAATGGCTACTATGCCATCGGCTATATTTAACGACTATCGGCACATTGATTGCCGAGTCTACATCTCACTTATTGACAACGTCAAGAGCCAAGGCACTTGAGGTCTGAGCTTTCACAAGGTTCTCGTCATGCGGGAATTTTATATCAAGAATCCCTGTGCATCATCACACTATCAGCACTATACCAGACTTACTGGGGACCACTAGTCCTGTATTTATTTGCTGACACAATCAGTCTATAATGTTCCCACTGATGGGACACAGGCCACCTCTCAATGAAAGGGAGTGGGCCGTAATCCACCACGCAGGCCCAGTGCGGGTTGGTAGATGTCGCATGTCTTCGAATTTTTGGTCCTAGGATATGCCGGTTTCCTCACGATGTTTTCCTTCACAGTTTTGAATTATTTGCCTATGAATTTTTATTTTATCGACATGAACTATATCGATATCCAGCGCCACATCACTACGTTAGTCAACATAGTTAATCGGTGAGTGCGCTACACTCATTTTGCAAGTTTTTTTCGTCGATTCCAAAAGTGTGGAATTTATTCGTGGTGATTTTTTCTAAAATAGAATTTATTATTTTACGAAACAGAATTATGATTAGTGCGTGTAATTGAACAGCAATTTCAAATTCTTCAATTTCATTTTCCTGCTTCCATCATATGCCTAACCTTTTCCCTATGTTGGGGTCGGCTTTTACTCTAACCGGATGCAGCATAATATCAGTATTTTAAATGGAGCGACTGCCTATCTGACCTCTACAACCCAGTTATTTGGTAATACGATACCCCTCGTTGGACTGATGGCGGTGGCTGCTGTCATGATAAAAAAAGATTAACTAGATGATAACGGCAATTATACGGATCGTTGTAATCTGATAACTAATTGAATAAATAAATGCAATAAACAGGTCTGTGTGGTGCCGGATTTAAAGAATAGCACCACCCAATACTTCCCGTGGGTGTCGTAAAAGGCGACTAAGGGTCGTACCGGAGAATGGGCAGCAGCGTTCTCTATGCATTCTACCACTATACTATACTGCGATCGCCAACCCGCCTGCCAAGTGTGGCGATTATGGCAAACCCCCCCTTTTGTGGGAGGCTTATGTCCAGCAGTGGACGTCTTTCGGCTGTAATGATGATGATGATGATGAATAAACAGGTAGGACTGAAACACTGATGTCATAATAAGATTCACTTTGACATTATCAGTGATAATCTAAATAAGTAGTAGTTTAATTTACCTTATAAACTTGAGTAACCAGTAACCATGCTCCTTTAGATGACTCATCATCTGCCTAGCCTTTTCCCAACTATGTTGGGATCAGCTTCCAGTCTAACCAGACGCAGCTGAATATCAGTATTTTACGTGAAGCGACTGCCTATCTGACCTTCACAACCCAGTTACCGGGTAATACGATACCCCTTGGTAAGACTGGTTGTCAGACTTCCGGGCGTCTGACTACCCGTAATGACTGTCCAAGATCCACGAATGACAACCGAGACCAACGGCGCGCTTTCCGAGGCACAGAGAGAGGTCACGGTATGTAAAGATGGTCACCCATCCACAAACCAACCGCGGCAAGCGTGGCTTAACCTGATCGATCGACCTGTGCGGCTGTTATAATACCACGGGCCCCTTCTTAAGATTACTAATTGATCAAATACACCAATAATATAGATATGGAAAACTCCCTGTCTATCTTATCATAAAATATCATCTGTACAGTTAACGACACAAGTCGATGACAGTAGTTTGAAGTTAATTTTTAACCCCCGACGCAAAAACGACGGGGTGTTATAAGTTTGACGTGTCTGTGTGTGTGTGTGTGTCTGTCTGTGGCATCAGAGCTCCCGAACAGTTGAACCGATTTTGATTTTGTTCTTTTTGTTTGAAAGGTGAATTAGTCGGGAGTGTTCTTAGCTATGTTTAATGAAAATCGGTCCAAGCTGGCCGCCGCCACAAAATGGCGGACTACATATATTTTCACAACTCCCTTAATATGGGTATCAAATGAAAGGGCTTGAATAGTAGAATACTATACACTATGATACATTTCAAATCCAAGATGGCCGCCACCACAAAATGGCGATTTACATTTTTTTTTCACAACTCCCTCAATATGGGTATCAAATGAAAGGGCTTGACTAGTAGAATACTATACGCTATTACAAATTTCAAATCCAAGATGGCTGCTTCAACAATAATGTGTATTAGATTGAAAGGGATTGAGGAATATTAACTAACGAAATAAAAACTAAATAGGTACTTGAAAATATTTTTTTGTCTGATTAATGCTCTAGAATGATGAGGAAAGTGGAGTGATGACTCGTACCAACGACCACTAAGTTTGACTATTTTTATTACGAATGGAATTATCCTACTTAAAAAGCGTAGGTATTTCTACATCAGATAGTGTCGCAGTCCCATTTTATAAACTAGATCTGAAATACCTAAGATATCTAATAGCTATGAAATACTTGTACTAAAGTTGAATAACTAAAGGAAGAACTAGAAAAAGGATATAATAAAGCAAAAAAATCTGTTTAGTCTTAAAAATTATTCTTCAACTATACATTAATAATTATTTTTAGACGGATAAAAAACCTGATTAAACACCAAATTACCTGAATCTTAAAACGCAAGAAAAGAAATGAAATACAAAAATTAAGGAGTCCCTACAAAAAACATGAAATAAAAAATTAAATTAAAAATTTAAAAAACCCCCGACACAAAAAAATACCTAATAAAATTAAATGTAAGTAATTGGAAAAGGATCAAATAATTTAAAAACCCCCAACTTAAAAAATCTAGGTAACGAGACTAAAACAGATAAATTCATATGGCAGTCGGGGGACCTCTTAGAATAGAAGGTGTGAACGGTCCCCCGACTGCCATATGAATTTATCTGTTTTAGTCTCGTTACCTAGATTTTTTAAGTTGTGGGTTTTTAAATTATTTGATCCTTTTCCAATTACTTACATTTAATTTTATTAGGTATTTTTTTTTGTCGGGGGTTTTTTAAATTTTAAATTTAATTTTTAATGGAAGCCAATCATTTTTCTATATGTCACGGCTAATATCCGAAGTGGGGCTACACCTAGTTTTAGCCGGCCGAAGTGCGGCAAAACCTAGTTTTAGCCGGGTACAACTAAGTGCAGCCGGCCACATGCGGTTCGTGTATACTTCGGGAGGCGACGTAGGATGCAAGAGCGAGGCACCCCGAGGTTCGGTTTTGTTAGGTTACTTTAAACCCTTTTTACAGAAATAGGGGCCACGCGAAGCGGGGCTCCGTCGACGTAGGATGCAAGAACGAGCGAAGGGCACCCCGAGGTTAGGTTCGGTTAAAACTAGGTTTAGCCGCACTTCGGCCATTAGCCGTAACATATACGACTATATACAAGGAGTAAATAGACTCATTGCATAGTCGCCAACTACATATTCTGTACATCAAACTAAAAATATTTGCTGGGAAACGACTTTTATTTTTGGTGTGAAAATTTGCTGTTTTTTAGGGTTCCGTACCCAAAGGGTAAAAACGGAACCCTATTATTAAGACTGCTGTCTGTCCGTCTGTCTGTCTGTCACCAGGCTGTATCTCAAAAACCGCGATAGCTAGACTGTTGATATTTTTACAAAGTATGTATTTCTGTTTCCGCTATAACAACAAATACTAAAAACAAAATAAAATAAATATTTAAGGGGGGCTCCCATACAACAAACCCGATTTTTTTGCCCTTTTTTGCTCGATATCGAAAATGGCAACAGGTAGGCACTTGATATATTCACAAAATACTCAGTTGTATTTTAACTTTAATAATAAAATTAAAATAAAATAAATATTTAAGGGGGGCTCCCATACAACAAACATGTTTTTTTTTCGGCGTTTTTGCCTTGTGGTACGGAACCCTTCGTGTGCGAGTCCGACTCGCACCTGGCCAGTTTTTTATTTTTATTCGCGGTAGTGCGCAATGTAACCGCACGCAAAACGTTATGCTTATACTTCATGCAACAGAACAGGGGTCGTGGGGATATTTAAAGTTGTGTTATAAAGTTATAACAGTTGTGTTTTTTTTGTAAAAAAAACCCGGCCAAGTGCGAGTCGGACTCGCACACGAAGGGTTCTGTACCACAAGGCCTAAAACGACGAAAAAAACGTTTGTTTTATAGGTACTCCTTTAAATTTTAACTTTATTTTATTTTTCGTTATTGCGGTAACAGAAATGCATCAACTGTGAAAATTTCAACTGTCTAGCTATCACGGTTCATGAGATAGCCTGGTGACAGACAGACGGACAGTGGAGTCTTAGTAATAGGGTCCCGTTTTTAACCTTTGGGTACGAAACCCTAAAAATGTCAGTAAAAGAGTAAATTTTTTTTATTATAAAAGCTTGTAATAGTAAAAAGACACATAACGAAGCTGAGAGTCACTTGTACTTACAAGTGACTCCTAATCCTAGTGATCCTAAGATTTACCGCAGTTCGGGCTTTTACAGTAACATATATAAATTTTAAAAGCTTGAGGCACTGATGTGCGTTATCCGTTATACATGTGTACCTACGTGTAGTAGGTATAATAACAGTGCCTCAAGCGTTTAATATATATTTTAAAATGACAATGTCACTTAAATTTTTTTTTTTAGTTCGCGTTATTCTTTCTTTTTTAGGTTACGTTTTTATTTAAATAAAAGCTTGTTTTAAAAAACTTTTTGTTATTTTCATTTTTTACACCCGTCATGGGTACTATATAAACAGGTGGTGGCAGCATACTGTAAATATGAATTCAGCCACAAGATATTATAAAAAATAATTGATAAAGTTAAAAAAAAAAAAAAAAATATGATATATATTTTTTTATTTACCTATGTAAAGGATGTTGTCACCGTTTCCGGCACAAAGAAGTCCAGGTGTGAAGGCGAAGGATTTATTATTACACAACGTACAGAATATAGGACGAATCCACACAACCTTTTCCCAGAAGGGACGAAGGAGGGGGATAAGGTGTCCTCAAACCAACAAGATGACAATATAAGTCAAGGGTTTAGGCTAACTTAATAGAGGAGTCCCGTGTAATTAATCCAAGTAGGACGTAACTCACAGATGTACCACTAGTTCAGTTTTCTCTCCAAAAATTAAAATATACTAGCGGAGGTCATTAACCCTCGGAGACTCTTAACACCGCGATTCAGAAAAGTGACGTAACGCGACAGCGCCATCTCGCGTCGAGTAGCGGCATGTTGTAGTGTCTCTCTTATATGATAGGTGGCGTTGGTGGTTTAAATAAGGTTTGCTACGCCTATATTTTTTTTTTCAATTTTATTTTATTGCATAAAACGTATCTTATAATGAAGTAGTAAATAATTATTATGTTATTAATTGTGGTACGCTCCCAAGTAGGGTTGCCAACTCTTATTCACGGATACGCGGGAAACCGGAAATTAATATGTACCATATTTATGACTCGCCAAAAAAAGCGGGACCTGCCTACTAATATACAGAAGCGAGACAAAAACAACTGTATTTTTTTTAAATCAGTTTTTTTTAATTTCTTGAGTTTGGCGAGTTATCATTTTCACAACACATAATTCAATTCAATTTACTTATTTTTCAAATCATAAAATCCAATTTGTTAGTAGATACATATACATTAGTACATCCTACTAATAAAACTAATATTATTGTTTGTATGTTTGTTACTCAATCACGCGTAAACCGTTGAACAGATTTGGATGAAAACTGGCACATTTCCATCAACATTCATCATTCATTCAACATTCATTCATTTCAACATTTCCTAGATTAAGGCGAGGTTTTCCCGGACCGATAGGCATAGAAAACACTACCTCAGCCCCCGCCAGTTGAACGCGGCGTATTTAACTACGATGCGCTGAGCGGGACCGCGCCACGTGACACGTTGTGACCGCGAATAACCTTTGTGCAATGAATGCGCGCCACGAAACAGACAAATACAGTAGATCAACTTTGATGTTATATTTTATTTTTAATGAATAAAATTTGTATGTAGGAACTTATCATCTACGCTTGATAAATTCTCATGACAGTTTCCGGTTAGTAAAAATTAGGTTAGTTTGGTAAAGAAACGCACTATGTAAAAAATCTAAGGTAAGTTTGTACCTATATTTAAAATAAAACACAAACAAAAACAACAAAATCAATTAAGCAAACTTTATTTTTATGTTATAAACAGAAAAAATTAAGAAAATGAAAATAATATACAATAAAAAATATAACTATCCGAATTGAGAACCTCCTCCTTTTTTGAAGTCGGTTATAAAACGTATTTAATAATTATTAAAATTAACTGTTTGTGACACAGAAGTAGACGCCACATTCTCAAAATTCACTATTTGTGATACAGAAGTGGAAACAATAGCAGGTGTTGCAATATTTTCTTTGTTTTCTCGCATTTTTATTTTTCTTATATCCATTCCTCTAATATGTCGGGGATCTATGATTTCAGGCAATAGACACTGCATATAAAAATTAATAAGTTTTTTTTTTCCCAAAATTTACTATCTTTCACTATCTTGATTACATGTACGGGTATTGTTTTACCTGACCATATACCAAACAAGCAATATTGCCTCCCGGTAACATGGAGTTGGCCCTGAAATTATATTGCATTAATTTTTCAGAGATCAGACTGTAAACGTTCTTAAAATTACGAGAATTGCCCCTCTGGTGTGCAATCGACGTTTAAGAGATAGCTTACTATAATCACGTGTATTAATTTATTTTCGATGTTTTTTTTACTCTGATATCATTTTAGTTTTTGTACATCGTACTCGGTACTAGTACTGATCAACAAAGTTAACGTATGTATTTAGGCAATCGGTATAAAAACATTTAAGATTCATTTCTTCTCTACTTGTTAACATATAGTTTAGTAAGACTTACTTATTTGCTGTTTCAACTTCTAAATTATCGGCAGTTAAAAAGTTCTCTGAAATCTTGTCTCTATCTTGTACTAATTTCTGTTTGACTTACAGTACTTTGAGGTTCACTAATAGTGTTTAAGGTTGTTCTGTAACAGTGTTATAAACATTATGAGTCATGAATCGCAATCTATATTCAATTTATAACTTAACACTATTATCTCCATGATTAAGATGGTCATGATGATTATATTCATGACAATCATGAGTACAATCAATATTACTTTTATAATTGTTAGTACGTAATGACTAAAGTTTTATGTTTTGAAGAAAGTACTTACGTATGACTATGAAAAGTAGTATCAGGGTTAGGTATCTAGAGTCTGAACAACACCCCTGAGTATATTTTTTCTCATTGAAACGCTGCAAAATAAATGTTGACATTATAGTGGCATTTCAAATCGTTTTAATTATACATTTTACAAGTATATTTTATAATTGTTATATAAGTTTAGCAATATTTCGAAGTTATTGAGCAAAGAAAATAATCATTTCAACGAATTTAATAACAAACCTACTGTACTTTTTTGTACAGTGTCGCGTCTAAACAATGGTCGTAACATTTTCGTGGTTTTCCGTCAAAGAAAATCGTTTATTTACACTAATAATATGTTACCTATATAATATTATTGTATTTTTTTTTACAAGCTTTTATTTTTTATATTATAAAGAGATAAAATTGTAAGTTTTGTATGTATAGGGTAATCTCTGAAACTACTGATCCGAGTTAGAAAATTCTTTCACAAAAAAATTTTCAATAGGTAGTTACATTATTAAGGAGTGCTACACGCTATTTTTATTCTGATAAAGATATATTTTCCATAGGAAATCATAATAAATGTAATTGAAGTCGGAAAAAAACTCGTCGCTCGGCCGCTTATATTGCTAACGCTGGCTAAACCATACGAGGAACATCAAAATAATGTACTACAAAATTGTATATCTTGATAATGCCCTCAAAAAAGTTCGCGATGGTATATGTCTATATTATAAGGATAACTTACAGTAACCACTTTTATCTTTTTAAAATCAATAAAATATAATGAGTGACTTTCGAAGCAATTTTGACATACATTGTATTAATCCTTATCTCATTAAATATGTTAGTAAAATTAAGCATTCAATTTAGATCAAAACTGCAGTTTACAGCATGTCATTAGAATGAATACTTTAGAAGATATCACAGTATTAAAATTACGCGCACAACAAAACAAAAAAAAAAACAAAAGAACGGAAAAGTCTTCCTCAACAAAGTATTATTACGTATGCAAGTAATCTCATAAAATAAAACTACTAGGCAAAATTGTAGTGCTACTATAGTATTGATAATGAGTTACTTACCATTTCTCGAGTTGATATTTTCGTAATGCCCGAGGTGTCAATTTCCTGTATGAACTTTTGTTCTTTGAATTCTTGCAAATATTCTTACAAATAATTATCATTTATCAATAATTATCTTTTTCTCTCTGTCTTCGATATTTTCTGCCTTTGACATTTTATTTCTTAGTTTAGTTTTCAAGTTGTGTACTGCTGTTTTGTTAGACATAGATAAAAATTTATTCGCATACATACATGCATAACATGAAGCTAGGTATTTTAACTGGAGTTTTATCGTTTTAGACGAAATCTCCAGTAAATTATAATGAAAACTGTAGAAATTGGTACTTAAACAGAAAACAGGGATGTCTTGGTGAAAACAGTAAATCTACTGTTAAAACAGTAGGGTTGGCAACACTGTGCGTAATGTTTCTTATATAATGGAAAGCGCAAACGCGGAAAAAATTGGCGTGCGTCCGTCCTCGAAGACCTCTCGGCCGGCACTAAACGGCCCGCTCGAAATCGAATTGCTCAATATCGTATGATTTTTGTTCTTACAAAAATAAATAACCACTTATATAAAAATCTACCTTACCCAGCGCTAGAAAATATTAAAACCTATTTTTTGATACATTACTTAGATGGTTTCGTAATATAATTTTTTGTTAAGAAGTACATTTGAAAAATCGATTTAGTGTCATCTTTGCGATTTTTTTTTATCGAGTCAGTTATTAGTAATTACGTTTCCGTCTTTATACAGCGCTTGACCATATGTTCAATTTTGTTAAAATGATTTTTATTTTGCGGAATATTTACATTATTTAGATATACATAGCTCCAAAAAACTTAAAAATGGTACAACCTCGCCTTACACATAGGATACTTTTCATCCCGATATTCCCACTGAATTGTTATAACCCTGAATTCGCCCATGGTCATCTTTTATGGGTTCGAACCTACGACCTACAGGCGCTCTACTTTGTGTGAACTATTTCATCACCGCTGCTCTCAAAACGGTGAAGGAAAACATCGTGAGGAAACCGGCATCTACCAACCCGCGTGCTGGAGTACGCCCCACTCGCTCTCACAGAGTGGAAGCTTGTGTCCCAGCAGTGGGAACATTCTAGGCTGGTTATGTCCTTAGCACAATCATCGTCGACTGTACCTAACTAAATATTTAACGTTCATTGCATCAAAATAATCTTCATTACAAAATAACATACCGGGCTGATAAACTTAAAAACTACAAATCAATAGTGTCACTAGAAAAAGAATAATATAAACTTCTGCAATGATTCTCTTTTTCTTATCCGTCTTGTTAGCCAGCTCACGCGCTGCCTACAACATTTCCGTGTATGGGGACGTCCACAAAGATGTGGAATTCTTCACCAGAACATTCCCATGGATTATAGATAATATCGGTGGAGAAATTACCGTGGACTATGGCATGCTGGGCAGTGGAAGGTACTCTGTACCACAAATGTGCGCCTTACAAGACCTGAAGCGAAACACCTTTCTGCAAGCGCAGTATTTGAAATGTGAGGCTGAAGGTAAGGAATATAGAGCTTGTTTTTATGTAAAAAAATGATGGCCCATCTGAAGGTAAGTGGCACCCGTACTCTTCAAACCAGAACTCAGATACGCTGCGTGAGGGCAGAAATAGGCGAGGGTTGCCAAAGGTGGCAAGTATGTTCTCGTACGAGCTCCTTCATCATCATCATCATTTCAGCCGAAAGACGTCCACTGCTGGACATAAGCCTCCCCCAAAAGGGGGGGTTTGCCATAATCGCCACGCTTGGCAGGCGGGTTGGCGATCGCAGTATGGTATGGTGGTGGAATGCATAGAGAACGCTGCTGCCCATTCTCCGGTACGCCCCTTAGTCGCCTTTTACGACACCCACGGGAAGTATGGGGTGGTGCTATTCTTTAAGTCCGGCACCACACAGACAAGACGAGCTCCTTAATGATTACTATTTTAACCAAAATCAAAAAAGATGTTCTCAGTTCGACTGTATTTTTGTATGTATTTGACGCGTTGTTTTCGGTAATTGTGGATTCATTTCGATTTTTTTAAATGTATTATTTTGAGTAGTTTTTTAGTTAGCTTCAATAATACGTTTTTTTTTCTCATGATGTTAAATACTCGTAATAATTTACTGTCACTGACATAGCACGTAGCTGTAATTATTTAGCCATGGGCCCCTCAAAAAAAAGAAAACACTACTTAGTGAAAAATAACTTTAATTTCGGAACTCGGTTAATTTTTTTGTAAATAAGCTTTTATTAGACTATACTGAACATCGCATTCTAAGGCGTCTTTGTAATGACAGTATTCATTGTACGACATTGAGGAACTTCAAAAAACAGTGCTTATTAAAAAACTGACGATAACCAGACCCAAACATATACATACATACATTACACATACATTTTTCATTATTATTGATATTTTTTTTATTTTTATTTATTCATTTTTATGGATTTCAGGAAATCCGAGTGAATACTGCCTGTGTGAGGCCGGAATAGACCCCAAAACATTTAAGCGGTGCGTGGCATTGAGAGGATCCTTAGCTGGCGCAGCTTCAGCGAGATTTTCCCGGCTAGGCATCAACTTCACTCCTATTGTAGAACTAGAGCAAAGAAGTACAGTTTTCGGGGTAGAAGACATCTTGTTCCTAATAAAAATATGCACCATATTTGGCGATAATTTGCCAAGAGGCTGTATTCATTATTCTAGTCTGACTGACAGTTTTCCTGAAAAGAAGGCATTGGCACAGTTTGACAGGGCATGCCACAAAGAGTTTCCTCTCAGTTGTGAAGATGAGAAGCCTGTGACTCCTGTAACGACAACATCTCGTCCGTGGCGGTTGGCAACAGAATCGCCGCCCGTGGCAAACCTCGTCAACGCTTACACCGTGGCTAACGACGCCAAGGTGGCAAACGACGTCAGCGCCTCTGGACTCGCAGACGACGCTGATACCGCGGTTGACCACACCACCTTCCACGACACCGTGGGTGACTCAAACTTGGCCGTATTGGCAAACTACGCCATCAACAATTTGCCATACGACGCCAAGGCCTGATTGGCAGGCTACGCCAATGCCAGTGGAGCCTATCAATGTGACTTGTCCGGGAAATACTTGTATTATACCTAATTTAGTTGCCATTATAATATTGGATTGATGACATTGTGTTCTAATTTGGACTTCCAAATTACCGTCACGTGAACTTTCACGTGACGGTAAAATTACAGGCAGAACCGATATTTAACTTGGTAGAATTGCACCACCCCATACTTCCCGTGGGTGTCGTAAAAGGCGACTAAGGGTCGTACCGGAGAATGGGCAGCAGCGTTCTCTATGCATTTCACCACCATACCATACTGCGATCGCCAACCCGCCTGCCAAGCGTGGCGATTTTGGCAAACCCCAAAGAATGACAACACTAGGCCCCTAGTACCCGGTAGCCCGCCTACTGTTGGATGCGGGTAGCACAGCTTAGGACCGGTCGAAGTGGAGGTGCTTGGGGAAGGCCTATGTCCAACAGTGGACGTCTTTCGGCTGAAATGATGATGATGATGATGATGAATTACATCTTGATCCTATACTTGTATTGTCAAAAAAATCAAAATTGACCATGTCTAATAAAGATTCAGGATTATTTAAAATTAGCTAGATAAACTCCAGTCCAGTCCAGTCTGACAACCAGTCTTATCAAGGAGTATCGTATTACCCAGTAACTGGGTTGTGGAGGTCAAATAGGCAGTCGCTCCATGTAAAATACTGGTATTCAGCTGAATCCGGTTAGACTGGAAGCCGACCCCTAACTTAGTTGGGAAAAGGCTAGGCAGAAGATGATGATGGCTAGATAAACTCCGCAGACTCGATGGATATCTAAACACGAAACCATAAAATAAAAAAAGATTTGATGTTTTTTTGGAAGGTCAACGTCCGCTGTTAGTGTTGAAGTATGAGTAGAGAATAACTGTTTTCTTATGTTCTATCGTGTTCAGATACCGCAACCTACGTATGCGAAGTTCACACAAAAAAAAACAGATTTTTTAAACTGATATTTCAAGTGACTATTTAGTAAGAGTTGTAAACGATATCTGGGGTCGATGACCTCACATTTAATTTTTCAAAAATAATTTATTTATCGTTTTTTCAAATCACATCAAAAGTACCTAATTTATTCTAATTAGGCTGGGAATCAGCACTTTTCGAACGTCAGAATTACATAAGACAGTCCCTAAAAAGCCATGAAACATTATGTTTAGATATCGTTACCCATCGCGTCTTTGGAGTTTAGCTATCCAATTTAAAATAACCCTGTTATATTGTTCTACAATATTAAGACCTTCTTTTGAATCGTGGTTGTAATAGGTCCCCGAATAAAGAAAAGATAAAGATTTTCCAGCACGCAAAGCATGACCACCGCAAAATAGGAAGACACGAACGACAAAATGACAGATCGTAGAAAGATTTCTACAGTGCGATGTCAAAAATGATGAAAAAAAAAAGAAAAGTGACACTGACTAACGCCGCCATTTTGATTTTGCACTAAACAACAGCGCCCCCTATCAACGTTACACGAGGGCCAAAAGTTCCTTGCAGCATATAAATTCCCACTGCTTAAACACATGCCTCCTCTCTGTGACAGGGAGTGGGCCGTAATCCACCATGCGGGCCCGGTGCGGGTTGGTGGACGAGTCTTGTAGGACTTTTTGTTTGTTCCTAGTAAGGAAAACATGGAAATTACGAGAAAGAAAGAAAATAAGTTTATTTGACCCAGGTTAAGGGGATTACAGGACCTAAACGCAAAAACGCAAGTTTTAGAAACAATAAAAGTATATGATCGACTACAGTAAACAAAATCAGAAAAATACATATATGATATTCTTCAGGATATATATGCTAGGTAGATAGTGTGTTGAAAACATAATACAACTAATTTGATACGATATAAAAAAATGATGAAGATACCTCTAAAAACTTTCTTTTTACAATAGAAATAAAACTAATTTACATACAATCATTCTGATTTTTTGTCAGATTATTCTACAAACAGCATACTACAGCGTAAGTGTTTTATTTTTTTAGTCCAATCAATAGTTTTTTTGTACATAGATAATTGCTTCATATTTTGTAATAAATTACCAGCGTTGTGTCATCGCGCTTCTCTTTCTTTTCTACGCAGTCCGACAGTGACCGCGCTTTAGGTCATGTAAGCCCCTTAAGTAAGGCACACAATGTTCACACAAAAACAAAAAAAAAACATTAAAAAAAAACTTAAAATAGTATTGTGTGCCTCACGGCTATGCCAAATAGACGGGAGAAGTGGGCATGGTCATTCTTCGTGTGATGGAAAATCACACTAAAATTATAAAGACGAAAGTTTGCGAGTGTGTGTTGCGTGTGTGTTTATATGTTTGTTACTTCTTCACGCTCAAACGGCTGGACCAATTTTTATAAAATTTTGTATGGAGGTAGCTAACACCCTGGATTAACATATAGGCTACTTTTTATCCCGATATTCCTACGGGATCGAAACTTATGGGGTGAAACCGCGGGGCGCAGCTAGTCTTTTTATAAAGTTACTGGTTTCCTGCTGAAACCAAACCAGACGGTAGCCGATCTCTCAGACAATGTGCCGATCAAGTCAAAAATAAATTAATGTTCCGATTTAAATGTGTTTCAACATTTTTGGTTCCTCCTATGCCTTTTTAGGGTTCCGTACCCAAAGGGTAAAAACGGGACCCTATTACTAAGACTTCGCTGTCTGTCCGTCTGTCTGTCACCAGGCTGTATCTCAAGAACCGCGATAGCTAGGCAGTTGAAATTTTCACAAGTTATGTATTTCTGTTGCCGCTATAACAGCAAATACTAAAAACAAAATAAAATGAATATTTAAGGGGGGCTCCCATACAACAAACGTGTTTTTTTCGGCGTTTTCGCCTTGTGGTACGGAACCCTTTGTGTGCGAGTCCGACTCGCACTGGGCCAGTTTTTTTGTTTTATTTGAAAGTATAGCTTATGCCCGTGACTTCGTCCGCGTGAAATTACTTATTCCCCCGACCCACCCCGTCGCATCGCATCGCCTGCCCGCGCTATTACTTAGTTTTTGCTTAGCGTTCTTTCTGACTTTTGTTCTTTTTGCCCGGCTCCTAAGGGTCATAGCGTGATGTTAAATAGCCTATAGCCTTCCTCAAGAATTGGGCTATCAAAAAAAAAGAAGATTTTTTCAAATCCGACTGGTAGTTCCAGAGATTACCCCCTACATACAAACTTACAAACTTTACCTCTTTATAATATGTATTAGTATAGTTAAGAAAGAAAGAAAAACATTTTTTTTGGGAGACGCACAGGAAATACAAATACTTAGTTAAAAAAGAGCATTTAAAACTAACCAAGTTACATAAATAATAATTAAAAAAAACTGGCCAAGTGCGAGTCGGACTCGCACACGAAGGGTTCCGTACCACAAGGCAAAAACGCCGAAAAAAACATGTTTGTTGTATGGGAGCCCCCCTTAAATATTTATTTAATTTTAATTTTATTATTTATTATTAAAGTTAAAATACAAATGAGTATTTTGTGAATATTTCAAGGGCCTACCTATTACCATTTTTGATATCGAGCAAAAAAGGGCAAAAAAATCGCGTTTGTTGTATGGGAGCCCCCCTTAAATATTTATTTTATTTTGTTTTTAGTATTTGTTGTTATAGCGGCAACAGAAATACATCATCTGTGAAAATTTCAACTGTCTAGCTATCGCGGTTCTTGAGATACAGCCTGGTGACAGACAGACAGACAGACTGACAGACGGACAGACGGACAGACAGCGAAGTCTTAGTAATAGGGTCCCGTTTTTACCCTTTGGGTACGGAACCCTAAAAAAGACCTGTGCGAGGTCAAAAAGGCTCCTATCTCAGTATAATGCTGATATATTAAAAAAATAAATACCGCAGCGCTGGTATAAGTCATAATATAAAAATGTTATTTTCAACAAAAAACACAACCTACTTCCAAAAAACAATATTTCATCACCACTGCTCTCAAAACGGTGAAGGAAACCGTCATGTCCTAGAACCAAAAATTCGAAGACATGTGGCATCTACTTTATTTATTTTATTTTACCATTTATGTACACACATGTATAAACAGACAAGAAAAAAAACAGAACAGAAAAATAGGTACAAAGGTGATGCTTATTTCATAAGAAATCTCTTCCAGCATACCTGCGATAGGACAATAAATAGAGAGATGTAGACAGCGTGCGAAAGAGTAAAGGAGACAAAAAAAATAACACATAAAATCTAAAAACAATTCACTTAAAAAAACTAAACAAGTATTATGAGAATATACTTACTTACATACATACAAATAAATATACATACTCCCAAAATAAATATCACTAGAATTTTAATAAATATAATGCAAACAAAATAATAAATACATACACAACTATGATAAAGTGGAAAAATAGTGTTCCTTAACTTTTCTTTTAAAAACTGCAACAGTTTGGCAGTCCCTACCAACCCGCACTGGGTCCGCGTGGTGGATTACAGCCCACTCCCTCTCACAAAGAGGAGGCCAGTGGACCAGCAGTGGGAACAATATAGGCATGTACATTATTCTGTAGTCATTGATTTTATTTCTTATTTTGATTGTTGTTTTTGTTTATATCTAATCGCATGCTGCACTGGCTGACGTCATCACGTCAACGCCGGCTGTCGCTGAAAACCAGCGCTGGGGCTCTGTCTCGTATAGGGTCTTAGCATTATGCTGAGCGATAGCCGTTTTGCGTAGATGTGACGCATACTTTCTCCCAAATTGTTATTTTGTTTTATTTTTTGTTTGTGTTTTTATTTTTATGCGTCATGTTTGCCGCAAACAAAGGTATTTTCCTTCTTTCTATTGAGATTGAGAGACTAAGGCACGCACAGTTTTATGTTTTCCTGCAATGTTTCCCTTATATGTAACCTTAAACCCTGTAAATGTAATAGCGATGCGATAAGTTGAATGAGCTCAATCACCGGTGGGGGATAACAAAAGCTGTGTCGGAGGGTAATTGCGAACTGCACCGTTCGTGTAGTCCTCTGTGCCGGTTGCGTAATTATATAGAGCTGTTGATACCTAGTAATTTAAAAAAAAAACAGTCGAGAGGTAGGACACCTGCACACGTAGCATGAGCATCGGTTTGTCGACGGAAGAGTAGACAAAGATGACGTTCCGTGTAGACAGTACGACGGTAGCAAAGTAGAAAGAGTCAACTGCACTTTTTACGAAATTCCCTCTTTTACTTAATTCGACTCGGAATTCTTGGTTTTGTCATACGATTTTTTTTTTCTTTTTGATTCTTAATATTTACTGATATTAAGTCACATTATAAGGAGGGGTACGTGGCCAAATAATAACAGCCGCATAAGTTGATTGATCAGGTTAAGTTACATTTGCCGCGGTTGGACCGTGGATGGGTGATCTTTACATACCGAGACCCCTCCGTTCCTCGGAAAGCACGTTAAGCCATTGGAATTTTGGGAATTTTGTTCTTTATTTTCGTGGGATTTTGTAGATAACCGTATATACTTTGTGGCCGTCGTGTAAAAAGTTTTCTACTGTCTGTAGCGATTACAAAATCTCTTCACTACCTTAGACAACTGTCAGTTGTCAGTGTGATTTTGACATTTGGGATAGAAAACTTTCTTCTGAAATAGTCTACATAAAAAAGGACCTAGACAAAGATCGACCGACTTCCGAAATTAAAGTTATTTTTCACTTTATAGTGTTTTTTGGAAGTCGGTTGTTTTTTTTTTGTAAAAAAGTTTTTAGAAGGCCTCCTTTTTTAGAAGTCGTTTAAAAAACAATTCGCTTAGTATTGGGTCTGAATCTATTGCTTTAAACTTTATATCAAGATGCTGGGCTGCTACGGAGAAAGGACATCATTCAGGTGTTGAACACTTTGTATGTTCAAAAACAATAAAAACATTTCCCTCAATCTTTTTGTCTTTGTGTGTTATGTGCTGACGCTACTCGTCTTTACGCATACATTCATCGCGTGTTTAAATAATTTGTACTAAGTATGACCTATCTATATAATAATAAAGTACTGGATTAGTCGACCAATTTACAAACAGCCATAAATCATTCGAAACACAGTGGTTTTATCAACTCTATATAATTCAACTAAAGCCCGCACATGAGCTACAGAAATGCAACCACTGCTTATCCGCAAACGTCCTCGCCATGCAGGCTATAATTCTGATGACCCGCGCCATTTTGAATGTTGGAAATGCTGTTATATTCATTTTCTTGACGCGGCAGACACATGACTGTGATGATTTATTGGTGCTGGTGTTGAAGTTCAGGGGGCCTAAAAAGGCCACATTGGCAGAATCATAAAAGGATAACATTATGAATTATAATGGTCGGTTAACTGTTAAGTTAATCGTATCAAATCCCATTGGTAGTAGTAGGATTTTTCAGTTATTTTTTTTTGTCTGTGCTAAAATACCAATCAATCCGATCCCCTTGGATTATACCTACGTAGTGCAGCGAAAAAAAGAAAAACACGGGCTGTCTTCGCCATATTATTATTCATAATGTTATCCTTTTATGATTCTGCCAAAGTGGCCTTTTTAGGCACCCAGATCATAGAAATAATAAGCATCATAGCAACGCGAATCGAGGGCAAAGTGACAAGAAATTCTAACTGCCGAAGTTAACAACTGTAGGTATATAATATCATAATCACAATCAGCCTAAAATGTTCCCACTGCTGGGACCCAGGCCTCCTCTCGGTGAGAGGGAGTGGCTCGTAATCCACCACGGGGGCCAGTGCGGGTTGGTAGATGTCACATGTCTTCGGATTTTCGGTTCTAGGACAAGCCGATTTCCTCACGATGTTTTCCTCAAGATCACGATCGCGATGTTTTCAAAACGGTGAATTGAATGTAGGTATTGCACTGTTTTATGAAACCGCTGTTTCTTTTTATTACCGACGAAGAATGTCTACTCTTGGAGGAAACCAGAATCATGTTCATAGTTCCTGGTTACAGGTAGCGCGTCGCTGTTCCTGCCGCCCTGTATTAAATCCAGGTAGACATTTGACACCTCATTCATCACCCTAAAAAGAGACTGAAGCAACTACATCTGGTAAGATTGGAAGCTGACCCTGACATAAAGTAGTTGAGAAAAGATTAGGCGATTGATGATCAAAAAATATTAATGAAGACTGCAATCTGCTATCTGCCTAGCCTTTTCCCAACTATGTTAGTGTCAGCTTCGAGTCTAACTGGATGCAGCTGAATACCAGTATTTTACATGGAGCGACTGACTATCTGACTTCCACAACCCAGTTACGGGGCAACACGATACCCCTTGGTAAGACTGGTTGTCAGAATTTTGGGCTTCTGACTGCCCGTAACGACTGTCAAAGTCCTTCGAATGACAGCCAGGACAAACGGTTTAACTTATGCTTTCCGAGGCATGAAGGGGTGTCGGTATCAATAGAAACAAAATCCTTTTTTCTTTTATTTTAGCAAAGTTTCCCACATTGCAGATGATTGAAGTATGTATATAAGCCGGATCCAACATTGTCTTTGAGTGAATTCGAATCCAACGCGTCCTGGATACAAAATAAACCGCAAAAGCTTGGGCGTTAGTGCAGTACAGCCTCCCCAACTCAGATTAGGGAGGTCGCATGGTATTGGCAGCTCTCATTAATTTGATAGATGGAAGCCCGGCTGTTGTTTACGCGCCAAATTAAGTTTGTCTTTTAAAGATGGCGGCGGCCTCAGAGCAACGTTTTTGCAAATGGCGGATTTTCTTTTCTTTTTTTTCTGTGACGTTATTTTTGTGTTTTGGTTTGACAGTCTCTGTCCCCCATACTTCTATCCAAGTTTGAGACATTGGGTGTGCGTAGCATAAGCTACGAAATCTTTAAGGATTAGGGGTCATTCGGCCTACTATGGAACTGGGACCGTGGACCAGTTGCCCCTTTTAAAAATTGAGAATGGTTAATTGGGCCCACATCTGTTTTGCTTTCAATTAAGCGAAGGGTGGCTTAAAACGGTGTGAAATCTAAGATAGAAACACGCTTGTACGATACGACTACATACAGAAAGCACAGCTAATAGAAATCTCTATTCCTAGACAGCACGTTTCGCCGAAATCTTTGTTGATAGAAAACATTGTTTGTAGATATCTCGGTTCATAGGAAGCATTCTTCTCTAACAATGCTTCCTATGGAGAGTAGTTTTGTTAGTTGTAGTAGTTGAGAGATCTCTGTTCATAGATAGCACTTCTTGCCGTAAACTTTGTTCATAGAAACCGCTGTTTCCAGATACCTTAGTTAAAAAAGCGCAACGTAGGATGGCAGAGCGAGTGAAGGGCATCCCGAGGTTAGGTTTGATTAGGTTACTTTAAACCCTTTACACAGAAATAGGAGCCCCGCGAAGCGGAGCTCCGTCAACATAGGATGCAAGAGCGAGCGAACCGGAATACAGCTTTCTTAAAAATAATGATCTAATTGGTTTCCGTGAACCAAAGGCGCTTTCTGTGAACCAAGGTGAAACAGTGGTTTCTATGAACAAAGTTTCCGGCAAGAAGTGCTATCTATGAACAGAGATCTCTGTCAACAGTGCTTCCTATGAACCGAGATATCTACGCTTCGCACCCTTCGCTTGATTGAAAGCATAAGAGATGTGGGCCCAGTTAACTATTATCAATTTTTAAAAGGGACAACTGGTCCGCGGTCCCAGTTCCACAGTGGGCCGAACGACCCCTAACCCATCTTTAAAGACTACCTCACGAATAGAAAGCAACGTGTTATAATTGGGGATTACATGAGTGATGAGGTGACCGTCTCCTACGGCGTTCCACAAGGGAGCGTCTTGGGTCCCTCCCTCTTCCAGCGTTATATCAACGACCTCTGCACAATGTCCCTCCCCTACACTTGCATTTTCACGTATGCAGAGGACACCGCCATATTTGTCTGGGATCCAAACTGGCAGACAGTCAAAGAAAGAGCAGAATTCGCACTATCCAATGTGAAAAATTGGCTGACTCGCAACCTACTAACCCTCAACCTAACCAAAACGCAATTTGTTTCCTTCTCCATCAACAAAACTAAGACTCCACTGCGAGGATTTTCCATACAAGCACACAATTGCATCTCACAGGCCAACTGCCAAGAAATCATTCGCGCGGAATGTGTGAAATATTTAGGAGTACACATGGAGAGTGGCTTGAGGTGGGATAAGCACATAAGTTCAGTAAATTCATGCATTTAAAACGCTTAGTGACAGTGCAACTATGAAGCAACTCAGACTCGTATACTTGGGTTTTTGTCAATCTCCCCTCCATACTGCGTCACTGTATTGGGGGGGGGCCGCAAAGACGCATCTACTAAGCTTAGTACATCATAACATAACTCGCTAACAAACATCGCTCTTTGAGCTCTTTCTAAGCTTAGAAAGAGCTCAAAGAGCGATGTTGAAAGTGATGGCAAGAAAGCCCTACAGATATTCAACATCTCAGCTATACTCGGAACGGAAGACGACAAACCACCAACGACAATACATTTAAACGTAAAATTACCCACCTGCCCTTAAAAATGCCTGTGCCGAAGTTAGTACTGTTCACAAAGAACTGTGCCTATATGGCATTTCTAAAATATAACTCTTTGCCCAAAGGAATGACTGACCTGCCATATAAAAGGTTCTGTTGTGCCTTGCGAGAATGGTTGATTCAGGCTACAACGTTAAAGACTTCTTGAATAAAAGCCAATGCGATTTGGTTTCCACTAAGAAAAATAAAATAAAATTAAAGATTTACCGAATAATTTATTTTTTATAAAGTTAAAATAATGGCTGCTGGAAAAACGATTTTAATCTATACCCAAATGGATTTATAAATAATGTATTTTAAATTATTGAATGTGAATAATGTGTTTTAAATATTTAATGTGTTAGTGAATATTCAATGTATTGAAAAATGTAATTTTTGTTTGAACTAGTATTTAAAGCATGCTATTGGACGTAAATAAACTCATATACCTACTTAATGTAAAAGTTTGCATGTCAAATGTCTGACTATGTATTAGGAAACTTATTTAAATTTTAAGACCAACGCTGTACCAATACCTATTGCAAATAAAATGATTATGATTATGAAGAAGTTTAGACAAAATCAAACTGGTTCTCAATTTAATTTGTATTTTTTTAAATTTTATGACATTTATTTTACAAGCTGTGACTAAAGTAACTCATACTATACACTTAAAATTCTAGGAAAATCATCTACTTTTACAATATTTGTAAATAATTTGTAAATATGTGAGCACCATGTATCATCACATAATTTATTTACCTGTCACTGCTTAATTTTTAATTCTTTTTACCTTTTGTGATAGACTAATTTTATTCTAGGTGCATCGTCTTCACATATAATTATATTATGTATACAAGACCTTGTAAAACATTTTAAAAGAGTTACGGTGGAGTTTCTTGCCCATTCTACTCCATACGAAAACTACCTTTTGGAATAGGCGACTAGAATCAATTCTATTTAGTAGTAATTTTTGATGTTCAAAAGTGCCTTTAATGTGAAATAATGAAATATTTAATAATGTTATTCTATTTGAAATAAATGATTTGACTTTGACTTTGAAGGTCCTAACAGTTCGCGAACTCTTTGTGCTCAGAGCTATTCTCAGGAAGCATCAAAGCCTCTGCCCTAATGTTCCATGCAAGACCTCCTTCGCAAGGAGACATGCGAGAGAGAGAGAGAGTACAAGGTCATAAGTTGTAAGTTAAACAACACCATAAACAAACATCTCAACATTATTTCTTGTAGCAGACACAAACTTCAAGGTAAAATAATTAATGAATGGATGAAATGAATGAATCTGAATGGCTTCAACTATTAGACTATCAGAAGGCGGAAGACTCGTGTAACATAATATACATCACACAATGCTTCTAAGCAAACTTTCACATACACACACTCACACCATACACAATATACACACTCAGACCGCACACATCTGCTGAACTTAAATAAAATAAAAAATTAGATTATAAAATAAGGATCACCGAAAATTATCCTAAGAATATTGTAAGTTTACTGCAGCGACATTCGAACCAATGTATTCGTATTTTATCATGTGATACTTCCTGCGGCTGAATACTGATTTCCTTCCCATTCCTTATTACAAGCACACCTTACACCTTTTGTGCAATACATTAATACGATGCATATGTTATGGTTCAGGAGTGGCGACCGCGTACCGGAAGACGTAGCATTGGAAGGCCTCCCACAAGGTGGACCAACGACCTTGTGAAGGCCGCTGGAACCCGTTGTATGCGAGAAGCACAGATACGGTCGAGGTGGAGGTGCTTGGGGGAGGCCTATGTCCAGCAGGGGACGTCTTTCGGCTGAAATGATGATGATGATGATGATGAAACTCTCGCATACACACACTCACACCATACACACACATACAGACCACACACATCTGCTAAACTGAAATAAAATTAATAATTAGAATAAGAATCACCGAAAACTATCCTATGAATATTGTAAGTCTACTGCAGCGACATTCAAACCAATGTATTCGTATTTTATCATGTGATACTTCCAGCGGCTGAACACTGATTCCCTATCCATTCCTTATTACAAGCCCAAGCTTAGCTTGGGAATCAGTAGCAGTAACTTTTGTGCAATACGATGCATATTTTGTTAGATTACTCTAAGATAAGATGAATGTATTAACTGGCTAAAATATATTTTTTAATTTTTTATTATTTTATACAATGTACAGACGCCAGCACATTAAGCTACTACAATCTGTCAAATTTCTTTAATAAATTTTCAACTTTATTGCTAAAGCATAAGGTTCAAAGTTGATTGGGAAAATTTGACAGTTTCGGGTAGCTTGATGTGCTGGCGTCTGAACATACATATGTTAATATTGTTGCTTTTACCTACTACAGCAACTCTAATATATGACTACACTAGCTGCGCTCCGCGTTTTCACCCGCATAAGTTTCGATCCCGTTGGAATATCGGGATAAAAAGTAGCCTTTATGTTAATCCAGGGTGTCAGCTACTTCCATACAAAATTTTATCAAAATAGGTCCAGCCGTTTGAGCGTGAAGAAGTAACAAACATATAAACACACACTCACAAACTTTCGCCTTTATAATATTAGTGGTGTGATGTGATACTGTGATTGCAAAGCCACAGTTATACCTACAGCATACGGTCTAGGGCAGGCACACATTTAATCATAACCAGCATATAATGTTCCCACTGCTGGGATACAAGTCTCCTCTAGGTGAGAAAGAGTGGGCCATAATCCACCACGCCCAGTGTGAGTTGGTAGATGTCATATACTCATATGTCTTCGATTTTTTGGTTCTAGGACATGCCAGATTCCTCACGATGTTTACATTCACCGTTTTGAGAGCAGTGATGATGAAATAATTTACACAAAGTAAAACGCCTGTCTGGTTTCGAACCTACAACTCGTACTCAAGGCCGTTACCACTGGGCCACCACAGATCTCACTGGTATGTAAAACCATTCATTAATTCATGTCTTGCACGATAAGCAATTCGAGCCCATCTTTCTCCATGTTTTCCCACAGTTTCAATCTGGGGTGGGGACGGAGGGGGTGATAACGGGCATACATCTGTTAACAGTTCCGACAGTTCCTCTCGGCGGGAAGTGCTTGGATAAAATTTTCGGCCTTTCTCCTGTTTTTGATTTATAATCCACATTAAATCTGCGGAACGGCTGGTTGGGAGTCGGTAAACTTTGGACTTGGGAAGAATTGTGTTTAATTTGTTGCAAATACCGGCTGACTTTTTTACTCTCCGGACAAAAACAGGGTGTAAAAGATGAACGGAGTAGAAACCTATGGCACAGAAATCTCTTTTTTTCTCTTTATTTATTTACTAGCTTCTGCCCGCGACTTCGTACGCCGATCCTGTTGCTTATGCCAGCGACAACGTGGTCGTCAAAATCGAAGATCTGAAACGTCTGATGTCGAATTCTAAGAGTCCGGGGACGGGACGGGTTGTGGTGTCTCGCCGACACACAACCCGTTAGAATTTTCACCTCAATGATATTTCTCTGCAGCGAGACAACTTTGAGCCGGGTCCCATTGCACAGTTTCGGCGGAGTGAGTTTCCGAAGAAGCATAATTGGGATACCGACCTTTAACTTAATGGTGTGCGCTGGTAGTCCACTTGCACTGAGGGAATTGAGAAATTCTACGGGGTAATGTGTGGCGTCATCTTGGTCGACAACAGTGTTTATTGAGGTGTGTGTTCATTTCCCTCAATTTCCGCGAGAATGCATTCATTGATCGCTAAAGCTTGGTCGTTTCTGGGTGTTAAAATGACTCGTTCACACACCCAAGAATTATGTTGGTGCGGTATCCTATTGATGTCCCCGTACACCAGGCGAATCAAATCTTCTAAGGTGGACACCACTCTCCCAAGTATCTCAGGTAGAACCAGCTGGCCACCGTCTACTGGTAGCGTTTCCTCACCTAATTTGAAGAGAACATCTGAAAATTCTTGGGCGTGTACATTCCCGCCAAGATGTGCGCTCATAATCATCGTTAAGCGCAACCTATGAATATTGGCCATAAGAAAGAGTATTTCAACAAAGCATTCACCTCATCAGCCCTAGTTCCTCGCGTCACCACAGGCAGCGTTTGTCGGAAATCGCCGCTAAACAGAACTGTAACGCCACCCATCATTTGCTGGTTCCTGCGGATGTCCTGCAAAGTCCTATTTACCGCCTCTACTGCTTTTCTGTTCGCCATAATGCATTCATCCCACACGATTAAACAGCAATCTTTAAGCACGCGCCCTTTGTCACTATTGCGTGACACTCCACAAACAGGTGTTTCATTACTCTCTAAATCTATGGGAATCTTAAACATTTCGTGCGCTGTTTTGCCACCAGGAAGCAGTGTTGCGGCAATTCCTGGCGATGCTACTGCAATGGCAATCTTGTCTTGCCTCCTGACCTCTGCGAGAATGCCAGCGGTGACAAATATTCTCCCTGTTCCACCAGGAGCATCCAAGAAAAACATTTTACCTTGGCCGAGCCGAGTCAAGGATGGTGTCGAAAATTTGCTTTTGCTCTGAGGTAAACTTAGAGACATGGTCATTGACGACGGTACTCATAGCTCTTGGATCATAATTTATTTCAGAGTTGTACTCTTTGTTTCCAAGCTCTTGTACATCCAGATGTTGTGGAGTCGGTAGCCCATAATCCACCAGAGAACTGCCGCAGATCGAAATGATCATATCTTGAAGTGAACTAAGGCAACTGTTTAGAACGCGCTCATCAGTTGCCTCAGTATTATCTTCAGTAGTGCGTCTCAGACCTCTTAGGAAGTCTTCGACAGAAGATGCCGATATTTCTCCCACAACAGAAGCGGATTTGCAATACCGCAGAACACCAACATGACGACAAACAGATGTCGCAAACGACTGAGATTGTCACTAATGCTGGCCTCCTCAAGTGCGTTGTCCCAGTGCTGATCACTGTCGAGAAGATGGCGTGCTACGCAAGCAGCGCGGTATGTGGGATACTCAATGTCATCGACTGTCCTTAGAAACGCAAATGATGTTGGGCCCCGCACTGTGTGCCGCCATTAATTGGGTGCACAGTGTAAACCCGTCCCAATGCGTTGTCCTTAAAAATTCCTGGAAACCCGTCCACGGCGTGTCCGCGTCGGCGTCGATTAAATACACCTCTTTGCTTGTCGTACGTGTAGCATAACGGCACCTCATCATAGGTGAGTGATCTAGCAAACTTGTCCCCTTCACAGAGTCTGAAAAAGGCCAATTTCAGTCTATCAAAAAGTACTCTGTGAAAGCCAACAGGAAAATTAAACACATCAACCAACACAAACAACAAAGGTAACCCCCGTTTCTATAGGATTAGAGCGGCACATCGGCACCTATAACATCACATTTTGGGAACAAAACCATAGCGCGATCTAACTCGACGCCATCGCCATCTAGTTAGAAAACGGAAACTACATATTATTTACCCAAATTAATTAAATCTATACATCGATACCTTAATTCGCAAACCAGCCAACTCCACATTTCGTCAAAAATATATTTTTTGTTTAGTTAATAGGCAATAGTAATAGGGCGTGATTTGCAAAAACGGCAACTCCGATATGATCACAATTCTTTCCATAAATCGCTATTCGAAAATCAGCCAACTCCGCGTTGCACAGGACGTGACGATTTTGACAGCCAACTCCAGTAAGTCGGCCATTTTGTATGGCGTCCGAGTCGTGTGCGCTTACTGCTCCGCGTTTTGTGAAGGAAAGATTATTAAAACCCGTCAATTAGAGAGGCACTGTCGAGAAACAGTTGCTTTTTGATACAAGGTATGGATACTTATTTACTTTTTCACAAAACAGTGCTTGTCAATTCAGTATTTATTAGATTTAATATTGGGTCGGAGTTAGCCGGTTTGCTTCTTACTTTATTATACTAGTACTGGGAGTTATCCATTTTTATGTTTATTTATTTATTTATTTAAGGAAAAACAAACAATAGCACAATAAGAAACATTCATAAAATCTTAAATATAACATTTAAAACAATTATGCTACCCACTACGTTCTCCACAGATTACAATTTAAAGTACTTAAAACTAGCTAGTAACACAGATACATTACCTATATAACAGTTTAAAATAAAATTATGTTTATTAAAAATAATTTTATTTTAAAAGTTTAATTATATTGTCATGAATTTAGTGTTTTTTTATTTAACAAATATTTTTTTAATATAATTTAACTTTAAAGTAAAATTTTATTTTTTAAATTTTTGCCTTATTTTTGCCTTATTTTTGTGCTGATGGATTTTTTTTGTTTTGCATGCAGATGTCGAACTCACGCGCTAAAAAAATATTGCAAATAAGCATGCAAAATGAACAGCAAATGCTTGATGAAACCAATAACCCTGACTCTGTTTTGTTTGTTAATAACCAATTTCCAAAACCCTACGATGCTTTGGTTGGGCACGATAGCGTAGCTTCTAATTCTGCTTCTTCGATTTTCTTTGATAATAGCTACATTGATTGTATTGAAAATGAACAGCCTGGTGTGGAATATACATATAACCCAGAATCGTTAAACAATAAAAGTTTTGATAGCCGAAGATGTTCTAATACGTCTCAGACATATGAAATAGTTGAGAGTGTTGTTATTGAAGACATATTTCCGCTTGAACAACTCAGCCCAAGTTTGCTATCTCCCCACCTTACACCATCACATAATTACAATCCTGAAAATGCAAGTACTGATAGATCGGATGACGATTTAGTCGTTCCTTTGGCCCAGGAAGAACTACCAACTTGTAAAACTATACCTGAAATCCCAACAGCCTGTTTTGAATTAACGAATAAATTAGTCGATTACAGTGACTCTGAATCTGAATCAGATGAACCGGTAATAAAAAGAAAGAAAAGGTGTCAAGTAAAGAAAGAAGAATGGACAAGTGAAATTAATAAAAATAATAGAGAAAAGGGTAAACAATATTGCGGCAAGAAAAAAGTTGATGGAGAGTGGAAAAAAAATATAAAGAAACCAAAAAAGGTGTTGAGCCACGCTGTAGTTGTAAGGAAAATAGGAATAGTGTTATTCAGTGTCATAGTATATCTGAAGATGACAAAAAAGTATTGTTTGATAAATTTTGCAATATGACTTGGGCTGAAAAACGAGTTGTCGTCGAAAATTTAGTAAAAATTATACATACAAATAGGCAAAGAGATAGGAAAGACCCTCAAAAATCTAAAAGCGCTAATACTTTTATTTACCACCTAAAAAAAGGTGAAGATATGATTAGAGTCTGTAAGACGTTATTCCTAAATACTTTTTCGATTGGTAAATCTTGTATCTGGGGTTGGAAGATTGAAGTTGCTAGAATTACTACTGATGAAAAATTACCAAAAACTACCCCCCGAAAGCCATTTGACCAAGAAATTAAAGCTTTACAAGACTTTTTAGATGAGTTACCAAAAATGCCTTCACACCGACACCGACATACGAGCTCTCAAATATACACCAGCTGGAGAAATATTTTATAAACTAAAATTCATTGAAGAATATAAATTACTAAATCAACGCAGGAATGCCCGAATTAACAACATTCCTGTTCATAATTTACCTAATCTGTACAACGAACGCAGAAAAATTACAAAAAAGAAGTTCCTAGATTTACAACAACTAAAGAATTCAATGCCAAGAGATTACCAAAACTATTATGATAACCTTCCTCATGAAGCCTAAAATAGTGTGCTGAGTGCCTATTCTATCTTTAAGATTCTCTGATTATATTACTAAGTGTACTTACCTTCTATAAACAATTTAAACTGAAAAACTAACTTTTTATTTAATATTAATCAATCAAACAACCAACCCAGCCAACTCCAGGATTACATACTTTTACAGAAAAGGAAAAACGGATAACTTCTAAAAACGTTGTAGAATTGTAACGAAAAGTTATTAACGATCTTACAGTTTTAAAAATAATAATTTACGATAATATCTACCAACGGTATCTTAAATTTTTTCATAAGTAGTCTACAAAAAATGTTATACAGTTTTATGTGTCTCCTGAAAAATTTGTTCCAAAGGAGTTAGCTGGTTTACCAATTAAGGTATCGACATATAATAAATCTGTAGAAGGGTCAATTCTGTACATTGAAAATATTGAAAAAATAAATAGCGGGGGGTGTTGCTGGATTGATACCAACCCCAAATATGTGATTAAAAAAATTTTTGTCTGTCTGTCTGTCTGTCTGTATATGCAGGCATCACGTGAAAACTAACGGTTCGATTTCGATGAAACTTGGTATAATTATACTTTATTATCCTGGGCATAAAATGGGATACTTTTTATACTGGAAAAATACGTAGAAAAAAAAATCTTATTTTTCAGTTTTATTCATAGACGTTGTTCTGTAGAACCGCGAACACACGTTGCATTACCCGCAGTGGATAATTTTCTATTTCAATTTAAGAGAATACAGTTTCCTGTAGCTTTGTGTTACACCATGATAATAAATAAGGCTAAAGGTCAGACCCTAGGAGTTGCTGGCGTAGATCTTACCGCGAGTTGTTTTTCACACGGGGAACTTTACGTAGCTCTTTCCCGTGTGAGCAGTCCAAGAAATCTTCATGTTCATATTCCGGACGAGCTCACTAACAATGTTGTGTATGCTGAAGCTCTCAATTAACTTTCTGTCGCATTGTCACGATCACTTTTTTATTATTGCAAACTTTTCGTCACTGTCAGTAATTTACTGCTACATGCTACTTATCAAGGTCGGAATTACTATGAAAAAAATACTTACTACAGAACGCGAGCTCAACAGCAGCAGCTCAATAGAGGGATCTCCTTAATTATTATAGGCTTATGTCATTGTCAGAGTTACTCAAAATGGAGAAATAAACCATCGACGCGAAGACCGACATCCGCGCGGACGGAGTCGCGGGCGGAAGCTAGTTATGAATAAAACTAAATTGTCGTTAATTTAACAGACAACTACATTAGTTTAGCATTAAAAAATATATGGTAACAGCAGCAAGGATCAAAACTAAGAATTACATACTTAAATGAATTACCTACAACAAATGTGCTTGGTAAGATATAGCTTAGAACCAAAAGTTTGACTTGAATTCATGATAGTGTAGCTTGTTGTACCGCCAATCAATCTGTTTAGTAATATTGGTGTGAAACTCTCCATACAATTAGATAGGACATGTGAAGTTCCCAGATTTCATAACAGTATCGTTCCTAATGCACATAAAAAATGCAAAAACAAAAAAAAAAGAATTTTACGATTTTTTTAAACAATATTACGGGATTTGAACTCGCACCATTTAGTGTAGTAAACGGTCGCCTGACCTTACCGCTAAATTCCCCGTTGACATATTGTTGAAATAGCTGTTCCCTTGCAATTTATAATATTACTGCCCCGCTCCTTTATAAAAATAGCGTGATTATTATGTTCCCAGAGTAAAAGTTTTATTTTTAACTAAATAAATAAATAAACATGTGATTTTGTGCATTCAATTATTTTGTGCATTCAATTACAACAAACACATTTTAAAATCAATATTGCTTACCTCCCATAGCATACGGCGTGATAATATGTAGCCTAAAGCCTTCCTTGGTTTACTAAGAACATTTTTGCTGAATTTCAATTCAATCTATCCAGTAGTTTTGGCGTGAAGCCGTACCATACACACAGACAAACAGACAAACAGACAAAAATTCTAAAAAGTCGCTTTTTGTCATCAGTTACGTTTTTCTAACAAAAGCCACTTATTTTTTCTCGAAAATTCACAATGTACAGTTTTTCTTTCGTTACTGTTTTATTATATGTATAGATTACTGGCTGACCCGGCAAACGTTGTTTTGCGATATAAATTATTTGCCCGGCGCTACTTACCCTACCCCTACCCTACTCCTAACCAAATCCTACCCTACTCCTACACTACTCCTACCCTACTCCTACCCTACTTCTATCCTACTCCTAACCTACTCCTACCCTACTCCTACCCTACTCCTAAAATACTCCTACACTAATCCTACCCTACTCCTACCCTTCTCCTACCCTACTCATACCCTACTCCTAACCTACTCATACACTACTCCTACCCTACACCTATAAGTAAAAAAAAGAAAAGATAAAAGTATCCTATGTCCGTCTCCTGGGTCTAAGCTACTTCCCCACCAAGTTTTAGCTAAATTGGTTCAGCCGTTTTTCAGTTATAAATAGTGTAACTAACACGACTTTTTCTATATATATTAGTTTAGGTAGATAATACCTATACACCATACAGCGAAAGGAACTTCATTCCAACTGGTCTCCCGCAACACCTCTCAAACTTTTGGTTTCCGTCATGCATTTCCTAAGTTTTTGATTTTTGATGCGTGAAGAAGCCTCCTCGTGTAGATCAGTTTGTTCCGCCAGTTACTCAACTGAACCGAGCGCTCGGCTCATCCTGGACAGTCACACCCAAAATCTTATTTGACTGGCCAATTCTTCCCTTGCGGTGGTAGGGCTAACGCTCGCCTGGTTTGCGACCACCCTCCCACCGGAGTCCGGCGTCAAGCAGCCTGCTGTGTTTCGTCAATGCGTGGGAGTTCCAGTGCCTTAGGCATATTCTGGGCACGCTCGTTCCATCGCAGACCTCATCCATCGCTTTCCATCAGGCGCGATCGAGGTCAAGAGCGGGCCCTGTTTGGGCCCGCTCTTGGCCCGCTCTTCAGGTAAAAAAAAAAATCATCATCTGCCTAGCCTTTTCCCAACTATGTTGGGTTCGGCGTCCAGTCTAACCAGATGCAGCTGATTACCAGTATTTTACATGGACATGCGACTGCCTATGTAATCTCAACAACCCACTTACTGGGTAATACGATACCCCTTGGTAAGACTGGTGGTCAGACTTTCGGGCTTCGGATTCGTAAGGTCTGTCAAAGATCCACGTATGACAGCCGGGACCAACAGTTTAACATGCTTTCCGAGGCACGGAGGGTCTTGGTATGTAAAGGTGGTCACCCATCCACGAACTAACCGCAGAAAGCGTAGCTTAACATGATGGATCAACCCGTGTGGCTGTTGTTACTTAGCCACAAGACCTTCAAAAAAAAAAATCTGAGTATATTCATACTCAAGTCCGTAGTTTAAGTGGTGTAGCTAGAACAACTTTGCTCTGTGAATCATTAATGTAATTTAGTACCGTGGCATTTCAGAGGAAATGATTTCACGTGTGGTTTGATAAAAAATATCTTCTAGACGCTTCTGCGGGTCTACTCCCTAAGCACGTAATCCGTAGTGACGGACGCTACCTACTCCGTATCACTTACGGACATATCGACACTTGAAACTAACTTTTCAGAAAATCACCGAAAATATTGTAAAAGCCAATTAATTATTTTTAAAAGAATAACCGTGTAGTTTCTTGCCGGCTCTTCTCCATATGAAACGACTAATTGGAACCGTGCACCTAGCTTCTGACGTTTCATAAGTGCCCATGTAGGTTTATGTGAAATAAAATATTTAAAGTTTGATTTTTTAAATGCTCATTATCATTTACGGTAATTATAGATTGTAAGAACGTTGAAACCTACGAGTCAGATATAAATAACACATTAAATAACATCATCACATGGTTAGATAACAATGCTTTAAAAGTTAATATAGATAAAACGAAAATATTAAATTTCAAAACGCAAAAGAGTAAATGCCTCGAACTTAAAATATCTCATAGAAACCAATTAGTCAAACAAGCACACAAAAAAAAATCTGGGGATAACACTCGATGAACACTTCACCTGGAAAGAACATATCGACGAAATATGTATGAATATAAACATATTTGTTTATGCTCTAAAAATTTAAGGATGAGACATGTAAACGAACTACGATGATGGTGTATCACACCTATATTTGTTCCATTTTTCGGTATTATTGTTTGGGGAAATTCCACGGAAATATCTAGAATACTAATGCCCCCCCAAAAATGTATTCGTACAATCTTTAACATGGACTGGACATATAGACCAGTGATTAAATCACACAAACTTCTTACCGTTTCTTGCATTTACATTTACGAAATCGCAAAATTTGTTAAACTTAATTCTAAACTCTTTGAAGCTAAAAATAATTTTAATAAACGAAAAGTCACACAAAAATCCCTGTACCTAGGATAGAACTTTTCAGACGCAGCTGCGTATATATGGCGCCACTTATATATCCTATCTGGATAACAGAATTAGCTGACAAAAAAATCTGTGTGGTTTTGAGAAAATAGTTGATATCGCATACTTTTTTTTATTCTGTCGGCGAATTTCTGAACAATAAATCTTGTCAGTCCTACCACTTCAGAAATGCATTGTAATATTTTTTTAATTATTTAACTTCCTTTGTTAATTTAATTAACTGTACGCCGTTATTAGTATGTTACTGCATATTGTTAATACCTGCTTCATGTATTAAATATTTGCATGCCATCATTACATGGTGGAATGTATCTTTCATTATCTTCTTTTGTACCTACCACATTTTATGCAAATAAACGATTTTGATTTGATTTGATTTAAAATTGTTAAGAGGCCTCTGCCACTTGGCTTCGTCCCCTGGTACGTCTTCCAAAGGTCCGGGACTCCAGGGTCCCAAGTTATGTCAAAGACATTTAAATAACAATTACATATAATTCCTCAAGTGACCCTGACCCTTAAAACTTGCAAGTAAAGCTATTCTCCTCTCCATTTCATTGGAAAAGCAGAACATTTGTAAAATGATGGTAATACTGGAGAACGACGTGATTGAAATAAAATAACATTGTTATTGACATTCAAAGTGGTTAATGTTCCGTATTAAAGATAAATGGAACTTCTAGTCGATGTTTTTATCTTAGCATTGCTTTGGTGTTTTTTGCTTCGTTTTTGCTGATATTTCTCGAAGATACTTCGGGTTTATTATCTCAGCGAATTGTGTTTAGTATGTATTTTTACAAGGTATATAATACCAGTGTCTCAAAACGAAAGTCTTTGACCAATGCGTATTGCCAGTGATGACTTATGGCACTGAGACGTGGTCGCTCACAATGGGCCTTCTAAGAAGGCTAAAAGTCACCCAAAGGGCAATGGAGAGGGCTATGCTTGGAGTTTCCCTGCGTGATCGAATCAGGAATGAGGAGACCCGCAGGAGAACCAAGGTAACCGACTTAACCCGAAGAATTGCCAAATTTAAGTGGCAGTGGGCAGGGCACATTGCTCGCAGAACAGATGACCGATGGGGCCGAAAGGTTCTGGAGTGGCGACTGCGTACCGGAAGACGTAGCGTTGGAAGGCCTCCCACAAGGTGGTCCGACGACCTTGTGAAGGCCGCAGGAACTCGTTGGATGCGAAAACACAGAACCGTTCGAAGTGAAGGTGCTTGGGGGAGGCCTATGTCCGGCAGTGGACGTCTTTCGGCTGAAATGATGATGATGATGATATAATAGCAGTATAAAAGCAGTGATAGCCCAGTGGGAACTGCCTCGACTTACGAGTTGTAGATCGTGGGTTCGAACCCAAACAGGTACTTTAATCTGTGTCAATAATTTCATCACCACTGCTCTTAAAACGGTGGAGGACTACTAATACTTATGCTTAAAAGTAAATCAGTTACAATTGTGTCTAATTATTAGCATGTGCTGCTGAACTATGTTTATAGCCTGTGTTTCAGCACGAAGCGCCTGAAGCCCCCGGACTGGGTATGCAAGTTTGAGCGTACGAACAAAAGGAAACAGTTTATAATAAAACACATAAGACAAAATCAAACCGGTTGCTAATTTAATCGTATACTTACTTATTTAAAAAAAATTTTGTCTTGATATTTTCAGTCTGTGTCTACTGTGTCTCACACAATTGTTAAAATTCTAGGAAAAACATCTACTTTTACAATATTTGTAAATATGTGAGCACCATGTATGCTTTATTTTTAATTCTTTTTACCTTTTGTGCTAGAGTCATTTTATTCTTGGTGCATCGTTTTCACATATTATTTTCATAATGTATGTATACAAAATCTTATAAAACATTTTAAAAGAGTGACGGTGGAGCTTCTTGCCCATTCTTCTCCATACGAAACTACCTTATGGAAGGGGCGACTAGAATAAAAAAAAAAATAAAATAAAAATAAAATAAATAATTAAAAAAAAAAAAAAATAATAAATTTAATAAATTATTATTTCTAAATTTTTCAAACCTATTAATAAATGGATTAACAATTTCCTTCTAAATCCAACGGATTGTTATTGCAATTATCGTTATTGCAATTATCGTGTGGGACTTTTACTCCTTTCCTCACAGGCCGGCTGATCGATCCGCTAATATCAAACGTCAAGCCTACAGTTTTAAATACGGCGTCTATATCGACGTACACATCGACGGCGTCGATACGTCGATGAGTGATCCGACACAAGGTAATTAACGCCGCGACGCTTTGCCCTGACTTTGATAAATTACATGCGATGCGGATGATGTGAGGTTTAGAGTGGATACGATTTTAGAAACAATATATTCATACAAATAAACTCGTAATATATCAAGAGGTCCACACTACAATCCTACACACTACATTTTACAATCATAACGAAAATTGAAATGAAAAGGAATGATATCATTTTTAGGGTTCCGTAGCCAAATGGCAAAAAACGGAACCCTTATAAATTTGTCATGTCTGTCTGTCTGTCTGTCCGTCCGTATGTCACAGCTACTTTTTTCCGAAACTATAAGAAGTATACTTCTGAAACTTGGTAAGTAGATGTATTCTGTGAACCGCATTAAGATTTTCACACAAAAATAGAAAAAAAAACAATAAATATTGAGGGTTCCCCATACTTAGAACTGAAACTCAATTTTTTTCATCAAACCCATACGTGTGGGGTATCTATGGATAAGTCTTCAAAAATGATATTTCTAATATCATTTTTTTCTAAAATGAATAGTTTGCACGAGAGACACTTCCAAAGTGGTGCCATGTAAACTTCCACCAAAAATTGGTTTGAACGAGATCTAGTGAGTAGTTTTTTTTAATACGTCATAAATCGTAAGCCGCAATTTACCTTTCATTCAATCAACTCAAATATAAAAAAAAAAACATTTAATTTCATAAACATAAACCTTATGCATAAACCCTGATGTTACGGAACCCTCGGTGCGCGAGTCCGACTCGCCTTTGCCCGGTTTTTTTTTGTAAGTACCTACTTAATTCTTTTAAGACACTTATTTACATAATCAGCCTAATATGTTCCCACTACTGGGAAAGAGTAGGCCTCCTCTCTTGGAGAGGGAGTGGGCTAATCTGCAATTAGATAAGTGCGTCGTTGCTTTGTGACGTGTAGGGTCATTTCCATCTTACCTATACTAATATTATAAAGATGTAAAGTTTGTAAGTTCGTATGTAGGGGATAATCTCTGGAACTACCAGTCGGATTTGAAAAAGTCTTTTTGTATTTGATAGCCCGATTCTAGAGGAAGGCTATAGGCTATTTAACATCACGCTATGACCCTTAGGAGCCGATCAAAAAGAAAAAAGTCAGAAAGAACGCTAAGCAAAAACGAAGTAATAGCGTGGGCAGGCGAGGAGTTGCGACGGAATTCATGACGAGTGGTCAGAGAAGGCAGCAGATAAAGAAGTCTTCATTTGGGTGAGATCTTTGCCCAGCAGTGGGACAGGAACAGAACATAACGCCTGTGTACTCCGAATGGTTAGGCAGAGGTATACCCACATAATTACCGTCATTTATGGCGAGCCTATTGATATCAAACGAACACAAATCCCTCTCACTGAGAGGAGGTCTGTGTGCCGACAGCGGGAACATTATAGGCTGATTATGTGGGTATCGCCAACCCGCCTGCACGCTTGGCAGGCGGGTTGGCGATCGCAGTATGGTATGATGGTGGAATACATAGAGAACGCTGCTGCCCATTCTCCGGTACGCCCCTTAGTCGCCTTTTACAAGCGTGGCGATTATGGCAAACCCTCCCAAAATTGGGGGAGGCCTATGTCCAGCAGTGGACGTCTATCGGCTGAAACGACGATGTTTATGGGCACAAATCCAGAAAATCCAAACCAATAAGTTAGTCATAAAAAAAACACTACCTTTTAAAAGGTTAAAAACCTGACTTTATTACCTACGCCCAATTAGAGTAATTAGGTAGATGTGTCTTAATTAATTTGTACATAATATTTTCTTGACTAAAATTCGTATCCTCATTAACAGTTCGTAATTATAGCGCGGCAGCGCAGTCTAGAATAAACTATGTGGGATGTCTAGACACACCGCATGGGTTTCAAGTACAGATTTCGCCAAATATCTTAGCTACTGCAGAGATAACTTCCAAATTAATAAAAAGCTATTCATAATATTATATGAAAAGGGGTCCGTGGCTAAATAATAACAGCCGCACAAATCGATCGATCAGATTAAGCTACGCTTGCCGCGGTTGGTCTGTGGATGGGTGACCATCTTTACATACTGAGACCCCTCCGTGCCTCGAAAAGCACGTTAAGCCGTTGGTCCCGGCTGTCATTCGTAGATCTTTGACAGTCGTTACGGGTAGTCAGAAGCCCGAAAGTCTGACAACCAGTCTAACCAATGGGTATCGTATCACCCAGTGGGTTGTGGAGGTCAGATAGGCAGTCGTTCCATGTAAAATACTGGTATTCAGCTGCATCCGGTTAGACTGGCAGCCGACCCCAACATAGTTGGGAAAAGGCTAGGCAGATGATGATGACATGAAAAGGAATAAAGTTTTGCCTTATCACATCACACTAGACACTAATATAACCGCAGGGCGCAGCTGGTATTTAAATATATTGTTTACTAGCGCGCCCCGCGGTTTCACCCGCATAAGTGTCGATCCCGTGGGAATATCGGGATAAAAAGAAGCCTATATGTTAATCCAGGGTGTCAGCTACTCTTTCCACCCAGAGCGGGAGGTCCACCCAGAGCGGGAGGAGTCATTTGATGATTACCCATCCTCAAAAAAAAAAAAAAAAGGGTGTCAGCTACCTTCGTACAAAATTTTATCAAAATTGGTCCAGCCGTTTGAGCTTAACACACACACACACTCACAACCTTTCGCCGTTATAATATTAGTATGATAATCAGCCTATAATGTTCACACTTCTGGGATGCACTGACCTCTATTAAAAATTTTATAATACAGGTCAGTGGGCATATGGCTCTTCGCTCTGAAAGGGAATCGGCCATAATCCACCATGTGAGCCCAGTGCCGGTTGGTGGATATCACACGTCTTCGATTATGCATGCCGGTTTCTTAACGACCCGTGGCCCAAGGCTAAATAATAACAGCCGCACAGGTCGATCGATCAGGTTAAGCTACGCTTGCCGCGGTTGGTCTGTGGATGGGTTTACATAGCGAGACCCCTCCGTGCCTCGAAAAGCACATTAAGCCGTTGGTCCCGGCTGCCATTAGTGGATCTTTGACAGTCGTTACGGGTAGTCAGAAGCCCGAAAGTCTGACAACCAGTCCTATCAACGGGTATCGTATTACCCAGTAACTGGGTTGTGGAAGTCAGATAGGCAGTCGCTCCATGTAAAATACTGGTATTCAGCTGCATCCGGTTAGACTGGAAGCCGACCCCAACATAGTTGGGAAAAGGCTAGGCAGATGATGGTTTCCTAACGAAGTTTCCTTCAACATTTTGAGAGCATTGGTGATTAAATTAAATACACAAAGTAAAGTGCCTACCTGGGTACGAACTCTCGACGTACAACTCGGATAAGTCGGTGCAGGTACCACTGGACCAACATGTGAAATCTAACAATCCGTACTGGGCCCGCGTGGTAGATTACAGCCCACTCTCTCTCGTATCAAGGTCGCCTATGTAACAGCAGCGGGAAGATTATAGACTGACTAGCTGCGCCACGCGGTTTCACCCGCGTAAATGTCGATCCCGTGGGAATATTGAGATAAAAAGCAGCCTGTATGTTAATCCAGGGTGTCAGCTACCTTCTTACAAAATTTTATCAAAATCGGTCCAGCCGTTTGAGCGTGAAGAAGTAACAAACATATAAACACACATACTCACAAACTTTCGCCTATATAATATTAGTGTGATTATGCTAAACATCGTACCTACATCGCAATGATTAGTGGGAGGAGAGAAAAGTTCGTAAATAAACCCTTGTAGGTACAAGCATGGTACAAACAGGGTATAAGCAGGACTTGACCGTGTGTCACAAAGCAACGACGCACTTACGTAACCCGACGAGTCTCCTCCATTCTTCTTTACTCTTTGACGTCTGTGTGACTCGGCGCACGAGTTGAAGAATGGAGGGATTTTTTATAGAGGTTGATTTTGAATTTACGAGTTTCCTTCTAGGGGGTAAAATACAGGGGGGAAATTAGCTAGCAAAACTTCGCAGGCGTGGGTATAGTAAGTAATCTACCATGTGGGCCCATTGCGGGTGGGTAGATGTCACATGTCTTCGAATTTTTGATTCTAGAATGTGACGGTTTACTCACGATATTTTCCTTCACCGTTTTTGAGAGCAGTGATGATGAAATAATTTACACAAAGTAAAGTGCCTGTCTGGGTTCGAATCTACGACCTACAACTCGCAAAAGCCTACGCACACCGGATGGCAAGGGATTTAAATTTTTACCAATGGATATTTAAATTCAAACGTATCGCTATAAATTGCTAGGCTTTAAAATGATCCCGTGGCATCGAAAGGGATTTCATTGCACGGCATTGAAAGCCGCGCCATGGGCTCCCACGGCGCGATGACGTGGCGTCCTGCGGTAGGCAACGGCATGCCAAGGACTCCGGCGTTCGTTGTGACATACCGCGAGGTGAGGCGGCGGGGGTAGAGAAGCGGGGAAGCCGCTGGAATGCCGCGGTATCTAAGCGGCTAGTGTGCGCTGACTGACGGCAAAATCCCTTGCCATGCCGTCCCGGTCTGCGTAGGCCTTAAGTCGCCACTGGGCTACCACTGCTCTATTCAAACAAGTCTAAAAGGCGCATAAACTTAATATCTGTGACGTCACAGTTCACCAGTCTCTTCATTTCGTGAGCCAAGTTATTCGTTTGTGTGCAAAAGGGGTACTAATTAAAGTGGAGAAAAAATGCAAACTGTATGGATGATATTGTCATTCTTGTGTGTTTTTCAAACAACTTTTTATGTTTTGTGTGGCCAAAATTAAAAAGATTATGCTTAGAAGTTGAGAGAATAAATGTCAGGAGATTACCTAATTAACAATTATCGGGTCCAAGTGCGCATGGTCTTTTAAAAAAAAATTCGAAACGGCTGGTTGACACTTCCCGTGACCCAAGGGCTGGCCTAAACATCTCCATACAACGTGTGGTAATGCCGCCAGTCTCTTGGGTACATTACCAGTCGACAACGCTGCGGATGAATTTTTCGACGCTATTTTTCAGTTTCTGTATAGTTTTAGTTAAGTTAGGATTTCATTTTGTTATTTTTAGATTAACAATTTATTTTTATATATATTTTTTACATTTTTTGTTTCAGGTGTTTATCAGTGGCAAGTATCCACTGATATACACTTGAAACAAAAAATGTAAAAATCTAAAATGTAAATGGTTTTCAAATACATATTGTGTAGGAACACTGTTTATATTAGCTGTAAATTTCCCGAATAGAATAAAATAAAATAAATAACAAAACAAAGGGATTTTTTTGCACTCTGTAGTGTTTTTTTGGAAATTGGTTGTTTTATTGTAAGACAGTTCTTTATTAAAAGCAGATTTCAATTGCAACGCTGCCTGATTTGAACGCTTTAGTAGGTAGTAAAAAGGCCAGTTTGGCAGAATCATAAAAGGATAACATAATGGACAGTTAACCGTTAAGTTAACCGTATCAAATCCCATTGGTGAAGCATTTTCAGTTCAATCCGATCCAAATCCAATCCCAATCTCTTTCCCCTACCTACCTACGTAGTGCAGCGAGAAAAAGAAAAACACGGACTGTCTTCGCCATACTACGATTCATAATGTTATCCTTTTATGATTCTCCAAAGTGGCCTTTTTAGGCCCCCTGATCTCGCATTGTACAGGTTTTTCGTACAATGATAAGTCAGCTTAAACTGGAAAAGTATCCTACTAGTCCTACTATCCTACTAGTCCTACTTCCTATCCTACTATCCTACTATAATATAATAATATATAATAATATAATAATAATATAATAATAATAATATAATAATATCCCCGCCGCCGTATCTCTACGTTGACGCCGTGGTGGGGCTTGCGCGCTCCAAACTCTAGGCCTATGCCGGAAGAGTTTACTTTGCTGGAATAGGTCTAAGGTGAGGAGCCAGACCAAGAGAGATACAGAAATCCGCAGGGCAGCATGTGGCGAACTGTTGGGCAGTAGCGACCCCACGGACCCTATCTTCAGGGAGAAGTCTTGTTCCTCACCTCTGGCTTGCCTTTATTGGCCGGCTGGAGTGAACAATGACGATGAACAGAGCTCCCACCCCATTCTTGCCTTTATTGGCCGGCTTGAGTGGAGATTCGCAAGAGCAAACGTGCTCGGAGGAAGGAAGTATTCCAGTAAGATGCTGGTAGGGATCTTGACCATACTTCCGGGATTGTCCTGATAGCCGTGGAATACCTCTCCACTCCTCATAAGCACCTCAGGACATGTTGCCCCCTTGTTGCTACGTCACTATGTGCTAGCGATCGTTTCCGGGGGCCCATTGTTGAGTGTGCAAGTCACCCCCTGCCATTTTATCCGTGTATATATAAAACATTGATCAGGCAGGGGTCGTAGTTATTCCATAGTTCTTGGTAACCAGTCCACTTTAGCCACCCAAACCCATAGTCCAACTTTTTATTTTTCCATATCCTGCAATAGTCCTACACCAACCGGGGGTTATCCTTGGGTGCACTTGCATAGCGCATACAGGGATAATCGTCGGTTGGTGCCGCATTTCATTAAAATTTCCTAAGGGGCCTCTGCGAGTTGGCTTCAGCCCCTCGTACGCCTTCCAAAGGACCGGGACCCAATGGTTCCGAGAAAAAAGAAAAAAAAATAATAATATAATAATAATAATTAATAATATAATAATAATATAATAATATAATATAATATTATAAACGCGAAAGTTTGTGAGGATGGATGGATGTTTGTTACTCCTTCACGCAAAAACTACTGAACAGATTTCGATGAAACTTCACAGTAATATAGCTTATACATCAGAATAACACATAGGCTACAATTTATAAAGATTTTGTGTGATTTGGCTATAATATAACGATAAGTATCAAGTAAGTCGGAAAAATTCCTGCCCTCTGAGAGCTATTTTGGCGTGCGCTGCCTAAACCGTTAAAGTTACACGAAGATAATATGTTGTGGGAATGTTTGTCTTAAATAGTTCTAAATAAAAGTCCGCGACAGCATATATGTACCTTTTATGTGGAAGCCATTATATCCAAAATAGTGAGCCATAAATACATTTAAATTGAATACTCTTTTTACAATGCATATTTTAGAGTATTTAGTTAATTCTTATAAAAATTAATACATTTATCGCTTTTGATATTTAATGTAGATAAACTTTGTCTTTTACACTAAGCAATTTGGATGAATACTTTAAAAGTTATCACGATAAGATTGACCTGAGTGGAGCGCCTAGGAGGCAATGATGCGCGCCATCACCGAGTGCGCGACCAAGCCCCGAACGTGGGGCATGCAGAAGCGTGAGGCGCAGAGCACTTTTTAACCGACGAAAAAACGGAGGAGGTTCTCAAGTCGACGCGTATATTTTTTTATAATGTATGACCACGCATAACTTTTTATAATACCTACTGTGCGTGAGGGCAGACCGGCAGACGTCGTTGACGGTTGTGTTCATTTTGCGAAGCGATTGATTACTAATTTACAGTAGGCATAATTATAATTTTTAGATAGTAGGTATATTTTAAGTAGAAATATAGATTCGTTATTAATTTAATTATTGTAGTCATATTAGAATTGTTTTCTTTGTTTGTTTAATTATAGGATTGTATTTTTAATTAGTTAGGTATAGGTTGTAAGTATTAAGTACCTAAATGGAATCGTTATTGTTTCCATTAGGTACTTAGATTATTACAATTTTTTTTTTGTGAGTTTATGGATAACGTATAGTTTTAGGTTTAGGCTGTGTTGTAAGTAGGGAAGATAGATTCGTTTTCCTCTTATTTACCTATTGGAATGTTTTTAGTTAGTTTGAAAATTACTACCGATTTTGTGATTTTTTAAGTAGTACTCACAATAATGACGCGAAAGCGTAAATCTAATATTCCACAAACCTCTAATAAAGCTCGAGCTATGAAATAGCTAAACTTAACGAGACGTCTCAACAAACTGAGCCTCAAAGGTTGGAGCAGGCGGCGCGTGAGGCAGCACACAGAGCTACTGAGACACCAAAAAAGTCCCAAGATCGACGTCTGCAACACGCTGAGTATCTGGCATCTCAACGAGCTGCTGAAACTCCAGATCAGTCTCAACCTCGACGTCTATGGCATGCTGAGTATCTGTTGTCTCAACGGGCTGCTGAAACACCGGAATAGTCCCAAGACCGGCGTCAACAACACGCTGAGTATCTGGCATCTCAATGAGCTGCTGAAACTCCAGAACAGTCTCAACCTCGACGTTAACGGCATGCTGAGTATCTGGTGTCTCAACGGGCTGCTGAAACACCGGAACAGTCCCAAGATCGGCCCCAACAGCATGCTGAGTATCTGTTGTCTCAACGGGCTGCTGAAACACCGGAACAGTCCCAAGATCGGCGTCAACAACACGCTGAGTATCTGGCACCTCAATGAGCTGCTGAAACTCCAGAACAGTCTCAACCTCGACGTCAATGGCATGCTGAGTATCTGGTGTCGCAACGGGCTGCTGAAACTCCGGAACCGTCCCAAGATCGGCGTCAACAACACGCTGAGTATCGGGCATCTCAACGAGCTGCTGAAACTCTAGAACAATCTCAACCTCGACGTCAATGGCATGCTGAGTATCTGGTGTCGCAACGGGCTGCTGAAACACCGGAACAGTCCCAAGCTCGACAGGCAGACAGGTGTTTGAGCAGCAGGCGACTTACATGGCATCCCAAAGAGCCACAGAAACCTTTACAGCGGCTGAATCTCGCAGATGCGTTGTTGTTACACGAATATAATGGGACTGTCTGTCTTAAACAGTTCTAAATAAATGTCCGTGACAGCATATATCTACCTTTTATGTGGAAGCCGTAAATAGTGAGCCATATCGAAAGTACCTCTTTCTGTATGTTACCTTTTCACACCTAAACCGCTGAACGGATTTCGATAAATTTGGCAAGTAGATAGATTGCATCCTAGGGAAGGACATGGGCTACCGGTATTATCCCGTAGTATAATTTCCGACATCCACGCGGGCGAAGCCGCGGGCAGAAGCTAGTTTATTATATCCGAAAAAAAAATCATGGACATTACATCAGGTTTTCAGGTTTTATAAATATTTATTTATTTTATTTATTTATTTATATGTATATACTTTATTGTACACCAAAAAAATACATAACATGAAAAATATACATCAAACACTACAAAATATACAATGGGCGGCCTTATCGCTATATATACGTTATTATAATATATACATTACTATATACATTATACTTTGCTATATATACATTATTATATTTATTTATTCACAATATTTTTGAATTCAGTTTGATGTGAACCAAAAATTATAACAAAAGCTTCTTTGAACCAAAAGTATAGGAATCTGGTGTGAACTCAGGGTTATAATGTTACAATGGAACATAGTTTTGGTTTAAGTCCAGTGTTCTCCATAGCCTATAGGCCCCCTGGGGCCTAAAAACTGCCTGACTGACTGTGAACGTTCTTAAAATTACGAGAATTGCCCATCTGTTGAAAGTCCTTGTAGAAATCCGATACGCTTTGAAAGCGATCGTCACTTACATTATAGGCCCTTGGGTCTTCTACATTTCTGCACATCCCCCAACCTTATCTGCCTAGCCTTTTCCCAACTATGTTGGGGTCAGCTTCCAGTTCATTTTACATAAAGTGACTGCGTGTTAGACCTCCACAACCCAGTTACTGGGTAATGCGATACCCCTTGGTAAGACTGGCTGTTAGATTTTCCGGCTTCTGACGATCCGTAACGACTGTCAAAGATCCACGAATGACAGCCGGGCCCAACGGCTTAACGTGCTTTTCGAGGCACGGAGGGGTCTCGGTATGTAAACATGGTCACCTATCCACAGACCAACCGCGGCATTTCATTTCATTTCATTTATTCATTAACAATTGACAAATTGTGTCTGAATGTTTACAAAAATAATATTTGAAGCTAAAAACAATATTAAAAACCAATCATAATTATAAAACATGCATAAAAAAAATAAAAACTAAAAAATATATCACAATCAATAGGAATAATAAAAACATATGCAACAATGTCAACACAATAAAATTAAACAAAATACCAGGCTAGTTTCATTTCATTTTGCAACAAAAACAAAACAAAAAAAAATCGCATTTAAATAAATAACTATCGATAAAATTAATTAATTATAATAATTTGAAAACATGTCATTACAGAATAAATTAATTTCATTTAAATAAAACATTATCAATAATATAATAGAAATAATATAGTAATAAACATTAATTTAGGGTCATAAATTCATCAATAGAATAGAAACATTTTTCCAATAAAAATTCCTTAAGTCTCTTTTTAACCGACTTCTAAAAAAGGAGGAGGTTTCTCAATTCGACCGTATATATGTTTTTTTTTTTTTTTTTTTATGTGTGTTCGCGGATAACTTCGTCGTTTATGAACCGATTTTGATTATTCTTTTTTTGTTGGAAAGGAGATATGCCAAGGGTGGTCCCATGATAAGGAAACCAGGATCTGATGATGGCATCCCAGTGAAATCGAGGGGAACATTCGAAAATCGTAGGAGCGACTAGTGCGTTTGTTATGTTTTTCATTAAGTATTTTAAAGTACTACAATTTAATGAAGGTCTGGAGTCGATCTGATGATGGAGCCGAAAGACAGTCGAGGGGACTCCTCAACGATTTACAGCAGTTACCTTGTGTTTGGGCTTGATTAATTTGTATTGATGTGAACTTTACACCCAGATAGGTTGTGACTGTCATTAAGGGTCTGATGATGAAGACGAAGGACAGTTAAGGGAACTACTCAACAGTTTACAGTAGCTACCTTGTGTATGTTCACCGATTACTCGAAGACGGCTGGACCGATTCCAAAAGTTCTTTTTTTATTTGAAAGGGTCTCGAGGTGGTCTCATCATCATCAAGTTGGAATCTCATGAGAGGATCCCATGGAAATTGAGGGAAACCCTCAAATTTTATAGGCAAACCTATAGCGATTTGGGTATTTTTTAAAGTAACTTGAGCATTTGCTCTCGGAAATCATCATTTGGTAAAGTGGAGTTGATAATGAAGACCACAGATGGCCATCGGAACAACTCAATGACAAATATTTCACGGGTTGCGATTCGATTACTTTAATATGGTTGCTAAGCAATTTATGCTCGTCACAATGCGTATGATGAGTGATTGTTGAGGAGTTCTCCTGGTTCTTACCGGGAGAACTCCTCGACAATTAACGTCCCGATCCTGGGACGTTAATTGTCGAAAAGCAATATTTTGTAAAAGGTGATGAACAGTTGGCATTAGGCTATTGTAACTTAGATAAATTACAAAGTGACCCACTAAAAAGTGAAAAATAAAAACATTTTTACAAAAAAAAAAACAACCGACTTCCAAAAAAAACACTACAAATTGAAAAATAACTTTAATTTCGGAAGTCGGTGTCAATAAACGAAAATGCGGAACCAAAGACACCGACTTCCGAAATTAAAGTTATTTTTCAATTTGTAGTGTTTTTTTTGGAAGTCGGTTGTTTTTTTTTTTGTAAAAATGTTTTTATTGAATAAGGTGGTTTTATATAATAGTTCTCTTATATCTTTAGGTAAGCAATTAAATATTTTCACCGCTTGATACTGGACACAATGTTCTACAATTTTTATTTTGGTATTTAAAATGGCAAGCGCAGCTTAACCTGATCGACCGACCTGTGTGGCATTATTTTGCCACGGGCCCCTCACATCCCCAATCTAAACACAGTAAAGGTAAGACGGGAGTATAACCAATTCCCGGGCCCGCCCGAGTAGTGAACATGCTGCCATTACGGTGCCGGAAACGCGGCCATTTTTCCAACACTCACTTCCTGTCGCTGACTTGAGTTAGGGTGGGAAGTGTGCAAGCCTTGAATTCTAAGCGATTTATGCGAGTCATTAGTTATTTTGATGACTCTAACGACATTACTTACGTGGAGGCAGTTTCCACAGACTTTTATTTATAAGTCACGGTCCGGTATAGAATATGGTTTAGCTGGATGGTGTTGATCCACACGTCATTTTCGTGAACGGGCGCCGTCGGTTGTGACTGTTCATCTCTCAACTGCCAGGTCTTACATTTTGAATTGTTTCTTTTTTTTTACATTGTTCTCACATTATTGTATAAGCAACAAGAATAATGTACCCAGGACTTTGTAATATATCTATAAAATAATGTTCCTGGAGTTTCTTGCCCGTTCTTTTCCATAGAGATCTAAGCTTTGGAATGGGCAACTAGCTTCAACTTTCTGACTAACTGACCGACTGTTTGACAATTTAAAAGTGCCTGTCATCATCTGCCTAGCCTTTTCCCAACTATGTTGGGGTCGCCTTCCAGTCTAACCGGATGCAGCTGAATACCAGTATTTTACATGGAGCGACTACGCAGTTGTGGAGGTCAGATAGGCGTCTGACCTCCACAACCCAGTTACCGGATAATACGATACCCCTTGGTAAGACTGGTTGTCAGACTTTCGGGCTTCTGACTACCCGTAACAACTGTCAAAGATCTACGAATGACAGCCGGGACCAACGGCTTAACGTGCTTTCCGAGGCACGGAGGGGTCACCCATCCACAGACCAACCACGACAAGCGTAGCTTAACCTGATCAATCGACCTGTGCGGCTGTTATTATTTAGCCACGGGCCACTCAATTCAAAAATGCCTGTAAATGGTTTCATTGAAATAAATGCTTTAAGTTTGAGTTTGTACGGCTCACGGTGAGGCTGGCTGATAAATTAAAGATCGCTCAGCGAGCTATGGAAAGATCTATGCTTGGAGTCTCTCTGAGGGAAAGAATCCGGATTGAGGTGATCCAGCAGAGAACCAAGGTTGTCGACATTACAGAATAAGCAAGCTGAAGTAGCAATGGGCCGGCCATATTAGCCGTAGAACCGATGACCGTTGGGATAGACGTGTTCCTGAGTGGAGACCGCAGATCGGCAAACGTAAGGTAAGACGCTCTCAGGCTAGGTGGAGCGACGATCTTCGCAGGATGGCTGCTAGCAGCTGGATGAGAGTTGCCGAGAATCGAGTTGAATGGTGTGGAATAGGAAAGGCCTATGTCCAGCAGTGGACTGCTAGAGGCTGATGATGATGAATTTATTAGTCATAAATTGAGACTTTTAAGGTATTCTGTTGGAGTCTAAACGGTCTTGTCACACTAATATTATAAAGGCGAAAGTTTATGAGTGTGTGTGTTTACATGTTTGTTACTTCTTCACGCTCAAACGGCTTGAACAATTTTGATATAATTTTGTATGGAGGTAGCTGACACCCTGGATTAACATATAGGCTACTTTTTATCCCGATACTCCCACTGGATCGACACTTATGCGGGTGAAACCGCGGGGCGCAGCTAGTGGAGAATAAATCTTTTAGCATGATGATAGTGAGAACATTCTTCTTTAACGAGCAAGGGCCAAGGTAGCCCGCGAAGTTCAAACTTTCTTACGTTTTTTGCAATAATATCTTGACGATAAAAAAACATTAAATATTTTATACTAGCAGCGCCCCGCGGTTAAGCCCGCATAAGTGTCGATCCCGTGGGAATATCGGGATAAAAACTATCCTTTGTCCTTCCCCGGGTTGCAATCTATCTCTCTGTGCCAAATTTTATCGAAATCCGTTCAGTGGTTAAGGCGTGAAAAGGTAACATACAGACAGACAGAGTTACTTTTGAATTTATAATATTAGTATGGATTTGTATTTTATCGTGTTTAGGTATTTTCGCTAGCTAATTTTATAACTCGCTCTCGCTCACAACTTAACCCTGGACATTAGTGGAGATACAAGAATTTCTTTAAGAGCTGAATTCTAAACGAAATACTATTCATAGCGCACACAACGGAGTAGTTTTCGGACTTTTTAAAATATGGACGAGGATTCCATTTGTGGTTCCTAGGTTTACACTTTACAGTACTTACTGTTTTTTTTTGCTTTTTAGCTGAATGTCGAATACGGTTCACGGCTTCTGTAGTTTCTGCTCTGATTAAGAAGGAGTAAGTAATGACTGTTTTTAGCAGTATTAATCTGTGTAGAAACTTCCTGGTTTTACTTACATCTGCTACTGCTACTAAGGCCTCCAAGAGGCAGCTACTATGAGCAGTAAATTAAAAACACGAAGCCGAGAATCACTTGTCGTCATTGTGATTTTTTTTTGTACTAGACCATACCTGGGAACCATTTTTTTTTTTGGGTGGGAAGTCATCAAATGACCCCTCCCGCTCTGGGTGGAGCGGAAGGGAGTGTTAGACTGTTACTGACTAAAACCCAACCGTGTTCCTTCCTTAGCCTTTCATGTTCCGGGCCCCCTAACCCTTTCGGACAATCCCGCTGACGGCTGACCCACACCTGGGAACCTTGTGGTTACGGAGATATTGATGGTCAAAATTTAGATGGCCAACTTTTCCTGACAAAATTTTTTTCGACAACAAGTTTTTAACGTTATATGTATAACACAACTTTAAATAGGTACCACCCCCCTGTACTGTTGGAGTTATTCCGTTCTGTCCCCCCACCTCGGTCCCCTCCTGGATCGTCTTCTGTTTTAATCTCTGTCTTATCCACTATAAACTTTCTCATACCGGTTTGAACCGCTTTTTCTTTTGTTTTTGATCCTGAAGGTACGTCGGCAACAAAAATAAGTACAGGGTTTATTGAAATACATAAGGCATGCACCGCACATTGTTTTGCGTGTGTTACATTGCGCGCAAACCAGCATCGACAAACATGGCCAGCCCTCTGCCACCTAGTGCCGGATTAGCCACGTTGCAGGTGTAGCAAATGCTAGAGGCCCCGCGCTGTGGGGGCCCCGCGCTGTGGGGGCCCCGCGCTTGGATGTACAAAAAATTGAAGTAATAGGGGAGACTGGACAAAAGAAACCTAAGCTCTCCGAGATGGGATGCTAAAAATTTTCGAACTCACTTCGCTCGCTCTTGCATAGATACAAGGTTCTCTCAGAACTTGCAAGTACTTACGTAGATTTTTACAAAAGTACCTACTAATACTGAGCATTGTTTTAAGAAAGTAATTTGGTTTAAGTACCTACTTCAAGTCTTCAACTGACATGAAACGGAAAAGAAAACATTTATTTGACTAGTGTAAAATCACTACACAACTAAAACTATTATGAATAAGTTCTGTTTTATTTTGTAAACCTTAGAACCTTAAACAAACTAAGTTCTACCATATTTACCCGTAGGTAAAATTGACTACAGGCCCCGCGGCATTTCTGCTACTTCAGTTTGCTTACTCTGCAAGCTTTGTTACTTGGCGAAACCTGGACCGAAAACTGTTAATCTTTTTGCTACTAGCTTTCATTCTTAACTGTGCAGAGTATCGCGTGCGAAAAGGAACATCGTTCCAAAAGAACTAATCAACATACTCAAAACATTCTCAACCCTCTTTCCCTATAAAAGTTTAGACAAATAACACGAAATTACAAGCTCCATCCAACTTTTGGCGCCAAACGAAAAACAAAGATGGCCGACCCGCGCCATATTTCTTGTAATATTTATACAGCATAATCACGTTAAGCCGTTGGTCCCGGCTGTCATTTGTGGATCTTTGACAGTCGTTACGGGTAGTCAGAAGCCCGAAAGTCTGACAACCAGTCTTACCAAGGGGTATCGTATTACCCAGTAACTGGGTTGTGGAGGTCAGATAGGCAGTCGCTCCATGTAAAATACTGGTATTCAGCTGCATCCGGTTAGACTGGAAGCCGACCCCAACATAGTTGGGAAAAGGCTAGGCAGATGATGATTTATACAGCATAATACAGGCAGCCATTAACCGACAAGTTGGTAAGTGGAACAATGAAACTTATATTGCATCGTCGGCCGTAACTATTTAAAGTTCTGTCATAAATTTTAATATGAATATGTCGTTTGAACTTGGTGAAGCTTAAATGGTGTTACACCGTAGTTCTTTGTAGTTTAGGTATTCTATGTTCTGTGTTATGGGTTTGCTTTCCGCACTTAGTCCTTCAAAGGACCATTTGATTGTGCGTGGGTTAGTATTTATGAGGAAGGAAATAAAAGATTTAGGGGTTCATTTATAAACGATGATTAAAGTCAGTGACGTTCAAACTACGGCTTTCAGTCTCGATGCATTACTGAGTCCCGGGAAAAAAACAAACGAGACTCGATATGGTCTCGAAATTCCCGGGGAAAACAAGACTTTTGAGACTATTTCAAAACTAGGTGTCTTACTTATAGGCTATGCAATTAGGCAGTCAAAACAAGACATGTTAGTAAAGTAAGTACTTTATTAAACATACGCAAATTAAAAATTAAAAAAATATTAGTTGAAGTTTTTTTCATTTTTGTAGTGGGCACGTACGAAACAAAGGGCGCATTTTATAGTTCATATTCCTAAATCGCGATTATGATGCCACTGCTTAGGCACGCGTACACTGCCCGTATTAGAATTACCGCACTTTCACACATTTATTAGGACACAGAACTCACAAGAACACTAGCCGAATTGTATATTTTGTTACACGCCTCTGTGTTGTCAGGGACCCTTGTTGGAAGCATGGACCCGACATTCCTCGCTTGCAGACATGCCACAAGCACCGCCGCGGTTCCTTCTGGATCGATCCAAAGAACGCCTTAAGATATGTCTCGTTATCTGCTCTCGCGCCCAAGACTCATGACATCTCTTGTAAATTTTGTACATGAAGTATAGCGCACCAAGGAATAAAATCGTGCAAATTATTGTTAACACGATACTTATGGCCGACAAATGAAATTTGAATTCCTCCACCGTCGCAGTGATTTTAGCGGCGCTATTTTGATTAAGAAATACCTCTTCATTAGTTACTTTTGAGTTACACATGATTGAAAGTTTTAATGTATCTCTCACTTAAACAGTTGCCACGCAGAGCAAAGTTTACACTAAACGCGCACATGATTCAAGCCCTGTTTAGTGGCAGGGTCGCCATGTAAGGACGGGTGTCTGATTGATTGAAACGTCACAAGATATGGTACAAGACTGCCGTTTATTATGTTAATACACGAGTATATATTTGGCTACACACATAGAAATAATAGAGTACGTACATACTACATCACAGGTCAGTTGTTAAGTGTTTGGTGAGCAGTTGGTAAATTACTTACTTTATGAATATCATCACCACCGCTGCTCTTAAAACGGTGAATGAAAATATCGTGAGAAAACCGATATTAGGACATATCGGTACTAAAAATTCGAAGACGTGTGACATCTGCCAACCCGTACTGGGTCCACGTGATGGATTACAGCCCACTCCGTCTCACAGAGAAGTGGCCTGTGTCCCACCAGTGGGAACATTATAGGCTAGTTAAATGTACTCTTCATATACACAGTCTGGCCATAAATACTGTTACAATTAAAAATAAGAGAGATATCCCAAGCAGCACACATAGCTGTATAGTCACTGGACAACAGAATTTTTGAAAACTCGAGTCTGTTGTGCTTTCTGTACAAGGGCTGTATATCCGGCTACACAGTTCTCATAATTCTAAATTTGGCCCCAAATTAACCAGCCCTGAGCATTATAGTAGCTTGTTAACAGATGTTGAGCATTCTAAGAGCTGTACATAAGCTGTACAAGGGCTTAGACAGCTGTCAATAGGCCACTATCCAGCTCTTTTAATTCTCTTAGACATCCAAAAGATGGTTTATGGCTTAATAACGGCTATTGTTAAATTTACAAAGAAATGGCAACAAAAAACTATTTGTCCAGTGCAACTAGTGTTATGTCATGGCGGTCTAACTATTTCTGTTGACAAATAATAATTTCTAATTTAAGGTAAGTCTTTTTCACGTTTGTTTTGTTTCTCTATTGGTAAATTGTACTGCGGGTGCCACTTTACTGTTAAATATTTAGGTGATATTATCAAATATTACACGCGCCATGGAAATAATATAGTTTTGCTAAAAATGTTATACAAAATAAATACGGTATACGAATTATTTATGGATTTTTACTAATTTTTTCCATTTAATGAGCATTCATATCTATTTGTAACAATAAAATAATGTGTTTTTACTAAAATAGCTGTCAAATATCATGAACATTTAACAGATATCAGTGTTTTTTTTTCATATGTAATCAGCTTGTTTACATTAAAATGGCGTTAAATCGTTATCCAGCAATAATTCTAACTAAATTCCCTTGACCCTCTCTTTTCTGTTCAATGGCCATAAATAATTCTATTAATCAGCTGAGAACTGTACGCTAGCTGTACAATTGCTTTCAGTTATTCTAACGACTGGTTGAAGGAGTAAAGTGAGAATATACAACAGCGTCTTAGGGATCTCTAATCTTGATAGAAAACCATTTCGAGCATTAGGTAATTCACTTGATTTTGTGATCCTATTTATTCTTGCCTGTTATCCCAACTAGCGAGCCAATAAATTGTCATGTTGCTTAGAAATGCAGAATATAAAGTAAAAAGGTATTCCGATATTGAAAATCAAAAACATCAGCCAACCTAGCTAAATATTCACCTCCGCTTCTTTTTCCCATTAATTTACATCACTTTACCTAATTTGATGCTTTTACTTTTAGACACTTCAACAGCAAAGTAAGAGAAAAGAAAACCAGTAAAGTAACGGAAACTGAAAAAGAAATGGATGGAATTGAAAACTAAATTGGTGAAGAAATTTATTTAATGCTAAGTACATATTTTGAGAAAGACAAAAAAAAAATTAAGAAATAGAATATTTTGACGAAGAAGAAATATGTACTGCTTGAATAACCAACTAAAGGTTTAGCACATAGAATTACCAAAGACAAATCTTGAATCTGTGATTAATAAAATAAAGCGCAGTAAATTTATATAATTACTTTTATTTTTATTGACAATTCCTTACCCAGCAGTATTAATATATAATCTCATATTAGTATAATATTCATTATTTACAGTGTATGTAAAAGTGGTATGAAATATAACTCGTTTTTCTGCATAATATATACACATTTGAAATTCACATCTCGTGGGTATATTGTCGTTCTAATACGGTCCACGCTAGGTAGTTTCGCTTTATTTAGGTATATCGAAAATTGATGACACCTTCTGATTTCATTTAAGAAGTTTTAAACCTTCTGTGAAGTCGATTATTTTGTAGCCATTGATTGTACTTCAATATTTCACGGTTATTTGTCATAAAATATTTATCTTTATATTTTGAGCAATATGTCTCTTTATTGCCCATTCTTTTATATTTTCTTTAAATAAAATGTATTTCATTTAAATATTTTCTCCGTCATCTTCATATTTCTGGCTGATCAAATCCATTAATTGTACGGAACTATGATCATTGGTAACAAAATGTATGTGTCCGGAACCCTCATTTTTAATCGACACCGGCACGTCACTATCCTTGCTCCTTTGCTTATTGTATACTTTTGAAAGTTTATATTTAACTGCACCAGTTCTTTTCCAATTTTTCCATGGTTTAACCGTATTCATTTTAAATTGTATTTTATTTTCGCGCGAAAATTAATTAGCGTTGCGAGGTTATGTCAAAATTGACGTTATCATAGCACTACTAACCTATGTTTACTCTTCAATCATTCTAGAGGCTGTAAAATAGCTAATATTTACACTATAAGCTTTGGAATTAAAGTAGAGTAAAGCTACACTAATTTACAGCTCATGGAGCAAGTAAATGCTTTTACCCAGCTACTACTAAGCTCATTAAGTTAGCATCATAATAGAATTGGTGTACGCCATAAAAAAGCCAATGGCAAAATTTGATTCTCTAATACAGCTCACAACTGAGAAAAGGTGTAACTTTACCGCGTTAAGCAGCCGTTTACAAGCGTTGGTCTTCTTAACCAGCTGGTAGCATTCTACGTAGCCAAAGGCTGGACAATAGTTCTTTCAAATTCTACTAAAATGCATTTTGTGGTTTTTTTCTCCATTATACAGCCATTAGTCAGTTGTGCTGCTTAACAGAGTAGAGATCACCCCTCATACAGTCTCAAGAATCAACTTATCCGTTAGTACAGCTACATAAGAGCCTTTGACTGTAATATAGCTTGTTTATGGAGGTAATTTCCGCTAATGTGTTGCTTGGGATTACATTTGAATTTGGAAGCTGTCATTTTTATACGTTTGTTCATTGAGTTTTCTAATTTTGGCGCCAAAACACTGTACAATATTTTGCGATATTAAAATGTAGTGGGGTGATAAAGAGAACCGAATCGCTGTGATTGCATTACACAAAGTTGGTATGGAATCAAATGCAATTTTTAAAACTCTCCATACGCTTGGTTTAGTCAAATGTTTGTGTACCGGGCTATTAATAGGTACAATGAGACCTCCTCTGTTTGTGACAGAAAAAGATCTGGCCGTCCACGTAGTGTTCGTACGAAAAGGTGGTCAAAGCAGTAAGGGAAAGAATTCGAAGAAATCCTGTCCGAAAGCAAAAGATTTTATCTCGGGCGATGAAGATAGCACCCCAGAACCATGCCGCGTATTTTAAAAGATGACTGAGGACTTGCAGCCTATAAGAGACGCACTGGTCATTTTGAACTGATAATTTAAAAAAAGAATAGGCTGTCGAAACAACTACTGAAGCGGTACGCAAAGGGAGGTCACAGAAAATTTTTGTTTACGGATGAGAAAATCTTTACAATTGAGCAACATTTTAACAAACAAAACGACCGTATTTATGCTCAAAGCTCTAAGGAAGCTTCCCAATTAGTCGACAGAGTGCAACGTGGGCATTATCCGACTTCAGTGATGGTTTGGTGGGGTGTTAGCTATGAAGGAGTGACTGAGCCATATTTTTGTGAAAAAGGTATCAAAACATCGGCACAAGTGTATCAAGATACCATTCTTGAGAAGGTAGTTGAGCCCCTTAACAACACCATGTTCAATAACCAAGTATGGTCCTTCCAACAAGACTCGGCGCCGGGTCATAAAGCTCGGACCAGGCAGTCTTGGTGAGTGAACGATTCGGACTTCATCAGAGCTGAAGACTGGCCGTCGTCTAGTCCCGATCTTAATCCACTGGATTATGATTTATGGTCAGTTTTAGAGAGTACGTCTTGCTCTAAACGCCATGATAATTTGGAGTCCCTAAAATAATCCATGCGATTGGCAGTGAAGAATTTTCCCATGGAAAGAGTGCGTGCTTCTATTGATAACTGGCCTCAACGTTTAAAGGACTGTATTGCAGCCAATGGAGAACACTTCGAATAAGCTTTTTATATTTTAAATTGTTTTATATTTATGTATTAAACTAACACTCTGTAAAAGTAATAAATATTATTTGCAATAAAAAAAAATATTTTCTTCGTGACAATATTTATGGCAAGACTAGGTATACGTAGGGATAGATATAGAACACATAATCGTATTAGTCTTAAATTAATGGTCTAAGTTATTTTCTGTTACAGCTCACTGATCTCTACAGCTCAACAGATCTTTAAAAATATCTCGAGAAGTAAGGGACAGTCTTTTATCGATAAAACACATAATTATAACATACCTACGTACGGTAAATATAAGCTTCGTTTTCACTTAAGTAACCAGTAGTTATCAGCGGAACGTGCATGCACGCGATTGTATCATTTGAAGGCATTGATTTGATTGCAACGAGAAGTATTGCACGCTACTGATCGCTCCTTTTTAAATTTATGTTGCAACAGAAACATCTGTTGTTTTTTTTGCTATTGAGTTTTTTGTAGGCGCTTCGATCAAATACATATTAGCAATCATAATCTAAGTGTAAAAACGTGGTCAGCGGGATTGTCCGAAAGGGTTACCGCTGGCCCGGAACATAAAGGGCTAAGGAAGGAACATGGGTGGGTTTTAGTCAGTAAGAGTCTGACACTCCCTTCCGCTCCACCCAGAGCGGGAGGAGTCATTTGATGATTTCCCATCCGAAAAAAAAAAGTGTTGTTTTAGTTAATGAAATTAATGATCTCTAATTTTCCTTATAACGCAGTATTAGAATGTCTTTAAAATAGTTATTTATGCAACGGTTGTATAATAAGGGGTATTAAAACACTCACGCGATACTATTATCACATGAGTGTTTTAATACCTACTTACGTGCAGTTGCATAATTATCGACACCCATGATCTGAATCCTCTATAAAAGGTTCTGAAACCATAGGGTGTTGTACAGTGTTGGAAACTCATAGAAAGTTTAATTGCTGAGTATCTAATACAAACAAACTATGTAATAATAGAATTATTTATTGTAATAATTTCGGCGTTGTGGCAGTGAAACGCGCGTTCATGACAATGTTCTTTTTGAGGGTTCCGTATCCAAAGGGTAAAAACGGGACCATATTACTAAGACTCCACTGTCCGTCTGTCTGTCTATCTGTCACCAGGCTGTATCCCATTAACCGTGATAGCTGGACAGTTGAAATTTTCACGGATGATGAATTTCTGTTGCCGCTATAACAACAAATACTAAAAACAGAATAAATATTATTTAAGGAGGCTTCCTGACAACAAACGTGTTTTTTTTTTCGGCGTTTTTGCCTTGTAGTACGAAACCCTTCGTGTGCGAGTCCGACGCGGCCATGACAGTGTTCTTTTTTAACCGACTTCTAAAAAAGGAGGAGGTTTTTAACCGACTTCTAAAAAAGGAGGAGGTTTCTCAATTCGACCGTATATATGTTTTTTTTTTTTTTTTTTTATGTGTGTTCGCGGATAACTTCGTCGTTTATGAACCGATTTTGATTATTCTTTTTTTGTTGGAAAGGAGATATGCCAAGGGTGGTCCCATGATAAGGAAACCAGGATCTGATGATGGCATCCCAGTGAAATCGAGGGGAACATTCGAAAATCGTAGGAGCGACTAGTGCGTTTGTTATGTTTTTCATTAAGTATTTTAAAGTACTACAATTTAATGAAGGTCTGGAGTCGATCTGATGATGGAGCCGAAAGACAGTCGAGGGGACTCCTCAACGATTTACAGCAGTTACCTTGTGTTTGGGCTTGATTAATTTGTATTGATGTGAACTTTACACCCAGATAGGTTGTGACTGTCATTAAGGGTCTGATGATGAAGACGAAGGACAGTTAAGGGAACTACTCAACAGTTTACAGTAGCTACCTTGTGTATGTTCACCGATTACTCGAAGACGGCTGGACCGATTCCAAAAGTTCTTTTTTTATTTGAAAGGGTCTCGAGGTGGTCTCATCATCATCAAGTTGGAATCTCATGAGAGGATCCCATGGAAATTGAGGGAAACCCTCAAATTTTATAGGCAAACCTATAGCGATTTGGGTATTTTTTAAAGTAACTTGAGCATTTGCTCTCGGAAATCATCATTTGGTAAAGTGGAGTTGATAATGAAGACCACAGATGGCCATCGGAACAACTCAATGACAAATATTTCACGGGTTGCGATTCGATTACTTTAATATGGTTGCTAAGCAATTTATGCTCGTCACAATGCGTATGATGAGTGATTGTTGAGGAGTTCTCCTGGTTCTTACCGGGAGAACTCCTCAACAATTAACGTCCCGATCCTGGGACGTTAATTGTCGAAAAGCAATATTTTGTAAAAGGTGATGAACAGTTGGCATTAGGCTATTGTAACTTAGATAAATTACAAAGTGACCCACTAAAAAGTGAAAAATAAAAACATTTTTACAAAAAAAAAAACAACCGACTTCCAAAAAAAACACTACAAATTGAAAAATAACTTTAATTTCGGAAGTCGGTGTCAATAAACGAAAATGCGGAACCAAAGACACCGACTTCCGAAATTAAAGTTATTTTTCAATTTGTAGTGTTTTTTTTGGAAGTCGGTTGTTTTTTTTTTTGTAAAAATGTTTTTTTTGAAATTCATAAAGATACCACAATTAAAAAAAAATGTTTGTTAGTTTATAGATACTTACATTTAATTTTATGCAACAGTGCGGTGTGACAGCGAGCCACATAAAGTTTCCGTAGAATATTGTTTTCTTTCAAACTGTGCAAGTTCCGCTGGCGTTAATGGCTTAACCTGTTCACCTTCATAATACTTGTGTGTGTTTTCATATTTATATTCATCTTCTTCTCTTGTGTCTGCACTGGTTTTACGGGCATGCAGAGTTTGTTTGTTTTAACGTGCTATACTCCGGAACTACCAGTCGAATTGAAAAAACTCTTTTTGTATTTGATAGCATAATTCTTGAGGGAGGCTATAGGCTACTTAATAACACGCTAAGACACTGAGGAGCTGATAATTTCGATCCAGCGTGTCCCTTGCTGCCTTCTCCCAGCGACGCCCTAAGCCAAGGTCCGTACCCCACAGGGGGTGACCTTAGCGTGTAGTCGCTTAGTTTTTAAGCTTTTGAAGACTTGGCTGGAGGCCTTCATTTTTTGAGGCATCCACAAGCAGACCTCATAAATTGAACTGCGAGATGCCATTACAAAAAAAAAAATTTAGAAACACAAAAAAAAACTGGTCAAGTGCGAGTCGGACTCGCACACGAAGCCGAAAAAAACACGTTTGTTGTATGGTAGCCCCCCTAAAATACCTAAAATATTTATTTTATTCTGTTTTTAGTATTTTGTTGTTAGAGCGGCAACAGAAATACATCATCTGTGAAACTGTCTAGCTATCACGGTTCATGAGATACGGCCTGGTAACAGACAAACGGACAGTGGAGTCTTAGTAATAGGGTCCCGTTTTTACCCTTAGGTTATGGAACCTAAAAAGCCAGAAAGAATACAGTAATAGCGACGGAGTGGGTCGGGGGAACGAGAAATTTCACGCGGACCAAGTCGCGGGCAGAAGCTAGTGTATACTGTGAATGAAAACACTTTCACAGGGTTACTAATATATTCTTAACGTCCTACATAGCATGTAGTTATATTTCTATTTTCACTCGAATATAAAGACATTACCAGACCATTAACCCGTGAGCATAGTAATTCTCACAAGCGAGTTTGTGGGTGGATACAATCGCTTACATACGCGTCATTTGGCAATTAATGTCAGGCAGTTCAGCCTTTGCAGAGTAAGCAAACTGAAGTGGCAGTGGGCTGGCCATGTCTGTCGAAGGACCGATGGCCGGTGGAGCAGACGAGTCCTGGAGTGGAGACCGCGTATCGGCAAGCGTAGTGTGGGACGCCCCCCAGCTAGATGGACGGACGACCTAAAGAAGGTGGCTGGGGTAGACTGGATGTGGAAGGCGGAGGACAGGGTGCTGTGGCGCAGTCTGGGAGAGGCCTATGTCCAGCAGTGGACTGCGATAGGCTGAGTTGATTGATTGATTGATTGAGTTCAGCCTTAAGAAAGTATTTTATTTTGTGGATTATATTGTGCAAATGTTATTAGGTAACGTAGGATAATTAATTAGTGTAGGTCGTAGGTTCGTACCTAGACAGGCGCTTTACTTTGTGTAATAATTAAATAAGTTATAACAGTCGCTAGCGTCAATCGAGTGTGCATTGGTGGCCAAATGGTAACGGCCGCGACTTAGGAGTTGTAGGTCGTAGGTTCAAACCCAGACAGTCATCATCATCATCATTTCAGCCGAAAGACGTCCACTGCTGGACTTAAGCCTCCCCCAAAAGGGGGGTTTGCCATAATCGCCACGCTTGGCGCCTGGCGGGTTGGCGATCGCAGTATGGTATGGTGGTGGAATGCATAGAGAACGCTGCTGCCCATTCTCCGGTACGACCCTTAGTCGCCTTTTACGACACCCATGGGAAGTATGGGGTGGTGCACACAGACTAGACCAGACAGTCACTTTGTGTAAATTATTTCTTCGCCACTGCTCTCAAAACGGTGAAGGAAAACATCGTGAGGAAACTGGCACGTCCTAGAACCAAAAATTCGAAGACATGTGACATCTACCAACCCGCACTGGGCTCACTCCCTCTCACCGAGAGGAGGCCTGTGTCCCAACAGTGGGAACATTATGGGCTGCACTCCTGTGATGGGTCGATCGAAGGGTAAGCTACGCTTGTCGCGGTCGGTACGTGTATGGGTGACCATCCATTATATTATATAATGGATGGTCCCTCCGTGCCTCGAAATGCATGTTAAACCGTTGATCCCCGCTGTATTTGTGGATCTGTGGCACTCATGGCCGTAATCAAAGGACGCACCTGTTTGGAGCACACGTAGCTCGCACCTTTGTCTATGCGTTTCAAGGCGGCGGCGCCGCGACGTCACTTTTTCTATAAGAAGCCGTCGGAAATCTGTTTTAATTTTTGCAGCACATTTTATATTATTTTTATAATATTTCGCCATATGCCTGTTTCCTCTAATATTTCAAACTGTAAATCTTAACTTTCTCAATCTATTAAAACTTCTATTTTCAACTTGGAAAAACACCTGTCATTTCTTCTCACACCCTCCGAGCAACCACAGATCTTTGACAGTCGTTACGGGTCGTCAGAAGCCCGAAAGTCTGACAGCCAGTCTTACCAAGGGAGACTACGTGTGCGTGTGTCGTCGTTTGTACTTCGTGTTACCCAGTAACTGGGTTGTAGAGGTCAGGTAGACAGTGTCAAAGATATATTTTTTTATTTCGGGGTCGTGGATAATTAGTAAACGCTGCAAGGGTCGATCGAAGGTTAAGCTACGCTTGCCCCGGTTGTTTCGTAGATGGGTAACCATTCATTACAGATATATACATTACATATATCGCGATCCACAATTTACAGCCGGGACCAACGGCTTAACGTGCTTTCCGAGGCACGGAGGGGTCTCGGTATGTAAAGATGGTCACCCATCCAAAGACCAACAGCAGCAAGCGTAGCTTAACCTGATCTATCGACCTGTGCGGCTGTTGTTATTTAAAGCCACGGGCCCCTCTAAAATAATCCTTATATCTTATTATGAAATGTGGATGTTTCTATAGGTACACCTCTGCCTTACCCTTCAGAGATTACAGGCGTGATGATAATATAATAGGAAAACAATATCTTAACTTAACAAATTCATAAAAAAAAAATATTTGAAAATTTTGAAAGTTCCACTAAATTCCAGTAGATGGCGCTGTACGTCAAATTATTAACATTATTTTCCCGAAAATTACACGAAAATCTTGGATATAAAAAAATTCTAAGAGCAAAGACATCCTTCGGGTTTACCACCTTCAGGGTTTGCTCTACCAAAAATCTGTGGTGTCAAGGTAAAAGGGGATGAGTCAAAAATTTTGAAAAATGAGTTGTTAACACAGTTGGATAAAATATATTACCAAGTATTACGGTAAAAAGGCGATGAGTCAATAAAATGTATTTTTATTTCGTGAATCACAAATAACAAATAGAGTCTAGTCATAAACAGCAAAACCTAAAAAGTAAAAATGAGTTATGTGTAGTCATCTTCTTATTACATTCGTAATTCTTTACTTATAAAATTAAGCATAGTGAGATAAGTCGACTCGTGCCTAAATTCGTATTCGTTGTTGCGCGTTTGTTGCATTTCGCGCGCGAAGTTGACGTGATTTGACCTGTGTAAAATGCCCAAAATTTTGGTTTACGTGTGTATTTGAGTTTTGAAACCCATAGAAATGAATAGGATTAACAAGATAATGTCACTGGCTCTAAATGAAAGTCCCACTGTTCAGTATGATTTTTTTATAACTTTTACCTTTCTAACCTTTAAAGTTTTTGTTACGTTGAATGACTATTAGTGTAATTTACATAGATTATGTTATTGTTTTTTGGTTGTTAGATAAATGAGATTAGTAGGTGGTATATTTCAAGTCAGTAAGTACCTACCTAGTTGATAGCGCGCTGTGCGACGGAGAAGGTATTTAGGTACCTACTCGCACTCGCCGCGAATATTGTAGGTATGCTCACATTGTTAACAAGTTGTGCGATTTTACAGATTTACAAGAAAATGTATCAGACAATGAACGTATCTGGAGTTAGCAGTGAGGTTACTGAAGAGCAATTGCAGGCTGCCGAGATTTTAGAAGACTTACTCACTCCTTCTGACCTAGGATTCCAGTCCCATGATTTTCCAATTGGTTGGTATTTATAATTTAAAACATAAATACTCACGCCTGTATATTCCTATAACGACGACCCCACACCAGGACACCGCGTCCCCCGTCGTGAGGGCTCTCACGCGCATGATGGTGTCCACCGTCGAGCGCCCCTTGCGGAAGCCAAACTGGCTGTCCGCAAGATCTGGCCCCGTCATCACCAGGTGCCTGACGAGGCGGCCCGCAATCACTTTCTCAAAGAGCTTGCCGACCTCGTCGAGCAGCACGATGGGCCGGTATGCGGACAGAGAGTCCGCAGGGCGCCCTGGCTTCCGAATGAGGATCAGCTTCCCCGTCCTCCAACGGAGTGGGAACTGGCCTCTCTCCAAACATGCACTTAAGAACGCCTCCAGTCGAGGCCCGAGAGCCCTCGAGGCCAGGACCCAGGCTCGACCTGGCAAGCCGTCGGGTCCTGGGGCGGTACTTTTAGCCTTCAGCCTTCCTACCGCCGCTCTCAGTTCTACCCCGGTCACTTCAGGGATGTCGTCGTCGTCCGCGTGGTCCGCTTCGGGCATCGCAATTGGCGGAGCCATGGGCGGGGGAGTGTGCTCCCCCCGTGAAGGGAACAGAGCGCTCACCACATCCTCCACCAGCTGGGGGCGGAGACTCTGGAGCGGGGGGGGCCAGGGGCGGAGTTTATTTCGCACCAATTTATAAGGGCGCCCCCACGGATCTCTGTTCAGACTCTCCACCATCTCGTCGCGGGCCACGTCCTTGGCCCGCTGGACTGCCTCCTGGAGGGCGGCCTTCGCCGCTCCGCCTCGTGGCTTCCGCATCCGGAGGGCGGACGCGGAGCATGCGGTGCCTGGTGTACAGGTGTCGCGCGTCGACGTACGCCTTGCGTAGCGTCTCCAACTCTTGCGACCACCAGTACACCTGATGTCGGGCGCGTCCTGGCCGGACTCGGGGCATTGCCACGTCGCATATCTCGGACATGGCCTCCCGGAACCACTCCGCCTCATCGTTGATGTTTGCAGGCCTGTCCGGTGATGACACCCAGGCCTGCACGATCGGCTTCCAGGAGGAGATCCCGGTCCAGCTGCTTCAGCGCCCAACCCGGACCACTCGGGGCCTGTTGGACCAGCGCGCTAGAGGTCGGGGCGGAGACGTCGAACCGGATATACCGGTAATCGGAGTAGGTCTCCACCCCCTCCATGACGCGCCAGTCAATGACTCGTTGTGACAGAGCGGGGCTGGCGAACGAGATGTCCACCACGGACTCACCCCGCATCCGCACACACATGGGAACAGAACCCCGATTTAGGACGACCAGGCCTGTTTCCAGAGCCCAGTCCTCCACCATCCTGCCCCGCACATCCGTGTAACGGGAACCCCAGGCCAAATTCTTGGCATTGAAGTCCCCGAGCACTAGCACGGGGAAGGAATGGTTTCTGGCGACGACGACACTCAACTCTGTTAAAGAGTTGTGGAACTCGGCGAGAGTTCGGCTCGGAGAGAAGTACACCCCCACTACTACTATCTCTCCGAACCGTGCTGCTACGCACCCCTGTCCCTTCGTGACGTCCCTCGAGGACGGGGTACCGGCGGCGGCCGACGAAAGTATGGCCACTCAGCCGCTCAGGTCCTCCACCCAGTCATCCCTGGGCGGGACAAAGTACGGCTCAGTGACCACGGCAAGTCAAAAAAGCTTTGCTTGGAATGAAGCAATTGACGTGCTATGTCTCTGCCTACCTCAGTGGGAGTCAGGTGTGATGATTTATGTTTATATAATTAAAAACTGTTAATATTAAATACGTAAATAAATAACACATAAAGAGACGAGTCAATAAAAGGATTTTTTATATTTTTTTCTTGTTATGGAAAAAGGAGTTTTGTCAATTATTTTAATAATTTTAATAATTAAAAATATTTTTGGTTACATATAAAAGACGACTAAATTGTTAAATGAAAATTAAAACAATTTTGTATTAAGTATTTTTATATATTTTTGATTAAACTGCATTTATCTTACAAAACAAACAAGCGTTTTCTTTATTAGCCCCTGGTGAAAAGTAGTGTTTTTAGACTCATCCCCCTTTACCTTGACACCACAGAAATATAGTATGTATGTATGTTTGTTTGAATCTTAACGCGCAATCCGCACTTCTTATGTTATCCGCGAGAAGCAAACCATAGTGAGATCTAATTCGACGCCATCGCCATCTATCGAGCCTCGAGGAACAATTTTTCATAAAGTGTGAAAACAGAAACATATTTTTGAAAATAATTTAGCTGTAAGTGCTCATAATTTATTTGTATTTATGTAAAAAATAAATAAGAGTCCCTTATCAGTTTTATTCCTTTGTTTTTCATCAGTTGATTTCAAAGAAGCCGTTTCAAAGGTATCTTTAAAGTTTTAAGAAAGAATAGATATTCTTGTAATACGCTTATCTAATCTTAAAAAATCGTTCTTTAGGAGGTCAAACCAGTATTTGGGTCGCTGATAAGGCACTGCTTTCGATCAGAAATATGTAGGGTTATTTAGAAATAATAGCTTAACTTTTAATATTCTCATCAGACAAAACTTATCTACACAGACAGACTATATTGGTAAACGCAAAAGAGAACCGGATAAAAATAAGAATTCGAATTGAGTTTCCACAGATAATAATTACCGCTGACATTCTCCATAGGTTTGGCTTTACATAATTTTCACAACATCCATCCATACTAATATTATAAATTCGAAAGTAACTCTGTCTGTCTGTCTGTCTGTATGTTACCTTTCACGCCTAAACCACTGAACGGATTTCTATAAAATTTGGCAGAGAGATAGATTGCATCCCGGGGAAGGACATAGGATAGTTTTTATCCCGATATTCCGACGGGATCGACACTTATTCGGGTGAAACCACGGGGCGCTGCTAGTAGTATTATAAAAACAAAATATACAGGAGCCACTAAAACGTTGCTAAGTGTTATTTGAGTTACAGTGTAAACGGATTTCTTAAGACAGCAAAATACAGTCACCTAGGTTTACTTGACCTCTTAATAGCTTTACCATCCTAAGGGTGAATGTCACTTGCATTTCAAAACGACAAGGTCTTTTTGTCTATTATTTTTATTATTCATTTATTCATTCATGTAACATGACTCATACGCAATATTTAATACATTACACACACAATAGAACACACATTACAATACAAAACCACCGCACTATCAACACGTACATCAGTGACCTACGAGTGTAGGTGACGTGCAAGTCACTGCAGCGTCGTAAATATGGACAGTCAAACCTGTCGGCGATCATCATCAGCACGCTGTTGGGGCTGGGGCGCACCCTGCGCACCAGAGACGCGCTCCGCTTACGCGTCGTTGCATAGAAGCAGTCGACGCCACCTTCGGCAACATGCCCGAGGCACTAGGTACAGTTACTATGTGACAGTCAGATAGTTTCAACCTTCATCATCATCATCATCATTTCAGCCGAAAGACGTCCACAGCTGGGCAAAGGCCTCCCCCAAGCACCGGTTCTGTGCTTCTCGCATCCAACGGGTTCCTGCGGCCTACACAAGTTCGTCGGACCACCTTGTGGGAGGCCTTCCAACGCTACGTTTTCCGGTACGCGGTCGCCACTCCAGAACCTTTCGGCCCCATCGGCCATCTGTTCTGCGAGCAATGTGCCCTGCCCACTGCCACTTAAGTTCGGCAATTCTTTGGGCTATGTCGGTTACCTTGGTTTTCCTGCGGATCTCCTCATTCCTGATTCGATCATGCAGGGAAACTCCAAGCATAGCTCACTCCATTGCCCTTTGGGTGATTTTTAGCCTTCTTATGAAGCCCATTGTGAGCGACCACGTTTCAGTGCCATAAGTCATTATACTTACTTCGTTTCAACCTTACTAAAGTTTTTTCACTCTCAATTTTATTGTCGTTCAATTATCGAATGCTGCCTAAGAAGTTTCACTTCAATTGCAGTTGGTTAGGTACTCTCATAAAAAAAATTATACCATACCTACATTGATTTCGTTTACGTCGCGCATTCGTGCTGACCTCCATGTGAAATGAAAAATACTGGTATTCAGCTGCATCCGGTTATACTGGAAGTCGACCCCAACATAGTTGGGAAAAGGCAGGCAGACAATGAGGTGATGATGACATAGCTACTTTGCCTTCTTCGAAAATTCATTCATAAAAAGCGATTTAAAAAAATTAAACCGACTTCAAAAAGAAATTAAATTAAAAATTATGAAATAACTTTAATTTCAGAAGTCGGTGTTTTGGGATCTGTATTTTAGTTTTAGTTCTTTGCCACCGACTTTAATTTTTTGAAATTACTTTTTTACTTCGTAATTTTTAGTTTTAAGTAAAAACTGGAATATTTGTTTGTTTTTACTTAATAGTTTTGTTATAAATATTGCACTATAATTTGACCAAGGTTTTGAGATGGTTGCCCTTTGACAGTACACCCATAGCTCGTATCAATAAGCCTGGCCACACTTACTCGTATTAGTCCATAATTATCTTGAAAAATACTGAATCGATTTTGATAAAACCTGCACTATTCCCTAAGTTGAAGTAAATGTAAGCCAATAAAAATGGTCACGATCCGATGAATAGTTGTGGAGAAATGCGTGGACAAACATACATACATACATACGTCTATAAAATTTTGTATGTTTGTTTGGAAGCCCTAATAGATTGTCATAATGCAATTCCAATAATATAACATACATAGTGTCACAGCAGATTTACTCCCCCGATAGCAAAAGTAGACTTAAGTCCTAAAACGCAAATAAAAGAAAATAAAGAATATAAGTTTATTTATTCCTGAGTTATTGTCAAAGCAATTGCGAGTTGGGATATACATCAAATTATTGTATGTAACATTTAGAATTTAAATTACTTGTTCTATCTTGATTTATACTTTTCACGGTTGTACATAATTTGTAGGAAATGGATTAGCAATGTATAAGGCTAGGTTCACATTGGCACAACTTTAAAGTGTATTAAAAAAAATGTTTATACTAAGTTTTTGCACGGATTTAAAGTCCTCAAGAGTGAACCAGCATTCTTTCAATTTGAACGTCGGGAGTCTTAAATAATAACTCGGACTCGTACCCGACGGGTTCCATACGAAAAGGCAAAAATCGCCAAAAACAAAATTAAAGGGATCATAGATCCCCTTTCGTTTTTTATTTTATTTTATTTTTGTTCTTGTTATATAATATTTGTTGTTTAGGCGGCAATAGAAATATACACTTTGTGAAAATTTCAACTGTCTACTTAGTACGGTTTACGAGATACAGCCCGCTGATAGACAGACGGACGGTCAGCCGGACAGCGGAGACTTATTATTAGGGTCCCGTTGGCACGGCACCCTTTGAGTACCTACGGCATCCTAAAACGGGAGGGGAAACAAATCATAGGGCATCAAACCAGCATTGTTGTACATATTCTGGTTTGGAATAGGGTGAGTGAAGTTATAGGATCATGAGATGTTTTAACTTTGCCTCTAGGATGATAAAGTTGCCGTTGGTAAAAGTTTGAGATGACAAACACAGTTCTAGCCTAGCGTCTTCTCTTGAAAGGGCTCATACGAAGAAGTACTACCATTAATTTTACCTATTACTTTGCCAAGCAGGTTTGCTGAGTTTCGGTGCGGAAGAGCTGTGTGAAATAAGGTGCATGAAATATTGTCAACTTTGTCTTTAAGCTTTACGCCGTGATGTCGAAAAAAGTGAAAAAAAAGATATAACTTTGCAATTTTTTTTGTATCGAGAAAAATTCATTGAATCGTGTATTTCTTTTACACGAGACCAGAGGCAATAAACGTATACCTACCAAAATGTTCTATTCCACATACCTAACAAGTTACATGAAACAGAAAAATCACATTTTTTTCAATATATCACCTTAATAATCGTAGAAAATTATCAACCACAAGGTGTTCGTGTATCCTTTGCCTAAAATACTAAAACCGCAACAGCGGTATTTCCCAGTTGAGACTTATTAAAATGTAATTTGCTCCAACGGAAGTATTATTTCCTTGGTAATAAGAGGTAATTATTTAATAATACAAGTTAATAATACCTGAGGAACAAGCTGCAGTTGTTAGTCTGCAGCATGAAATGGCACTAAAAGAAAGAATTTCTAGTTATTTATTTATTGAGTTTGTTTTGCCATTTCTTCGTAGCGGTAATCAGATAAGAAATTTGGATTCCATCTCGCTTATTTTTTTGAAATATTCCGATATCCAATTTATATATTTTCCTATTTACAATTTCATTTCATTTATATTATTATTTACAATTTCACCATGTAGGTAGTTCGAAAAAAAATGTTTTTAATGTCACCTAGTTTGGAAGGCGCTGGTGTTTGTGATACAATATAATTGATTTATTAGTACCAACGGTACAATTATTTTTGGTATATTCTATTTTTACTTGAAAATTTTTTTTAGTGATTCGTCAGTGACGAAAATGAAAAAAAAATCCATATGAAATAAAATAATTATAAATTATATTTTTAGGTCCCGTTATTTAACAGACCCTTCCTCCTTTTTTTAGGGTTCCATACATACCTCAAAACGAGAAACGGAACCCTTATAAGATCACTTCGTTTTTTTACATTTCTATGGTCAAGACCTTTTTTCTCAGGAACGCGTGGAGTTATAACGTTAAAATCAATCCGTGCAATCCCCAGAAGCAGCGAAAAAATCAAACTTGTAAGTAAACGCAATCAAAGGTACGGGCGGGCGTTTTTGTTCCGTTTATGCCGCATATTTTGACACTCGCAAGGGAATCAAAACATATATACATATAATTGAATCAAAACACAAAGGGTACTTCCCGTTTTGGCAAGAAGCAATGTCATGTAGCACAAGTAAAGGAAGATCCGAAATTCGTAAATTTGTAGTAACATATTTACAAATTTTGTACGGAACCTTCGGTGCGCGAGTCCGACTCGCACTTGACCGGTTTTTTCTTATTACATCATCCCGATTTAGGGAAAGTGTCCCTAAATATCGCGTAGTGTAGTAAGGCTTTTAGTTGCATGCTCTAAACATCTATCTGCTTTTATTTGTGTTCACCACAGTAGCAGTCGCAAGACGCGACTTTGCGCGTGTACTCGTAGCTCGTGGCCACGGGGTAAATTATTGTTTATTTATTTATTTTCCATTTATTTCAGGCATCAAGGCCCATATAAAACACATACAAATAAAGAAAGAAAGAAAAAAAGTTTATTTGGACACAGTTCATGAAACACAAAATACAAAATTAACAAAAAATAAAAAACAACAATAGTATAGTATGTGCCTCACGGCTGCGCCAAAAAGGTTCATTTCAGCATTAATGCCAGACAGATGCTGTCTGACGCTGGTTTTCTAATGAACCTTTAGGGAAAAGTGACGAGGAGTACACACAGTTTCAACATACCTAATACATACTTTTTTATACTTATAAATAAATAAATAAACTAGTACCTAATCAAGAACATATCATTACAAAAACAAATAACGAAAACAACAAAGTATCATCAAAACCTGTTCTTCGCGATCAATCTAGATGAGATAATATTGCTTCATGCACGATGCACTCAAAGCGCAACAGGCCGCCGAACGCGACGGTCACCTACATGTTATTTAGTTTTGAGACAAGAAAAACTGGGCTATTAGAATAAAAGTATGAATAGTAGTCGTAATAATAATATAAACATAAACTAAAATAATAAAAAATAAAAATGACTCACAAATAGTTAATTTAATAACAAATACATTAAACAAGTACATTATTAATAACTTAAAAATACTATAAATACATACAGCATTATAATTAAGTAGGTACACTAAAAAACTAACGAACACGAAGTGTCTGCGTCGTGTTTCGCTGACTGGTGTCATGTATCCGGCCACGAAACCGGCGGTACACAACACCCTTCGGCCAGAACTCTTCCTTGAGGAACTTCTCGAGATGATGTGTCGGAACACGCACCATGAACGACTTGAAGTTCGTGTTGTGACGCGACTCCAACTTCTCGACCCTCAAAGTCCAGTTGGTCTTCACACGCAAGTATTCCACGATCTGCCGCACTGGTTCCGACAAGGAGGCTTCTTCTTCTTCTTCTCCACCTTGATGAAACCATCCTTAAAGCTTTGGTTTCCTACTACAGCGCTGTTCGCAGGCCGCCACATATCAGCAGCAGTGCATCATCAGCCTATACTGTTCCCACTGCTGAAACACAGGCCTCTCAGTGAAAGGGAGTGGGCCGTAACCCACCACGCGGGCCCAGTGCGGGTTGATAAATATCACATGTCTTTTTTTTTGTTCTATGACACATTTCCCATTGTGAGCGACCACGTTTCAGTGCTGCAGTGGTCGCTCATAATGGGCCTTATAGAAAGGCTAAAAGTCACCCAAAGGGCAATGGAGAGGGCTATGCATGGAGTTTCCCTGCGTGATCGAATCAGGAATGAGGAGATCCGCAGGAGAACCAAGGTAACCGACATAGCCCGAAGAATTGCCAAACTTAAGTGGCAGTGGGCAGGGCACATTGCTCGCAGAACAGATGGCCGATGGGGCCGAAAGGTTCTGGAGTGGCGACCGCGTACCGGAAGACGTAGCGTTAGAAGGCCTCCCACCGCGGGAACCCGTTGGATGCGAGAAGCACAGAACCGGTCGAAGTGGAGGCGCATGTCCAGCAGTGGACGGCTTTCGGCTGAACTGATGATGATGATGATGAAGACACGTTTCCTCACGATGTTTTCCTTCACCGTTTTCAGTGGTGATGAAATAATTTACACAAAGTAAAGTGCCTGTCTGGGTTCGAACCTACGAACTACAACTCGTAAGTCGCGTCCGTTACCACAGAGCCACCACTGCTCACGCAGCAGTAACGTCTGTCATAAAAAATATGGGCACCGAAGTTTGACTATACGGTGCCAAAATACGACGCTCTCCGCGAAACAAAAACTTACTTTCATAATTCACATTTCAGTAACGTTATTCGATGGTAAGTTGCGGACGCTATGTGGAGTTCATCGCTCAGTCTTAGAAAATCTTAGCCTTAAGGCGACTACATGACCTAAAGCGCGGTCTTTATCGGACTGCATAGAAAAGAAAGAAAAGCGCGATGACACAACCCTGGTAATTTATTGCAAAATATGAAGCAACTAGCTGCGCCCCGCGGTTTCACCCGCATAAGTGTCGATCCCGTGGGAATATCGGGATAAAAAGTAGCCTAATGTTAATCCAGGATGTCAGCTACCTCCATACAAAATTTTATCAAAATTGGTCCAGCCATTTGAGCGTGAAGAAGTAACAAACATAAACACACACACACCCCCACACACACTCACAAACTTTCGCCTTTATAATATTAGTGTGATTATGTGTTAACAAAAAATCTATTGTTTGGACTAAAAAATTAAAATACATACTAGTACATTACTAGTAAATTTAGTATGTTGCTTGTAGAATAATCTGGCAAAAAATCATAAGGATTGTATCTATATTAGTATGGTTTTTATTGTAAAAAGAAAGTTTTTAGAGGTATCTTCATGATTTTTTTCTATCGTATCAAATTAGTTGTATTATGTTTTCAAAACACTATCTACCTAGCATATATCCTGAAGAATATCATATATTTTTCTGATTTTGTTTACCTAGTGCAGTCGATCATATACTTTTATTGTTTCTAAAACTTGCGTCTTTTGCATTTAGGTTCTGTAAGCCACTTAATGTAGGAAACATTACGGTACCCTTAGTACGGCCACGCAACCTTTCATAAAATTAATTAATCTACAGAAATAAAAATAAATTATGTTGTACATACTCGTACATAAAATAAATTCTTGCTGCTGTTAGCTCAAGCTGTTTTGCAACGTTATTTAACACGCGGAATGAAGTTTTTAATTATGTTGTCAGTTAGCATTCTGCGATGCGATTATTTTGTACTATTTTAATTAAAATGTTGCATCCTGTGAATGTAGGTACAGGGTGTTTTGTGACGTTTGATCTTTAAAATGAGTAAATGCCACGTATTTTTGAAGGTACTAAGTTCTTTTTAAATGATAAATGATTTATTTCTGCACTGATTTCAACCGCACTTAGACGAAGCGTACCTGGGCACTTCCAATACCTATAGGCATAGGTTTAGGTTCTAATAAAGAAAGAGGTTTTAAAAAAGAAAGAAAGAAAAAGTATTTATTGGAATTCGTCTAGGAAGGACAACTAAATATTAAAACACAATCATAGAAAAAAAAAAATCCACAGTTCGTAGGTATACAGGGTTATTGGTAAAACATTAACAACCTCTTAAGAGGTCATTGTACTCATCATTATGAACAACTTATACTATGGGACCAAACCTGAAATCGCGAAAAAAAAATCAGCTGTTCCCTACATTTTGACGAGTCATACGAACATAAATGTAGGGAACAGCTGATTTTTTTTTCACGATTTAGGTTTGGTCCCATAGTAAAAGTTGTTCATAATGATGAGTACAATGACCTTTTAAGAGGTTGTTAATGTTCTACCAATATCCCTGTATACGTGTGTAGGTGTGTACGTGGTGTTGTACGGTTAGTAGGTGTATGTAGGTAGGTATATGTGTAGGTGTAGGGTTGGTAGGTCTACTTGGGTATGTAGGTTGTGCTAAAGTAAATATTGTTCGTATTATATAATTTTATACACCATTTTACACATGTACCAATAAGATAAATATGATAAGTATGTGATTAGAACCAAGGTAACCGACATAGCCCGAAGAATTGCCAAACTTAAGTGGCAGTGGGCAGTGCACATTGCTCGCAGAACAGATGGCCGTTGGGGCCGCAAGGTTCTGGAGTGGCGACCGCGTACCGGAAGACGTAGCGTTGGAAGGCCCACAAGGTAGACCGACGACCTTGTGAAGGCCGCAGGAACCCGTTGGATGCGGGAAGCTCACGACCGGTCGAAGTGGAGGTGCTTGGGGGAGGCCTATGTCCAGCAGTGGACGTCTTTCGGCTGAAATGATGATGATGTGATTATTTAATCAATTAATGTTATCTCCAATCGCCTTAAATGCAGGATTACCTAGTTCAGGCACAAATCATGGATGAACTTGACATAGATTTAAGAAAAACTGTATTTAACGTTTATTTTTGAAGAAATTGTATTATTATCATATAAAAACTAAAAAAAAAACAAAGTCCTATACGAGACCTAAGGGAATGGAGGAAAAGTGTTTGAAATTTCTATTAGCTTAATAGGGAATCGAACCTGAAAATTTTCCAATAACTCCTTGTATTTTTGCATGGAATTGGAGTTGTAATGTTTCTTATAAAACCGTTTCATAGAAAAGGATGGAATGATACACGGAAAATCAATGAAGAATTTTAACTGTTTTTTCATCTATTTACTAGCTTCTGTCCGCGACTTCGTCCGCGTGAAATTTCACCATCCCCCATTTACCCTCTTAGCGGTGGAATTTCGAAAAACCCTTTCTTACCCACTCTTCACAAAGAACACACCCTCCGAATTTCATGTCTCTAGGACCATCGGTTTAGGCTGTGTGTTGATACCTATAAGAGTCAGTTAGGACTTCGAATTTTGAGTGTCGTTCATTGTAAAAGTGGTATAACTCCTTAATAAAAAAAAAAAACATATTTTCTTGCCTAATGGAATGATTTCTTATATTTTTTCCTACACTATAATTCGAAAAAAACTTGTTATTCTAAAATTCATTTACAAGGAGTTAATTCACTTTTACAATGAATGACAACAACAAAACAACAATTCTCCCCGTATAACCAGAGACGAGCTTTTATAACTTTTAGGGCTGATTTTTCAATAGTCTTATAAGTTTGACATAACACCAAAAACAACTGGTAACTGGTAACTAAACAAAAACAACTGTCAAACCTCAATATTTATTCCTCAGAAAAAAGTTATCTAACTGTTGAAAAACCAGCCCTTATACTTGGATTTTATTTCATAGTTTATTTCGTTGACAGCCTGATAGGTTAACTTTGCTAAGCAGATACGTAAAATGATCTCTCACATTTCGATAACTTATCAGATAATTAATTGCAGACGTTTTTGATAAAACGGCAGATAGAAACTGTAGGAAATTCCCACGAATGATCTTACAACAAAAAATTGCACTTCCCGTTAATAATGTATGAATTTCCGTTAATAATGTATGTGTTTCTCTGCTAGATATACAATGTTATTTTTAGTATATGCAAAACCTGAATATAGTTTGTTCGGAATAAGTAACTGAATCGATTCCAACAATTTTTAACGCATGTTATATTTTGTCCCAAAAATATTTAAAAAAGGTTTAAAGTTATCCAATCTCCGCGCTGAACTGTTAGGTACCTAGTCTAGGTACTATTATAATCAATGAGCGCAAGACGGGCGCGGCGCGAGCGGCGCGGGAGAGCATGTTTATGTACGGGCAAACAGGTAACTTAACAAGCTTAGGTATAACTTTGTGGTTTTTCATGATACAGTTTTGAAATTTTGTACATAGATTCTTTACATAAAAATACTAGATACGTGTTTCGGGTTTCGCATATACTAAAAATCACGTTGTATATATACTTCCCAATAACCTGACCATTACAAGGTTACCGAAGTGTTAGCGTAATTGCTCCACAATTTTCAATTAAAATTCTAATCAGCACAATAATTGCGTAACACATTATCAATCTCAATCTGACTAATTTTCTTGTCTGCACAACAACGTAAATAACGCAATGAATATTGTTGAACTGTCAAAAAAGACATTGCTACTGGGGGCCTAAAAAGGCCATTTTGGCAGAATCATAAAATGATAACATTATGAATCATATTGGACAGTTAACTTAACAGTTAACTGTCCATTATGATCAAATCCCATTGTTGAAGAATTTTTCAGTTATTTTTTTTTTTGTCTGTCCTAAAATACCAATCAATCCGATGCAAATCCAATCCCAATCTCTTTGATTATACCTACGTAGTTCAGCGAAAAAAAGAAAAATACGGACTGCCTTCGCCTTATTATGATTCATAATATTATCCTTTTATGATTCTGATATTGATTCTTTTATTGTCTGTGTGGTGCCGGACTTAAAGAATGCCACCACCCCTTACTTCCCGTGGGTGTCGTAAAAGGCGACTAAGGATCGTACCGGAGAATGGGCAGCAGCGTTCTCTATGTATTCCACCATCATACCATACTGCGATCGCCAACCCGCCTGCCAAGCGTGGCGATTATGGCAAACCCTCCCAAAATTGGGGAAGGCCTATGTCCAGCAGTGGACGTCTATCGGCTGAAACGACGATGATTCTGATAAAGCAGTGTTACCAACCCATAACAAAATTTGCCCCCAAGACTTTTAAAAGCCCCCCTAATAAAACCCTAAGTAGGTATAGGTTCTCATAAGGTAAATTTCTTTGATGCAGTGCCCAACTCCCTAAGTCGTTCGTAACTTACAAAATAAAACGCAAAGGTACATAGTTTGTAAAAAAAAAGAATAGGTACCTAAATACCTATTGCTAAACTACTAACTAAATTGTACTATTGTTGATGAGTTCCAGAACGGCATCATCATCATCGCCAGCGGTGCTGTCGATGTATTTTTGAAAGATAAACGATTCCTAAGTATTTTTTTTTTAAATAATCGCATAAATAAAAAAGGCACGCTCCACAGAAGCGTTGGATACGGGCAGCGTCAATAATGCCACAGCAAACTTTTAGAAAGCCCCTATAAAAAACCCCAAAAAATAAACTGTCCCTAAAAATATGTTTTATATTGTTTTGTAACCATGTTTTTTGATAAAAAATGTAAATAGTACGTCAAATCTATAGCTTTGTGAATTGTGACAGTTGCGCTCGCGCACAGATTATAAATAACCGGCGGAGGCGCGTGAGTCGCTGTCCAGAATCTTACCACCACCATTAATATATTATTTCATACTACTTAATATCTTTTCGTATTGTATATTTTATTTCTTATTTTGATTGGTGTTTTTGTTTTTGATTGTTTTTTTTGTTAATATTTAATCGCATGCTGCACCGGCTGACGTCATCACGTCGACGCCGGCTGTCGCTGAAAACCAGCGCTGGGGCCCTGTCTCGTATAGGGTCTTAGCATTATGCTGAGCGATGGCCGTTTTGCGTAGATGTGACGCATACTTTCTCCTAAATTGTTATTTTGTTTTATTTTTTGTTTGTGTCTTTTTTTATGCGTCATGTTTGCCGCAAATAAACGTATTTTCTTTCTTTCTTTTCTTTCAAATACCCCTTTTAACACTTCTTCCCCCTAAATGTAGGGGGAAAACTCCAAAGTTGGCACCACTGGTCATAAAGTGGCCTTTTTAGGCCCCCTGATAGTGTGTCACGCAATTACTCCGCAAAGTTGTTATTCCAACCAGGACTCTCTTGCCCTGTAAAACCTTAGCAGACCGCCATTCCTTGCTTCAGTCATCAAGCTATCTGCCTCGTCATCATTTCAGCCGAAAGACGTCCACTGCTGGACATAGGCCTCCCCCAAAAGGGGGGGGGGGGTTGCCATAATCGCCACGCTTGGCAGGCGGGTTGGCGATCGCAGTATGGTATGGTGGTGGAATGCATAGAGAACGCTGCTGACCATTCTCCGGTACGACCCTTAGTCGCCTTTTACGACACCCACGGGAAGTATGGGGTGGTGCTATTCTTTAAGTCCGGCACCACACAGATATCTGCCTATATAGCCTTTTCCCAGCCATGTTGCGGTCGGCTTCCAGTCAAACCGGAGGCAGCTGAACTCCAGTATTTTAAATGGAGCGAGTACCTATCTGACCTGCACAAACCAGTTATTGGGTAACACGGTACCTTTGGTAAGACTGGTTGTCAGACTTCCGGGCTTCTGACTACCCGTAACGACTGTCAAAGATCCACGAATGACAGCCGGGACCAACTGTTTAACGTGCTTTCCGAGGCGCGGAGGGGTCATGGTCACCCATCCACAGACAAGCCTAGCTTAACCTGATCGATCGACCTGTGCGGCTGTTATTATTTAGCCACGGGTAATATTACAGGTTGTGTCTGGCGGGCAACTGCCCGATGATTCATTTCGGGTCGTTGTATCTATACTAGTTGCGCGGTAAACTCTGCTTGCGAGATGCAGGATTTTGCGTGACGCGTTGTTCTCATGTGGCGTTGTAGATACCGCTACATCCTCACGATGTTTTCCTTCACCGTTTAGAGAGCAGCGGCGTTGAAATAAAATACACTAAGTAAAGCGCCTGCCTAGGTCTGGGTTCGAACTCAGGACCTGCAACTCGTAATTCGGGGCCGCCGCGTTACCACTGCTCTCACTATTATTAATGTTAATTAATTATTATCAGCCTTATCAACTTTTCGCAATGATGGATCGATATTGATAATTATTTGAGAACTGATTAAGATAATATCGTATTGTTTAATTTTGTGGGCAGTTTGTGTAGTAGCCATGTTGAGGATAGTCAGTTTGTTCGTTTTTATTGGCTTGACTTTGGCCAAACACGAGATCTATGATGGGTAAGGATCTTTTTAAGGTTTTCTTGTAGATCAGAAATAAATGAACAACATAGTAAAGAACCTTTTTTTTGAGGGGGGGTAGATCCACGAATGACAGCCGGGACCAACGGCTTAACGTGCTCTCCGAGGCACGGAGGGGTCACGGTATGTAAAGATGGTCACCCATCCACAGACCAGCCGCGGCAAGCGTAGCTTAACCTGACCGATCGACCTGTGCGGCTGTTATTATTTAGCCACGGGTAATATTACAGGCACATGAGACGTCTTAATATTGTTAGGGCATCATCATAACCCAATATCTAAACTTCTAACCTTAAATGTTAGGCATCCACTCTCACTCTCTCTTTTGGGGAGCCCCCCATTTTTTTCACTTACCCTCTGTCACCAATCTGAAACAGCGAAACAGCTATTGCCACGATTAGGTATATTTAAACCAGTACTATAATATAGTCGTAAGATAATTTTCTCTGAGCCTTCTACCCCCCCAAGTCATAAACGCCCACGTGGTGGCGTTATTGTTAGATACCTACTTTTTGAAATCTTAAATGAAACAGCATAGTTCAGTACACAATTGAAAATGAAAAAAAAAAGAAAAAGTTTATTTGTCCCAAAACAATTACATGGATTATAAATGAGACATCCCCAGTAAGTAATTGATAATAGCAAATAATAACAATTATGTAGTCTGAAAATTATTCTTAGTAACTACTTATTTATATTGTGAGCATCTTTCGCTAGATTAGCAAAATCAGGTTTCTAGTTGGACATATTTTTTTCCCTGCCACGATCGACTGGACTAATGGTCGCGATCGACCGGTTGGCCACCCATCCTATACAGGATACGTATCATATGTTAGCCACCATACTTAGCAAAATTTATTACCCTTATAATGTTAAATGATGCACCATTATAAGATGACTTTTCTTACAGATACGGCTTATACAAAGTCTCAGTGAAGTCTACAGACCAAGTTGAGCTGGTCAACCACCTCAGCCATGGCTTAGACCTAGATGTCTGGTCTCATGCACTGCCTGGACGCGATGGACAGGTCCTTGTGCCTAAAGAGAAGAAGGTGCTGTTCCAAATTGAACTCAAAGCTGCTGGCGTAGAGTTCAAAGTTGAAACTGATAATATTAAGGAGTAAGTTACAGACTTAAATAAATCATTAATGTAAATGTAAAGTAATTGGGGTAAATCATTAATGTAAACTAAGAAGAGGAATGGACCCAATATCGAACCTTGAGGAACGCCCATTGCCATTTCAAACCGTAATAAGTTTACGCCGTTTACTTGAACTTTAAGCTTTCTATCTTTTAGGTATGACCTTAGTAAATCAAGAGCTAAATTCCTAATCCCATAGTGCTCAAGTTTCAGCAAAAGTGTCTAATAATTCTGTGGTATCAAAACCGTAGAAGAACCTTCTCCCTCGTATCGTCAAAAATTATTAGGAGGGCGCCGACCGCGCAGTGGCGCCCTCATCGTTTGTTTGGTTTTTTTTTTTATTTTAGAATGAAAATGCAGAAAATAAGCACGTTAAGTTGTGCTCCACAAGATTATATATTAATATTATTATAAACGGTAGTTTTACATTGTCTAGTTTTATTATAATCACTAAAACGGATAATAGTGGTCACTATTTGGGGTCACGATGAGGGCGCCACTAGGCGGTCGGCGTAGCCTTAACAAAATAATAGTTCTTGTAATGGTAAAAACCATTCAACCAAACACCAACCAGCACCCCTAATTGCATAACACACTATCAGTCACAATCAAAATCATAATGAAGGATATTGCTAATCCATTGCTCCATATGTTCGAAAAATTTGTCTGCTCGACAACGTGAATAACGCAATGAATGTTGTTGAACTGTCAAAATGAAAGCTATCCCTACTGATGATGATGATGATGATGATTGTAGGACTCCCTTTTCCGCACTCAGACTCCCTTTCAGTTTGTTGTGTATGGGGATTCTGGCTAACAGAGCCAGCCTAGCTCCGCCCAAAAGCACAGAAGCTTCACAGGCTTTGCGGAGCGACCTCATTGTTCCGAGGATTTCTGCACGTTGAGAAGCCACGGCCTCGCATTCTAAGATGACGTGGGCGGCTGATTCCTCGGCGTCAAGGCAGCCCCTGCAAAGGTGGCTGTCTGTGGGCGCCACAGACAGCCCCCTTTGCAGGGACGGTTGTTAAAAAGATGCTAAGCTATTCCTACTGTAAGTGTGTTACTGTGAAATTATCCCGCCGGTAGCATATTGGTGGATATTTTGACTTACTAACCAAGGTAAAGTATCACCACCGAGAAAACTTATTTCCCGTTTACTCCGATGCAACCTTCTATTTCAAGCGAAGCTGTAAATGAATTCATGTTTCTCAAACAATATTATCTTTTCCAGATTCCTTGATTTGGAGGACAAGCTCCATTCTGCGGCATCGGCATTTAAGAAGAGCAACGCTTCTAGATTGGACTCCCTTCCCTTCGACCAGATCTACACATACGACCAGGTCAGTTTCAAATACTGTGAACAGGTGACCGAGAGGCAATTAATAATAATAATCTTTATTTCTGAAACACACATAAGGTTCACAAAACAATTTTCCAACTAAAATGAACATTACAGAAAAAAGTGTATCGTTGGTGCCTGTACTAATGAATTAAATCATTGTATCACAGACACCAGCGCCTTCCAAGATAGGTTACATAATAAATTAAAAATTCGAACGTGCTATATAGTGAACTCGTAAAAAAAAAATATATAATTATGGTAATAAAATAAACAGTAAAAGTAATTTAAAAAGAATAAAATCTATTAATTATATAAACAAATATTAAATCAAAAATTAAGCTACTTATTTGTTTAAGTTAATATTTGTACGTGTGCGTGCAAGAGAGTGCACAGGTGAGTGATTCTGCATGTATGAGTGTATGTGTGAGTGTATGGGTGAGTGTATGTGAGAATGGATGTGTGAGTGTGTGAGTGAGTGTATGTATGCGTCTGTTTTTGGGATACATCTATTGGATTGGTTTGAGAAGATCTTCAGTCTCCCGGTAATTTAACTTCAGTAAGAGGATTTGTAATTCTTTTTTGCACTTGTTTTTTGGTAAGTTATGTACGTATGCTATTTTGTTAATACGGTTGTAAAGACGAGAACTATTTACATAAAAATTTCTACTGGCGAGAGCAGTTCTATGCGGCTGAAATTCGCACACTATGTCCTTCCTGCGCTTGTTGTTTGGATTATATGGGATTGAAGCATGCTTACGCAGAACGGTCTGAAGCACATAGAGCTGTCTTACTGTGAGTACAGAGCATTGTTGGTACAAAGTTACAGTCGGATACCTAATGGGCTTCTTTAAAAGCACTTTTAGGACCGCCCTTTGCGCTCTCTCCACACGCAGCATACCAGTAGCAAACGTGCCTCCCCACGCCGGTATACAGTACATTAGTATCGATTGTGCTAGGGAAAAATAAACTAATTTTAATGTCTCTAGGTCAGCAGAGGATCTTAATTTTTTGAAAATGTACAGAAGTTTTCTTGTACGGGAAACCATAATTCCTATATGCTTGTCCCATCTAAAGCAGGAGTCTATTTGCACTCCCAGATACCTCATTTCGGTTGTGCGTGTGAGAGGTAGGCAATCACAATTAGGACTAGAGTGACGACAAGTGTGAGCTATAATTTTAAGTGAGTCCGATGGTTGAGACGCGGAAGAACCAGAAAAAGCTATAAATTTTGTTTTAAGTGCGTTAAGGGTTAGCAGGTTATCGTTTAGCCAAGTTATTACGATCGAAAGGGCCTTTTCAGTTTCCTTATAGGCTAACTGCCAGTCTTTGCCATGCACAATCAACGCCGTGTCATCTGCATAAGTAATAAATCTGCAGTTGTTAATTGCCAGTTGACACAGGTCGTTGATGTATACCAAAAATAAGGTTGGACCAAGCACACTACCTTGTGGGACTCCATATGTGAGAAATTCTTCATTGCTGGTGTAACTTCCAACCCTGACATACTGACTACGTTCAGTGAGGTAACTACGAAAGATTTCTAGGACCGTGCCCCTGACGCCTACTGCTTCTAGCTTCTTCAGAAGGATGGGAATTGAAACCGTGTCGAAAGCTTTCGACAGGTCCAAAAATACTGCTATGGTTTTTAGTTTGTTATCTAAAGACTGAATGACAGTTGTTGTCAAATCTATTACAGCGTCTTCAGTTGACTTACCTTTAATAAACCCGTATTGGTTTTGAGAAAGTATGTTATGTTTGGTTAGATAATTGGTTAATTGTTTATTTAAGATTTTTTCAAAGACCTTAGAAATGGTAGTAAGTACTGAAATTGGTCTATAATTTCCGACACAGTCTCTATCGCCACTTTTAAAAATTGGGTGAACAATGGCCTTCTTAAAAACTTTTGGAAATGTCCCAGTAGTTATTGCACGGTTAAATATATGTTTTATACCTGGTATTAAGATGTGGCGGGCAGATTTTAGAAAGGATGCAGATATGCCATCCCAACCAACCGCACAATTGCTTTTTAGGCCTAGTATAACATTTTCCAGCTCCTGTTCAGACACCTCAAAAATACCCATTGAGTGACACGGGATATTTACGTTTTGTGACGTGGGAGACGCGGAATTTGGAATTTGGTCTGCCAGTTTTTTCCCTATGCTTGCGAAGTACTTATTGACTATATCGACTGAGTCTTTAGGGTTTCCACTCAAACTCAGTAAGTCGTTTGGTAAGGTATTTTGTTGCTTCGTATCCGTAATAGTTTTGATGGCATCCCAAGTTGCCTTGGAGTTACCCTTGGCCTCCTGAAGTAAGCTTCGATCATAATTTATTCTGAGTTTTTTCAATAAGTTGTTGAGAAAATTACGATAGCGTTTGTAGGTAGTACTAAGTATTATATTATCGGGATCGCTTTGAGCTTTAAGGTGCATTGTGTCTTTGTTTTTTATACATTTCAGAAGGCCAGGGGTAACCCAAGGTTTTATAATCCTTTTTTTGTGCGGAATTAGAACCTCTTTAGTATGTAATTCAACTGTGGAAGAAATTTTATGAATTAGAGACTCAGCGGCTTCGTTAGCATCGTTAATTTTAAATAAATAAGACAGGTCTGTTTTCCTCAAGTCATCTAACACAGCTTGTTGATCGGTACGCCTAATGTAATAGTTTGGTTTGGGTGATTTATTTGTCATGCCGACACTCAGTATAGTTGGGCTATGATCCGTGATCAAAGTATCCAATACTAGTGTGGTTGCACTTTTTGCGTCTTTAACATGACATGATCAAGACACGCCTGCCCCCTTGTAGGGGAGACGTGAGCAGGTAACATACCATGTGATGAGATAATATTAAGGTATTCCTCCGATTGGTTATTCAAGTGCTCTGGCATGATGTCTATGTTTAAATCCCCAGTGATAACTAAAGTTTTATAACTATTTAGTGATACCAACACATCATTGAGGCTTATAAGGAAGTTGTCAAGGTTCTTTTTAGCCGGCGAGCGATATATTGCCACAATAGCAACTTCATCGCTAGTGCATACCAGGCAATTAGCATCCAGTAGCAAAGGTTGATTAATTTTGTGTTTTAAATGTGATTTAACATAAAAAATTACACCATCGTTCTGATTACAAAAGGATGATTGGTAGCTTATAAAGCCATCCAAAGTGGGTGCATTAACAACCTTACTAAGCCAGCACTCTGTCAGAACAATTACGTCACAAGGTACATTAATTGAGTCCAAGAGAATAGTAAGCTCGCTAAAATTTGAGTTTAGGCTACGTATGTTCATATGAAATACATTAAGTTTTTTACCGGACTTGTTAACGTACTTCGTGCAATCGCAGGGTGAACAGATGAAAGACTTAGAAACACTAACTGATTCCAAGTCGTGAGATATCTCGTTAATATTATCTACAGTGAATTTGAAGTTTATAATTATTTGGGAACATAAGTGGCCGGGATAATAGAGAAGGATTAATGTTCAAATTCGAATTGTTTACGACGTCTTCTTTGTGAGTGGGTGAGTATATGTAGTATGTGGTGTGTAGTATTTTAAGATAAATAGCTACTAACAGTATTTCAGACAAAAAACAAAGATAATTTAAAAACAAAAAACAATTTAAAATGCATGCATGTTGAAAATTCGGATACAACAAAGCGGAATTTCTACATTTTATTGCTAGTCATTGGTCGCAATCTATTTTTCCTAGGTCACTTTCAACCTTTACATGTATCGACTGCGTACCTTCTTTTTTCCGAAGGTAGATTTTACCATGAGCTGTCCAGCAGAAGGAAAATTCATTAAGTTTGGCAAATTCTCGAGCAAGGTAGAACAACCGCTTTGTTTTAAATGTCAGGTTTTCAGCAATATAAATGGGAATTTGCGGGCACTGGAGTCCTAGGTGATTAGTGCATAGCCTGTTTCCTTTGTTTTCCTTGTTAAATTTTTTATATGTACTCAACAAATTGTCCTTCTGCAGGACACTAACAAAATCAACAATAATGGGTTTGACAGCTGAGGATTTGGTATTCGTACGGTATATGTCACGGATATCAGAATTCAAAACTTGGCAATTTAAGCCTTTGCTAACTGCAGAAACAACCTGCAGCAGGTCCACTTTCGTTTCCCCTTTTTTTGCAGGTATATTTCTAATCTCTATACCTACTAGTGCTTTTGTTACTCTTTTCCAAACTTTCAATTTTTTCTTCCAATTGTCGTATGTAAGACAGCTCTTCCTTTCGCTCTTCTTGTTTTAACTTTTGTTGTAATTTTGAGCACTCCACTTACAAAATGTTTTTTTGGAAAACGTAAACAGAAATGACATGAAAAACAAATTCCAATAGAATGACTAAAACATGGCAAACATAACATAACATTAGACCTATATTCCTCAAAGGGTTAGGCACAATTCAAAATCAAAGTCATCATCATTCATCATTTGGGATGCATGAAGAAGCCCCGTGTAGCGCAGTTTGTTCCGCCAGTTACTCAACTGAACCGAGCGCTCGGCGCATCCTGGACAGCCACACCGAACACCTTATTTGACTGGCCAATTCTTCCCTTGCCGTGGTAGGGCTAACGCCCACTTGGTTTGCGACCACCCTCCCACCGGAGTCCGGCGTCAAGCAGCCTGCTGTGTTTCGTCAATGCGTGGGAGTTCCAGTGCCTTAGGTATCTTCTGGGCACGCTCGTTCCATCATAGACCTCATCCATCGCATTCCATCAAGCGTGATCGAGGTCAAGAGCGGGCCCATTCAGCAATAAATAAAAAAGATACATAAAAGGCACATTTGAACGTCAAAAATTACAATAAAATAGAATTAATTCTAGTCGCTCCTTCCAAAAGGTAGTTTTCATATGGAAAATAATTAGCAAGAAACTCCACCGTTACTCTTTTAAAATGTTTTACATTAATATTTAATGCATACATTAATTATATTATTGTGAAGACGATGCACCTAAAATAAAATGACTCAACTCAAACTCAACTCAAAGCATTTATTTCAATTAAACCTTGTACAGGCACTTTTGAATTGTCAAAATTAAATAGTCTGTCAGTTAGTAAGAAAGTTGAAGCTAGTTGCCCATTCCAAAACGTAGATCTCTATGGAGAAGAACGGGCAAGAAACTCCATGGACACTCTTTTAAATCAAGTTATTACAAAATCCTGGGTACATTATTCTTGTTGCTTCTATATGTGAGAACAATGTAAAAAAAAGACAAATGAAGAAACAATTCAAAATATAAGATTAAAAATAAGCCTTGGCAGTTAAGAGATGACCAGGCTCAACCGACGGCACCCGTTCACGAACATGACGCGTGGATCAGCACCATCCAGCTCAACCATTTTGTAGGGAACCGAATAATCCAATACACGCGCCACCATCGGTGAGACGTTTAAGTGAGCATGACACGTTCTCAACTGCCATGATCTTTCAAGTCAACAACAAAAAAAAATCATAATAAACGGAAACATGGTTCTTACATTTACAAAATTAAAAAAAAAATGCTTCTAAATTATACAAAACTATAGTTTGCAATTTATTTAAGATGTTAATATAATTTACTACCAAAAGGAAGAGGTATCTAATATTGCAGTATTCAACAAATTAAAACTGGATTGAATAAAATAAAAAAGTTATGTTCGTAATGTCAGAAATATTGAAAAAGAAAAAGGGAAGCACCTCTTCCAAATATTGAAATTTTAACTAGTGAGCCCAAGTGCCTGTGGAGCAGGACCAGCATTAAGCCAAGCATTTTTATCTACGATATAATCATCCAACTTGTAATATGCTTGTCTACATAGTGTGCGTTTAATGCATGTTTTAAATTTCTTCTCATTTAATTGAAGAATATCGAATGGTATTTTATTATAACATTTTACACAGTAACCCATAAAAGAAGTTTTTACTTTAGTCTATACCACAGTAGGTAAAAGAATTAACAATGAAACCATGACATATAAATTAATTATGTGATAGATACATGGTGCGCATATATTTACAAACATTATAAAAGTAGACGATTTTCATTAAAAAAAAAACAGTGCCGACAGAAGTGAAAACACAAACAGAATACTTAGCCGTCACTCACTGACATATTATCAGATATACATTAAACCCGAGTACCTACATCCCGCGGACAGCCGAACACATCGGAAGCGGGTATTTTTTGAATCGTCATATAAACAAAACACACGCGGTGTCGCTTACGGTAACAGTGGCGCGAGTTCAATGATTTTTTCCCATCTCAGAAACTGCTCAACGCGCCTAAATAAGTTTTCAATTCAAAAACTTGAACAATTATTTTGAATCGTCTTATAAACAAAACACAAACAGAATACTTTGCTATCACTCACTGACCTATCGGAGAGTACATTCTGAGGACAGCCGAATACATCCGAAGCGGTGTCGGTTACGGTAACAGTGGCGCGAGTTCAATATTTTTTTCCTATCTCAAAAAATGCCCAACGCTCCTAAAGAAGTTTGAAACTCACACCCTGTCTTATTAGTCAGGGTGTGAGTTTAAGTAATTACTATTAACAGAATGTAAATCAATGTCAAAAAGAATTAATTCTACACCCACATTTAGCAACCAGTTTGATTTTGTCTATAGGTGTACCTATAGTATCTACACCCACATTTAGCAACCAGTTTGATTTTGTCTATAGGTGTACCTATAGTATCTACACCCACATTTAGCAACCAGTTTGATTTTGTCTATAGGTGTACCTATAGTATCTACACCCACATTTAGCAACCAGTTTGATTTTGTCTATAGGTGTACCTATAGTATCTACACCCACATTTCGCTAGTGATGTTCAAGTCCCATATAAAAGGGGGCGAACCTGTTGCCATCAACTGAGCACACATCCAGTCTCCGGGCTGCCACTGCGAAATTCTATATGGAAAAACCCAATAACACTTCGCCCGACCCAGGAATCGAACCCCGGACCTCATTCTCAGCAGTAGCGCTTGCAACCACTAGACCAACAATCAGCCGAAAGCCGGAAGACGCCCACTGCTGGACATAGGCCTCCCCCAAGCACCTCCACTTCGACCGGTTCTGTGCTTCTCGCATCCAATGGGTTCTTGCGGCCTTCACAATATCGTCGGACCACCTTGTGGGAGGCCTTCCAACGCTACGTCTTCCGGTACGCGGTCGCCACTCCAGAACCTTTCGGCCCCATCGGCCATCTGTTCTGCGAGCAATGTGCCCTGCCCACTGCCACTTAAGTTTTTCAATTCTTCGGGCTATGTCGGTTACCTTGGTTGACCAACAATGACGTAACGTAATTTATTTCATCACCACTGCTTCAACAATCCTGAATTGTGATGCCATAATCCACCACGTGAGCCTAGTGGGTCGCATGGTGGATTTCGGCTCGCTCTCACATAGAAGAGGCTTGTGTCCCAGTAGTGGGAACGTTATAGGTTTTTTTTTAATTTTTTCACGATGGGAAATCTTCAAATTACCCCTCCCGCTCTGGGTGGAGCGGAAGGGAGTGTCAAACTCTTACTAAACCCACCCGTGTTCCTTCCTTAGCCCTACGTTATAGGCTGAAAATGCGTTTGTGTTTTTCAGGTGGACACTTTCCTAGACAGGCTAGCGGAAGCTTATCCTGACACCGTGACTCTTGTCAACGCTGGAAAGAGTTTCGAAGGCAGAGACATTAAGTACATCAAAATATCCAGAACCAACTTTGAGGTAAGGAACCATGTCCATGCCCTCAACTGTTAAAAGAAAAAACAAAATCATATACAGACTACAGGGGTGAAGAATAGGCAGCCATCCCTAGAGTAATCGCAGCAAACGCAGATCGCCCTAAAACTGCATCTAACTAATGATTCATCAAGAACAGCATAAAGCACAAACAAAACTTAATATCCATACTTAATGATGATATCGTATCTTAATTAACATTAAAAGATAAAATATTTCGGTTGATTAAAAAGATAAAATTGATTGATTAATTTCATCATAGTCCATATCATGGGCTTAAAAAAGTATGTTCTTGGTTTATCTTTTAAGACTAGATTAAAAAGTAAGCAAATACTTACCGGATTTTATAGAGATTACCAAGCAATAATAAATGTCACTGTGACGCAATTCGAATCCTAATGCAATCGGTCACAAATGGAAAAATAACTATCAAACAATAAATCGAAGAACAAGAAGTACCTCTTCCTTTTTGAAGTCGGCTAAAACGATGGGCGAGATGATATTCAAACTTTTCACCACTGACAACATTGAGGGGCTTAAAGGACTTAAACGCAAAAAACGCAAGTTTTAGAAACAATGAAGGTACAGGATCGACTACAGTAAACAAAATCAGCAAAATATGTGACATTCTTCAGGATATATGCTAGGTAGATAGTGTGTTGAAAACATAATACAACAAATTTAATACGATGGAAAAAAATCATAAAAATACCTCTAAAAACTTTCTTTTTACAATAAAAATCATACTAATAATATACATACAATCATTCTGATTTTTTGTCAGATTATTCTACAAGCAACATACTAAAATACTAGTGTTTAATTTTTTTAGTCCAAACAATAGATTTTTTTCATATCTATCTATATATCTATATCTATACATATAATAAAATTGTAGAAAAGTGGTGTCTGTACAATGGAAATATATAAAAAAAAAGTAGCAGGGGTTGTTATTATATAGATGCCGAACCCGAAATTGTAATTAAATTTTTTTTTGTCTGTTTGTCTGTGTGTTTGTGCACGCTAATATCAGAAACGGCTTATTCGATTTAGATGCGGTTTTCACTAATATATTGTAGTAAGCTTCACTTAACATTTAGTGTTTATTTCATGTCAATCGGTTCATAAATAAAAAAGTTATGTCAATTTAAAGAATCACGGCGAACATTTGTTAAGGTATTCTATCAGAGTACACGCCTCGCGCCTGCACGTCCGTGGGCTATACATATGCGCTGAGAGCCGCGCCACTGCCATAATTCCGATCCAACCTGTCCCTTGCTGCCCTCTCCCAGCGACGCCCTAAGCCGAGGTCCGTACCCCACAGGGGGTGCCCTTAGCGTGTAGTCGCTTAGTTTTTAAGTTTATATTGTGTAGTTAAGTTTATAAGTGTAATTATTATGCCCTGGCTGGAGGCCTTAATTTATTGAGGCATCCACAGGAAAGCCCGGTTAAGCAGTCGACAACCCCTCAGGTTGAACTGCGAGATGACCATTTCAAAAAAAAAAACGCGCCGCTGCCATAAGGATTCAGTTATTCATAGCGGACGCACGTATCCTGGAGAGTATAGGCGAATAGTTGCATTCGATTATTGCGATTCACTTGAATACTGACTGTTTGCATATTTCATTTATTTATATTTTAGGGTTTGTAGGTTAGGTTCTTTTTCTTAATTTTCTTTAAAAATTTGTAAATAAATATTGTAAGTATTTAGTATAGGTTAGGCGGTTCTTTCCTCGATTTTTGGGTATTTACTTATCTTAATTTGTATTTAGGGTTTGTATATAAATATTATAAGTATTTGGTATAGGTTAGGCATTTCTTTTCTTGATTTTCTTTATTAAGTAGGTATAAGTTCATTAGCTCAGGTTAGTAATTAATTTTTCTAGCAATTCTTTTGTTTTATAAAGTTAGTACGTTTGGTTTACACGTCTTAACACTTATTATTTAAACTGTGATAATTTTAGACTGTATAATAATCTGTAAATATTTATAATTTAATTGTTAACGATAGTACGTGCTTACTAAATAACTGTGTGTTAAGTAGTAAGTACTATTTTATTGTAAGAATGCCTCGAAGAAGATCCAACCTCTCCCAATGTAGCAGAAATGCTAAAAGGATAGGATAATTCGATCACAGGAATCTGAGGAAGGTCGTGAGGCAAGGCTCTCTGCAACTCGGGAACATCAGGCTAGGTTTCGTGCTGCAGAAACTTCGACAAAGCGAGAATCTCGACTGAGTTCAAATCCTTCTCGATCGATGACAACTCGAAATAGGGAAAACGGGGAACAACGAAAGGCACGTTTATCTGTCGATCGCGAAGCTCACGCGCTATCGCGTGAGTCTGAGACTTTTGCTGTCAGGGAAATCCGCCTGAGCTCCCAGAGAGTATGGACAACAAATGCTCGATTCCAGGAGACACAGGACGAACGGGAAATACGTCTCACTGCCGATCGTGAAGCTCATACACTATCGCATGAGTCTGAGACTTTCACTGATAGGGAAATTCGTCTGAGTTCTCAGAGGGTTCGGACAGCAAATGCTCGGTCTCAGGAAACACAGGAAGAACGAGAAATACGTCTCACTGCCGATCGTGAAGCTCAAGCACTATCGCGTGAGTCTGAGACTTTCACTCAAATAGAGGATAGGGAAATTCACCTGAGTTCTCAGAGGGTTCGGACAGCAAATGCCCGGTCTGTAGACGGTATATGTGATTCAAAATAATTATGCTGCCCGAAAAGTCACTATTCCACGCGGACGAAGTCGCGGGCACAGCTAGTTTTGTAATAAATTACCAGGGTTGTGTCATCGTGCTTCTCTTTCTTTTCTTTGCAGTCCGACAGTGACAGCGCTTTAGGTCATGTTTTCCCCTTAAGGCATTTCATATTACAGTGAAAATTTTAATAATTTTCAATTCTTCCCCAGGACACCAGAAAACCAATAGTCTTCATGGAATCTCTCCTCCACGCTCGTGAATGGATCACCTTACCAGCCACCCTCTACGCCATCCGCAAGCTGGTGATTGACGTCACCGAGCAAGACCTGGTGCAGGACATCGACTGGATCATCCTGCCTATTGCCAACCCTGATGGATACGTTCATACCCATGGAGAGGTACGTATTTGACAAAAATTTGAAAATAAACTTACAACTATGTTAGTGACACAATTACACAAACACACACAACAAAACAATCACTGCTTCCGCATTCCAGCTGAGATACTGGAGCAACGACTTATAATACAGCAGTCCAGCCTATCAGCAATAACTCCCAGGATGCTGTTGGAATTGGGTCGCACCCTGCGCACCAAGGACGTACATCTTTTACGCAATTTCGCAAACATCCCTGATGCGCTACAGAAGCGAGGCAGCCCCATCAACACTTGTAACGTGCACTTGTTTAAATAATCAGCTTTTTCCAGCTATGATAGCTTCCAGGTTAGCCAAACATGCAACCCAGTGCATCATCATCACTTTATCCGGAGTTTCTACTATCTGACCTTTCAAAGCTTGGGTCTATTGATACTTTGAAGTTTACTGTTTGCCAGGATTTTCAGTTTCCTCACTGGCTGCCTATTAGTCTGAAAGGTATCTCTTCTGAGGCACAACAACATTCCGCTATGTGTGAATAAATTGCCGTCACTTAGCGTAATTTGATCTCCAAAACGGTCCATAGTTTGCCAGTTTAACCATCAAACAACTATTAATTTTAAAAACTTCCACAAGCTAAAACATTTACTCGATAATTGCAACCAATTTGTGGCCGCAGCCAGTATGGAAAATTGCTCCCCGAATTTTATTTGCGAAATAAAATGATGCCTGATACTCACACGTCAGATATTAAATCATTGGCCAATTAAGTAACCGCGACCGATGTACTGCCATGCCAATATGTTGGGGTCGGAAGATAAAAATATGTGATCAATTCTGGGAGGATTTTTTTCTGCTCAGTGATTTTTGTGATTTTTGCCCGTTGTAGTTTAGTGGTTTCAGGAGGTGGTTTGTCTGTGTGGTGCCGGATTTAAAGAATAGCCCACCCCATACTTCCCGTGGGTGTCGTAAAAGGCGACTAAGGGAGACCGGAGAATGGGCAGCAGCGTTCTCTATGCATTACACCATCATACCATACTGCGATCGCCAACCCCAGGCGGGTTGGCGATCGCAAAGCATGGCGATTATGGCAAACCCCCCCCAAAATTGGGGGAGGCCTGTGTCCAGCAGTGGACGTCTTACAGCTGAAATGATGAGGAGGTGGTTAGTAACAGCTGAAGTTAACGTCTGGACTTTGCTATTCGGTTCGATTATTTTTCTCTTTGCTTTTGCTGCTGTTTGTTAAAAGAACGTTTCAGCATCAAAGTAAAAAAGCCAGACATACCTATACCTAATATTTATCATCATCATCTGCCTAGCTTTTTCCCAATTATGTTGGGTCCAGTCTAACCGGATGCAGCTGAATACCATATATTTTACACGGAGCGACTGCCTATCTGACTTCCACAACCCTGTTACTGAGTAAAACGATACTCCTTGGTAAGACCGGTTGTCAAGCTTTCGGGCTTCTGACTACCAGTAACGACTGTCAAAGTTCCACGAATGACAGCCGAGATTGGTCTCGGAAAGCACGTTAAGCCGTTGGCGGCTTAACGTGCTTTCCGAGACACGGAGGGGTCACGGTATGTAAAGATGTTCACCCATCCACAGACCAACCGCGGCAAGCGTAGCTTCCACAACCCTGTTACTGAGTAAAACGATACTCCTTGGTAAGACTGGTTGTCAAGCTTTCGGGCTTCTGACTACCAGTAACGACTGTCAAAGTTCCACGAATGACAGCCGAGATTGGTCTCGGAAAGCACGTTAAGCCGTTGGCGGCTTAACGTGCTTTCCGAGACACGGAGGGGTCACGGTATGTAAAGATGTTCACCCATCCACAGACCAACCGCGGCAAGCGTAGCTTAATCTGATCGATCGACCTGTGCGGCTGTTATTATTTAGCCACGGGCCCCTCAGATATATAATACACATAGACATAAATACATATAATTAGCCTATAATGTTCCCACTGCTGGGAAACAGGCCTGTAATCTACCACGCGGGCCCATGTGCGGTTTGGAAGATGTCACGTATTTTAGAAATTTTTGTTCTAGGACATGTCGATTTGAATTGGTCCAGCCGTTTGAGCGTGAAGCAGTAACAAACAACACACACACACTCACAAGCCTTTGGCTTTATAATATTAGTGTGATTAAAACCACTAGTCTTCTTGCTTACAAGCACTTATGACATTTTCAATAAAAATCTAAAACATTTTGAAGGATATTGCTAACCCATTGCTTCATATGTTCGAAAACTGTGTCTGCTCAACAACGTGAATAACGCAATGAATGTCGTTGAACTGTCAAAATGAAAGCTATTGCTATGGACAGTGTGTTACGCAATAACCCCGCAGGATATCACTTTTTACAAAAACAGTCATAAAACTAACGTTTACAACTAAATTCCACTTTCAGTTCCGTCTCTGGCGCAAAAACCGCAGCAGCAACTACGGCCCCCTCTGCACCGGAGTAGACCTCAACAGAAACTTCGACATCTCCTGGTCTGAAGCCTCCAGCAACATCGCCTGTAGCGACACCTTCCACGGAGCTGCCGCCTTCTCGGAACCTGAGACCGCCATCATCAAGGGAATCTTCGATCAGTACAGCAACCGCATCGAACTGTTCTTGGACATCCACAGTTTTGGAAGCATGATCTTGTATGGCTATGGAACTGGGTCCCTCCCTCCGAGTGCCCTTAAGCTGCATTTGTTAGGAGTCCAAATGGCACAATCAATTGACGTTGTCAAAATGAGCTGGAATTCGAACTATACTGTTGGTAATGTAGCCTTGGTTTTATCGTACCAGGCTTCCGGCAGCGCTGGTGATTATGCCATGTCTGTTGGTGTACCTTACTCCTTTACGTACGAGTTACCAGGACACAGGTTCGGCATCGGCGGTTTCGGGTTCTTCGTTGACCCTGCTTTCATTGAACAGGCTGGATTTGAGACCTGGGAAGGTCTTAAAACTGGTGCCAGATTCGTTCGCAATAATTACAAGAAGAAGCATCTCTAGTTGATATAAATATTCCGTTTAGAAAGGTGCTTTTTGCAAGTGCTCCTCCATAATTTACTGAACATCTATTTATTTTGTATGTTATGTTAATAAATACCATAATACCAATAATAGTAGTGTTGTACTGATTGTTTCTATCCGCATGTTTATGACCAAGCTTATGATAGTCTGATCTAACATTTTTGAGTAATTAATCTTCAAGCTTCATTTGTGTAATCTACATGGAGTTTTTGGTAGAAGTGATAATGGATAGAATTATGCCCAGCAGTGGAATGCGACTCAATCAATCTGCCTAGCCTTTTTACAACTCTGTTGGGGTCGGATTCCAGTCTCACCGGATGCAGCTAACCAGTATTTTACATGTAGTGGCTGCCTATCTGACCTTCACAACCCAGTTACTGGGTAATACAATACCCCTTGGTAAGACTGGTTGTCAGACTTTGGGCTTCTGGCGACCCGTAACGACTGTCAAAGAAACATGAATGACAGTGGGGACCAATGGCTTAATGAGCTATCCGAGGCACGGATGGGTCTTGAATGATCTTGATATGTAAAGATCATCAATCATCATACACATGCACGGACCAACTGCGGTAAACGTAGCTTGACGTGATCGATCCACTTGTGCGGCTGTTATTTAACCACAAGCCCCTCCCAAGATGTGGAATGCAAATGAAATTGCTATTTTGGTATCGGCGCATTTCCCCGATTCCTCTAGCTAGATCGTTGACCTTGTGAAGGCCGCAGGATTCTGCTGGAAGCAGGAAGCACAGAGCCGGTCAAAGTAGAGGTGCTTGGGAGAGGCCTGTCTCCAGCAGTGGACGTCTTTCGGCTGAAATGATGATTGGTGCATCTTCCCTTGATTGCAGATTCTTTAATCTTTACTTTGAAATATTAAAACCAAATATCTTTCGGTTCTCTCAGTGCGTTTTGCCTTTTAAACCCACACTCGATCGTTCCTGTCAACCTTTAAAAAATATTGCATCATGAGTTTAGTTCTATTGTCAATATAGTTCCAAGCTTTTTCTAAAACAAAGACAGCTAGAACAAAGCCATGGTATAGATTGCACTAATGCATTAGCGGTGATAGATTGTAAGTACAGTTTGTTGGAGACTCATCAGTTACCTATCGTGACAGTATTATATCTAGGTACTACTAATATATTGAAAACCTTTTAACGTCCTCTGTGAGGATAGAGAGATCAAACTTTCTCAATTCATTGATGAGCTGATTTTTTCAACGCCAGACAATTTTATCCGAGGTATAATTTTAAATTTTTGACAGTTCTTCCAGAAAAAATCTGTTAGAAGTCAATTTTATTCTACAAATAATAATTAGTTATCTGTCGATTGAAAAATCAGCTCTCAGTTGATATTACCCTATTGAATAACTATTTCATGAAATCATGACATTTGAGGCCAATTCTAACTTAAGGAGTTGTATTGCCGATTCTAATGGTTCATCATCATCATCAGCCTCAAGCACCTCCACTTCGACCGTTTCTGTGCTTCTCGCATCCAACGGGTTCCTGCGGCCTTCACAAGGTCGTCGGACCACCTTGTGGGAGGCCTTTCAATGCTACGTCTTCCGGTACGCGGTCGCTACTTCAGAACCTTTCGGCCCCATTGGCCATCTTTTCTTCGAACAATTCTAATGATTATTATTCTGTAAAGCCATATTTGTTACGGTCCCGATTTATATTTTAATCAACATACAACCGGACACTGACCTGCAATTTGCAAAAACCGTAAGTAAAGTAGAACATTCAATCGCCCAGAGGACACGGTGGAGCACACGGTGAAGGTCTGCCCCGCTTGGGTGGAGCACCGGCGTGAGAGGTCGCCGTCGCTGCACCGATTGGCAGCGACGGCGACCTCTCGCGTCCGGCCCTGGTGCAAGCCATGGTCCGGGGCGAGAGGGAGTGGGAGGCAGTCACCTCCTTCTGCGAAGCAGTCATGCTAGCGAAGGAGGTGGCGGGACGGTTCAGGGAGAGAGCCTCCCGTCTCAGCCGCCGCGGGGGACGCCCCAGGCGTCGGGAGCCGCGTGACGACTCCCGGCCACCGTAGGCGCGGGCCTGCGGGAGGAGAGTATTGGGTAGCTCACCGTCCGATCAGGACCAGGCCCGTGCCGGACGGCGCGTACGTGTTCCACGCGCGCCTCAAAGAGATGTCAGCATCGAGGAGGGGCCCCTTAGGGCCGAAGCCTGCCGGGTCAGCGGGATTGTCCGAAAGGGTTACCGCTGGCCCGGAACATAAAGGGCTAAGGAAGGAACACGGGTGGGTTTTAGTCAGTAAGAGTCTGACACTCCCTTCCGCTCCACCCAGAGCGGGAGGAGTCATTTGATGATTTCCCATCCGCAAAAAAAAAAAAGTAGAACATTCACCTTCCATACATTTTTTTAGTTTTTCGTGGTACAGACGCCAGCACATCAAGCTATCCGAAACTGTCAAATTTTCCCAATCAACTTTGAACCTTATACTTTAGCGATAAAGTTGCACATCTAATAAAGAAATTTGACATCCCCCTTAAAGCAATGCTGACACCGCAAGATCTGACGCAATGAAGGAGTCGCCGATCACCGATGCTAGAGTTGACATGTCTGCTTTAAGCTTTACTTTTGAGCAACACCCAGAGAAAAATCGATCCCTCTTTACAGCCTACATTTATTATTATAGATAGATAGATAAAACGTTTATTCAGTGCAACAAAAGAAACCTATAGGGTACTTCCCGTTGACTTAGAATCATGAAATGTGACGAGAAGCAATGTCATTTAACGCAAGTAAAGGAAAAAATCCGAAAACCGTAAATTTTTAGTTACATACCTACAAATTTGTACGGAACCCTCGGTGCGCGAGTCCTACTCGCACATGACCGGTTTTTTTATTATTTTTGCTCGGCTTCTAAGGGTCTTAGAATTGTTAAAAAACTTATAGTCTTCCTCAAGAATTGCGCTATCAAATATAAAAAGAATGTTTCGGATCCGACTATTAGTTCCAGAGATCAGCGCGAACAAACAAAGTTGTCAGCTTTGACACTCAGAAAGTTTTGTAAAAAAAAAAAAAAATTCTTTAAGTAAATATTTTTCTATTAAATCTTTTCAAAGTACTCTCCACTAGCCTATATACAAAGTTTCATGCGTCTGAACCAGTTTTCGAAACACTTTTTCCAGTCCGCCGCAGACACCTCGTTTGCAGCCTGCTCGAACGCTGACAGCGCATCTTCCGGCGACGAAAATTGAAGGGGAGAGTAGCCCAAAACGGGTAAGCTAAGGTTGATGATAAATAAAAACAATTTATAGATACAAATTGAACATTTATTTGTACATTTTGAAATGTTTAGTTATCAAGGACTATAAAATAAATGACATATTCAGTAGTTTTCTACATTAAGAATAAAAAAATAACAAGAATCTTTACCATTCGAAATACCCGTTTTGCCCGTAGGGGCAAAACGCCTAAAGCAGGTAGGGCTTTTGGGCAAAGCGGATAGGGACTGAATTACATGAGATCAACGTCAATCAATGACTAGAACTGTTTCGTAATAATCATAACTCAGATGGAGCTCCACCAGGATCATCAGCTACTTGCAGTGATAATGGTTGGATCAATGGACCAGTATTCCTGGAATGGTTGCGGCACTTTGTAGACAACGTAATGAGTTGGCAACGTAAACAGATTATCCATATGAAATAGATACTCAACTAGCTCTAATTCTTGAGCTTCGCACTGCACGCACAAATTCTTATTAGCAATAACGGTGCGCAATTTAAAAAGCATACCCGTTTAAGGCGGGCTACCCGTTTTAGGCTTACCTCCCTATCCCTTTGAGCTGATATTTTATTTTCGGGAATAAAAAGAAGACACACGGTGCACCCCATGCTTCCCGTGGGTGTCGTAAAAGGCGACTAAGGGGCGTACCGGAGAATGGGCAGCAGCGTTCTCTATGCATTCCACTACCATACCATACTGCGATCGCCAACCCGCCTGCCAAGCGTGGCGATTATGGCAAACCCCCCTTTGGGGGAGGCCTATGTCCAGCAGTGGACGTCTTTCGGCTGAAATGATGATGATGATGACACGGTGCTAGGTCATGGCTGTAAGGAGGGTGACCCAGGAGTTTGACCGGCGTGCTGTCCAGGAAGTCCCTCGTTTTGAGCGCGGTGTGCGAAGGCGCGTTGTCGTGGTGGAGCAGTAGCCCGCTGAGCCCTGTGTTTGGTCGCTTGTTGTTCAGAACAGAGAAAATTTCTGCCAAAAATTTGGTAGTATACCATTCAGCGTTGATGCTTCTTTGGTTGCGTAAAGGAATTAACACCAAGTAGACGGTCAAATTGAAAATGCTCGCGATCAAAATCTTTCCCCCGCTTCTAGATCGCTCCACTTTGGTAGGCGTTGATTCGTATTGAAACACCCAAACCTTCGACTGGCGCTTCGTTTGGATCGTATTGATAAATCCAAGACTCATCACCTGTAATGATGTCGTGAACACGCCGAGACGAGCCAGCTTCAAATTTGTTTATCATAACAAAGCACCATTCCACTCGGGCCTGCTTCTGAGCATCGGTGAGGTTGTGCGGCACCCAGCGTGAAACTATTCTACTCACGCGAAGATGCAGTAGATGTAAAATTTCGTGAAGGCTTCCCTATCCAACCTGCAGTATGTGCTGAATCTCTTGACACGTAACTCGCCTATTGTCTTGGATAAAATTTTTCACTGCTAGCACGTTTTCTTCCGTAACAGCCGTCAAAGGGCGACCACTTCTTTCTTCATCCCCCAAAGTTAGTCGACCGCGCTTGAATTCGATATACCAACGATACACGGTTGCCTTAGAAGGGCCTTCATCAATGAATGCCATTTGAAGTCTGTCGTACGATTCGTCCAGTTTCAGGCGACACTTGAAATCGTAAAAAATCATAGCGCGAAAATGTTCCCCGCGCAGATCCTTTTTGGAATGAGACACGATAATTTAAATTAGCTCGCAAACAATCTGGAGGGAAATTTTGAAATTGGAACGTACCTATTTTTACTTACAAATAATCATAGTTTGAAAATAGATTATAACTAGCCAGACTCTCATACAAAAAAAAAAAAATTCGCAATACTTTCTGAGTGGCCTGGTAATATATACCTACCTAATAATATTCTATTTCTAACGCCAAGTAGGTAATGAAATACTACCCAAGGCTTCATACGCATAAAATTAATAAACGAAAGGGAACACCGTATTATTAAAAGGCTTTAACGTGAAAAGCATAAATAAATTAATTACCGAGAATATTCAACACACCTTTCCTTTCAGAAAGTAAAGGTGTGTAGGAGTAATCACAATACCAGTTTGTAATTTTCACATTGTAAAGGGTATATTTTCATACGAGGAAAGGCCGAAAATATTTACCTCGATATTGTGATTGTAAACCAAAAAATCTATCTAACAAAAAATCCATCCAAAGGTTGTCTGTTGTTGTTAAGGTGCCACTTGTCGATATTTTGTCCATACAAATTTCGGGAGAGTATTACTCCACTGTTTGACACTGTGCATCCAAAGTTAAACATGATATAGTTTTGACTTATTATTAATGTTGTCTGTATGGAAACAGAATAGTAAAATAAAAACCATTAAAAAGTTATGTGCCAAAAAATATTAGTTTTTCTTGCTATTTTTAACGTAACTTTGGGTGTGAATAAGTAATAAAAGAACTGTAAAATCTTCAAAACCAAGTCCGTACTGACAAAGCTCAGTTGTAGAAGAGTTCAATAAACTTTATTTGTAATTGATTTAAGCAGTGGTTATGTTATAAAACTCGAATTTGCAAAGCACTTTTCGAATTTTTTTTACTCGCCTTTCAGTTCGGAACTGTGTACCTCTGAGTGAGAACTAGACGTTGTGCGTGTAGACTAGCATCTTACTGCTCATCTCTGATACTATCTCTGTCGGACACGAAGCCAGATGAGACAGCGTGCTTTTTGGCCATGACCACCAGTGAGTTCGAGCTCGCGACTAGTTTACTCTTAACAGATTGCTTTTAGCGATAAAACCGCCCATTGTGTCACGCCTTGCAAAATTTCTACATTGATATTCTGTAATATTTGTAGTGTACTTAGTAAAGAATCTTCTATTATATTCAAACCTTTTCCCAACTATGTTGTGGTGTAGACTAACCGCATAGCATAATCAGCCTAAAATGTTCCCATTGCTGGGACACCGGCCCCCAAGAGGGAGTGGGCTGTAATCCACCACGCGGGCCCAGTGCGGGTTGGTAGATGTCACATGTCTTCGAATTTTTAGTAGTTTCCTCACGAAGTTTTCTTTCACCGTTTTGAGAGTAGTGGTGATGAAATTCTTTACACAAAGTAAAGCGCCTGTCTGGGTTCGAACCCACGATGTACAACTCGTCCGTCGATTCCGTTACCACTGGGCCGCCACTGTTCTCAACAGAGTACCAGTATTTTTACACGGAGCGACTGCCTATCTGACCTCCGTAACCCAGTTACTGGGTGACACGATACCGCCTGGTTGTCAGACTTTTGGACTTCTGACTACTCGTAACGACTGTCAAAGATCTGCGAATGTCGGGATCAACGGGTTAACGGACTTTCCGAAGTACAGGGGTCAATTTGTAATGAATGGTCACCCGTCCACGAACTGACCGCGGTAAGCGGCTGTTATCGCCACGGGTACATGTGCTTTAAGACCAGTAGCAATAAAAAATATCCCTAGTCGTAATTATGCATACTTAAGTGTTTGGCCAGACTGGGGCGCGGGCGCGGGACGGGCGCGGGTGCGGGAATGTGCGCGTTCTGCCTATCCGCAGTGGAGCGCGGCTGCGTTCTGCGTGTTGTCGTGTTCAGTGTTTGTCAAAATATAATATGAATGAAGAAGACTTATTTTTACTAGAAAAAAGCTTGTATTAGTTTGAGAACCCCGGTCCTCGAGCGGGCCGTACGCGCCCGCGCCGCGCTTCCACTGCGGCCATTTGTTTGAACGAGCTATGGTGTGAGTTCCCCGCGCGCTCCCCGCGCCGAGCAGCTCGCGCCGCTCACTGCGCCCGCGTGCCTACTATAGACAGTCAAAGGAAGTTCATATTATGTTTGAGTTCGCCGCGCCCGCGCCCGCTCCCGCGCTGCCAGTCTGGCCAAACACTAAAGAGTGATAACAATTTGCTCGCTAGTGGTAAACATATTATGTTGTTTTAGTATTTGTCAAAATATATTTATCAGTCTTTACTGATAAATATATTTTGACACATATTGTATTGTAGGAACGTACCTTTGTACGTTCATACGATACAAAATCACAATTGGTTTGTCACATCTCATACCACCGCGCACCGCGCAGTAATTGGTTGATTCTCTAGTAACTTTTAATTTAGATAGCGTCCTCATCATCATCATCATTTCAGCCGAAACTCGTCCACTGATGGACATAGGCCTCCCCCAAAAGAAGGGGGGGGTTGCAATAATCGCCACGCTTGGCAGGCGGGTTGGCGATCGCAGTATGGTATGGTGATGGAATGCATAGAGAACGCTGCTGCCTATTCTCCGGTACGCCCCTTGGTCACCTTTTACGACACCCACGGGAAGTATGGGGTGGTGCTATTCTTTAAGTCCGACACCACACAGACGAAAGCGTATTGGACTGAAATCACAATTTTGGTTTTAGTAGGTACTAAAAATTCTAGAGCTCCGCGAGGCTTGACGAGTTCCAGCCGCCAGAACAAGCCAGTTTTCGAAAAGACTTCAGTAGCGTAGACGACATCCATACTGTTTGGCAAATAGTACAAATACTGAGGAGTACAAGCAGCCGCTTTGTATGGCATTTGTGGACTACGAGAACGCTTTCTACTCCATCGAAATATGGGCAGTTCTAGCCACTTTGTCGACGGCAACGATGCCGGAATGACTAGCGCTACATCGAAGTGTTGAGATGTTTGTGTGACGCTGCCTCGATGACTGTCCAGATCCAGGAACAGAATTGCAACTGCTCCGAGGGGTGAGACAGGGAGATGTGATATCCCGGAAACTGTTTACCCATGCGTTGGAGGATCCTTCTGTGCTCACGGCCCTCTAGGGCCCCCTCCAACTGCGGGTCCGCGGCTTATTGCCCGTCCTGCCACCCCAATGCTAGCTACTGGCATGTGTGCGTGTGTGTGTGAGTATGTGGGTGTGTGTGTGTGTTTAGCTGGCACAAAAGTATGCAAGTAGCTTGCATGTCTTAAGGTATTCACTAATCAGAAGTTGTTATGGCACACGGCATACAAGCTACTTGCAGACTTTTGTGCCAGCTACTGACATGTGTATCCTTAGCTTTACGCCACTGAATTTTTTATTTATTTTATTTATTTACTCAAAACAAAGGATTGTAGAACACGTAAAAATACAGGTTTACAAAAAAAAGTACTATTTCTACAAGCGTGTGGGTGAGCACTGCTCTCCTAGCTAGGTTATGGAAACCTGTGTTAAGGAGAAGCAGTCCGGTCCCCTAAGGTACAGTGACGTAAAACTTACATAGTGCTTCTGATGTTACTGTTACAATTTCGAAGAATTGAGTTAGACAAAAGTTTGTTATGGTTACAATAAAATAATTAGAGATAAATATTTATGTGTTGTGAGTGTGTGCGTGAGGGTGGGTGTGTGTGTGGTGTGCGTGAGGGTGGGTGTGTGTGTGTGGTGTGTGCGTGAGGGTGGGTGTGTGTTTGTGTGTGTGTGGTGTGTGCGTGAGGGTGGGTGTGTGTGTGTGAGGGTGTGTGGGGGTGTGTGTGTGTGCGTGCGTGTGTGTGCGCCTGTCGATGTTCATCACCTTATGTTAAGACCTTTTCAGTTTCGTCATAAGACTTATCTTGGAGGTACGATTGTATAGTCTTTTTGCATTTGTAGTATGGTAAACCGTAGATTTGACACTCTTCGTTTATTTTGTTGTAGAGGAACGGACCAAGAAATTAAAAAAATCTCTTGACAAAAGTTGAGCGTACACGCGGCACGGTGCATATCCCATCCTTTCGACGTTTACTACGTTTTTTATTTTCTATTATTCGGTATGGGGTGTTGCGGTGTTGCAGAATGACTGTCTGTAGTATGAAGTGTTGCCGAACATTTAGCACTTTGCAGTCATTGTATAGTTGATCGGTTGGAAACAGAATAGGACGAAAAGTGGCTACTTTTAATATGGCCCTATGTGCTACTTCTAGCGGCTTGAGGGTGGTTTTAGGTGCGCCACCCCAACAAGAAATGCAATATGTTATGATGGACAGGCAAAGTGCAAAATAAACATTACGTATTATAATGGGATTGGCAATACGCCGGAGAGTTTTGAAGATGTATATCAGTTTGCGAACTCGTCCAGTTAGCAGACTGACATGAGACTTGAAATTGAGATTCCTGTCCAAGACTATTCCCAGATATCTGATGCTTTCAACAGAGGTTAAAAGAGGACAATGACAGTTTGAATCTTGTATTTGTGGATGACCAGTGTGAGCTTTGATCAAAATTGGAGTCTTTGGTTGAGAGACCGAGCTGTTAGAATAAGTCAGAAATTTGGTTTTGGAGGTATTAAGGGTTAGAGTGTGGGAATTAAGCCAATTTAACGCCACGTTAAAGCCAAGCTGAGCTTGTTGCTCTAGTTGTGACCAGGAATCCGCGATGAAGGTTATTGCTGTGTCATCTGCAAAGGATATTACCTTAGCATTAACGATATTGAGATCACACAGGTCATTAATAAAGATTAAGAAAAGAGTGGGGCCTAAGATGCTTCCTTGTGGAACCCCATAGTGAATTGAAAGCTCGTCGCTGTTATAGCCATCGATCCTGACTCTTTGCGAACGATTGGAGAGGTAGCTTCGGAAAAGATCCAGTTGTAGCCCCCTGACGCCTATTTTCTCAAGTTTGATTAAGAGCGTGGAAACGGGAACAGTGTCGAACGCTTTCGCGAGATCTAGAAATATAGTAAGAACCTTTTTATTTTTATTTATATGATCTATGACAAAGCTGATTAGGTCATGAACTGCGTCACATGTTGACTTATTTTTGCGGAAGCCATATTGTTGTTGCGAGATTATCTTGCAATGCTCAAGGTAACTAACCAATCTTTTATTTATCAAACGTTCAAGAACTTTGGATAAAGCGGTTAATACAGCTATAGGACGGTAGTTATTCGACAAAGTTCCATCACCCCCCTTGAAGATTGGATAAATTATTGCCTTTTTAAAGGAAGTTGGAAAAACAGCTGTTTCAAAACAAATATTGAATATATGGCATAAAATAGGCGCCAGAGTGGTGGAAAATTTCTTCAGTATAGTAGGTGAAATGCCATCCCAGCCAGTAGCAGCGTTTGATCGCAGTGAATTTATTGTGGATATAATTTCTTCTGGGTCAGTTTTATCCAGGACAAAGGATGAAGTTGGTATAGAACTGCTTTGTGGGATAGGTGGTTGTTGTATGGACCTCGTTTTTATAATGTCATCTGCAAGTTTTTTGCCAATGTTGACAAAAAAGGAATTCACATTGTTACATGACTCTGTGGGTGTGGGTGATGAAGATAACAGCTGTAGTGACAGTAACAGTAACAGTGTCGAGTGTGTAGTTTTTGTAGTGTTAGTTATTCGTTTTAAGGTATCCCAGAGTAATTTTGGGTCATTGCTCGCTTTGGTGAGTTCTTCCGCATCGTAGAGCCTCTTCGCCTGTTTAGGAATTTTGGTACAAAAGTTTCTGTATCGTTTGTAGGTTATATTTAACGTTTCGTTATCTGGAGACTGCTTGAGTTTTCTGTGCATGGCATCTCTGTTTCTCATGCACCGTAACAAGCCAGGCGTTATCCAGGGCTTAAGAATCTTCCGTTTTGCAGTAACTTTTTTAATTACAGTGTTTTCGGCTATGGCTGAGGTCAGTTTTTCAATGAAATAGTCTGTAGCGGTATTTGCGTCAGTTGTACTAAGAATAGGGTCAAAATCTATGTTCAAAATTGACGCACCAAGTGCCTCATAATTGATTTTTGTTATGGTAAACGTAGTGGTGATAGGGATACGTTCGCTATCCAGACAAAGTAGTGAAGAACCATGGTCGGTAACCGTAGACTCATAGACAAATGTGAGTGCGGGCGACCTTGTTCTAAGGATAATATGGTCCAGACAATTATTGCCCCTGGTTGGGAGAGTATGCGCTGGGAGAAAACCATGAAAAGCGAGACAATTCAAATACTCGTGGGACCGTGTATCAAGTGAAGAAGGTTTGATGTCGAGATTTAAGTTACCCGCTATCACAATAATTTTATGGCTTAATGTTGTTTTAGTTTTTACTATAGTCCGCGCGGAAGTAGTTGGCCGCGGAACTAATTGGCCGCGCCTTGGGTGGGGACGGGGGTGAGGGCGGCGGGGTTGCCTATTGTTCGCAACACACGTACTGAGTAATGACAAAGCCCCCCCGCCCCCCCGTCCCACCGCTCACATACCTAAGGCGCGGCCAACTAATTACGGGCTATCATAAAAATATATGTCTGAACGACTCTTTATCAAATCTGAGTATTAATTATTATAATTTACTTATTATTTATAACGATAAGATAAGATTCCCTCTTGTTATTCAATTATCATTTTATTTATCTTAGAATTAATTAATACCTATGCCACCAGTCCCGTCAGGCTAAGCTTTGAAAATGTTATTTTATTTGTATTTTGTTTCGGTGTTTTGTTATTTCGTGACTGCTAAAAATGAGGAGTATAAAGGGTGAGTTTTACTGTGTTTAGTGTTTTTTTAAGGTGTCGTAGGGAAAAAAACGGAACCTTTATAGGGTCACTTCGTTGTCCATCCGTCCGTCTGTCTGTGAGTCTGTAAAGCCCCTTTTTCTCAGGAACGCGTGGAGAATCAAGTTTTTATTTAAAATGTAAGGTATAAAGTGGATCCTTCTAAATACAGATGAATTTGTTACTTACAGACTTTAGTGAGTGATATCGTAAGAATTTAATCTGAAAAGGGTTTGTTTACACTTTCAGCAGTTACTTTTGGAACAGACCATAATATTTTTTTTTTTAATCTTTGCCCCACACTAGGAATTTCTCTTGTATTGTTGCGTTTACAAACATTTAAACTCAAATACACAAACAGCCAGACCCGGAACCACTACTTGTAGGTCATACAAATATTTGTTCCGTGCAGGAATCGAACCCGCGACACGCAGAGCAGCAGTCAATCGCTTAGCCACTGCACCAACCGTGCCGTCGAATTATATGGCTCATACGTCTTGTATTGTTGTCACTGTCAGACAGACAGTGACAGAAGAAAAGTCCAGGGGAAGGTCAACGAGCCTATATACCTAAGGACAAACCATAATCAGCCTATAATGTTCCCATTGCTGCCTCCACTCTGAGAGGGAGTGGACTGTAAACTACACGAGGGCTCAGTGCAGATTGGTAGATATCATAATTATATCTATTTTTTGGTTCTAGAACATGCCGGTTTCCTCACGATGTTTTCCTTCACCGTTTTGAGAGCAGTGGTGATGAAATTATTTACAGTGAAGCGTCTGCCTGGGTTCGAACCCACGACCAACATGTCGTAAGTCGGAGCCCTTACCTCTGGCTCACCACGGCTCGAATAACAAACAGCAATCACCAATCCGTGTACCGAGTGTGAAGAAGATAATAATACCACAATTTGACCACTGATAATTGATGACTTAATTATAGGATTATGGTGAATTGAGATTATTCTAATTAGCTGATATGATATCTCTAAAAGAATTCAAGCTTTTTTGGAGTATGTGTAACCCTGGCAGGAAATTTACAGTGAAAGATAACATCGTGAGGAAACCGGCATGTCCTAGAACTAAAAATTCGAAGACATGTGACATCCTCCAACCCGCACTGGACCCGCGTTTTAGATTATGGCCCGCTTCCTCACACAGAGAGGAGGCATGTGAACCCAGCAATCGGAACATTATAGGCTCAGTAAACAAATTCAGTTCTTTAAGTAGGAATTTCAAGATACCATCTGAAATCACACTAATATTATAAAGGCGTAAGTTTGTGAGTGTGTGTGTGTATTTATATGTTTGTTACTTCTTCACGCTCAAACGGCTGGACCAATTTTATTACGGAGGTAGATGGCATCCTGGATTAACACACTTTTTATCCCGATATTCCCACGGGATCGACATTTAAGCGGGTGAAACCGCATGGCGCAGCTAGTCCTTAATAAAAAACAGAGAAAAGCAAATTAAAAATCATCTGCCAATCAATTCAGCACAATTTTTCTTATATTAAAACCTTTACAAATGAACGCCCCTGTTGAAAAGTTCGGACGAACAAAAAAACCCGAAGCTTGAAAATTCTTCGACACAACAACAGGAAAATCACACTTATTTCATAGGACTAAGTATTTAAAAACTGCTTCAATGGAATATTTACCCTTCATTAACTTAGCCGACTTGGAGTGTCGACAGTCGACATTAAGGCGAAAGCGTCAGAATAGCCCGCAAAGTTCCAATTCTCTTACGGTTTTTGAAATTGTAACAGTATCGAGTCGATGGCTCCTAAGTATACTGAGTCAACAATACTTCTAATAACTTTACAGGAAGGCGATAAGAAGAGCGAATGGTTATTTAATTGTTGTTAATACACTAAAAGTATACTTAAGAGCCATCGAAGTTGAATGTTGATCTCATCATTTGTCTAGCCTTTTCCCAACTATGTTGGGGTCGGCTTCCTGTCTAACCGAATGCAGCTGAATACCAGTCGGTCGCTCCATGTATATAATATTATATGGAGCGACCGCCTATCTGACCTCCACAATCCAGCTCCTGGGTAATACGATACCCCTTGGTAAGACTGATTGTCAGACTTTCAAGCTGCTGACTATCCGTAACAACTGTCAAAGATCTAAATAATTATAATTCGCGGCCGTAACAAATATTTATTTAAAGTTTTATAAATATTTTTTAGAATCAGCAATACAACTCCTCAAGTTAGAATTGACCTCAAATGTCATGATTTCATGAAATAGTCATTCAATTCATCTCCTTTTCCATATTACCGTATTGAATGACTAATATTTCTAAATTAATAGTCATTCAATACGGCTAAATCTAAGGAGTTGTATTGCTGATTCTAATGCGAATTACGAATTGTAGGTCGTAGGTTCGAACCCAGGCAGGCACTATACTTTGTGTATTTAATTTCATTACAATGAGGGATTTTCTTTTCATTTTTTTTTAAACTCTTCCCTAGTCGCTGGATAGATGGCGCTGAACTTGGTAAGTTACTGCAAGGAACGGAACGTCACGTAATTTTTTGATTATTTCATTTGGACGTAATTTTGAGATCGTAAAACGAAAGCAAACGAAAGTGTTAGTCAACGAGCGTATGTGACGTGACGAAATGTTTTTTTCCCAAGCCTTATGGCTTTGGCACCTAGTAACGTATGCAGTTCAACGCCATCTACAGAATTCTTGGAAACTATGTTTTTTTTTAACACTAAAAAAAAACTTCTTATTCTGTAAAGCCATATCCCACAAAAACATTTCATGTTAAATGTTGCCAAGACGAGACCATGTAGCTCGCACTGTCAAAAAGTAATCAGAACTCATGTAGAGCCAAGCTTCTAACTCTACACGCCCTAACTCTACAAGACCGTCTATTTCGACTAAGGTGTAGAGTTCGCGAAGTTAGGTCTTGTAGAGTTAGGGCGTGTAGAGTTAGAAGCTTGGCTCTACATGAGATCTGATTACTTTTTGACAGTGCGAGCTACATGGTCTCGTCTTGGCAACATTTAACATGAAATGTTTTTGTGGGATTTCATTTCTTTTTGTAAGTTGCTTATGATATTTATACGAGTATTTTTTCTGTTGTTCATTTTTTCTTTCTTTTTTTGGGGTTTATTTATAACAAGGACCCCCTATATAAATTTTCAGACCTCTAGCATCAAAATTTACGGAAGTCTCATACAAACTTTCACCCCCTCGTTTAAGGGGTTGGAGGGGTAAAAGTTTCAAGTTTTAAGATTTTTTTGTTGTTTGTGTACTATTACTAGCTTACATACCAAATTTCAGCTTTCTAGGACTTCAGGAAGAACCTTAAGAATATTGATGATCATCAGTCAGTGAGTCAGTGACGAAATCGGGGTATTTTAGATATCAATAAAATCTAAAGTATAAGAGCTATGCAATCGAAACTTTATAGGTTTAATAAGTCAACCACTGACATCATATCCCGAAAATTTTGTTTATCTGGTATAATCTAAACCCAAGTTAAGAGGGTTCAAAAATACGACGAAGTGCTTCGAGAAAAGGTAGGTAGTGCCCTTGCGCTTCGCTTGGCTCGTCTTGGCGGGAGCACTCCCGTGCCCCCAGATTTGTTACGGTCGCGAATCATATTTTAAGCAACGTACAACCTGACACTGACCTGCAAATTTCAAAACACTTAAGTAAAGGGCTTAATATTATGTTTTCTGTTTGTTTTGTGTTTGATAGATTTATACAGGGTTATTGGTAAAACATTAACAACCTCTTAAGAGGTCATTGTACGCATCATTATGAAGAACTTTTACTATTGAACCAAACCGGAAATCGCGAAAAAAGAATCAGCTGTTCCCTACTATCATTTTGACGAGTTACATAAACATAAATGTAGGGAACAGCTGATTTTTTTTCGCGAGTTCAGGTTTGGTCCCATAGTAAAAGTTGTTCATAATGATGAGTACAATGACCTCTTAATAGGTTGTTAATGTTTTACCAATAACCCTGTATACATAGGAACCTATTATGCGTAGTCGACATTTTGAAAAAAAATCAATATGGCGGACGGGTAGGTATGTATGCCAGGCTTCAAACAAAAATCTTCAATTCCCTTTGAATTTCGCGACTACCTTAGCACACCCCCCCTTAAGTTGCTTATCTCACTCAAGTCGTGAAAGTTAATGAACCGAACTAAAAGGGTACGCAAAGTATAAATGTAATTTCCTAAAAACAAGTGAAAATAATTGTAAAGATTTGTCTCTAGGAAGATTTTTTGTAAAATATTTATAAAAATAACTCAACCCAGTACGAAAATCACGGATTATTTTGATTTTAAGCATTTGAAGATATTAGTTTATTCAGAATTAAAATTATGATAAAAAAATATTATCTTACTCCTTAACTCCTTTACTCTCACTCAAGCATTAAACACCCTGTGGTGTTTAATGCTTGAGTGAGATGTTTGTTATTTGCACTAGTTTTATCAGTATGTCGGCGGCGTTGCCGTACGTCATTTCCCTAAGCTGTAAACAACACGAGCACCGATCACGCCATCGACAAGTACGTCACTCGACTTCTCCCACCGCCCCACTGCTCGACTTGTTTTGCTACCAGTATAAAGGAGCGAGCGGCGAAGCGGCGAGGGACTTGACCATTGGACATCGGACGGACAACATGTGCTCAGAAACTGTATCGCGTTCCGTATCTGGTTGTATCGTGTACCTACAGTGTATGATTTTCTAGTGTGATTTAATTGTTCATGAAATTATAATCTGATTTGAATTGCAAACCGTTTTTCTATTGCGCAATAACCAACACTACCCACTTAGTACGCCCACAGTAATTAAAATATGCCTGATAATAACGAGACACATTATACCTTTTCCTATATCAGAAGTGGGATTCGTGTTGGTTCATGCGCAAAATCAGAACGCTAAAAGTGAAAGTAACCGTTGACATTTTAAAAACAAAGTGCAAACTTCGAACGCTTATTAAATAATCGTGTGGATCTGTTCGAGTTGGACCCAGACAAGCCAGATACGGATGCGCGATCATCGTGCATGTTGTTTTGGGCATAGGCTGTATGCAGAAATAATTTTGCTGAGTGTCGCGTCTGTTGCAACTACCGCCATGTTTGAAAAAGGACACCGTGCTGGAAGTAGTGAACGGCGAGTGGTCGTACAACTACCCTCAGGCACGTTAGAAAATAAAGGTGAGCTGTATTGTTTTATTAAAGATTCTGGTGCTGAATGCTTGTAGTAAAAGCGAGTTGTGCAGCGAAATTAAATGGCAAACGAGTTAATAACATTATAGTGTATAGGTCAAACACGTGTATTCAGCACAGAACAATTCTTATGACGCTTTAGTGAGCTAAAATTGAAATTTTATTCGATGTTCTACCTTACATCTACTTGCAAAGTAATATTATGATAGAAAAAAGGCAGTTATAATAAATTTCGTGTTATTAGAAAACGAAGAGCAAAATCAGATTATCAGACTAAGCTAGATCGGAAGTTCAGAGGTCCGTTTAAAGTAGCGGAAGTTTTGAATGGTGATCGCTTTATCTTAAAAGTTTTAATTTCTAATCGTACGTATAAGTACGCTCACAATCGCATACGAAAGTAGTATTTCTAGGAAAGTAGTGTTTTTACGAAACCAGTGTGTCTAAGTAGTGTTTCTAGGATGATAGTTACTCCACTGAGTAGTTAGATCACATACCAGGGCTAGGTCGCACTGTACGCACTTGTCTGTAGTCGTAACTGCAACTCACTTGTGAGTTGTTTAGGGAGCGATGGGCACCTGGTGGTGCAGCGGGGACCAGGGTCTCAAAGAAGACTATTGTTGTGTTGGTCTTGTAATGACCTGGGAGTCGTAGACTCTATGTGAAGTGAAGTATGTTGGTCGTATCACTTGAGGTGATGACGATATGGGTGGCATGAGTGTCACTCGCTGCTGCGGCAGCAGGGCCATGAGCGTTGTTATGTGATCCAAGTTGATATAGTTCCTGACCAATTATTACTAAGGGTTAGAGGAATCTCCTGTTGTCGATGGTTGCTATCGTTTTTATTAGGTTTTTGTTAAGTAATGCATTTCGATCACAATGTGGTCAGAATTGGCCGAGTGGAACATGCACTGGTGTTAGTTTTTTTTTGGTTACAGGTTAACACACAAGGACGTGTGCAAGCAGGATGGCAGTGGCAATGTCAGACAGCGCTGCACTCTTTGGGTCTCCTGTACGAATAATCGCTGATCAAGGACGGTGCTTTCCATGCAAGAAGTTTCATGACTTCTGCCAAGGAGGCAGTGACAGCGAGTGGATGTCTGTACCATTAAGCCAGCTACAGATTTCTTGTCTACCGTATCTGGTGAGTCGTTTTCATTTTGTTTTGACTCTGGTACTGAGTGCTTCTCTGGTAAACTACAGTAAAAGCGGTTGCATTGTTGGGTATAGCCCAATTTATTTAACAATGCAATTTTTTACGAATAATGCCAGTCTGTCATGTACCAGTCGAAGTAGGTGGTGATCACAGTGGTCATGAGCCAGCCTTCATTACGGGAACCACGCGAGGGGGATTCTCTATCTGCCGTAGTAAAAAGTGTGTAGTCATTGGGTGGTGCACACGGATCCATGCGCTGGATGTGTGAAAGCAATGCGATTGCGAGGCAGCTAGAGAGCCGTGGCGTTACAGTGGTTTACTCGTATTTGGGTTTATGGGTGTCTAAGGCTCTTAGTGAAAAAGATTATTGTTGTAATGTCGATTACGATGGTACATGGCTCTGGTTCAAGTTTCTTTTTGCTATGATTGATTTAAGTTTGATTACATGCCTCTGGTTGAATCAAGTAAGCTCTTGAGGCTAAGGCACATTCGAAGAGATCAGAGTATTACTGACAAATTTGAGGAAAGTTAGAAACAGAGTAGAGATTAAGTTGTAAGATGATAGTTTGGATCAGAGGTTAATTTGTAGCTGTGCTGGAGCTACTAGTCCGCGAGTACGTGGTAGGCAGTCAATTCTGGTATATGTAGGGTTTCGTGAGAAACCATAAAGTCTGGGAATGACTTGGCAATACGAGGGGGATGCGCAAATTAATAGTTGAGTAAATGGACGTTACTAGATAGTATGAGACACGTGCACCTAAGTTGATTATTTAGTTTGCGATCTTCAGATTTGGCAATCAAATAGTGAATAATGCTCTGAACTCTGCTATTTTATAGTTTGTTCAAATTTTCATTGTGTTTTTGTCTGTACCAAATTCGGTCAGAAGTGACCGAACTATGTGATACTTTGCGGGGTATGTTTCTTTGCAGATTAACACACGAGGACGAGTGCGAGCAAGATGGCCATGTCGGCGTCATTCGTTTGACTATTCGGAACGCCAGCGCCACCCAGCGGCGCTCGACAGAGTCAAGTCCGATTTCGCGGGGACTCGAGGAGAGCACGCAGCGGTGTAACGAGTCGGTCCTGGCTCTAGCGTGTCACGCTGGGGTTACGGACCCCTAGCGTAGGTGTGAGATGAAACACCGGGGTGGTTTTTAGTCAGTAAGAGTCTGACAGACCCTTCCGCCCGCCCCGGGGCGGAGGACATCCATGAGGATTTTCCACCCCGGAAAGCGTGTCACGGGGCACAAGTTGTACTTTATGTCCGTTTATTCGGAGTCGATCAATAGTAACGCGAGCTTATGGCCATATACCTAATGATGACAGTTAAATTGCAATAATCATTGTAGGGTTAAACCGGCCCAATGATAAGTCAGCTATAGGGAATAATAGTTTGCGTTCCCATTGAGGGACCACATTTGATTTTGAGCTTTTGAATGCATCAGCTTTTAGTAAAAGCTCTCAAACAATTGTAAATTCAGCCTCTAATTTGTAAAAGTAGCCACTCAAAAGATACAATCGGTTAAAGGTGGTCCCTCAGTCGTGACTGACAAGCATCCATATCTCAAAATCTAGTTAAAATTTATAACTGCTATAAATGACTACTCTTAGTATGCTAACTTCTCTAACTTCCGAATGCTACGTAAATTGATTTTTCTTTTAATAAACATTTCAATTGAGGGACCACCTTAAATCGATTGTAACTTTTGAATGGCTTCTTTTACAAACTAGAGGTTGAATTCACAATCGTTCGAGTACTTTTACTAACGCTAGACCCAAGTAAATTTCAAATTCCATTGTGGTCTCCACTCAAGGTGAACCTTATGGTGATCGGTTGAGGGACCACCTTCCGCATGCTAGTTCTTTCTATTCTGTGAAAAGGAAGGGGTGATATTCATAAAATTAGTTTTACAAATCTTTTACTAAGAGTAGTCATTTATAGCAGTTATAAATTTTAACTAGATTTTGAGATATGGATGCTTGTCAGTCACGACTGAGGGACCACCTTTAACCGATTGTATCTTTTGAGTGGCTACTTTTACAAATTAGAGGCTGAATTTACAATTGTTTGAGAGCTTTTACTAAAAGCTGATGCATTCAAAAGCTCAAAATCAAATGTGGTCCCTCAATGGGAACGCAAACGGAATAATAATATTCCGGACTAGCCGAAGTTCTGAAGGGCTTGTAGCCGGACCAGAAATTGTTACTCTGTAGGGTTTGTAACCGGACCAGAGCTTGTTAATCTGAAGGGTCAATAAAGACCGGACCAGAGCTTGTTAATCTGAAGGGTCAATAAAGACCGGACCAGAGCTTGTTAATCTGAAGGGTCAATAAAGACCGGTCCAGAACTTGTTATTCACATTAACAAGTTCTGGACCGGTCTTTATTGACCCTTCAGATTAACAAGCTCTGGGTCATTGAAGACCGGTCCACAACTAATTCTTACCAGTATGTCTGTAGGGTTTAGATAAACCGGTCCAGATTGTAAAGTACGATTTTTGGTCAGGATAATCGAACGATTTATGCTTATTACAGATATATGAATTGTAAGCGCACGAGGACGTCCGCAAGTCAGTATGGCCGTGTCAGCGGCGTTGCCGTACGTCATTTCCCTAAGCTGTAAACAACACGAGCACCGATCACGCCATCGACAAGTACGTCACTCGACTTCTCCCACCGCCCCACTGCTCGACTTGTTTTGCTACCAGTATAAAGGAGCGAGCGGCGAAGCGGCGAGGGACTTGACCATTGGACATCGGACGGACAACATGTGCTCAGAAACTGTATCGCGTTCCGTATCTGGTTGTATCGTGTACCTACAGTGTATGATTTTCTAGTGTGATTTAATTGTTCATGAAATTATAATCTGATTTGAATTGCAAACCGTTTTTCTATTGCGCAATAACCAACACTACCCACTTAGTACGCCCACAGTAATTAAAATATGCCTGATAATAACGAGACACATTATACCTTTTCCTATAAGTATTATTGTATATTTTTATCGATAACTATAATATGCTTAGTATGTACAGTCAACAAAAGAGATAAGTATGCAGGATCGTCGGATATAGTTGAAGTTTAGTAAGAAACCATTGGATGTTGTCAACTAAAATTTAATTTGATAAATGAGCTGTTTGTTTTCTATTAATAAAATTAAATTTTATTCAAGAACATCCCTCGGTTTCTTACTAAACTTCAACTATATCCGACGATCCTGCATACTTATCTCTTTTGTTGATTGTACGTATTTCTTATACAGAGGCTGACTTTTTTTTACGGGTTCCAAATTTTTATAGGGTGTTCTACCCATGAATATGAACATCGTTCACTATGGGACCAACTCTGAAATCACGAAAAAAAACCCGTTGTTTCATACAAAAGTTCAATATCTACTTGACCAAAATGTATGAAACAGCTGATTTTATTTTGTCATTTCAAAGTTGGTTCCACAGTGAAAGTTGTTCATATTCATGGGTAGAACACCCTGTAAAAATTTGGAACAGGTAAAAAAAATATCCTGTATATATATGTTAATGGTACACCACAGACTACCTTAATTATTGTATCTCCTTCTCCCTTAATCCATCCGAAGGTTGTATTTAAAAGAGCGCTTTTATCGATAAGACCGCCCATTGTATCACCCTGTGTAACATGTCTACATTTATGCCTGTGATTTTTATGGTGTCCATAATAAAGAGTATTCTATCTATGAAATGTACATAAATGACATCTTATACCTAATTAATTATTACAAATAAAAATATAATATCCTAACTTAATTAAAACTATTAACAAACTAAAATGTGCTGTCGAAAAATTCCTCCGCATCGCTGTCGACGTGTCTTAGAAGATTTCCTTTCGACTACAATACATTAGAGGTTTCTTTCAGCCATAGTCGCCCTTCACACTTGACTTGCAATTCCAAATAGCTTATCTTTTCTGTCTTTACAATCCGACTACTTGATAACAAGGTGGACCGATGACCTTGTGAAGGTCGCAGGAAACCGCTGCAAGTGGCGGTGCTTGAGGGGAGGCTTATGTCCAGCAGTGGACGTTTGTCGGCCGAAATTATGATGATGACCTGGGGACCTAAAAATGCCACTATGGCAAAATCATAAAAGGATAACGTTATGAATCATAATGGACAGTCAACTGTTAAGTGTATTAAATCCCATTGGTGAAGGATTTTTCATTTATTTTTTCGTCTGTGGTTAAATACTAATCAATCCAATCCAAATCCAATACCAATCTCTTTGATTATACCTACGTAAAGCAGCGAAAAAAAGAAAAACACGGACTGTCATCGCCATATTATAATTCATAATGTTATCCTTTTATGGTTCTGCCAAAGTTGCCTTTTTAGGCTCCCTGATAAAACACTATAAGTACTATTCTTTCTTTCGCAGATTCAAAGTCTACAATATAGCGCTAGATTCTGAAAACCAGCAGAATAACATCGGTCTACTGAAGAATGACCTAGTAGACTTCTGGAGAAGACCAAGTTTCAAGTATGGAGTGGTCGGCAAGGTGATGGTTCCACCTTCCCATTTCAACTGGTTTGAGGAGAAGCTGGAAGAGTTGGGGATAGAAAGACACGTGCATATTGAGGATGTGTATGAGTGAGTAGAAGAAAAGATTTTATTTTTCGTGACAATCTAAAAATGTTTTTGGCAGAACAAAGGCCATCTGGCAAGTCACCTAACGATGGCATATTGCAATGGTACTCATACATACTTTACATCAGGCCTCTGATTCTCTAAGACCTAGGCAGAGCTAAACTTATAGTACATCCAAATTTCTCCAAATTCTGATAGCCGTGGAATACCTCTCCACTCCTCATAAGCACCTCAGGACATGTTGCCCCTCTTATCGCTACGTCACTATGTCCTAGCGACCGTTTCCGGCGGCCCATTATTGAGTGTGCAAGTCACGCCCTGCCATTTTATCCGTGTATATATAAAACATTGATCAGGCAGGGGTCATAGTTCTTCCATAGTTCTTGGTAACCAGTCCATTTTAGCCACCCAAACCCAACCCAAAATGTGGCACGCCAGGAGTGCCGATAGACGTGAAAACAAAACACAAACAGAATACTTTGCCATCACTCACTGACATAATCGGAAATTCATTAAAACCGAGTACATCCCGAGGACAGCCGAACATATCCGAAGCGATGTCGGTTACGGTAACAGTGACGGGAGTTCAATAGTTTTTCCCATCTCAAAAAATGCCCGACGCGCCTAAAGAAGATTTCACTTCAAAAAGCTACATGGAGTCGACATTTCCTATCTGAATACCCCTGAGAAGAAATGGCGAAAAAAACTTCAGATACAGGGGTCAGATTCTTGTAATGAAAATCCAGACATAATCTTGGTTAGATCATGTGAGGACCATGTAGGTAGACGATGATGATGTGCCTGAAATGATCTTTTGAGGAAAGAACCATACAGATTTGAGAGGACCAGTTCAGTCAGTGCAAGCGTTTTTCAGAAATCGTGCAGCTCAACTCAGAACTTAAAAAACTCAACGACTCGACGAACAATACCAAAAATAGGACATTTGGGTAGGCCGCGCATAAAGTACTCAAACTGCCAGACCAACCAACATTAAAACTAAAAGAAAAAAATATAAATTCTTATTGTTTGTCGTAATTCATTTAAAATGTATGTTTATTTAAAATCTCGGAAAGGAATGTTATCCTCCTCGTTTGCAGAAACGTTTCACAAAATGAAGTAGACTATTTCAGATTACAAAAACCTTTATTAGCACTTTAGCACTTCACAATAAAGCAGCGATAAACCACAATAATTAACACTCGCAATGGAGCAACACGACTTGCTTGCTCGACGACCATTTGACAACTGACTAGTGATCAACAACTGTGAATATTCTAACACTATTCCGGACGTGACGTCACATCCCCCTTCTTTGATAGGTGTGAAGTCAGTTGTCAAATGATCATTTTAAGTTTCTTTTACAAACTATTAAAAATATTCTTTTAACAATAAAAATTATGTTATACATTCAATCAAACTTAAAATTGCTTACAATCGGCCTTCCTGATATTTTCACGTCTCGGGAAACAGAAATGATAATACTAATTAATTCATCAAAATAGTTGATACAAAACTATTATTAGAAATCGAGTAATCATCATCACATGTATCAAAATCACACTTACACTAAAATATTAGTATTGAGGGCTCCTTCACATCCTCATATACTAAACAAATGTGGTATTGAGGCCTCCTCATCATATCCTCATATACCTACTAACCATAAATTATAGTATTGAGGCCTCCTCATCATATCCTCATATACCTACTAACCATAAATTATAGTATTGAGGCCTCCTCATCATATCCTCATATACCCACTAAACATAAAATGTAGTATTGAGGCCTCCTCATCATATCCTCATATACTGATAATTATATTATACAGTGGTAATATACCTCATTCTATTTTCATAAATGTTGAATAAATATGCAGTATTGAGGCCGCCTTCATATCCTCATATACTAAATAATGTTCACACTATCATAACCCAGGATCAAAATAATAACAAAGATGAATAAGGTATTACAGTCTAATCGGCGGTTACGGTTTCCTCATCAGAAATGTTGATGTTGGATCTATTATCCTCATCAGAGTCGTTGCTGTTAGATCTATTATAAACTAACCATGGATGAATTTTATCTACTGAGAATACACTTTTAAAAGGTCTATTATTCTTTCGTGATATTGGTGTATCTTGAACTTCGTACCTATCATTTCCTAGCACTTTAATTATTCGATATGGACCTCTTAACTTAGGTACTAGTTTTTTACTTTGCCCGGTAGATGGCACATCTCTTTCTATCCTTACTAGATCTCCTACTTTATAATGTACAATCTTTTTGTTTTTGTCATATCTTTCTTTTTGCTTTTGCTGATTTTTGTTTATATGTTTAGTTATTTGTTCAGTTTGTTCTCTTATGATTTCGGTGTTTTGAACATCTACATCTCCATCAGATACAATTTCGGAATTTATTAAAGAATCTGATGTACCCGTTAATCTGATACCAAACAGTGCTTCGGCTGGTGTTTTCCCTATACCCTTGTTAATGGTATTATTAAGTCCCCATTGAATTTCAGAAATCTTATCGTCCCAAACATTTTCAGGTTTACCTAAATTGCTAGCAGAGAGAGCGGCTAATACTGTTCGGTTGTACCTTTCAATTTGCCCATTGGCTCTAGGTGTTGCCACAGCATTGAGAATGTGTTTTATGCCTAATCCATTGACAAACTCTTTAAAATTCTTAGAAGTAAACGAAGTACCTCTATCAGATATTAACCTTTTTGGAACCCCAAATGTGTGAAAATATGATTTTAGGGTTTTAATTGAATTGGCAGATTTTGTATTTTTTTACAGGCGATATAATAATAAACTTTGTAAAAGCATCAATGATCAAAAGGAGATGGGTGTTTTTATGTTTGCTACGCACGAACGGACCTAAATGGTCAATATGTATTGTATGAAATGGCTGTGGCACCTTTTCAATAGGATGTAGCTTACCTGCTCGCTTAGCTGATGGAATTTTGGTGTTTGAGCATTCTAAACACGACTCTACATATTTTTTAATGAACTTTCTCATTTTAGGGAACCAGTACGATCGTTTAATTTTATCAAAAGTCTTGTCGAAACTGAAATGACCAATATCGTCATGATTTGATTTTAAAATATGCCACCTTACTCCTTTTGGTACCACCCATTTGCTGCCGTCTTCGCTATTTTTGTACAGAATGCCTCTTTTTAATGTAAAGTTTTTGCAGATGTCTACTAATTTATTAGAATCTTTGTCTTGAAGAATTTGTATAATACGCTGTATTTCTGAATCATTTTGTTGAACGGTTGAAATCCAATCTAATGTAATATGCCTAACCTCAGTAAAATTTTCACTTATCGGGTTTCTACTTAAAGCGTCGACATGGGCCATGGACTTACCCGGGCGATATATAATATTAAAATCGTAGTCTTGGAAGATGTTCCACCACCTGGCCACCCTTGGGAGGATGTCGCGTTTTTCGAAAGTAGCTCGCAACGAATTACAATCTGTTACTATTGTAAAAGGTACGCCTAAAAGATAAACTCTAAATCGCTGGAGAGAAGCTATTACTGCTAACGTCTCCAAGTCATACGATGTGAAGTATGCTTCTTCAGGAGAAGTTTGTCGACTAAAATATGCAACGGCATGAAATGGGGAATTCGAATCTGGACGTTGCAATAAGATACCTGCAACACCAATTTTTGAAGCATCTGTATGTAACTGTGTCTCATTAGATGGATCATAAAACATCAATATTGGCCGTTTTACAAGTTCCTGTTTTAAAGTATTAAAAGCTGTTTCTTGAGGAGAGCCCCAACAAAACTTGGAATCTTTCTTTAACAATTGCGTTAAGGGTCTAGCTATGATCGAGAAATTTTTAACGAAGCGTCGAAAGAAACTAGCTAGCCCTATGAACTGTCTGACGGTATGCTGATCTTTCGGTTTTGGAAAATGTTGGACAGCTTGAATTTTCTTTTTACCAGGTTTAATGCCAGTCGCATCAACCTCAAAGCCAAGATAATCTATGGATTTCATGAAGAAATTACATTTATCTAATTTTAGAGTTAAGCCTGCATTACGTAATAAATCCAACGTTTCAACTAGTTTTGAAAAACCGTCATCTATGTTTTTGGAAGGTATAATTATGTCGTCCATATAAGCAAACGCGTGTTTAAATCTAGCATTTCCTAAAATTTGATTAATTGTTCGTTGAAAATTTGCGGGAGCATTCGACAAGCCAAATGGCATTCTATTAAACTCATAATGCCCATCAGGTGTTATGAATGCTGTTAAATATTTAGACCGTTCCGCAAGAGGTATTTGGTAATACCCTGATGCTAGATCAAGGGTCGTGTAATAAGTAAATCCTGACAAATTATCTAATTGGTCATCGATTCTGGGCAGAGGATAGTGTTCCTTTACAGTCTTCTTATTTAAAGTTCTAAAATCTACGCACAGACGATAATCACCAGTCTTTTTCTTCACTAGCAAGATTGGTGATGCGTATTCTGAAGAAGATTCTCTAACTATTCCCGACTGTTCTAACTCATCTATCATATTACGAACTATACTTCTTTCCAAATACGATAACCTATAGGGGCGGTAATATACCGGTGTATTATCGTTCAAGGTAATTTTCATTTCTGAATTTTGACAACAGCCTATTTCCGAAACACCAAAAGCGAAACATTTACGGTATTTATTTAACAACTCTTGCAACTTTTCTTTAACATGGGGAGTCAAATCATTGTCCATGTGCAACTGAGACATTGTAATTTTATCAAAATTAGAAGAGTTATTATTTTCGACGCGATTTACATGAAATTCTTTTGATTCGAATACTGGGTTAGCTCGGGACAGTAAAGTATCACGCGGTAGTTGAAAATCCGCTGTACTCAAATTTCTGATTATTACGCTTCCAACGCCATCTGCTAGGTTTACAACTCCACTTAAAATTTCGTATTCTATTCCTGGCTCTTGTCTAAGGCTACGTTCTATATAAACATCCCCATGATATTTAGGTTTCGAATAAATGCAAATCTTAGTTAAATTCTCTATTTTATTTATATCTTTAGAAAATAATAATATAGTTTTACGATGGGTATGATTGCAATTTGAGATAAGTTTTAACTCCGAAGAAGTTTTATGTACAATTATATGATCTTGCTCCGTAAAGGAATGCCCAACTAGTAAAGGAATGCTTAAACAATTATCTGGTACTACAAAAACGCATACATAAGCCGACACGTCATCAATCTCAATTTTTAAATTACATTTACCAACTGCAGAGACAACCGAGTTACCAAAGCCTCTTAAAACTGGCAGATTATCTGTGGACCATGCTGGAGTGATATTATGGGCATTAGATAATGTAATCATTGTACACTGGCTACCAAAATCTAAATAACATTGTAATTTAACGCCATTAACAATAGCTTCTTTGAAATATTTCGAATCGTTATTTATACCAATAGATAGTCATAAAATAGTCTTATCATCTTTCTTTAGCCTACATTCGGATGTGTCATGACCTAATTTCGTACAGTTCTCGCATTTCTTTAAGGGTTTAGTACACTTATAAACTGGATGACCTACCTCTCCGCAATTAAAGCATTTTAATCTCAAAGTTTGTTTTTGACCTGAATCATTTTTAGTGTCTTTAGTATTATTTGAACGCCTAACGTCATTGAATACTTTTGAATTGGTCTTATCTATTCGTTTGGTTACTCTAACGTTGCGTAAAAATACAAGTAATTTATCTGGATCGGTAAATTGAGCTGCTTCAGCACTCGTCCTAACAGACCTATCTTCTATTCCGAATAGAATACAGTCTACAGCATTCTTACCGGTTATTTTGCATCGATTCAGTAAAATCATTTTGTCATAAAAATATTCCTCAAGTTGATCCCCGAATTTAACGCGTTTTTCTAGCATATCGGACAATAATACGCCGTAGTTTTCATCACTAGGAAAGGCAGTTTTTAATTTTGTTTGCCACTCTGGCCACGTAAACAAAAGGCTGGGTAAACCCTGATACCACCTTTGGGCTAGCCCTACTAGTTTTGGTAAGGCATAGTGAATGGTTTGCCGTTCGGACCAACCGTAGATAGCTGCACATTCATCAACTTTAGATACCCACATATCAACAGATTGATTCCGCTTTGACGGATCAAACTCAGGGATAACATTCATAACTGGGTATCTTTCTACATTATTGCCGTGACCATCTGATTTGACTGCTTGAATTAATTCCCTAAAAGTATCGAGCATAACAGTGGACTCACGTGGTGATCGAAGCTGCCTCTGATGGTAAGAATTCAGCCGTTCCAAAGGGCCACGGCTGTGAGACGCTGGTTGTCTTTCACGGCTACGGCTGCGGTTGTGGGACGTCAGTTGTTTCGCACAGCTACGGCTGCGTGATGCTGGCTGTCTCACGCGGCTGCGGCTGCGCGACTCCGGCTGTCTCGTACGGCTGCGGCCGCGGGAGGCCGGCGGTCCAGCACGGCTACGGCAGCGAGAGGCCGGTGGACCAGCACGGCTACGGCTGCGAGAGGCCGGCGGACCAGCACGGCTACGGCTGCGAGAGGCCGGCGGACCAGCACGGCTACGGCTGCAATAGGCCGGCGGACCAGCACGGCTACGGCTGCGAGAGGCCGGCGGACCAGCACGGCTACGGCTGCGAGAGGCCGGCTGTCTAGCACGGCTGCGGCTGCGAGAGGCCGGCGGATTAGCACGGCTACGGCTGCGAGAGGCCGGCTGTCTAGCACGGTTGCGGCTGCGAGAGGCCGGCGGACTAGCACGGCTACGGCTGCGAGAGGCCGGCTGTCTAGCACGGCTGCGGCTGCGAGAGGCCGGCGGACCAGCACGGCTTCGGCTGCGAGAGGCCGGCTGTCTAGCACGGCTGCGGCTGCGAGAGGCCGGCGGACCAGCACAGCTACGGCTGCGAGAGGCCGACGGTCCAGCGCGGCTATGACTGCGAGAAGCCGGCGGATCAGCACGGCTAAGTCTGCGAGAGGCCGGCTGTCTAGCACGGCTGCGGCTGCGAGAGGCCGGTGCTTTTTCGCCATAATCGTTTATGTTCACTGGAGTTGGTAGAAGCGGGCTACGACTGCGACTGGAGCGAGCCTCACCATTTCTTTTATCCATTATCCTGGAGCGTGCGATATCCCAATTCTGATTTGTTATCCTCCTCGTTTGCAGAAACGTTTCACAAAATGAAGTAGACTATTTCAGATTACAAAAACCTTTATTAGCACTTTAGCACTTCACAATAAAGCAGCGATAAACCACAATAATTAACACTCGCAATGGACCAACACGACTTGCTTGCTCGACGACCATTTGACAACTGACTAGTGATCAACAACTGTGAATATTCTAACACTATTCCGGACGTGACGTCACATCCCCCTTCTTTGATAGGTGTGAAGTCAGTTGTCAAATGATCGTTTTAAGTTTCTTTTACAAACTATTAAAAATATTCTTTTAACAATAAAAATTATGTTATACATTCAATCAAACTTAAAATTGCTTACAGGAACTTGTGACTAAGCAATAACAGCCGCATGGACCAATCTATAAGGTTAAGCTACGCTTGCCGCGGTTGGTCCATGGATGGGTGACCATCTTTACATACCAAGACCTCTCCGTGCCTCGGAAAGCACGTTAAGCAGTTGGTCCTGGTTGTCATTCGTGGATCTTCAACAGTCGTTACGGGTAGTCAGAAGCCCGAAAGTCTGACAACCAGTCTTACCAAGAGGTATCGTATTACCCAGTAACTGGGTTGTGGAGGCCAAATAGACAGTCGCTTTATGTAAAATACTGGTATTCAGCTGCATCTGACTCGAATGGAAGTCGACCCCGACATAGTTGGGAAACCGCTAGGCACATTGATTCATTTAAAATCTAGGCTTATTAACCTGAAAATCATTTATTTGTAATTGAATCTTTCGTGTCGGAAAAAGCTTAACTGATGATGTTTAAATTTTGATTTTACATTTACGTAGTTACGAAAAACCGATAAATTAAATAACCCCCACAGGCAGGGAAAATAATTAATCTCGTAAAATAATTATAATTACCCACATCATCATTAAGCGGATATTACCCGCTGGTAAATATTTTCCGATATTTATTACAGTAATGAGGTTTTGATCAATTTGTATCACAGAGTAGACACTCTTGTGATGGATAACTGATAATGAATTAATTAATTATTTTAAGTCAAAGATGACTTGTCTGTCCGGGGTTCGATTCCCAGGTCGGACAAGGTGTTATTGGGTCTTTTCATCTGGAATTTCTCATTGGTCTAGTGGTCGCACGGGCTATTGCTGAGACTGATGAGGTCAGGATAAAAACAAAATAAACTCAAACTCAAAGCATTTATTTCAATTAAACCATTTACAGGCACTTTTGAATTGTCAAGAAGTCGGTCAGTCAGAAAATATAAAGCTAGTTGCCCATTCCAAAGCGTAGGTACCTATGGAGAAGAACGGGCAAGAAACTCCGGACGCTCTTTTAAATTATATTTTTACAATAATATTAGAAATTCAAGGGGTCTCCCTACAAGGAGCCTGTTTTTTTCGGCGGTTTTTGCCCTGTATTACGGAACCCTTCGTGTGCGAGTCCGAATCGCACTTGACTGGTTTCTTGGTGACGCGTCCAAAAGAGCCTCTTATTGGTCTAATTGATGAAATATATGTTTTTACTTTGATTTTGTGTGAAGTTAGATTAGACGAGGTAGAATATTGAAATACCTAAGCAATTAATAAAAAGAAAAAATAAATAAAATAAAATAACTTTAATTCAAGTAACAAGACTCCTAACTTAACAAACATGTACATAAAAAGATACAAACAAGACAACAAGCACAGACAAAAACGAACACTCACAAGGTAACAATACGTCTGCTGCAGCATTGCTAGATATAAGGGCAATCCAGTCTGTTAGCGATCATCGCCAGGACGGTGTTGGCGCTGCCCCGCACTCTGCGCACCAGAGACGCACATCGCTTGCGCATCGTCCCGTGAAAGTCGGTGCGCGTCCCGCGAACACGATGCACGAGATGCTGCAGCGGGGCAGCCCCAACACCGCCCTGAACGCGTTATTGAACTGGACTTAATTAATGGATTAATTATGAAACTATTGTGTTTTCCAGATTTTTAACAAAAGAAGAAAGTAAAAATACATCATCAAAGAGTGACGACAATGGTGATACTGCCGATGCGTTTGATATCAAACGCTATCATAGTTATGATGATGTAAGTATCTGAATAGTTACCTATTTACGCACGGGTGCTATATACTAATGTGGCATGTCAAAAACTCGAAATTTCTGTGCTATTATCTAAATCTCAAATATTAAGAGCGTTTACGCCGTACGGCATTTCATACAAAATTTCAAGCCCTTATTTTTCGAAATTAACGAACCGATTTCAACGAAACTTCATACGCATAAGCAGGATACAAAAGTCTAAAAAGTTAGTAGAGAACATTTTCGAAAAATTGTGTTACA